>OX365944.1:56456240-57083895 GCA_947247005.1 Spisula solida | reverse complement strand
TGAAGCCTAATGGACACAATATTATAAAATGGCGAAAAAATATAGTCTTAAACCAGAATTACATTTTGTGGTTATAACTTTTTCCAGCCCGCTTCATTTATGTAAACTTTTCATCAACCTATGTTTTCCGAGGAATAATCCGTATATTAAGAAGTCCAGAGAGAAAGTGTGGCAACTATATATGACGCAGATTCAGAAAAAAGAATGAACTAATCGGTATCGACACTATGAAGTGACAAAATACAACAAAACCAGTCATCTTATTGCTACAATAACGAAATGATGATTTGACATTCGTTCATGTATAGTACATGTGTTCATTATTTTGTTTCACCAAAAATATCAAACTTCTTATACCGATTGCCCAACATCATAACCATACGTATCTCTATACCAATAAGGCCTAAAATAAAAGATTGTTAGTTTCCCATTCCCCTATCTACCCGACTAAAAAGGGCCCTACCCAAAATTGTATTTGTATTTGTAAAATGTGTTTGTTTCATATTATATTATTCCTATGCATTCTCTATTCTTTATATTTCACATGTGCTTTGTATATATTAATGTTGTTCTCTATCAATTATCAGTATTTCTATTGTTTATAAAATGAATGTATACATCACTGTAAAGGTGGAATAAAATCGTATATATATCATACTGAAACAGTTCCAAATTTTTTTTACCCTACCTACCCATTCTAAATCTGCTAGGGTCGGGATGGGGATACCAAGAATATTTTAAGTTTTATTTTAAATTCTAACCACAGCACCCTTAGTTCCACTTAGACAGTCCATGATCTAACTATACGATTCCATACCAGTGTTTGGATTGAATACATATTTTCATCATTTTGTTTCACCAAAAAAGATAGATAGTTTTGAATGTAATTTTATGTTTTATTAGGAACGTATATTTCTGATCTTAATGAAATAGATGTTGCGTGCTGTCATTTTGATTGCCAAAAACAAGTCCAGTAAATGGAACATCAATTGAAATAGAGGACGGGTTCGTAATAACTATAGACACTGTTTTTTGAACACCCCTCTAAAAATCATTGCCATTTACATTATCTATTTCTGTATGTTCCGCATAACTACACGCATGAGTTTGAAGTCATTCATGACGTTATCATGGAGCACATAAATTACCTTACAACAAACTTTACCATAATGATTTCCATAATCTCCTAAGAGCTCACGAAACGTTGGGGGAGAGTATAATAATTGTTCAATTTATTTTTTGTACTTTAAGTAGTTTAAAACTTAAATAATAAAATTTTAATAGTTGTAGACCGCGAAACACGGAGGACTCGCGCGTGACTTTTTAATTAGATACTATATACTCATAGTGAATATTCATTTTCTTGTACGGATTTTATGGATATTTTAATTATTTGTGATTTATTTTGGATCGTAGTATGGTAAGATAGTAAGACAAAATCTATTATTGTTTTGATGAAAACATGAATTTTGATTATTTAATTACTTTGTATATCAAATGAACCACAGGATTAGTGTGTATGATTGATTTATGAATATGATAGAAATAATATAAATAAATACATGTATTATTCATTGTATTTTGGTATTTTGTGGCACATGTATCGAAAATCTTGGAATCTTGTATATAGATCTACCAATGCTCGATTCACAAAGTACATCTAGACTACATAGTAATACAAATAAAAAAGCACCATGTAATCATGATTTATTCTGTATATTATATAATTATTTTGAAGCTATTTGTATGTTTGTCATTTCTGAAGGACTAAAGAAAATGAAGGTACTCTATATTGTGCCGATTTGCTAATAAATTTATTTGAACAATATTATATTTCCAAATTCATTTTGGCGCGTGACTCTGAGAGGTAAAGGGAGGGACAAGGGTGCCAGTATGGAACACGAGTAAATGATGTTGATAATGACTGTTTAAGTGAGATGTTGTAATAAAGTTGGGCGTCACTGAAACCTCCTGGTAACATGATCAAATTACATCATAATATAGTTCACTAATTTATGTTGCTATTTGTATGCAAATCATAAAACGTTATACAACCCACACAGACGTATACAGGTAAATTACGGGTGTTGAACACACCTTAATAGTTATGTAAACAATATTCAAATAACGTCCAATCAGAATAGGGACAGATGGCGCTTTAGAGGTACATCATTATTTTCATGCGTCTTCTCGACCTTGAAGCGTCATCTTGATAAACTGATATATCATGGTTATTTAATACAGTACATTAATGCACGTATTTTGTTAATCATTGCAGTTATGGGTACCACGTGTTGCTAAGTACGTAGGTACAGAGATAACTTGACTGAGGTCTTACAAAAAAGGCGCAAATTGTCGTCTGGCAATTTTATGACTTGTTAGCTCACCTGAGGACTTTGTGCTTAAGGAGATATGTTATGACTACTTGCTGCAAGTCCGTCTGTGTTCTTGCTGCAAGTCCGTCTGTCTGTCCGTCTTCCACAATTTTCTGTAAATAACATCTCCTCCCAAACTTCTTCACCAAATTGGAGCATAGGACTACGGTGTTCCATTATGACTTGATTGAATTTGACCAAAACTGGTCTTCATGTGATCATCTGTTTAAAGGTGTTCAAGTGATACCAGATCGTTTCATAGCCAGACCAAAGGAGTTCAAATATATCTAACAAGTACCATCCCTTCTGCAAGAACATTGACCGACATATTTGATTTTATACGCGAGGCATAACCATGCGACCCTCAATTTTACTGTCACTGTCCAAGAGGTTTTCTTGCTTGCTACGAGGAACACCTTTCAACTGTCATTCTGAAGTTACAAGGTCGACTGCATTAAAGCATTGGCGCATTTATTTTTGGGAACTCCCAACAGGTTCTTCTTGCTCAACTTTAGTACAGGTTCCACTCTGAGGCAATATCGTATATAGGTTTGTTCAGAAGTTAGCCGCATGTTTCTACACGCGTATTTGCTATGTCGTATGACAAATATTTTGTACATGTATGCTTAAGTTAGGACATGGTACACAAGTGAGCGATTTAGGACAACCATAGCCTTCTGGTGAACATCATCATGTCATGTAGATCTATGAACATATGACGTTCACCATTGGTTCATTTCTATAGATAAACACATTATGTGAACAAAGACTTTTCTATGAATATTGTTAGGTTATGACGACACTCCAAAATTAGAATAAAATTGCGAATAATAAATCATGACTAAAAACAGATGTACAGAGAAAAAGGCGGGATATATCTTATGTCAATTAATGGGTTTTTAATTGATATGTATAATATCTAACGTGTTATTTTGAAGGCATGTGGTGAATTTCCAGAACGGATCACTATGAAACATGCAATATTTAAAAGGCTTTACGCTGAAAGACTCAGTACTGGTCAGTCCCCGCCGGGGTCATATGTCACTTGAAATAGGTTAAGTAAGACATCAATCTCAAATTGAACCATCAGTATCAACTTTAAGTATAATTATATGACTTAAGTTTAGTTATTTTCGAATTTCCAAGACAACGTAAGCACAACTTATGTACAGTGCTAGTTTGTTCCGCAAGCCATTCGGGCTACTGGCTTGATAAGAATTCTAAACGAATTGAAAAAAGACGCTAAAACACGATAAAACAGTCCAAGGGGTTTGTAAAAATGTTTTGTAAATATGTTTATGTTGTTTGGCATGAAATTGTATTGTTTACGACAATAACCTATTCAGTTTTGTCTATTCTGGTACGGCGTAAAGTATATCTGTTCGGATGTCCTAGTTTTTAACATGTACCAATGTAGTATTGTATGGCATTGTATGGTAGTTATATACACCACATAAATTATAAACATACATTATACAATCAACTCGTAAAATTGAAACAGATTAATATCTCATGTACTGACTAATGTCCCTTACATCACCTCTTCTAAAAACTTATAAATTTTCCCTTCACATGACTGATTATATATCCGTCTATAATATTATGACTAACTTATCCTCGCGTGAGTTTATCTTAACTATAGAAGTATACAGTAAAACCTGCAGAATGAGACCGTCCCTTAGACCCGTAAAAGTAAGTTTTTATAGGGTTTATTAAAGACCAAAACAATCCCTTATCCCATTTGTTTTCTATTTTAACATGCTCCCAACATAAATACAAAACTATTCATGTAATACCAGTGAACTAGATTTTAGAAACATTTTTCTGAGAGTCATGATTGTATATTTGTCGTAATTAAACTACATGTAAATTGGAATAAAAATGTAAAAACAGATCATGCAAGATATTTCCCCCATTTGTCAGTATTGCATATTGGTTCAGCCCCCCCCCCCCCCCCGAAACGTCTTATGGCTTGACCGTATATAAAATGTATACATGTTCTTGAATATATATACTTTAGTATGATATCCCTCTTATTATAACATATAATCCCAAATGACATCTGTTTGCATGAATTCCAGTGGAAATAAAAAAACTTTTCTACTCAAAGACCAGCGGCATTAAGTTAAACTCTTAATGAAAACTTCGTCCGATTGCTTTTATAAATATTTTTATTTTGATCTCAAAAGTACGTTCAAGATTTTCCGTTTTATTGCACATTATAAATAATGTCCTTAAACAGTATACATACAACATGTATAGATCAATTGGTTTGTATATAAAAGTATCAAAGGGAAATATAATTTCATTACGTGTCGCTAATGAATTTTATCATTTACCGTCCACGGTATAAGTATGATCACGTGTGTATTGGAACTTTAGGGTTTGTTGATTGCGCCATAGTAATATTGATAATCATAACACAAGCGTCTTAATGTTATGTTTGTCTTATACAATAAGTGTGGGGTAGGTATGGGGATATATATGTATGTGCTCTATTTTTAGATCCGAATTGGTCATGATTTTCTGATATATAATTAGAAATGACTTCATTTAGTATAGATATTATTTACAAATGACGAATGTATCATACATTACGTATAACTTACACGTTGGATAAATTGTATGCGTGATTGACGAGTAACTTCATGTATCATAAATTACATCATCTAATGGATATTTAATGTAAAAGCCTGTGCAGTAAGTATAAAAGTTGTTACCTAAAGTAATTTAATTTAAATATTGTTAACATTTAAACCTTTTTTCGTAACTTAATTACGCGACGATCGTCTATGTATCACGACCTTCCGAGTCAGTGTACGCGATTTGTCCGTCTGTCCGTCCGTGATTCAAGTTTACAAGTTTATTGATACACTCAGCACATGTACAAGTATGTGATTTGAGGGAAAATCAGAATAATGAAACGTGTTGTATACTTATGTGGATCTTATTTTCGACATTTAAATATGAATTTAATTGCTATTTAAGTAACATTTTATCTTAAAACATTAAACCAGCGCGTGTATAAACGATTGTTTACATTTTATAAAAGTTTCCTTATTAGTTCAGATTGTCAGAGCGAACATTCTAGACTATACATGTATGTCGTTGAACGCGCGTGTCTGGATATTTGGTTGACACGTTCTAGATCTTTTGTCGATAACTCAATAAGTCTGTAAACCTATGTGTGCTCTGTTAACTATATTGTCTGACTGTACAGATGTCTGAGGGTTGTTTGTAGTGTATGTAGCCCAACACCGGCTACCTCAGTTTGGTTGGTATGCTAGTAGGCCCAATACCCGACTATCAGCTGATAGGTCCAGGTTTGATTCCCAGATTGGAACGGTTATTAAAGTTCCTGTGACCAGGGCTAGGGTCATATGTCTCGGTTACAGTCAAGTCTTCCACATGTGAAGTCTTCCACTTGCGGAGAAGTTATAATTTGGTCGTGTAACTTAAAAGACGCATTATGAGAAACGCGATGAAAACTAAACACAACTTGTACGCGTACGTACGTTTGTCTGGTTTAGTTTAGCAATGGATATAAGAACATTAATGTTGACAATAAATAAAATAGTATACCAATTTGCATAACAGTCACTTAATATTATATTATTGAAATAAAAATAAATCTGGCACGTCAATTAGATAAACTACCAAGGTACATAACCTAAAAAATATTGCCTATCAATACATTGTACAAGTCCGTATTCATTTCATCTTTGCATCTCTGTTAAAATGTAGTAGGGGTTTTCGTCTAATGGTTATCCGAGGACATGTAAGGCCTACTGACTTAATTAGGATGTGTGAGCCATGCGGATATCTTGGTAGAACCTCTGACCTTCCGGATGTCGGGTTCACGGCACGTTTTCACATAATATATTTAATGAATTAAATCTAAACGATTCTTTAAAATATTTAATTTATTACAAATGAACCTATTTCAAACACGTTTCGTTATTTTGAATAGGAACAAACATTGACCGACACCCTGCTTACACTGTAGCCTATATACCAACCATTTTCTTGTTTGTACGGAATTGACTGATTTCTGTTTGTACGGAATTGACCGACTTTTTTCTGTTACACATTTTGCGCGGCAGGAGTTTTCTTTCTTCCCGTATTTGTGCCTTACTTGACTTTGTTGACTGTGTCAATATCTTTGTTTAATTAACTCGGTTGCTCTGACCATTGTTAGACGTTTTTCCATTCACCTTACAGGTTAAGGTCAAGTCATATAAACATACCATATTGCTTTAGCTAGATCTTCACAGTTCTATAATATGTTTTACACACGGTGCAATCATGAGAGAATTTGTGGGTATGCTACAACTGATATAGTTCATTGCTTAACTTCATTGGAAACCCGGGTCGTTGCCAATGTGGATATCGGAATGACTTTTTCTCGTAAGGTTGTACGCCGTATTTGATATTAATTTTTCAGTCATCTTTGGACTTAATCAGTTTCTTGGAATTAATAATAAACGCAATCAGTTTCCTGTTATTCATGGAATTAGAAAAGAAACCGATCAGTCGTAGAATTAATAAAAAAGCCAATCAGTTTCCTGAAATTAATAAAAAAGCTAATCTGTTTCCTGGAATTTATAAAAAAAGCCGATCAGTTTCCTGGAATTAATAAAAAAAAACCACTCTAATTTGCTCGTTTAGAAACCATACTTCTCAACATGTCTTCAATGTACTTCACATAATGTGATAATTAGTACGTCAATTATGTAGGTTTGCATTAATTACACATGGCGTTCTGTTGATCACTATTAAGTAAACTATGTCTATATGAATCCTATTGATTATTTGTCATTTACTTTATTTCTTTAAGTACTTAATTTACCTTTTTTGTTTAAAGTTACTATCTTGGACTTCGTGTACATAAAAATTGTGATCTTTTCTTGGAGTGTATGTATACAGTGGTATAGACAAGATTAACCGGCTCTGTGATACAGTGGTTAGATTGCCGGCATTGGGATCATCATGCAAGTTTCTGGTTCAATCCCTGTCCACGAAATTCCAAAAGTTACTTCGTGGCTAATTGGCCCAATGTCCGTTTATAATGGGACAAGGATACTTTTTGAATATGGCTACAAATATGCAACACTTTTCAAACATCAAATTATACCTATGTTTTTGTCATTACTTGCACCATCAAACAGAGCTCATAAAGTGATTACCAGGGAGCTTACATAAAAATATTCTACTTCAAATTTGAACCCATATATAGCGACTACTTAACACATTCCCCGTGCAAATGCAACATTGTAAATTTAAGATTAATTTGATACAAGGTGCATTGATCATACTTTTACATGTGTCACTTTCCAGTATTACAAGTGTTGGTGTATTTTGTAACTCTACACGACACACGATACGTACTAGTGGTATCCGGGTTCGGGCGTGACTCATATTACTAGGTCTTGGTACGATGCTTGTCGTTACATGGACGCGATCTGAACTGAACCATATTCAATAAATATCTAGAACTTTTTTCTTTATCTTGCCGAATAAGGCTGGTACAGAATCTCAATATTTTTAAAAACGCTTGGGCCCTTAGCCTGAAAACTCCTGTCATTAGAAGCATTAGGGCTAAAACGGCGCAAATGGTCTTCATTGTGTGATCACCGGTGTTGAGGTGCTCCTATTATTAAGATTGTCGTTAAGTAAGGTTTAAATAATAATAATAATAATAAATAATAATAATAATAATGATACTAACAATAAAGACTTTATTTTACGAGGAAACTCATTTGACAATCAATGAAGATAAACGAAAACGTTACCAGAAGACATATGAATCAGTGCGTTTGGCTCATTACAGTTTCATACCTGTGTAGTGATTACCTCAAACAACCACCTGTTTTAAACAACCGTGTTACATGTATGTCTTAACTGGCCGCGTGAACACTTAGATTCACTTAGATTCGATTGTATTTTAAGATTTTTGAATTCGAGTTTTGGATGACAGCGTTTACTATTATATGATAAAACATTTCACGAGACGTTCATTCCATAAAATAAATCTTAAGCAAGATGGCAAGTTATTGTATATAACGTTTGTCATTAAAATCACGGGAGCTTGTTGATTTATTAAATGAAGTAAACAACGTTTATCATATCCAACATGCATGCGCATTAATTACATGCTAAGTTGATGTCTACTGAAGATATGAATTTTGATACAGTAACACTTTAATAATAAGTTCTTGTTGGAAATTATCCCAAAAATATGGGATCACATAGATCTCCTTTAAAACAACTGTTTGTCGTAGAATTGAGCACTGTGTGGTTAAATCAATATACAAATATCAATAACTAGACCTTGTTTTATTTGAACCTTGCAAAAAAAGTAAAACATGGAAATTGAAATTAAACATAGTGCTCATACTGTTTAGGTGACATTATTATATACAATACTAATATTGTTTTCGATAGTTTAAATTTTTAGCTCTCTTGTTTATTGTTTTAACGCGTGTTGGAGATCTCTTGCAAGATTGAGTGTAAAGTCAAATGCAGTACATGTATATATTTTCTGGTCAAATGAATAGTGTGTCCTTGTGGTATTCGAACAAAAGATCTGGATAAATTATTTTAGAATTTGTTCGGTCATTAACTGAACGGCTCTTTCACGAACTCATTAGACAACTTATTATTATTTATTTCTACAAGTGAAGTATTCACTTACTTAATCCTCTTTTATTTGTGCTATCTAATCTAGTACATAAGGTTTGCACCAGATACCGCCTAATGCACCCTATCCCTACCCCATGTTTGTACTTGGCCCCGGCTCCAGTATTGTTATTTTCATCTCCTTTTCCACCAATCTTCTGCAGGTTTTTGCTGGTCCTCTCCGATATCAAGCAGGAGTCCATTTCAATACAGCCCTGGGGATGACTGTTTCTTCCATGCGAAGTACATGCCCCATGCATCACCATCACCTGCCTTGGATCTCTATTGGTAGCAGGGTTGTGCATGTTTGTTCATGTAGGACTTTGTTCGATATGGTGTTCGGCCAGACGATTGGATAATTCTGTAGAGGCATCTGGGTACTATTGTATCAAAGCACTTACGAATGTTTACGCTCAAATTTCGATGCTTTATATTTCTTTAAAAACTGCAAATTGATTTCTTGCTTTTATTGCGACCAAGTCTCACAATAATTGAAATCTTACCCATCTCGTTTAATTATAATATAACATTAACTCATAAAGTGAGACATTTAAATGATTTATAGTTGATGTTAGTGGTAATAACTTGCGGAAGTAGCATATTATCATTCATTATAATACATTAAAACATCTTAAAAGTGAAATAAGCCATGTAACTATAAAATTTTATGTAATATCATGTAGTGACTATAGTCTTACATTTTATGTAATCTACTATGACTCACAGAAATACGACGATTACTGTTAGCTGTTGTTGGTTTTGTAGTCCGAATGTATAAAGTGTTCAAGATCATTGATGCAGTTATAGGGTTATACCAATTCTTCAACCTTTTATGACTTTTTGACAACTTTCATTGGACGTTATCACCGTTTCAGCAACAGTCGTTCTTAACAGTTTTAACGGAATTCTAAACCACTGCTTACTTACCATTTCAAAAAATATTACAACTTCTCCACATGTGGAGGCTATGACCAAAGACAATGCCACATAAGAACATAAGCGAACCAAGGTCGGTCAGGTGACCGTCTCACGTTATAGTGCATGTACGACTGACTAGTTCTGTGTAATTGTGTGTGTTTACATTTTGGCTGTTGAATGCTTCTGTCCCCATCATATATCATTAATTATTATGTCCCCAATCTTTGATTGAGGGGGTATATTGCTTTGCACATGTCTGTCTGTCGGTCGGTCGTATACAATGGTTTCTGTTCAATAACTCAAGAACACTTTGACCTAGGATCTTCAAACTTTACATGGAGGTTGGTCAGCAACAGTAGATGACCCCTATTGATTTTGAGGTCAGTAGGTCAAAGGTCAAGGTCACTGCGACCTTCACTAGTTCTGCCTATTTGGCTGCCATGTGAACATACATTTGTACTTGTTTTACATACATCTCTTGTCTTATATTTTGACTTCGATGAAATAATGAGTGTGATTTGGAAGGACTACATATTCTTAAAGGTTACTAGTATTTACTATACAGTCTCATATGATACCTAGATATACATGTCATGTCTGTAAGAAACTGAAATGTTGTTGTGACGTTTTAGTTTCACATAATGTCTTCAAACTTTATAATCGTTTTATGTGGGTTGATACCGTGTCATTTAATTTGATATGTTAAATAACAGTCAAGGACAGTGTGAAATGTGTACTCATGTATGCGAGTCTCATTTAACACTCTTCAACTTAAGCCAAAGGTTTAACTTGTCTGAGGACCGGATTAAACTTTTAATCTTCAGTATGGAATTGCGACCAAAACCCACAACAAGCAACCTACTGGGTCTATTGTCCCTTTGTTCCTACACATTGCGTGAAATGTTTGATATCGTGTATTTCTATGGTGGACACCCATTGATACGATTATATTAAAGAACATACTTCCGCCTTGACCTTAACCAATTTGTCAACGTTTTTATTAACGTGGATTAACCCCGCGGATTTGCCTAGATGAAGCTTCGCTGATATAAGCGGAGTTGAAAAATATACATATACCCGAATGTACAACTTGACGTGGTCTTTGTGCTCTGTTTGGCGTGGTAAGAGTGCTTGTGAACTGAACTTAAGGTCACCCAAAGCAATGCACTTTTATGATATGGAAGTAGAATCATGTACCACATTGGTATGGTCAGTGGCGAACCATGGATTTAACAAATGACATAGTATATCACTCCCATAAATAGCAAATTTCAAAGTTCAGTTAGTCTGATATTACGATTATGCACTAAAAACGTATGATAGTCACTTTAGGACCAGCCAATTGTCCAAGTCCACCTGTGGTAATATGTTCATAGTCACTTTAGGGCCGGCTAATTGTCCAAGTCCACCTGTGGTAAAATGTTTTGAACACCAATTATTTTGAATGATAATTGGTCGACCATTTAATTCTTTGCATTGCTGTGATGTGTACGTAATAGGAAATATGTGCAAGTAGTACATTATGTAGTTACCTGGATAAAAAACTTTACAAAATAAATTGTGATTAATTAATAACTGAATTAATGGTTGAATATCAATTTAACAAAGACTAATAAAATGTATATCATAATCCTTGTGATGTAACATATCCATGCTTTATAAAGCCTTGACCTGGCGCCGTTATTTTGCCCATCGTACAACGGGTTCGCCCCTAAGGCTTGACAATGACTGATACAAGTCCGGGGAGTGTATTGCTCAGAATGTCCGTGTTTCCCAAGTCAGGTAACTGGTCTGCCTTTTAAATATACATGGCACTGTATCTTGCTCATTTTATTGCCATTTGTATTTCAGCGACTTGTGGATGAGAAGGTCGCATAGCAAGTTGCTAATATAAACACATGTATGAGACTTCGAGATAACCTCCTGATCACGCGGGGATTTACTGGGCAGTCGTGTTGTCATATTTCATACTGGCCTGTAAAATCCCGAATGAAGGGAGACCCCTGCTGGATAACTGGAAACCGTTACTGATCACTGGATACCGTTACTGGATAGCTGGAAACCGTTACTGGATCACTGGATACCGTTACTGGATCACTGGATACCGTTACTGGGTAATTGGAAGCCATTACTGGATAACTGGAAACCGTTACTGGATCACTGGATACCGTTACTAGATTGCTGGATACCGCTAGTGAATCACTGAATACCGTTACTGTATCACTGGATACAGTTACAGGATCACTGGATACCGCTACTAGATCACTGAATACCGTTACTGGATCACTGGATACCACTAGTGGATCACTATATACAGTTACTAGATTGCTGGATACCGCTAGTGAATCACTGAATACCGTTACTGGATAACTGGATATTGTTACTGGATTACTGGATACCGTTACTGGATCACTGAATACCGTTACTAGATCACTGGATACCGCCATTGGATCACTGGATACCGCTAGTGAAACACTGGATACCGTAACTGAATCACTGGATAACATTACTGGATCACTGGATAACATTACTGGATTACTGGATACCGTTACTGCACACTGGATACCGTTACTGGATCACTGGATACCACTACTGGATCACTGAATACCGTGACTTGATCACTGGATACCGTTACTGGATAACTGGATACCGTTACTGGATCACTGGATACCGTTACTGGATCACTTGATACCGCTACTGGATCACTGGATACCACTAGTGGATCACTGGATACCGCTAGTGGATCACTGGATACCGTTACTGGATCACTGGATACCGTCATTGGATCACTGGATACCGTTACTAGATTACTGGGTACCGTTACTAGATTACTGGATACCGCTACTGGATCACTGGATACCGCTACTGAAACACTGGATACCGTAACTGAATCACTGGATAACATTACTGGATCACTGGATAACATTACTGGATCACTGGATAACATTACTAGATCACTGGGTACCGTTACCAGATTACTGGATCACTGGATACCGCCACTGGATCACTGGATACCGCTAGTGAAACACTGGATACCGTAACTGAATCACTGGATAGCGTTACTGGATCACTGGATAATATTACTGGATCACTGGATACCGCTACTGGATCTTTGGAGATAACATTACTGGATCACTGGATATCATTATTCACACTTGATACCATAACAGGATCACTGTATACCGTTACGTGGCGACAAAAAGACGGTGCTGGATCACTGGAGACCACTCCCCTTACACAGGAGACTGTTACGGCAATGTCCATTGATATATCAGCATGCATTTTTGTATACAGGTGGTTCAGGGTGTGGTTTCATGTAATTAACAACCAGTAATAAGTTGGTATTATGTGCCTCACCTAACCGCTTCACACCCATTTGTGTATAAGGCCTTAATGTGCCGTTTCCTGTGTCCTGTCCTATGCAATGTTCTGGTTGTTGCGTAACTGTTCCATCCAAGCCGTTTTTTGTGGTATTTCGTGCTTCAAAATGTCGTCTTTGGTCTGCCAACTTTTCCTGTCCCATCTGGTTGTAATGTTACTGATATGCTGCTGATGATGTTTTCTCTTCTTAAAACATGTCCAATTATTTTCCATTTTTTGATGGTGCTTGTTATACTGGCGCTAAATTAACCTATTAGTAAAACTAAACTGAGTCGGAATAAAAAAATGCATCTTTCAAAATAGCTACATGTATATACATAGAAATATGGCTTACAAAGCTTAAAACTCCACCAAAGTTCTACATTGCGGTCATTGTACAGTAACGCAAAAATGCCTTTGAAACAAAATAAAAAGAGCAAGCTCATTGCAGCAGTAACCTCCCCTTGCAGATACAATAATGCAATTGAAATTGTTCTAATTTATAACACGAGCGATAATAAACGGGACATAATTATGTTGTATTTCTAATTAGTGAGCATATACCAATAAACATGTATATTCATGTGTTTTCCCGTCTCAGTTTGCGTATTCCAAGACGCTATCTAGCTTTTTAAAAAGCTAACCTTGTACGATTTTAAAATGACATTGGCTATGGTTTAGCTTTGATGTATATCTCTATCGTATTAGTCCTAACCCCAATTCCGAGTTATTTCGCCACACTTTTGCTTTCTCTGGTACCTCAATATGGAATTCTATTCCTCATAATATCAAAAAATCTTCTTCTATTCAACAGTTTAAAACTTTATATCTACGCTGGGCGAAGCCGTCTTATTTTGAAACACCCCATGTTTCTGCTACTTAAATATCTAATGACTGGCTAGTCATAATCATTACTTCAATATACATGTATAGCCATATATATATGTCTGCAGAATCGCATGCAGTGTGTTTTATGTTTCAATACCGTATCATGCTTTTAAAAATGTCATTGTTTTAATTATGATGTCCCTATATCTAATTAAGCTTTATAGTGATTAATTATAAATTTAATTGATTAGCATTTTGATTTATAGTTTTATACCTTCCTTTTATTGTAGATTCCATACAAATCGGTTTCGCACATCCTTTTACTGAAACTCTTTTATGAAATTCCCCAATTATATATAAAATTATGATATTGTGGACGTCATATGGGCCAAATTGCCAATATGCATTTTTCATTTTATGTACTAGTGTTCTTGTTCAACTGTTTATTGTTGAGGATGTCATGGAAGATTGCCATTTAATTTAATTGTCAAATGCGTTTCCTCGTAAAATAAAGTCTTTATTATTATTATTACGTTATTAATTAAATGTGCGTTAGTTTTAAGTATGATGTATTGTGAAGTACACTCGTATGAAGACTGTACGCAGTCACAAAATAAGGCGCACGGAACTTTGCAAAACAGACCTGGGCCCGGAATTACAACCAATACTTACACTCAGCTCTCAGTACTTAAATATTTGAATTCACTCTTTTCAGGTTCATAGCGACCATTTTTTAGAGCGAAAAGTTGTAATAATGTTAAATTGGTATTTAGTGTAATCATCAGTCAGTGTATTTGTAAGTTATAATTGTAATTTATCAGTCTGAGTGCTGAGTGTCGCACTCATATTCAACAATTACATATATACCTCATAAATAGTACACTATGTCAAAGAAAAAAGCATCAGATTTTATTTTTAACACTCATATAACAATGTTATATGCATTTTCCGCGTTTAGATTTGCAACATAGGACAAATAATAGGTAATTATAATACATTTTCAATATTTGAGTGCTAAGGTTAAGTATTGGTTATAATTCCGGGCCCATGGTTCATAGGTTACACACTGAACACCCAGCACGAGGGTTGTACCACTAGTTTTGTCTGAATGGCTTGAGCTTGTCATGACCAGAGATCCAGCCCACACTGTCATGGGACCGGTTTCAAAAACGAAACGTCTTCTGCATAATAGAGGGCTTATTTTACAAGAACTCAATAACATCATAATTTTGATTCACTTTTGTTTGTAAATAGAAACTTCTTTTATTACTAAGCTAGTGATATCACTCAAACATGAAGCTAGCAATTGTCGTCAACTATAGACATGTAACCCGTTTAATGTTCTGGTTTTCGACTGATTTAGATAAAAACACGAGATACATAAATGACCACATATTTTATTTGTTTGTATATAATGATGTTTTGTATAATTGTAAATGTGGATGAGACTTAAATAAATAATATAATAATTATATACTATATGAAATGTATATGTATAATCTACTTGACCTCTAAAATATATCACAGTTAGTATTGAACATATATCTGATATCATAGTTACGACAATTACCATTGATGTCAAGTGAAGAGGTGTGGCTAAATGCAATGATAATTAATGGGTGCACTTACTTTAGTGCATGCTACTATCATCATACGCTGAAGTAATTGTACTCTCCCATCCAAGATCTAAAGAAACGTAATGCGACAGCACTAAACTATCTAAACACTAGCTACAGACCGGTTACGTGATTCACGTGAATTTCGATTTATGATTTGATGAATGCCATTCAATTTTTGAAAACTATTTGTATTAATCAATTCATGTTAAAATAAACAGACCATGTAAGTATTGGAAATGTTAATTGTATGCATAATAGCCAAGCCCTATGCACCTTGTAAATCAGGATAATTATAACATAAGGGAGCGGAGTGAGAACACAAGTGGGAGGGGTGGTACAAGAAGATTTTTACAAGATACAAGATTTATTTTACGTCGGATATATATAAACATATAACATTAGCTAATAGCTATTTTCCGACAAACAGAGGTAAATAATATAACATATAGAAAAACAGCTACAAAATTAGAATTACATGTATAAGATTATCACATATAACAAATTCCATCTTTAATAAATAATAATAATAAATAAGATTTTCAAGCATGCAGGATTAAGGAATAGCATAAGAACATATTTCATGCATATATAAGAATTTAGTATAGCACATAAAACAATGAATAGTAGATCACAGGCAATCATGATATATAGTAAATCTCATGCACAATAAAGAATAACATAGTTATTACATAGCAAAGAGTAAGCGTAAACAATTATTCAGAATTTTTGAGAAAATAAAAAGGTTCAAGCAGACATACTTGTATTGTATGTATACTATCACTCTAACACAACACCAACATCTCGTTAAAAAGGGCCATCGTTTTGAAATAGCTTGTTTCAAAGAATGTGTGTGCCTTTCAGTACTCGTTCATAAATACACGAATTGGCAAATGTCACGAGCCAAAACGCACGCCATGCTTACATTATAACTCCAGGGAACAAACTATTATTTTGTTTTTGACTCAAAATGATTCAAGAAACATTGCCATATTTCTACTTTCGGTTTGCAAGGTCATACAAGTTTTGCATGATACAAGTTCATAAATATGTTTAATAATTATTTCTTTCTAAGAGTTTGTTCCTTATACTATTGACTATGTCTCCGACAACAAGCTTTGACCATTAATGTTATGTTGACTTTGTTTGTCAACGAACAAGATTTGCTATTAAAGTGCTGTCAAGCTTCAATAAATTCACTTTATTGATATTTATTTTTTGTTTATCTTCAAGGGTAAATAAAGGGCATCATAATACCATACTTGCTGTATCCAACACATTTCAATTTGGAGAATAAAATGCTTTTGAAAAAAACATGCTCAATCTCACTAAAAATTATACTCTGTTACCTTAAACCAGATAGCAAACTCACACTCGGGTCTCTTATTAGAGAGGTTGCGATGCGAACGTCTACGACTACGTGTACGTGTATTTACCCGTACATGTATACGTACGCGTTGCAATTTAAATTAGCTTGCGATAGACAACGTGTGCGTGTAACATCACATGACAGGTGTAGCATGATTTCTTCGTGAATCGATAGTGAGTGTTTATATAAACTCAATGAAACCATGGGCGATGAAACATTGGGTTTCCCGTGCGTACGCATACCTGTGTGACATATTACACACTATATTTTCGTCTGTCACACATCGGTTTCTTGTAGAAACTACACATACCTGGGTGACGAAATACTCAAATGTAGTATTCACGTTCACGTACACGTTACACGTTGACTTCCGCAACCTCTCTATTTTGTCTCGGGTTACGCCAACGACAATAAGACAACCTCGCATTTTCGTTTCTGTCCTTTATCATATCAATGCAAACTGGCGTACTTGATTGGCAACTAGAGACAGTCCATTTGTCCCGATTGAGAAAATGCATGTTACATGTAAATGTATAAAGGAAATCACGAGGAAATTAAACAAACAATACATTTTAGCACTATAATGCGAGCAATTGACGACTTATTCCAGGGTTACATGACAGGAAGTCAATTCACGTGCTATGACATGGACACAAAGATAGAGGAAACTTATTCTCACATTATTTGCAATTACAGAAGAAGATGATTTATGCTCTATTATACACAGGTGTTGTCAATTTCATAATGTACGTGTACATTGAAACAGGAAATTCACGTGAAAAGAGTGTTTTTTGTTTTTCTGTGTTGGTATATCCACCAATCATCTAGTAGAAAAATGTAGATTATTGAATTTGACCTTCAGTAGTTTTCAAGCAGTATGTAAAGAGCTACAATAATCAAAAGGAACAGGAGATTAATTTTTTATTTTAGGTTTAGGAACACACCTCAGAATATTTAGGGTTTTCACTAAGACACTTCGTGAATACAATCTCTGATCAAATGAATTTATTATTTAATGAACATGTCATGGAATGTTACGATTGTGTCTAACCTCAACAAGGCCATTCAGACTACGTATCGTTATTATGTACCCATATCTTTGATGAGAGGGTATATTGATTTGTACATGTACGATAAGGTATGTCTTCCAGTTTCTGTTCAATTACTAAATGGCGCTTGACCCTAGGATCGAAACCATGTCCACCGTTCCCGTTGACGATCACCAGTCATTCCGATAACTGATACAATTTTAGCAAAAAAAATAATTTTGACTCAGAAATTTGTTTCGAGTAGAATAGTCTGAAAAACATACCACCAACTGATAGTCTCAAAGCTGCACATGTACATTTATCATCTATTTAATCATTTAAATGATCAATAGTATCCATTGTTGGTAACAAAACGTCGACAATTCAATGAATATTTCAACGGTTAAGTGTAACTTACGTTTGTAACATTTAACTGATCAAAGGTACTAGTCATCTATTCTAGTCGCTATACTGTGCCAGTAAGAGGTCACCTGAATACGCAGGCTACCTGGATTGAGAAGCTATACTAGCAGGTATGTCTTATACAACCAGTACCATTTAATTAAATCCAATCACTTTTATTAAATTGACTTAGTAAGAAGTAACGTGTTTTATGCAGCCATATCTGACGAGTTGTTCATTGAAGTCCTTACAACAGTTTTGTCGGTTTCAATTTCCGTAAGTTATCACATCACATATCTGCGGAACAATGTCAAGCTCACGTTCACAGTTTCACATTACTTTATCATCGAACGCAGTTGAGCAGTACAAGTGTACGATATTTGATTTTTGAAAATGTGCAAGAGGTGTTTAATAGTTTTGTCATTTTTTAGATACTTTCAACCGGTAGAAAAATACATGTACACAAAAACAAAATCAAAAAGTAAAATTCCTCGTAATATTGACGGAAATTCTTGTGATGGGTCTTGCAAACCGGGACCTCCTCCTCGATCTCGATAGCCTAGTGGTAGAGCGTTCTCTTCGAGTGCGGGAGGTCCTGGTTTCGATCCCAGGCCGCATGATACCAAAGACAAAATAAAAATGGTACCAGAAATCCCCTTGCTAGTCGCTCAGTATAAAGGAAAACAAAACTGACTTATTTTCTCTCATACCCTCTTGGCGATGGGTTACTTTAGGAATGAGGTATCGAGAGTGATTAATATAAGTTGGAAAAACTTGTTTCACAATCGACCTTAACTAAATTAGTACAAACTAAACGGGGACCACTACATGTTCTGGTTCTGTGTCTCATAATAAAAAGAAGTTTATAATAAGAACCAGTATAATTTGAAGGTAATATGCCGCCTTGGCTTTTTTGACCAGCATAGAATAGATGGATACAATATTGTTAAAAACTTAATAAAAAGTTCTATGTATCATATTAACGTACATGTATAACCATGAACAATAGAAACTTGACAAACACATCCAATTTTGTATCGTGTTAAGTGTTTTTTTAACAATTCCAGTCATGCCAAACCGAACTGTCTTCTGCTCTGCAAGTAAAAGACAACTTCTCTAGAAAAACATATACATGTATAGGATATAACCGTAACAAAATGTTTTTTTGGGGGGGGGGGGGGGTGAATAAAATGATAGCGAGTCGGTAGACTTCGGTAGACATATTCATTTAGTGCTTCGTATTTGCTTTTCATTTTGATTTTGGTCCGCTTTTCAACGAATGTCATATAGAGTCTTACAAGGCGTCATATGACATATGACGTATAATTTACCTGAAACAAAATAACTAGTGTGCTCATCGGACAATTAACTTCTCCTCTTGCTATGGACATAACCGTATCGGCATCGGCTAAGTATTGCATTGTATTTAGCTATGCAAACCCGGATCAACTTTACTAGATAGGCGGGTTACTTTTGTAACATCCCGTTAAGCAGACGACATTTCGTAATGATTACAAAGTACACATATCGTATGTATGTTTGCTTTTGTTTTAATCCAGGACATGAATTAAGATTATCTCAATAGCTCTGAAACGCAACCAGCTAACCTAACCAGACGGCAATAAATATGGTCGCCAACGGATATAAAATATGAATTCAATTGAATATCCATTTAACGAGCGCGTGATGAGACAAAACACTCGACAATATTCATTATTGCGCAACAATTCGTTTAAATCTATAAAACAGCACGGCTTGTTGAGTGTGTAGTTTTATGAGGCTATAAATTATGCCTAGTTAATTTTAGTATAATGTTTATTCAAATGAAGCAATGCTTCCAGACGGCCTATCATATTGTAAACAGCTGATTCTTTATAATTATATGATGATTGGGTCATTGTGCAAACATAATTTATTTAGACTTATCATTGTGCAGTATGAACTCAGTTAATGAGTTATATGATCTCTTTAGATACAGAAGACAGCCGGTGTTAACGTTAGTGAAATTTCGATTTGATTATTGAGTGTTATATCTTTAAGCGCTTAAATTGTAAAAATGCATAAATTAATTGCCCAAACTCCTTGTTTAGCAAATCTTGGGTACTAAATACCAAAAGATGTTTTACTGTGTCCCGAATACGGCCTAAATTGCTCATGAATACCACGTTCCAAACGAGGGGGTGTTACATTATATTATATGGAATAGAAAATAGAAGCGGACAGTTCAGGGAAGGATCAAAGATCGTGACACACCTTAATATGTTGAATGATACTTGTTTAGCTCCATTGTTCCAGAGTGCTAGTTGAGTTGGTCCGGTTTTCTGATAACAAAATAACAGGTTTCCGTATTACTGCACTACGACAGTGAGTGACGTATAACCAAGTGATTAAAAAGAAAAAAATATACATGTATAGATATAAACCAGAATAAAACAATCAAAACATGATAACTTGGTTGAATTTATTTTCTAAAACGTAAATAGCGGGCGGATGAAATGTCTCTGGTGACTGCTCATTTAGCTTTATATAATTATGCGAGATACAAAAGAAGAGTTAGATATAAATATAACGAACCACGTGGTTATACGACCAACACTGTTACCCTTAAACATGTCTTTACAATGGAATGGTTTTTATTTTCATGTAAAATAACAAATAATATTAGCACATATCGCTGGCTTAGAATTAGAAGGTTGTAAGTACAAAGTCAATAGGCCTATTTTGAGAAAACAAGAAAAAACTGTCTGAACACAAGCTTTTTAAAAAGATTATATTAAGTCAGACAGGGAAGGCAGCACTCAACTTAACCAGCCGAGCACAGAAAACATTAAAAACACGCAAAGCACAATACCCAACTGAAAACACGGCATCCCGTCCCGAAAGTCTGCCGCCTTAGTCAGTCAAACTAAAACGGAACGAGAGCCAGGTGACGAGAAAATAACAACTGGACAGTTTGGTCAACATGGGCACTTCCGATTTGCATGAAAGTAGGCTCATAAGAAGCACCTTAAGATGCAGATTTCAAATATGCATGTGTCTTATTAGCTACTTACGACCTTCTAATTCTAAGCCAGCGATATGAGTTATTAGTTTTGAGGTAGTCTTATTGGTGTAGACAATGCGGCGAGTGTGAACTGTACGACACAAGATGTGTAGTATATTCTAAAGACTGGCTTAAATTTTAATGAAAATGGGTCAACAAACAATAAGAAAATTCATCGTTATTGGTTTTTACAAAGAAAAAAAAATTCGCTGCGAGCAGGGTTCGAACCTGCGCGGGAAAATCCCATTGGATTTCAAGTCCAACGCCTTAACCACTCGGCCATCACAGCAGACGACAGTTTATGTTTGTATTCTATATAATAATAAAGTATAACTAAGAGAGGCAACTCTAATAAATTACAAGATTATTATTCAATACGGCGTTGTCTCCCTTTAAAGTACATTTTTCCTGTATTCTTTCGTATTTCTTGTATACGTATAGTTATGGTTATTGGTCACTGCACTTGTCCTAGTTGCCACTTGTTCACATATCAAGTTTCAAGTCAATATCTTACATAGCTTCTGGACAAACGTTTAACCTAAACTTAATTAAAGGGAGATAAATTAAAACAGGACTATATAGAATTATGGTCATTGGTCACTGCACTTGTCCTAGTTGCCACTTGTTCACATATCAAGTTTCAAGTCAATATCTTACATAGCTTCTGGACAAACGTTTAATCTAAACTTAATTAAAGGGAGATAAATTAAAACAGGACTATATAGAGTTATGGTCATTGGTCACTGCACTTGTCCTAGTTGCCACTTGTTCACATATCAAGTTTCAAGTCAATATCTTACATAGCTTCTGGACAAACGTTTAATCTAAACTTAATTAAAGGGAGATAAATTAAAACAGGACTATATAGAATTATGGTCATTGGTCACTGCACTTGTCCTAGTTGCCACTTGTTCACATATCAAGTTTCAAGTCAATATCTTACATAGCTTCTGGACAAACGTTTAATCTAAACTTAATTAAAGGGAGATAAATTAAAACAGGACTATATAGAATTATGGTCATTGGTCACTGCACTTGTCCTAGTTGCCACTTGTTCACATATCAAGTTTCAAGTCAATATCTTACATAGCTTCTGGACAAACGTTTAATCTAAACTTAATTAAAGGGAGATAAATTAAAACAGGACTATATAGAGTGATTCTATTAAGCGACTTTTCAGTTATCCGACCAGCGACCGCCTTAAACCAGTCCCGATAGTTAAAATTTAACCCATTTAACGACCACATACACTTAATCTCGTCGAGCATTCACACCTATGAAAACAGTTGGTCGATTAACAAACCCGTTAAATGGTCGTATGTAAAGATAATTGTTGTAGATTAGTGGTTATCAACTAAAAAGGTGAGAAAACAAACTAATAGTGAGGGATATGAAGCAAATAAAACAAGAATCATGGTCAATTAACATTACATGGGTGGACAAGTAGTCCAGTGGGAAGAGCTACTGACTGCTGTTCCAAAGGCTGAAGGTTCGATCCTGCATTTCTCTGCGTTTCCGTGTTTCCCACCTAACATAACTAAACTTACTAACAGTCTTTCTGGCGAGACGTTAGGCGAGGTACCATGTATGATGCTTTACGTCAGGCACGTAAAAGAACCAGACATGCTTCTGAAATTGGGGTAACTTCTGTACTATGCAATATCCCCCAAACACTAAAGTGACTAACCTCTTCTTGGGACCTTGCCCATATGGATTTCCGGTGGCGAGGATAAATAAAAGCATATTAATCGCAAAAAATAACTTTACACATGTTCACCATCGTAATAAAAAAAGTCCATATCAGTTCATATAACAGTGCAACTGTACTGTATTAGATAGTAGCAGTACTGAATAAAGATATGAAAACTCGGCATTGTACTTAAACTTATTATTTCGGCCTGATCTATTAAGAGACCACTTACTTAAGCGACCGTTTTATCCCGGTCCCAAGGGTGGTCGCCCAATGCAGGTTCTACTGTATATACAATACAAAGTTTATTCAGGCATACAATTGCATTCCGCATATTCATAGCCAACATATATACATAGACATGAGCATGTGTGGTCAATAGTTAACAAAGTTATGAATAAAGTACATGTACATATATACAGGTTTACAGAGAAGTTCAATGATGCTAGAATAGCGTAGAGACATAAACGAATAAAAGATGTGATGATTTCAATATCTAAAAATTAAATTAAATTTTGTGTTCTGATTTTAAAAGCAACATATAAATATTTTGCTACATTGTTTAATATTTTGCTAGAGTTTGTATTCATTAGGTAGTTAAATTTCTGTGCTGTAGGCCAATGGCAGTAATAAGTTGTGAAATATTTTCGTCTTAAATTTTTATACTTTGGACAAACTAAAAGGAAGTGATATTCGTTTTCAATTACATGCATGTTACAGTTTTGGCAGTATCTATCTGTTCTTGGGATATTTGTATGTCTACCTATTTCGATGGCTAATTTATGTGACGAAAGCCTAAATTGAGAAAGTGCAATTCTGTATTTGTTAATATTTACGCATGTGAGATATTTTTCTAGGGTTAATGTTTCTTTAAATTTACAGTATGTTGATAATCTATTTGAGTTATTTATATTATAGTGCCAGTTTTGGTTGTATGTATCAATAATTCTTTGCTTTACTGTTCCGAAGTTCACGTATGTTTCATTTTGTTGTAACCATAAATCTGACATTCCTATTTCATCCAGGATGCGTTTTATATGACTAGCCCAATTTAGGTTAGTGTATGTGATTCCGTTATCTGTGTCCGTTTTTAATACATTATAGATGCTTTTTATCAATGAGTCGTCGGTAGATTTCAATATTTTTATCCAAAATTTAATCATTAAGAGTTTTCTATGTATATACAATGGGTATCTACCCAAGTCCCCATATAGACCATCGAGGTTTGTACTCTTTTGGACGCGTAATACTTTTCTTAGAAATTTACAATGAATAGCTTCTATATTTTTACATTCGTGATGTCCAAAAATTTCTGCACCATAGTTTAATACTGGGTTAACTAAGCTATCAAAGAGCTTACATTTTTCTTTCGTATTAATTTCAATTTGGTTAAATGTTATGAATACATTATGTAACGCGAAGCGTGAATGGTCTGCTACCGTTTTTTGTGTTCTGTTCCAATTTCCGTTTTTATATAGAGTAACTCCGAGATATTTGAATGAGTTAACTATGTCTAAAACTGTATTTTTGTATGTAAAGTTAAACTGTGTATGTCGGCCTTTCTCAAATATCATTATTCTGGTTTTCCTCGTGTTAACCGTTAAGCCCCACGTGTCGCAGTACGACTGCAGGTCAAAAAGTAAAGACTGTATTGCGCGCGGAGTGTGCGCGAAGATAACCGCGTCATTCGCGAATAATAATATACAAAGTTTAGCGTTATCAAGAGTAAAAACATCATCTATATTTGTATTCATATTTGTTTCTATGTCATTTATAAATAATAAAAATAATAATGTAGAACAGGGATCACCTTGTTTTACTCCGACGTTTGATTGAAAGAACGATGATAGATCTGATTTAAATCTAACACATGCTTTAATTGTATTATACATACTTTTTAGACTTTTTACTATTTTTGATGAAACATTTTCAATAATTAATTTTGTGAATAAGAAATTGCGATCAATTTTGTCAAAGCATTTTTCAAAATCTACAAACGCG
Organism: Spisula solida; assembly: GCA_947247005.1. Classification (NCBI taxonomy): domain Eukaryota; kingdom Metazoa; phylum Mollusca; class Bivalvia; order Venerida; family Mactridae; genus Spisula; species Spisula solida. The sequence goes on along the minus strand of OX365944.1, from coordinate 57,058,587 downwards.
CAATATAGTTTTTTCTTATTTGCTAAAGTTTTTGCTATTATTGAATGTAAGACAAATATGCAGTCAATAGTTGACTTACCAATTTGAAATCCGAATTGATTTTTAGTGATTTTATCATGTTTTTGGCTCCATTTGGTCAATCTGTTTAAAATGATTTGTGACTATATTTTTGATAGTATATTTATAAGTGTGATACCTCTATAGTTTTTAGCATCTTCTATATCACCACCTTTAAATATGGGACATATGATGCCTTCACCGAAACAACGTGGGTATTCACCATTTGAGAGTAATCGGTTGAATAGTTTTAGGATGAATTCCGAAGTTTCATTGAAAGAAATTTTATAAACTTCTGCACATATATTATCCAGTCCGGTACTTTTGTTATTATTTTGTGAGAAAATAGCATTTCTCAATTCTGAGATGGTGATATCCTTATCAAGGTCTTCGTCATGTATATTTTCTTGAATAGTTTCATTTAAGTTTTCGTTATTATCATTGTCATTGTCTATGTTATCAGTGCTGTACAAATGTTCGAAATTTGTCATCAGATCACTCACTTTTAGATTGTCTGCCTGTTTTGGTTGTTTTGTGTATTGTCGTTTTACCTTTTTCCAGAATTGTTTTGGGTTGTATTTACTTAGTTTTGTCAACTCAGTTTTTTCTTTATTTAAGTATTTCTTTTTATTTATTCGTTTTATCTTGTTATATGCGGATTTCTTTCTCAAATAGTCAATGCGTAATTCTTGATTACTTTTATCACGGTTAAAAGCGTTTCTAGCACATGTAAACTGTTTCCTGGCATTTTTGCATTCAGTATTAAACCATGTATTTGTGTGTGATTGTTTCTTGTTAGATTCCTTGTAAACGTTTGGTTTAGTATGTCCAAATATGTCATATGTACACGTTTGCATTATATTGATAAAGTTGTCTGTTATATTATTAAGATCATCGTTATTTTTCACGCATGAGGTTAACAAAGCAATATCTTCATGTTTTAAAGACAATAATTGTATGAACTCATCAGCTTTACTTTGTTCAAACGACACATACGTTTTTTCTCCAGTAGCTTCGGTATTTACGGGTTGTACCGGTTTCTTTTCTAGCGAGTAGAATCTATAACCTTTATCTATAACTTATTGTTCAGAATAGGATTAGCACTTTTATAATTACTATCTATGAATGAAATGCTACAATACGTCAAATTAGAAAACAGACTATGAGTATACTAATATATGCGTATAGTATATACCCTCAGCTAATTCAAAGCCCACTATCGCTCATAGCATTTATGTTATTGCAATATAAGTTTACATGTGTATTAATTAATCTTTCCTACGGTGTAAATCAGTTTAGTTTGTAATACAAAGTTGTCTCGTTATTTTCTGGGAATCCTGCAAGCGCACTCACTTTAAGCAAAAGTGTGGGATTTTCAATACCGGTTAAGAGCACAATTTATCGTAATATGCTGGATCACATTCGTCTACGAAGTCCGAAAACGAACCTCCTATCACATATAAGATTTTCACAATAGTGTCTACGCGTGTTCAAATTCAACAATAGCATGTCATTTTGTTTAAAACAAGCATAAATAAACGGTCAATAACAAAAGAATGTATTCCACAGACATTCAAAATAATCATGTTTTAAGTTGGATTACATAAATTGGCAAATACAAAATCCTATCATTTAAAACATGTTTAGATGCAGTAGGTTAGAGCGTGTGTAAAAGTAAACCAGCATTCTGAAAACTTGCAGATGCTTAAATAAAAGGATAGAAAACGATTAACAAGTGTATTGAACGAATTAGTGTGCCTACACCATCTCACACATATAGCGCATTAAGAGTATAATGCCTCGCATAGCCTGTATTGAAAATCCCACACTTTTGCCTAGGGTGAGTGCGCTTGCAGGATTCCTAGAACATAACGATACAACATTTTATTATAAACTAAACTAATATACCCGAAGACAGATCAATTAATACACATGTAAAAATATATTGCATAACATAAATACTTTGAGCGATATTAGGCTTTAAATTAGGTGAGGCGTTTTAAAGTCCTTGTGTGTACTGTAAAACATCAGGAAATTAGAATACGTCTTCTTCTAATTTTGAAAACATCAACGAAGTAAAGCACTTCTTCTTCTTCCGTGTACTGAGCTGGCACTTGATAGGCGTAATTAGCTCAACTTTATATGCATGGTGATGGTGTACAGAGTCAAAAATTTAAAATAGTCCAAAACTGATTAAAACTATATACATGTACACAGCACTGATGTCTACTCATGTAGTCGGGTCTTGAAGGCGTCTAAGCTTGGCGCCGAGACCGTCGAAGCTGGGAGGAGGTTCCATTCAGACACAGTCCTCACAAAGAATGTGCTGGCGAGGGTCTGGTCATGGACCTTTTCCTGGTAAAGGCGGTGTTGGCCACGTGTCCTGGCATCACTCTTGTGAAAGTATGCGTCTGCTGTGATGTCTACAAGCCCATTCTGTATTTTGTACATCATGCACAGCCTGCTTTGTCTACGGCGACTCTCAAGGGACTCCCATTTCAGGTCTTTTAGCATATTCGAGACGCATCCTGGGGTCGTTGTTGAGTAGTCGTTGTGGACAAATCGGGCTGCTCGGCGTTGTACTTGTTCAAGCCTCTTGATGTGGTTGGCTTGGGTAGGATCCCATACCGTGGCCGCATTCTCAATGATGGGACGAACCATGGCTTTGTAGGAGGCTTCCTTGACTGGTGGCGTTCACTCCTTGATGTTTCGTCTCAGGAAACCTAGAGTCCTGTGTGCCTTTGAGGATATGCTGTTGATGTGGGAGTCCCAGGAAAGGTTGTTTGTCAGGGTCACACCAAGATACTTGCTGGCATCAACAATTTCAAGGGTGTGGCCGTGTAGTATGTAGTGGGCGTTAATTGTATCACGTCCTCTTGGCACTATGCGGATGACGGAACATTTGGCAGCGTTGAAGCTCATCTGCCACTGGCTTTCCCACTCTTCTAATGCAGTAAGGTCTTTCTGTAGCCTCGCTCTGTCATTGTCGTTCTGCACAACCCTGAATAACATGCTGTCGTCAGCAAATAGCTTGGATGATGAGGATGTAATCATGTCTGGCAACTTGGTGCCATCCAGAACTACCTGCTGTGTACTGTTGGATAGGAATGACTGTATCCATGTTTTGATGTTTCCTCTCACTCCATAGAAGTCTAGCTTGTGTAGTAAGCGTGAGTGGGGGACTTTGTCGAATGCCTTAGCAAAGTCTAGCAGTATTACATCAACCTGTTGTTTCTTCGCCAGATCGGAGGCAATTTCATGGATTGTTGTCAGAAATTGGGTTTCACATGATCTTCTTTTGCGGAATCCATGTTGATTGTCTTTCAAGATCTTGTGTTTGTCGAAATGTGACATGATGTTACTGTGTACACTATGTTCTAGAAGTTTGCAGGAAATTGATGTTAAGGAAACTGGGCGATAGTTGGCAGGTTGATGGCGATCTCCTTTTTTGAAGATTGGTACTACTGTTGCTTCACGCCAATCCTGAGGGACTTCTCCGGAGTAGAGGGATTGTTGAAAGATCTTGGTAAGTGCAGGTGATATTTCGTTCGCTGCCGCCTTAAGTATGAATGGTGGAACTTGATCTGGACCTGCAGCTTTATGAGTGTTGAGATTCATGATAAGCTTATGTACCCCTTTCCAGTTTACAGTTATGTTGTTCATGGATGGTGTGTTGCTGGGCCCCTTGTCTGGTAGGTTTGAGGTATCTTCCTTCGTGAAGACCGATACAAATTGGTCATTCAGGATGTTGGCTTTCGCAGATTTATCACTCTGCAGGAAGCCATCCTTGTTCTTCAGTGGTGCGACGCCTGAAGATTCTTGGCCTTTGCTTTTCACATAGCTCCAGAACTTCTTGGAATTGTCCTTGTAGTTGTCGCTGACTGTGGTTTGAAGATAGTCTCTGTTGGCTCTTCTAACAAGAAATTTGACTTCATGTTGTAGTTTCTTATATCTGTCAAGGTCTTTCTTCTTTCTTGTGAGTTTGGATTTCTTATAAGCTCGTTGTTTACGTCTGATTGATCTTTTGATGTCGGTATTCATCCAGGGGTTGGTGTAACGTGATGTAGAGAGCTTTGATTGGACTCTTTTTTCTTTTGAAGAACATATGGTGTCCTTAAAGATGGTCCAGGATTCATCGACGGTCATGTTCTCGGTATCGATTTTCTCAGCAAGGTTTGAGAGGTCTGAATGAATACCCTGTATGTCTGCCTTTTTCCAGAGTGTGATCTTGCGCCTGGGTCGTTTGGGGCGTCTGGCAGTGATGGTAGTGTCTAGTAGAACTATGACGTGATCACTAGTGCTTATCGACGGCATGGGTTTGCACCTTTGGATGAAGCTAGGGTGGGATGTGAGAATAAGGTCCAGTGTGTTGGATTTTCTAGTGGGAAACTGGAATATCTGTTCCAGGCTGTTGTCGGCGACTAACTCCAGGAATGTTTCGCTCACTCTAGAGGGGTATTGGTTCCCTGTTACTGACAGACTTTTCCAGTTGATATCTGGGATATTGAAGTCGCCACCTATGATGAGGACGTTCTTTTTTGCTTGTTTCTTCAGGTCCTTGAATTCATCCATTGTTTCTTTCAGGTACCCAGTATCGATTTTGTTCGGAGGGCGATAGTAGGCTGCTGCAAAGATTGTTTTTCTTCTCAAACTTAAATGAGGCACTGATCATTTCTATGTTGTCTCTGGTATTTATGTTGCTAGGATGTAGGTCATTTCGATGTATAATGACAACTCCCCCATGGCGGTCTGTAGGGCGGTCTCTTCTTAGCAGGCTGTAACCAAGGTTTGCTGGTAAGATTTCTGATGATTTAATGTCTGGGTCTAACCAGGTTTCTGTACCTAGGATGATGTCCGGTTCTGAATCTTCAAGGATGGTTTCCAATTCTTTCCCTTTCTTGCGGAGGCTTTGGAAGTTGATTACAAGTATGCGAAGATTTGTCTTCTTTCCCATAGGCTGATGCGTCTTGTTGCCAGCTGGTTTTGGTGACGATGTTTGGAATGCATTCAGTTGGGAGGAGAAGCTATGAATTGAAGCTGATAAGTCTAGCTCTGAGCTGGTACTTCCTCTAGTTGATTGAGTTGTGTCTGAGATACTATCTAACAAGTTTGGATTGGTGGTTGGTATTGATACTAATAGCCTGATAGAGACCAACAGACACGTTCACTAGTCATTATTATTCTTGATTATAGTCTATAAACTGCTCCAGAATTAATGAACCTGCGACAATTAAAGAATTCAAATATTTTTACCCAACCAGAATAAAATGTGCGTACACATTTATTTTGACCAATCTAAACCCTACCCGACCCCTCTTCCGGACAAGAACAATGAAATATGTTCTCAATGTTCAGGTAATCTTGTGATTCAAAATTTTGCTATAAGTAGGAACAAGACAAGAGCCATATGTTCACATGGCCATCCCCAGCCGTATATGTTTGTTACTACCGGGTTTTCAATAGAAACATGACTGGATAGAAAAAGAAGGAAAAAGATGTTAGGGAAATTAAATAAAGGGAGATAATAAATAAAATGGAACCAGGCAGAGTTCAATAGAAGGAAAATATTAGGAAATTACATAAAGGTAAATATCATAACTTCGTTGGTTAAAAGGAAATAATTTAAGAATGGAACCAGCTAGAGTTAGTTTCTTAGTCACAACACTTATCGTAGATGTCATCTACTCAGATATAAAGTTTCTAGTCAATCAATTCTTCTTCTTCTGTTCAACAGTTTAAAACTTTATATCTTCGCTGGATGAAGCCGTCTTATTTTGAAACACCCCATGTTTCTGCTACTTAAAATATTTAATGATTGGATAGTCATAATCATTACTTCAATATACATGTATATCCATATATATATATGTCTGCAGAATGGCATGAAGTGTGTTTTATGTTTCAATTCCGTATCATGCTTTTAAAAATGTCATTGTTTTAATTACACGTTGTTATATGATATGCTGGCTCTTATGATGTCCCTATATCTAATAAAGCTTTATAGTGATTAATTATAAATTTAATTGATTAAGTAATTTGACTTATACCTTCCTTTTATTGTAGACCCCATACATATCGATTTCGCACATCCTTTCACTGAAACTCTTTTATGAAATTCCCCAATTATATATTAACTTAATATGCTCTTTTCTTTTATGTAACGTTACTAGTGTTCTTGTTCAACTGTTTATTGTTGAGGATCTCATGGAAGATTGGCATTTAATATAATTGTCAAATGAGTTTCCTCGTTAAATAAAGTCTTTATTATTATTACTATTAATTGAATACTTATGGAGTTATGCCCTTGACAAAAATACTCTAAAATTAAAAAAAGGATATAATTTCAAAACTGGGCTACGTATAGTTATGGTTATTGGTAACTGCACTTGTCCTAGTTGCCACTTGTTCACATATCAAGTTTCAAGTCAATATCTTACATAGCTTCTGGACAAACGTTTAATCTAAACTTAATTAAAGGGAGATAAATTAAAACAGGACTATATAGAATTATGGTCATTGGTCACTGCACTTGTCTTAGTTGCCACTTGTTCACATATCAAGTTTCAAGTCAATATCTTACATAGCTTCTGGACACACGTTTAATCTAAACTTAATTAAAGGGAGATAAATTAAAACAGGACTATATAGAGTTATGGTCATTGGTCACTGCACTTGTCCTAGTTGCCACTTGTTCACATATAAAGTTTCAAGTCAATATCTTACATAGCTTCTGGACAAACGTTTAATCTAAACTTAATTAAAGGGAGATAAATTAAAACAGGACTATATAGAGTTATGGTCATTGGTCACTGCACTTCTCCTAGTTGCCATCTATTCCTATCAAGTTTACAGTCAATAAATCAAATAGTGTTCGAGTTGCTCTGGACACAAAATTATCTTAAAATTAAAGAAAGGGAGATAATTTCAAAACTGGGCCATATATAGTTACGGCTTTTAGTCACTGTACTTCTCCTAGTTGTCATCTATGCACATACCACGTTTCAAGTCAATACCTCAAATAGTTCTAGAGATTTTTTCGGGACCCAGAAGGGTAACCCTATTTATTCTCCAGGGAGTCTATTTTGCCATCACTGAGAACGATTTACATGACTGAGAGTTGACTTATGTCCCGTCCGTTTTAATTAAACTCAGCCCACCACTATAGTGCGGCCAAGATATGATGGCACAATAACATTGTGTAAACGTCACTGGTTGGATTAGCCCATATCAAAACGCGGGTAAGTAAATAAATCACGATCATCTAAGCGCTTGTTCAGTTATTTTAACTTATTTAATTAAGGATGAAGATCGTTGTGCTTACTATATAGTCTAGTGGTAACGTTTCTAATCTCAACGCAGACGGTCTGGGTTCGAATCCCATCCGAATCTTTTTTTATTTTTATTTTGTTTCGCGAATTTCCTTTCCGCACACTTTTCACAAAACTGTATTTGTGGGTGTATTATTTACAACAAGATAAACTGTGTACGCTGCACATCAATAAATTGAATTATGGCTAAATATATCGTTTTAACACAGCAAGGACGATGCATTGTGTCTGAACACGAGAGGCATCAATAGAACTGCCAGTGATTCCGTTGTCCTGTCCAAGGAAACAAACTACCCCGATGACAGGGGTATCAAAAAGGACTGTTTCACGCATATAGGCGACGAAATTGCACAACGGTGTAAGAAAATAAAGAAGAAACAAAATTTCACTGGATTCTTTTGATGATAATGACATTGATTATGACGAGGCTGATGGTGATAGTGATGATAAGTTTGCAGATTTCTAAAATGATTCTGTCACAAACACTGCTGATGAACAATGTTAATTCATATAATTTATATACACATGTATACATACAGAATATTAATTTTCAATCGATTGTTCTAGATAAATATAATACAATATTATATAATATTATACAGAATAGAGAAAGTATACGAATGAAAAACAAGACTGCGTTCAATAAACGCTTATGCCCCCTGTGGAAGCCTAATGTCCATGAATAAGTCTAAGTCCAAAATTAGGTCAAGGTGAAGGTCAAAATGGGGTCAGGTGATACAGGCATGTGGAGAGTGTTCATATACAACATCCCTGCAAGTATGGAAGCTTTGTAGCAAGCCATAATGATGCTAGAAGAAACGGTCAATTTGGGTTAACCGGACGGACGAACGAACGGACGGACGGACAGGTGAATCACTATATGCCTCCCGATCTATCGATACGGGGGCATAAAAATGTAACAAGATAATCAACGTGTAACGGTATATACTAAGAAAAAAGTTTACTAGAACTGAAGAATACAATTCATTACCAAAAATGCACAAGAGTGAGACTCGAACCAGTAACCTCCTTCCATAATATTGTTGTATTTCCAACGCTTTACCGACTGAGCTAGCGAGGCACATGTAAAAGCGACTCTTATATTTGCTCATATTGCGAAAACGTAATACGAGACAAGCGTTTATTGACCCTGACTGTAAATAAGCACCCCTTTCTGTTGAAAATGAACCCATTGGCTAATTAGCATGTGTAAATGTTATTGTGCCATCATATCTTGGCCGCACTATATCATAACTGCCTTTAATTAATCGCCGCCCATAGCCAAATCCATTGTCGTTAACTAAACTCCAGCTCGTGTAAGATGATAGCTGCACTCAGCTTGAACAGTATCAACCAAAGGACCACACAAAGAATGGAAAAGTTTGAGAAAAAACAGACTATAATCAATTTAAGCCGAAAAAGCAATTTACTGATAAGCCGCCTTTAAGACTTTATGTCTAATTTTTTTGCTTTGAATTTCATGGTCTACTTATGAAAATCATCATAAGATGAAAATTTAAGACATTACTTTTTTGCTGATAAGCCCTTGGCTGAAAACTGACTATTCACTTTACCTTGTATACATCTTTACTATTGTACTACTGCGATAAATGCCTATGTGGTTAAATATCAACACAATTGTTTAACAGTGGCCAAAACATTCCTCCTGTCCTTAACTTAAATGCTAGTCGCGCTTTCCTGTCCGTTCTACATAGCATTTGATAATAATGGAAACACTCCGCCTGTCAATAACTAAATTGCTTGTAGCCTTTCCTCTGTCTTCTCAAGATAGCATTAAATACCGATCAATCATCTTCTGATTTACTTAAATAAATGCAGTGTTCTATTGTTTTCTTTATATAAATAATAATAATTAATACATATCGCCCTTCGAGTTTGGAATATTATACTTTAGTAAGATTTCTTTCGTGTATCCTCTCAAGACAACATTTGACAGTGACCAATGCTTTCCTCCTGTCATTTACTAAAATGATGGCCTTTTTCTCTTGCATTCTCTGGATAACATGTTATGATAACGAACGAATCCCACCTTTCAAGTAATAAACTGAGAGTAGCTTTTTCTTCTATCCTCTAGAGAAAATATTTGAAAATGTCCAATGTATTCCGCCTGTCATTGCTCAAATGGTGACCGTGCTTTATTGTCTTCTGTAGATAACATTTCATGATATAAAGGATATCTGCCCTTCATTTAATAAACTGATGTAAGCTTTTTACTGCCCTCTCAAGACATAAGTTAACAGCGGCCAGCACATTTCCCTGTCATTTACTAAAATGATGGCAATGCTTTCTAGTCTTCTCTATATAACAATGCTAATAGATACATTCTGCCTTCCATTTAATAAACTGATGTAGCTTTCTTCTATCGTCACGTGGCAAACGTTAACAGTGGCCAATACATTTCCCCTGTCATTTACTAAAATGATGGCAGCGCTATCTAGTCTTCACTATATAACATGTAATGTTAATGGAAACATTCTGCCTTCCATTTAATAAACTGATGTAGCTTTCTTCTATCGTCACGTGACAAACGTTAACAGTGGCCAACACATTCCTCCTGTCATTTACGTAACTGATGACCGTTTTCTCTTGTCTTCTCAAGATAACAATTGATAATAATAGATGCATTCCGTCTAGCTTTAACTTAATAAACTGATATTGGCTTTCGTAACAGGGGTCAATACATTCCTCATTTACTAAGGTGGTGACCATTTTATATTGTCTTCTATAGATAACAATTGATAAAAATACATGTAAATGCATTCTGCCTTTCAATAAACAAACAAACTGAAAACAGTTTTTCTTCTGCCCCATTGATATAACATGTGACCACGGCAAATACAATCCTCTTTTCATTTACTAAAATTATGGCCACTTTGTACTGTCCTCTTTACAAATTATACTTGATGACGATGAATGAATCAATTTCCTTCTTTTATTTATTAATTTAATAAACTGATGACAGTTTTTCTTCTGTCCTCTTATGCTTACATTTGACAAGTGCCAAGATCATTTTCTGCGTGTGCTTTAATTTCGGGGGATACGAGTTTGATCCTTAGCTGTGTCATATGAAAGGCGATAACTTAGGTTCTTTGACATGTATTGAATGGAACCAGTACTTCCTTTCACTCCGCATTAAAGTGAAAACTGATTTCTATCTCCCATACTGGCGATGTATACCATCACGAAAGAGGTGTCGATGCTTATTGATATATTTTGTAAGATATAAAACGAATTAGTAACCATTAATAATATTCCTATTTTCATAGGATCATAAACTGATGCTAGTTTTCTTCTGTCTTCTCTAGATAGTATTTGACAAGACCCAATATTTCCCCTTTCCTTTGATAATTGTCCTGCCCGGACAATTGACAACGCGTAATACATTCTTTTTTTATTTCTTAAACTGATGGTAGTTTTCTTTTGTTTGAGAACATTCGCAACCAATGCATTTCCCATTCGATCATTTGATGCATTCCTTTTTTATTAGCTCGACTTTTCAAAGAAAAAAGTCGAGTTATTGTCGTGACGGAATTGTGTGGGTGTGCGTCTGCTTGTGAGTTAGTTAAGTTTATTGTCAGAGTCATTTTCCCAAAGACTATCAAAGGCATACACTTGAAACTCAACATAGTTGTTCACCATCACAAGGAGAGTCCATATAACTCTAACGCGATAAATTGCTGTACAAAAACGAACACACAATTGCCTATATGTTTGTTATGGATTAAAATCAAGGACCGGAACATTTGCCTATGAAAGCATTCAAACATTTGGCAAAACATTTAAAGTTTTCATGATCCTAAATATTCAGAAACAATAAATTTTGTGTTTGTTTCTGTATTGCAAATTATCGCGTTGAAGTTATACTGACAATGCTGATAACCCTGTAACCTATATTTATGTATTGATCTGCCCTTGTTTGGACTTAATACACAGAAATAGTGGAAAATGTCACACATAAAGCTTTCAACTTTAAAGTCAATACACCTGTATGTGATTACCTACATCTTCTGACAAGGGGAGCACTTCATAAGAGTTATTTACCTTTTCTGACTTTGGTTTTTTACACAAAAATGTATATTTCTCTATGATTATCAAAGGTATTCACTTGAAACTCAACATAGGTATTGACCATCACATGGAGAGTACATACTGTTATATGTGTTAGTAATACGTGGAGTGAGCAACATGAAATAAGATAAATGTTATTATTTGTAAGATTTACGTGTTTAACCATAAACATATCATTTTCGTTTAGGTGCATTTAATGCCGTATTGTATGTGTTAAGTATAATTTTCTACTATGAGAAGTGATTTATTAATAGAACGTTTAATATAAGGTGTTGCGCGTTGTTGCCGCACATCAAAACATCGTCAGTTTTCGCCGTATGATATGGAAAAGCATATGACTAATATTTCTCCAACATTTGTCAATTAACTGGAAATGATGTCAAAACAGTGCATAACCGTGGATTAAAACGGATTTGATGTAAGTGTTTCTGTTTTAAATATATGACGTGACAACTAACAGTACCGACTAGTGACCAATGTATTTGACTTCTTGAGCACCAATAACACACTTGTCAGCGTTTAGTTTTATTATCTTGTCACTTGCCCTGTCTGATACCCGTATCAAGTTTTGTCATGATTTAGACAAAATCATCGACATAATATGTCTTGAGAGTTTTTAATCCCAATTGGGAGTCTCCACGAAGTATTAAATGTAGTGAGGTAGGACGATTCCTCTGTTAATTTAATTGACCAATAAGTTTTTATTGCGTCAAGTACACTGAAGTATTTAGCATAAGTCAACTTTGTGTTGTGTCTTCTTCAATAGTTCTCATAGGATAAGTGTGGTCTGGGCATATTGTCATTCAAAGCCTTTGGGTTCTATGAAAAAAAATGTGCGCAGTCGAGACGAAGTAAAATTTCTTACCGTACAAATTTAAAACTCAGAATAAATCATTCGAGTCCGACTCTTTTATTTGGTTCACCACACTAGTATCTCCAGATCTACACAAAGTTTGGAAATATTTCATTTTCCAACAACACTTTTTCCCATGTACGGGATCCTCTTTATAATTCGAATGTTTCTCGTGCCCACTTACGTAGAATTACTCCATAGGACCATAACAATAGAAGATGACAACAGTTTCATTAATAACATTTCGATAACATTGCCGTGGCTCTATAATTTATGCTCAACTTTTAAATTAAGGTTCAAGTGTCAAAATGACCAAGAATATGAACAACTTTGAAATCTTAACTAGTCATAACAGGTAAGTGGGTTCATTGCCCGGGAAGGGACAGAACGGTACCTTATGGTCATTATGACTAATGTTTCGGCACTTGTGACACAAACCATTTGTCATTGACACTATGTTTACACTATCATGTATAATCATACGATGATTTGTACCCCAGGTGCGACAAAAACTGAATACTAATTGTCCGACTTGAAAGGCAACTTTGTCTTAAAAAGATGCAATACGCGTATTTCATACCGTTAGATCGTATGGCAATTATGCTTCAAAACGCCCTCCTCATTTCTCTTTAAATTCTTACTTCGTATTTTCAGGAACTCATGTTCACGTGACCATCTGATAAATAGGTATCGAAATTGTTAACCGAGTTCAATTTTGAAATAACATTCTTTCGGTGGGTACTTTGTATGCAATTCTGTACGTGTATTTTGGCATAAACTATATAAACTAGCGATATGATGCATTCTTCACTGAATTAGTTAGTGTGTGCATCTAAGTATCGACCTTTGCATGAAACCAACATTTTCTGAAACATGTCAGCTGTCATACAGTTTGTCTTGCACACGACGATTCCACGTTGTTATAAATATAATCTCTACAAGTACAAACCATAAAGGGTAGAGCAAATTATTTGCGAATCCAATCCTACATATTATTGCGGGTGTTTCCCATTTGTCATAATGTATAATTGAACCTGTCCGACAAGCACATATGCTATGTACTTATACAAACAATACAAGTATAGTGATGGTTTATGTTTTATATTTCAGGTTTCCTGATATTGAGAAAAATAATGATACCTGCAGTTTGATCAAATTGGTAAGTCAGCACAGTTGAAGTAAACATAAGTGCCTATAGTCGCTAATCCGATAGTTAGATAAACGGAATATATTGTAAGACCCCATATTGATCGGGAGGTATATATAATGGTTCACCTCTCCGTCTGTGCATCTCTTGAACGTTTCGTCTTACGTGTTTATGGCTTGCTACAAAGCTATCCTTCTTGTATGGATGTTGTATCTTAACACTCTCTACTAACCTATATCACCTGACCTCATTTAGAATAAACTACTCGGCCAATTTTGAAGACACTTTACTAGAATGATGTTAGGATGGTAATAATAATAATAAAGACTTTATTTTACGAGGAAACTCATTTGAAAATTATATTAAATGGCAATCTTCCATGCGATCTTCAACAATAAACAGTTGAACAAGAACACTAGTACATAAAAGAAAAGAGCATAATGGCAATTCGGCCCATATGATGTCCACAATATCATAATTTTATATATAATGGGGGAATTTCATAAAAGAGTTTCAGTGAAAGGATGTGCAAAATCTATATGTATGGGATCTACAATAAAAGGAAGGTATGCATCAAAATACTAATCAATTAAATTTATAATTAATCACTATAAAGCTTAATTAGATATAGGGACATTATAAGAGCCAACATATCATGTAAATTAAAACAATGATCCTTTATTAGATTCCTAATTTTCATAATGATTCGATAAAAACATTGCCGCCAGGGGGCGGGGATTGGTTTCTTAATAAGACAATCTTTTTCTCAGAAATGGCTGGACGGATTTTTAAATAATGTCACAAATATATTTATTGGATGACCCTCTACCTAATTCCTAATTTTCATGTTGATTCCCTATATAACACGAACGCACCCACTTGACGTTGCGGCCGTGTGGTACAATAGGCTATATTTAGATTCTATTCATTCCGTTGCTTACGGGGTGCAAAATGTTGCTTATGGGGTTTTACAAACAAAAGAAAGAACAAAAGAAAACCCCACAACGTCAAGTCAGTGAGAACGTCCGTCCGTTCATTTGTCCGTCCGTAACACAAATATTGTGTGTTTAACTCCTCATAAACCGTTCGGTGGAATTTCTTCAAACTTTTACAGATTAACAACCTCAATTTATAGATGAGCGTAAAGGATGGAATTTTCGCTGCGTCAATTTTTACCAGAGTTATGGCCCTTTGTTACTTTTACTATATACCCCATAGTGAAACAATTTGTGTGTTGAACTCCTCATAAACTGTTTGGTGAAATTTCTTCAAACTTTCACAGATTAACAACCTCAATATATTGATGAACATAAAGGCTGGACTTTTTGCTGCGTCAATTTGTAGCAGTGTTATGGCCCTTTGTTACTTTTACTATATACCCCATAGTGAAAAATCTTGCGTGTTGATCTCCTAATAAACTGCTGGGTGCAATTTATTCAAACTTTCACAGATATACAATCTCAATATATTGATGACCATAAAGGCTGGAATTTTCGCTGTGTCAAATGTTATCAGAATTATGGCCCTTTGTTCTTTTTACTATTTATCCTATTGTGAAAAATCTTGTGTGTTGAACGCCTCACTAACTGTTGGGTGGAATTTCTTCAAACTTTCACAGATTAACAATCTCAATGTATAGCTAGATATATTCTACTGTGTCTTTTTACCTGAATGATGGACCTTTGTCATTTTTAATATAATCATAAATAATGATGTTACGTCAACCTGCTTTTCCCCTCTCCTTTCCCATTTAAAATAATATGTGCTACAAAAGGGGCACCCATGTCCCATGGACACAATTTCTAGTTATGTTTGTATGTATGTATGCATGTATGTATGCTTGTTTTGTTAGATGACTCCATGGGAGATAAGCCCATAGGCTTAATGGGTTTATCATCTATAAACAAAGTTATTATGCTGGCCGATTGGTTTAGACAAAAATAAATGAAGAATAGACTTTCAAAAGCTTTAGGATTTCCCGGATTTCTCAAGAGTGCCACTGGTGCGGCCATATTTGTTGTTGTTGTTGTTACAAGGTTAGCTTTTAAAAACGCTAGAAGTGGCTCGGTTCGTATACCTCTGTCTCTTATCTTATTGTCTTCTCCTGAAATCCGTGCTTAGATTATTTAACCCAATACACATGTTTTACAATTTTATTATAGTTAAATTACCCAAAATAATTATCACACAAATAGTAGGTGTAACGCCGTTTCAGAACAATTTATCAGTTATATATGGTTTCGATTAATCTTACTAGTTTTCCTGGACTGTATTGTAACCATTACCAATTTGCACTTCCACAAGAACAAGCAACTTATTTACGTAAGGAAATGAACACTACTTCATGGCAGGGTACGACCTGTTGCAGTTGGATGTCGAACCCGATTGGCCGGATTGCATATCCAGTGCTCTAATAAATGCTGCAGCTACCCAAGTAATATGTACGTCTAGACAAAGATCATATAACCGATAATTCCATGGTGTAGATAGACAAACAGTCATGATTATCTAAACTTTATTGTTATGTTTGATGAAATATGTTTTTATTATAACCATAGAAATATAAACATGTAAGTTATAGTGAAGACATTTAAAATGGCTTAATAAATGTACGAAATTTCTTATGGAATGTTTTAGACCAAAATTAATCGAAACCATATATAACTGATTTATTGTTCAGAAACGGCGTTAAACCCAAAACACAAACACAATTGGGTAACCATTTATGCACATTGTTCTGTTCATGTCCGCAGCTATCCTGTTAAAAAGTACGAACCCAGCCACTTCTAGCTTTTTAAAACGCTATCCTTGTTATTATTACTCTGCAAACGCCTGTTTAACCTGACCTCATTTTGACCTTCACATTGACCTATGTTTGGAATTAGGCTAATAAACCCAAATTGACCGCTTCTTCTTACACCGAGTCCATCAAGGCATTGTTTTCAAATCTAGCAATTTTACTTGTTTATAATATAATATAATATGTAAGCCCCTTACATTGTCAAATCCATGTCCAAAGTAGTTGTCCTTTCTGGATGTCTATCCTGGCTGTCCATTCTTACTACTGTTCAACTGTCCATCTTTGAATTCATCTCTGCATTTATATAACAAATACACCAACTGTCTAAAGTAGTTGTCCATTCTAAATGTCCATCCTGGCTGTCCAATGTTATAACTGTTCAACTGTCCATATTTGATAGTCATCTCTGCAGTTATATCAGAAATATACCAACTGTCCAATGTAGCTGTCCGTTCTGAATGTCCATCATGGCTGTCCATTCCTATAACTGTTAAACTGTCCATCTTTGTTGGTCATCTCTGTATTTATATAACATATATACCAACTGTCGAAAGTGGCTGTCCATCCTGAAAGCCCATTCTGGCTGTACATTCCTTAAATTGTCCAACAACTGCCCGTATTTGTTAGTTATCTCTGCAATTGTATCACAAATATATCAACTATCCAATGTAGCTGTTCGTTCTGAATATCTATCTTGGCTGTCCATTCTTAAAACTGTCCAACTGCTCATCTTTGTTAGTCATCTCTGCATTTGTATCACAAATATACCAACTGTCCAATGTAGCTGTCCGTTCTGAATGTCCATCCTGACTATCCATTCCTATAACTGTCAATCTTTGATAGTTGCATTTATATATCAAATATACCAACTGTCCAATGTAGGTGTCCATTCTGACTGTCCATCTTGGATAATCATTTCGGCATTTATATAACAAATTTGCAATACACCAATACGTAAGGCATTCCCTTTAAGTTTTAAAATATATATCCAAATTGTAAATGTTCACAATTAGAGAAAGGCTACTAGTGTTTTAAACAACTAACTCCTCGTTTTTCTCAATCAGGGTACTTTTCTGAAATTGGTCACCGTAGCAACAAAGTGAGTGATTTCGACATAATTCGTAAGAAATTTTAAAGCTAAGATATAGTTATATATGGATAAATTACTTAAAATTAAATCTATAGATACATCATTTTTTCGTATTTCAAAGCTTTTTAAAACCTTGCTACATTATTGTTATATATTTTGCGCCTACGAAAAGGAGACGATAATAAAAATTGATGCCAATGCATTAATTTTCATCTCCTTTTCGTATGTCCTTTTCGCCATAAATGAAGGTAATTCATTTTGAAATTTACTTGTAAAGATATAATTATATTGTTTTCCATACAGAAAGATATGTGATAAGATAGGGTTCCTTGAAATACACTGTGAGCGTTGGTTTTATTTGTCTCTCCATTTACGTGCTTTGTATCGCAATGTTGTTATTTTGTTCCAGAAAAATTGTGTATAATGGCATTCCCAAAGAGGATTATCAATTGTTTCTATCTTACATTTGAATAAATATGCATTTGTAGCTATGTTTCTATGAATAAATTTATATTGAAATTTGAATTTTGCTGTCATTCGTCAATTTAAAAGTAGTTATATTAATCTGTTCCCAATCAAATTGTTTTGAGAATTAAGATTTTCTGTCCATTTTATTTGGTATGTCTAGTTATAACAAGCTATATGTTTTATTTGGGTTTTGGATAGGCTTTTCGTTATGTTACTTCCTTTTATATGGTTTATTTTGTGATATCCTGTATAATTATAAGCTTTTATTATTCTGTACGTCCTTATGAAATGTTTTACTTTTGATAATAAATAAATTCGTTTGCAGTTAGATTATGTCGTATTTTTAGCGTTGTAAACGTTATTATTTTCTTTTATATCATATATGTCAGAAAGTGTCATAATACAGTTATTAATCCATGTAGTATTATTTAGAATTTCATTTTTGCATTTTAGGTCACTGTTACATGTATTCCAGAGTATAGTGTTTTCTTTTTTGTAATTTAACTTACACCGCGATTCTAATATAAACCTTTAAGACATTAATGTTTTATACATATCTTTTGTAGATCTTGTTTCGATTTAAATATTGTCATTTTTGTCTATTGTCTATTCTGTTTAGATATGTTTCCATTCTCCTTGATTATTACTGTCTATTAGTTTTCGTATCCATGGTGCTTTTAATGAATGTATGTATATTTCTAAATCTACCATATTTAAACCTTCATCTTTATATTCTTGAATGACGATGTTTCTTTTAACTTTTTAGCTCACCTGAGCACGAAGTGCTCAAGGTGAGCTATTGTGATCACTCACCGTCCGTACGTCCGTTCGTCCACACTTTCAAATGACATCTCCTCTGAAACCGTTTGACCAATATTGATGGAATTTTGTCTGGATGTTCCTGACATAGGGGGGTTTAAAAATTGCTCAAATAAAGTTGATCCATCTAGAACTCTGGTTGCCATGGCAACCAGGTAACAAAACCTTTAAAAATCTTCTTCTAAGAAACCACAAGGCATAGAGCTTAGATATTTAGCGTGAAGCATTGCGTGGTGGACCTTGACCAAGATTGCTCAAATCATGACCCCTGGGTCAATATTGGCCCCACCCCGTGCCTCCCTTAATTTTACATAAGAGCTATTTAGATTTTTTTAAAAAGACTTCTTCTCTTGAACCGCTTGATGGATCTTCATAAAATTTGGTCTGTAGCATCCGAATAAGGTCCTTTCTCAAATTTAGGGCACTTGTCTTCTTTAAGAGGCTACAGTTTCATATATAAAAATATCATGAGCATGGTGATTCAGGTGAGCGATTTAGGGCCATCATGGCCCTCTTGTTCTTGTTTACATAGATATTTTTTACTAATCTGTTATTGGCTCTTAATTTACATATATATTTTTTACTAATCTGTTCTTTGTTCTAAGTTTAATTTAATTTCATATTCATGATATTCCTCTAACACAATAAAATGAAATTCAACATTAGCTTTGTAATAATTGAATGGTTTCCATTATTCGTCAAACTGCTAGTTATTTGTCATTACTAGTTAAAATGGTATAACGCAGCCAAAGTTGATTATGCATGCTATATGTTTTGCTCTTAAAATTTCAAACTCTATTTTCATCTTTTAAAGAGAACATTTCCCAGTTTATGGATGTAAATATGAGTCTCCTAAGCTTTAAAAGCTAGAAATTTGCATAAAATCATAATACAATTATTCAATATTCAATAAACCCAATTAGTTGGTTGCGAAATAAGCCACTGCACGCACACTAGAGACAAAAACAATGTTACACCACGCTATCAAAATTTACATGTATACAAAATGTATTAACATTTAGAACATTACATAACTCATCATGGTAATTCTTATCGCACCAATTATTGAACAAAATGTATCAGAAATTGTTATTTAAGGTTTTCAAGACGCCTATAATTCACAATGTCAACACTTCAGATGTAATAAAGACGGGAGATATTGATTCCCTAGGAGTTTCCCGGATAAACACAGACTTGTGTGATCACAGATGTCAAGGATTGTGAGTATCCAAGGTTTTAGTAGTAGGAATTAAATGAACGAAAATCTTCCTCGATTTAATTAGCGTTGATTAGATTATTCTAAAATTGAAATCAAAGGACTACAATACAAGGACAGATTTTATGGTTTGTATCGTGGTTTGGGGTAAGGTTTATTATGTCAGCAACGTTTCCTGGCACAACAAATAAACATGTTTATATAACATACTGTTAAACTACTCTTAGTCTGAAGCAGCTAGTTGTGCCACACGTCCCCTGGTCTACTTAAAGCAGGTGTCTGTTTAATGCAGCTGCCGTAATATGAAAATGGCTGATTAGATGTTTAGTATAAATATTTGCCGCTTTTAAAAGACAAGTTGTTATAGTTGTTGAGTTAAGACCATCACTAGCACTTGTTTGTTTACAACATCACTAAGCTGATTATTCATAATGCCCTCAAGAATCGTTTCCACTTACCTCTCCTTCCGATATGGATATATTGATTAAATACAGAATGCAGTGTGGACATACCACGGGGTATGTGAGGTTATTTTTGGCTAAGAATGCAAGTAAAAATATGTCAACACAAAGTTACCAAACAACAGCGAGTGTTTAATTCATCGACCGATTTAAACGAAATTTCCTCGACGATCAAGCCAACAATAAGTCCTATCCATGCAACGAAATATTTTGCAACAAAATGCCGCAACTATGGCCGTTTGCACATAACTATTAAGTGGAGCGGCATGGCTAGGACTCAATGCAAAAAGCGCAAACGACTGAATATACTGCAAAATGTAGAGGTGGTTTTTCTTTGCAAATTGCACCGAACGATACCCATATCTAAAGCCGAAATTATAAGTATGTCTTTAATTTCATCGCGTTTCCATTCCTAATTGATATAAACATATTTAGTCTCATATGACAAATTAACGTCATTGGTTAATTTTCATTTTCCAAGCATCATCTGTAACGTATTCAAACAGTTCCATACTTTTCTACAGTACATTGTCACAGAATATGGTAGTCTAAGCTAAATATAAATATAAATAATGTTACCAGTACGATTTATATGCTTTTATTTATCATCGCCACCGGCAATCCATATGGGCGGAGCCCTCAGAAAAAGCTTAGTCTCTTTTGTTTTTGGGGGACAGTGAATGATACCGAAGATGCCCCAGCAGTCAGCAGGTCTAAACACTGGACCACTTGTCCACCCATTAAGGAAATTTTCCATCACATATCCATTATATTCCTCTAACACTATAAAATTAAATTTATCATCAGTTTCGTTTTAATTCCATGGTTTCCATTATTCGTCTACATCCTAGTTATTTGTCATTACTAGTTAAAATGGTATAACGCAGCCAAAGTTGATTATGCATGCTATATGTTTTGCTCTTAAAATTTCAAACTCTATTTTCATCTTTTAAAGAGAATATTTCCCAGTTTATGGATGTAAATATGAGTTTCATAAGCTTTAAAAGCTAGAAATTTGCATAAATTCATATTACAACTATTCAGTATTCAATAAACCCAATTAGTTGGTTGCGAAATAAGCCACTGCACGCACACTCGTGACAAAAACAATGTTACACCACGCTATCAAAATTTACATATTTCACAAATCTTGATACAAAATGTATCAACATTTAGAACATTACATAACTCATCATGGTTATTGTTATCGCACCAAATATTGAACAAAATGTATCAGAAATTGTTGAACACGGAATTCAAGCCGTCTATAATTCACCACAATGCCAACACTTCAGATGTAATAAAGACGCGAGATATTGATTCCCTAGGAGTTCCCGGATAAACACAGACTTTTGTGATCACAGGTGTCAAGGATTACGATCATCCAAGGTTTAAGTACTAGGAATTAAATGAACGAAAATTTCCCCAGAATTAATTAACGTTGATCAGATTATTTTAAAATTGAATCAAAGCGCTATAATACAAGAACCTATTTTAAGCATTGGTGAATAAGAGTTAATCGTAACATGAATTGTACCGTGGTTTGGAGTAAGGTGTTTTTAAGTTTGAGTACCGTGTGCTTGTCACCAAGTTAGCAATGGTAATATACAGATAAACACAATTTAAGCAAGCGGTACAACAATTAAGGCTGTAAAAGACAGGAGACTGTTTGCTATATAAAATGGCTCCTAAGGGTTTAATAACATTGACTGCTTCAGGCGACCGGTGATATGGTTTCACTGTTTATTGCATTGTTACAAAGCTAGTTGCCCACAGGTCTGTGAAGTTGGCAGTTAGTTGCTAGTTGTTTATTCAGAAAATTATTCTCACACAATTTTGAATGACCTTCTGAATAAACAACTAACTGCCAACTTCACAGACCTGTTGCCCACAATGTTAACCACAATTGCATCGTATTCACTTACTTTTCCTTACATTTTAGATGGTGACAATGCAGATTGTCATGTGAGACACTGGCACTTGACCAGAAAATAGCCATGGCCTAGAATCTATATCTTTAAATAAATATAGATTATAGGCAACGCATATTTATTTTATATATAATAAATATATTAATTGTTTGTCTAGTCGAATGCCAGCGATGTGAGAGTACAACGAATGTAACTGTGCTATATCACCAAGTGAGACGAGTCTGTATTTAAATTCATCGTGTTTACAGTTTTAATTGATGCAAATATGTTTCAGTCTAATATGACAAATGAACTAGACATTAACGTCATTGTTTATTTTTATTTGGAACGTATCGGAAACAGTTCCATAATTGTAGTACAGTACATTGCAACAGACTATGGTAGTCTAGTGTTTCTAAACCGAAATCTTACTTCATCATGGAAAACACAAATTAATCATTTCATAAATCAGACAGCATTTAATAGTATAGGGTTAAATTTGACATTTCAGTGACATAGAACGACAAATCGTTATGTCTTTCTTTTGTCGAGAATCTCAGACGCATTGTATGAGTGTAGTTAAGTAATGAGCACAATCCAAGGCGACATGACGTTAGAGGGAAATATAAATTCGCTCAGAACGTCCATTATCCAGAACGTACCGATAGTTTCCAATACTGAAGTCAATGTGTATTTTATAGAACTATACTATGGCCACTGACCGTAGTGGGAATATATCTTTCTATACAAGACGTGTATCGGAAATACTGCTCTTTCTTAGAGAACATTAGGCCTCCTTGTGCAATATTTGGTCATCTGCCAATTGGATTTTATAGAATCATACTACAAAATGATACATTAAAGTGTGGGGGAAATGTGTGAACATATGGCAAGCATGTTGTGTTGTGGATACATGTAGTTTATGGAATTACAAAATAGTGATTGGATTTTAAGTGAAGCAATGTTGTTATTAGAATGGATCAAGTCAACGACCGCGGCTGGAAATTAATCCATCTGCCACCAGGGATCTAGGGAAATGTACTTCAAGTTTCTGAATACCTCATTATACGCCAGACATAATATCAATTGTGTGTTGATCAAAGTTTAATTGTCTGAGAAACAAGGACACGTGACTAAGTTGTGTTTGAACAGTCTGTATGTAAAGTCTGTTCTTGAGAAACGGTTTAATATGTCACACATAGCTATACATGTACTAGTCCTATAAATATGACTCGGTTTTAGTAGTTTGACTAATGTAAGCAAATCGAGTTGGGTACGGCTGATCAAAATATAACTCGGTAACCTTTGCGTCTAGATATCTGGACTACTGCGTATGAAGTGGCGACATACGGACGGACACACGTGTGATACTGAACAGTTACCAATGGGTTGATCCGGGTATTTTGATTTCTTGCATACACCATATATCTACCTCCACTATACTCATCATGCTGCTGTTTTATTGTATATTGTTTTATTAGAAAAGGGGATTATATTTGTTATCATGGCAAAGAACTGGCACGCGCGGCCACCGGACGACAGAGAGGAGAGGGGTGTTCAGATGATTCCATACCGAGAACTGGAGACGGATGTAAGTACATTTATACATTTTGTATGTGTTTATGAAAAAGTTGTAATGAAACCATATACTAGTAATTGTAATTACACACTGTATTGCTTGGAATTGTATGTGCATATACACCATTTAATGTGTGTAAACATGTATGAATTATTTTACCGGGGCCCACCAGTACTGCAACTACTGCAAGTACATCTTAATTTCGAATGCCTTAAGATGTTTACCATGTTATTTCTCTACTGCCAATTCATCCGAGCATAAAACCGCACCCAAAATTCACCTCCTTAATAATATTCCATTACAATTCAATTCAACTATTGATGTTATCATTGATTATTTACTAAACAGAGTGGATATTGACTATGTAAGCTTTGTGTAAGTCAAGTTGAATCTGTGTTAGTGGTCACCTGAATTAAGCAACCTCCTGTCTTAAGCTGTTTTATTGAATTCCAATCAGGCATTTTATTGTACTAAAAATCTGTAGTATTCATCACATCCTGCTGTAAACTATCACAATGAATTGCTCTTTGTAACTTGGTTGTTTCGTGGAGCAGGTTTATACCGACCCCCAATATAACTGTACTACTTCATCACTACTACTGTAATATTGGGGAGGGGAATGAGGCTATAACCTGCTCCACGAATAGCCCAGTCGAAAAGGCTTTAAGCATCCACTGACCAGTTTGGTACTACATATATTCATTACGGTTTCCCGCCAATCGTAGATAACTTTAAGGGGAATCCCCACACGTAAACAACACATAATCCAGTCCAGAGAATACACGAACACAATACATCGGTATGATCGGGTATTCATTATTTTCTCAAGGATGGACATACGTATATACAGACTTTATGAGCCTTTAAGTAGACCACGTGGTTAACTGTTATTCGTGTTTTGTATGTATTATTGCAGCTTAACTTGCAGATCAGTTTTAACTGTCTGAATAGACATTATGCAATTACTCTCCATTACTAAAAGTTGTTGAAAGTCTGAATCCCTCAGGTGTATTTCATATGTTAGTTCATGTCTGTTGTATTTAGATTCGGTGTACAAAATGTTTCCAATCAAACCAGTATCGAATTGATAGCCTTGTAAGTGATTTGTTCGTCAACAATAGGCCGGAATGATTCGGTTGTTAAGTTAATGTCGCATGCTCTGGACAATGTTTCTTCATAAGTGTTCTAGTCAAATATCAGCATATATATAAAACGCATTTGGAGTTACTAGTATGAGGGTGTACGGACAAACAACATTGGGGGATATTAATAAAACATTGCACGGCATGTACAAACTAGTGCATGTATATCAATAGCTTCATAGCTTAGTTCACTGAGTGCAAAATATTACTAGGACATGTTGGCATGCACATTGTGATAAAAGGACTCCATATTACAACTTTCAGTGTGATTAAATCCCAGAGTTAAAAATAAACTTACGGACTTTGAATACTTTTGTCATGAAGACGCTTTTTGGAATATATAATGTATGAAATTGTAATGCCGACATTTTGATACCAACCGTTTAAAACTCGGAGAAATAATGAAGAAACAATTATCAATCTCACGACAAGGAAAGTAACATACATTAGTAAATCGATTTCGACTTTCGATGTAGAGCTAGCGATTCTAATGGTTTTTGTAAAGCAAAACAAACAAAACAATGCCATATCATTAATTCAAAAAAACTAAACACTCGTACACATTTAAGAAAGCGTTGCATTCAAAAGAATGGAAAATGCACAGTTTGATTATAATTTACATTATTGAATGCTGTGAAAACGTCACAGTTCAGTTAAAGACATACTGCTTCTTCAGCACATAACTTTACCAAATAAAATATCACTCAAGTCATTTACATGTGTTCGGGTAGTCCTTGAAAGTACCGGTAATCCTTTTAGTAAAATCCGACATATCTCACAGTCCTTTAACACTTTCATTTCCATTTCACACTCTACAAAAACTATAAGTACAAACCCCGGTTATCGACCAAGTACAGTTTTCAAAAACCGTTTAGTAACCGAAAGCAAGTGTATATGTAAATATAAGGGAAAATATCATTTAGGCAAATTCACCATGCAACGTTTTGAGCACTGGAATATTTTGTGACACAAAACAAGACCATCAAGTTACTGTAGCTTTGTGATATCATTACAATACATTCTGGTGATTATTGAAGGTGGAGTTCCATGTCTGGAATAGGTATTCCCCCTTGATGCCGGCGTCGTCATATAACTCACCCGGTCTCCACAGAAATAACAACTCAGGAAACCACGGAATGTTTTGTTTGGGACGAAATTGAATGATAGACTAGACTTGTTTCTCTAAAGAATAAGAATGGACGTTTTCACAGCGTATACTTTATCCCCGGTATGTTATCATATAATTATATACGTCGAATGTGATTAAAGTCAAAGTTGTATGAAGTCGAAAGAAACAATTTGATGCTAGATGGGTTTTACTTTATAGAAACTGGCGAAGCTTGATATGTGCCAAGATATCTCTTGTAATTGCTTGTACTTCGTGCAGTAAGGTGACATTGTAGTTTTTAGTATTTTATCTAATACACCATTTACAAAAGTAGATAAAAATACATGTACATTAAAATATAAAAAATGACAGCAATGGAAGTGACTTACCACAGAAATATGTCAACTAGTCCTAAATTCTTTAATAGACAGTCAATACGCTAAGTTAAATCTTACTTGATTTGGCTGAATTTATCATTGATTTGATTTTATTCTTTCATATCCACAATTCTAGATTTGTATACATACGACACTCCATTGCTCTTTCAAAGGCCACTAACAGCTTCTACCAATGTGTAGACATGATGGCAACAATGTCATTAAAGAACTATAATAAAAACCGTACCAGGCCCGTTTAAATAGTACTGTCATAACTTAGAACTTATTCTCGCTCAACAGCGTAGTCTTAACATGTATTATTATATGTTTAAGAATTTAACTAGCAACTAATATATGAGGATGTCTTTAGCTTCCTTACTTGGCTCTCGGCGTTTAAGTTTAATTGCAGATTATTAAAGCCTTGTTATGACTTATAATATCATATAGCGTAGTTGTTCTTTACGTCATATATCGACTTGTTCAATTACGTCATTTTACTTATTCTACTCTAATATTTTACTTATTTAAACTAGGTCATCCGACTGGAGTTTCCACTGTGGTCATGTGGTGGAGTTGTGCACTTAGTTATATCTCGACTTGTTTTGATGGGGCATTCAGCTGGGACATTTTACTAATTAAAATTAGGTTATCCGACTAGGGCTTTCAACTTTTTTTATTGCTGAAACTAGGTCATTCAGTTGAAACCGTGCCATTCAACGTTTTAATAATGTTACTTAACTTTTGGGGCTTAATGCAGCTATAACTATGTAGTTCAGCAGTTTTACTGTTGTAACTAGGTCATTCAGCGTAGGCATTCCGCCTTTTGTTTGCTTAAACTTTTCTATTCAGCTTTTTAACAGCTGGGACTATGGTTGATTAGAGTTCTTGGTTGGCAGTGTGCTGGGCACTTCTTCGTTTTAGGATTTCTCACAGCTAAAACTAGGCATAATAGTCGTTTCGCTGTGGAAACTGGGTCATTCAGCTTGGGCATCAGTCTTTTGCTTGTTAAAACTAATAATTCATAATACAGTTCGACAGCTTGGATTTGGACGGATCATTGCTTGTTTAGTTGGGTATTGTGCCTTGTATGTGTTTTATGTTTCCTGTGCTCGGTTGGTCAGTTGGGTATTGTGATTTGCGTGTTATTAATGTTTTCTGTGCTCGGCTGGTTAAGTTGAGTGCTGCCTTCCCTGTTTAACTTAATATAATCTTTTTTTATAATACAGTCGATGGGATTTAAGGAAAACATGTATCAAAATCGACAAGGCTAAATACCATGTATATATAAACTTGTAATGATTAACAATTATGAGAGGCACACACGTGGTTCTTTTGTTTCTTATTGCAATCGGACTCAGTGAATCACATGACTGGTGCTCAAGTATATCTGTATTTTGACTATATATGCAATGTAGTTTAGTATTCTGTTGCAAATCTCCCAGACAAAGCATACAGGCAGTGTGCAGTGTGCAGACAATGGTATAATTTCATCTATATTGGAATCTAGACAATCTTCTTCTTATAAAATACACACTTGGTGGAATCGTAGATATGTCAATGAAATAAATGTAGCCTAGAGCACATACTTTGGCACTTTAAAACGTTGAAGTCGAAATTTCCATATACACGTTTGTAATATCGTATATTAGTTTTTTTTCGCAATACATGAAATTCGTATTTTCTTTCGAAGTATTAATGTCGTTTTGGTTTGTTTTACTTAACCGGCTACATGTAAACACATTCTTGCACAATCCTGATTCGTCAGTTAAGACAATGTATTTTTGTCTTCACTTCGTTAACAATGAGTATGCTAGGGGTGTTCTGAAATGTGTTCTATACATTTTGTTTGTATGTATTATACTGTTATAATTGAAATCTATACGGGATAAAAAACTATATTATAGATTTAATCTAAATCTGTATTGGAAGTAAACGTACGTTGATTTCGTTACTTCATGCCATCACTTATTTCTTTTCGTGCTTTTGTTGTTTCATGTACTGATTGAACTGAGTTATATTATACTCATCATCATGTAATTAAATCAACTAGTAATGTTGTGTACCTGATACTGTGCAACATCTCCAGAGTGGCCCTCCACAGAGCAACGAGATCTCGTAAGCTGGTTCAGTTGTATTTAATTGGGAGAGTGATTCTACTTTTTAAGAGAAATGATTTTTTGTGTGTATGTTATACAACGTACTCGTAGGTACGTGAACTATATCAACTTGTATTTCTTAAGACTTACAGATGTCTGTAAAGTTCTGTACCAGTGCAATATCGTTCGACGACACTGTGTGGATTTTCAACTTGTACTCTAAATCATGTGTTGTGATTATGGGAATATCTTGCGTTCGATCACGCGCGGCAAATGCAAATTTTCTGCAAGTGCGTTTACGACGACTGTTGATTTTTTTTTGGAATGTTGATGTTTGCTAACTGTCTAGAAAATCTGTCTAGATTTGCACAAACAAGTGCTTGTTGCACAGGATAGGAGCATTTGAGCATCCCTTCGTGTCGTTAGCCGCAGCTGTGATCCAATGGGTAGTGCGCTGGATTTGTAACCTGATGATCAACGTTCGATTCTTGGTCGCAGCAGTACATACCCTTCAATGAAAATATGATATCAATGTCTTTTTCCACCACATGCGAAGAAATTGTCAGTTACATATAGAAGGGTAGTTAGTACTTGTTAGGTTTCAATTCAGGAATACTGGTTAGGTGAATCTGCTGCCGTATACAGTTGAAATATATATCTATCCAACCGCTTCATTCTGCTATCGCTAAGAAAACTACATGTGTCGACAAAATTTGCACGTTTTTCTGGTAATAGTTATAAGATTATAACTTGGACATTTTTTAGGCAATTAAATTACCTTATTTTTCCCGCGACGTTTTATTCAGTAATCGTTTTCAAGACATCTAACCTTCTGACGTTTCCCTTCTTGCACTCGTTCTTTTAAACTATTGATTGCATTTTGTCTAAGCTGATCTTCTTACCTCATCTTCCGATGTTCTCGGAATTATAGGATGTCCGTTGGTGTAGAAATGAGATAAACAGACACTAAAACTGTACATTTTCTATTTAGACACATAATAAACAAACATCCATTCTTGTGGACAAGGCGGCAACAAAAACAATGAACATGATACTACGAAAGCAATATTAACTGGACACATACATTTGTAGATCGAATCTGCCATTATTCACGGGTTTACGGTATTTAACTCTTTGAGTCATTCATGTTCATTTTGAATGTTCACCTTCAGTGTTAATAGCACATGCTCAGAGAATGCATGGAATAAATATGGAGTCAACATACAAATATGATATATTTCAGGGTTTTAATAATGCTTCCGACAAACGAGACAACTGACTCACAGGTTACTTGTTATTTGCAACTCCTATGTCAGTATCCGGATAAGTGATAGTATATGTTTCTTCAAACATGTCCACGGGCTATAATATTACACAGAAGACGTTTGCGAATGGGACAATGATGATGAACTGCACTCTTTGAGGTGAAGAAAGATAGTAATATAGCTTCTAGAATAATGTAGCATGTTTGACAAACGATATGCAGCTACAAGGAATGAGGTAGCAGTTACATTAATGATTATTCAGCAAAGCAAGTTTAAAACCTTAAGAATAAAAACAACGACAAAACTATGATTAAACTATTGGAAAGCATTAACTTTTGTTCTTAGGAGGGGGTTCAACAAGCTTTTTTTGTCCTGATCAAACTATTAGGCCTGTAAAAGCAATGTACATAATGTAAATTATATTTTTTGCTATTTAGCTTTAAATTAGAAGTTAAATATAACGAAAATGTGTTTAAATACAGCACACCTCGATAAGGTATTTTCTAGGGTAACTATGTTCGATTAGCGCAATTTAAAACCTAATCAAACATAATCCTGCAGTAGCATCCCTTGATTTATGTATCAGTCAACAAATAAACACTATATTTTACAATGTGTTTTCATATATCATGAAAACTTATCACCCAAACACCAGTGTTTTAAAGCGATACATACGTTATACGTGCGGTAACGTATGTATCCCTCTCAATTGTAATCCATATCTACAGGCGTGCTTATGCGAGTGTGTATATTTACATTTGGTTAACAAATAGGAGTCGTCTGCTAAAAGTACAAGATAAAAAAACGGCAAATATCACATTATTTTATTAAAAGACTTACCTTAGAAGTAACAGACAATCTCGCAAAATAAGATCACCTTGAAATTTTCACTAGCGTCTACATTTTGTCATCCATAACCACAAATAGCCGCCAAAACAACTTTCTTTGCAATACAATTACGTCACTGATGACGTATGCATGTCTAACAAGATGTTTTGCACAACTAAGTATCGTATGTATCGATCACGTATGTATTATTTCCTTCTGATATAAGCCTTTTTTAAAACAATGTGTTTTGGTTGATATTTCCAATCAATGAGATACTTGCAAACTCGCCCGATTATAATCTTTATGTTAAGGAACTATTCGAGACTATGGAGGTAATCAAAAATGTTTTACTACCCGGTATCGTATGAATCGCGATGTTATATACGCTATAGGGTTTGAGGCTTTACATTTGTATCTATTGTTTAGTTACTGGGTTTTCTCTATTGGGTTGATATATTTTGCAAGTTATTTAAAATTTGTTTTATATTAGGTAATTTAAGAAGATGATTTCAAGTATTTAATGAATTTATTTGGTCACAAATTGTCGCATCACGTATGTATCTTGGTTCAGGCGACACCCCAGTAAATAACCATTGCTGATAAAGGTCATTTCAAATTTTCTAAAATATATGTGAAAGTGAAGCCACATATCATTTTCGTTCTTAAAACGTCATTAATTGATATTCTGTGATGTTAATTGGAACCTACAACTACACAAATAACACTGTACATAATGCGGCGACAGTAACGTATGTATTGTTTCCGGTACTTTTTTAGTTTAATTAAAATTTCACCTGCGAACATATAACCCCAAAATTGAGTGTCAACATCCTGCCAGCATATATGTAAGTAATGGACATCGAATTTGGGTGAATGTATGTATGCTCATTGAATTACAAGCAAGGACATGCATATGTGCCTCATTAGTGATTTTGGATGTAAAGCTCCAGGGGTCGGATATCTGCCCCCCCCCCCTCTGGCTCCGTGTACGGTAGTGTAATTCTATAATGATAGTGCCCTGTCGGCCTAATACATAGACAATGGATAGATTCAGAGAAAAAACATAAAGTCCAAAATTAATGCGACCAAAACTATTTTATCAGAAGTTGGTAAAACATTAACAATGCATGAAACAACCACTTTCCGGACATTTCGTATAAGACTGGTGCTTAAGGATACCATTAAGATGCATTCTGGAGATTATGGATGGATTTCCATGAGTGGGGGATTAGTTTTCTTCCCTTGATGCCGATGTCGTCATATTACTCACCCGGTTCACTTCAATTATAACAGTTCAAGAAACCATGAGATGATTGGTCTGGGACTAAATTGAATTGTTAGACTAGTTGTCTCGGTAGAATAAGAATGGTCGTTTTCCTATTAATTGTGTATACTTCATCCACAGTATGTTATCATATAATTACATACGTCGGATATCATTAAAGTCAAAGTGGTATGAAGCTGAAAAAGAAAATATAATGTTAGATGGGTTGATAGAAACTTGCGAAGCTTGATTTTTGCCAAGATATCTCTTGTTATTGCTCGTACTTCGTGAAGTAAGGTGACAATGTAGTTTTTAGTGACGTACAGCAGAAATCTGTCAACTAGTATTTTTTGCTTCATAACATCTGAATTCTTTAATAGACAGTCAATAAGCCTAGTTAAATCTTTCTTGATTTGGCTGAATTCAACATGATTTGAGTTTATTCTTTCATATCAAGAATTCCAGATTTTTATATATACGACAATCCGTTGCTCTTTCAAAGGCAACTTACAACTTCTACCGATGTGAAGACATGATGACAACAATGTCACTAAAGAACATACAATATAGCCGTACCAGGCTCGTTTATAACTTAGAACTTATTCTCGCTCAACAGCGTACTCTTAACATGCATTAGCACTATGTTTTGGAATTTGACTAGCCACTGATATATGAGGATTCATTTAGCTTCCTTACTTGGCTCTCATTGTTTAAGTTTAATTCCAGATTAAAACCTCTACATTTGTATATGACTTAAATAATAGTGTCGATGGGATTTAAGGAAAACATATAATCGAAATCGACGGGGTAAAAAGACCAATATATAAGAGTCACGTGGTTACTTTGCTTCATAATGTAATCGGACTCAATCAATCTCGTGACTGGTGCTAAAATATGTCTGTATTTTGATTAAATAAGCAATGTAGTTTGATATTCTGTTGCAAATCACCCAGACAAAGCATACAGGCAGTGCGCAGTGTGCAGACAATGGTATAATTACATCTATATTGTAATCGAGACAATCTTCTTCTTGTTAAATACATACTTGATGGTATCGTAGAAATGTCAATGAAATAAATGTAGCCTAGGGCCCACACTCATTAAAAGTTATAAGTACAACAACTTGTTACGCTTGTATCTTTTTTATTATACATGATAGCTTGTTAATTTTTTTCATTTGTTCATGCAAGTAGTATAACCACAATATCCGATAATTGGATATTTGTATTTGGCTTGGTGTAAGCAGTGAACCGTGAATTCTCAAAATGCAGAAAAATACACGTGCACAACGCTGTGTATTGTGCAATGTCTTGAAATGTTGATAGCACATTGTCCAGCAATATCAAAACCCCAAAAAAACATAAAATCTAAAGAATTCCAATTACAGACAGAACAAGACATGTGTGTAAAATATGCATGTCTCATGACAACCGAATAGCCATGTATACTTAAGGCCATCCCGACCTTGACCTTTGACCTATTGACCTACAAATTTGTAGAAGTCTTCTCTTGATAATATGCAACCATTCTATGACGTTTTACGATCTTAGGACCCACCGTTCTTACATTGTGGATCAGATCTCGTTGTGTATTCGAAGGTCACGGTAATTTTGACCTTTGAACCATAGCGACCTCAAAATCAATGCGGGCCATCTACTGATGATGAACAACCTCCGCTTAAAGTGTGTGGGCTCTTTGTCCGTTCGTTCTTGAGTTATTGATTTATTGATCGTAAAAACATTTAGTTTACCAACCGACCGATGGACATGCATTTGTTAAGTAATAAACCCCACATCTACGATACGGAGAAATATAATACTTCACTACTTACAATTCCTAACATGTTTAAACATAACATCATACATGTTGTAGATCTATATTGTGTTATATTTCAAGCTAGAAGCAAACTGATGCACACTATTTGCATGTATCGCTATTTACTGTGTTGGTGTACTTATAACTTTTAATGAGTGTACTGTGGAACTTTAAAACGTTGAAGTCGGAATTTCTAAATACACGTATCTAAGATCGTAGATTCGTTTGTTTGCGCAATACATAAAATTAGTATTTACTTTCGAAATATTTCTGTCGTTTTTAGCTCCACTAGGCGTAATGCCTATTATGTTAATGTTTAGGTACAGTTTTTGTAACCTCATATATTTTGAAAGCCCTTTGAGATATTGCGTTCATACTTTGCATACTTGTTTGCAACCATGACCTCAAAAAGATTATATTAAGTCAGACAGGGAAGGCAGCACTCAACTTAACCAGCCGAGCACAGAAAACATTAAAAACACAAAAAGCACAGTGCCTAACTAACCCATATGCAGGAGTAGGTAACTCTATCAGGCATTTTTTTGAAAGCATGCCCCCTTTTTCTACGTAGTGCTAACATTAAAGTTTTGGTACAGGATTTTTAACCGCTAATATCTTCAAAGTGCATTGGCATATTGCTTTGATACTTTGCATACTTGTTTACTATCATGACTCCACCCCGTACACAGGGGTAGGTTACTCTATCAGGCATTTTGGTAATTTCAACTTAGTGCAAATGTTAAAGTTTAGGTACAGGTTTTTTAACCTCTAATATCTTCAAAGTGCATTGACGTATTGCTCTATCAAGCATTTTGGAGAAATTATGCCCCCTTTTTCAACTTTGTGCTAATGTTAAAAATTCAGGTACAGGTTTTCACCTCAAATATTTTCAAAATTCATTCACATATTGCGTTGCATACTTGTTCACCATCATGACCCTAACCACTACAAAGGGGTAGGTAACTCTATTAAGCATTTTGTTGAAATGGTGCTCCCTTTTGGACTTAGAATACAGGTTTTTTAACCTCTAATCTTCAAAGTGCATTAATATATTGCTTTGATACTTTGTTTACTTGTTCACCATCATGACTCCAACCTCTACACAGAAGTAGATACCTATTTAGCATTTTGTTGCAATTTTGCCCCATTTTTGACTAAGAAATGCATATTTGTTTACTTTCATGACCCAGAGGACCTTCACTTGATTAGGTAGCTGTCCTGCATTTTGTCCAAATTATCTCCTTTTTCAAATTAGAAGCCCCAACCTCTACATAGTAGAGGGTAATGCTGCTGATATGAAACATCTTGTTTTGTATATATAAAGCCCATTCTTGAACAACCCAGATTTGTCAGTTCAGACACTGTATTTTTGTCTTCACTAGTTGTTAGGGTGTTTTTAAATGTGTTCCATACATTTTGTTTCTATGTACTATACTGTTGTTATTAATACGTTAACGGGATAAAAAAATATATTATACGTTTAACCTAAATCTGTATTGGAAGTAAAAGTACGTTAAGTTTGTTTCTCCACGTCATTGCTTATTTCTTTTCGTGCTTTTGTTGTTCCACGTACTGATACAAATGAGTTATATCATAAGCATCATCCACAAGTTACTGTATCATTAATAAGGGATAGACTAACAAAACCAATCTTTTATAATGTTTATAGTATCTTAGAAAGGTTTATAACACGGGAAATTGACCACACAGTCACTGAAGTGCAGTTTGTTTTAATAAACATTTCATTCATACTGGTGTTATTATAAATATTATTACATACTCAGAAACTTAAGAGCTTCGTCTTTAATTTGATATCAATATTTTAAAAACCGTCCATAAATAGGAAACTTAACCCATAGGGCGTGAAAACACTTTCTTTTTTCTTGTTTATCTTATTAAGAATACCATTGTCGTTTGTATTAAATGTACCTTAGTGATTGACTGGTCACTGTGGTATACATTTCATGGTGTAACTTTTTGACTATTTGATCAATTTCGATTGGATTTTGCATGAAGGTAGTTCTAACGACTGTGAATATGGAAATATCTTGCGTTCGATCACGCGCGGCAAATGAATATTATCTGTAATTGTGTTTACGACAACTGTTGAATTTTTTGGATGTGATGTTTGCAAACTGTCAAGAAAATCTGACTGCAGTAAATTAGATTTGCACAAACAAGTGTTTGTTGCATTAATTGCTCGTGTTATCACAGGATAGGAACGTTTTGTGTCAATAGCCGCAGCTGTGATCCAATAGGTAGTGCGCTGGATTGGTAACTTGGTGATCGACGTTAGATTCTTGGTCGCGGCAGGGCATTCCCTTCAATTAAAATATGGCATCAATGTCAACTTTCTACCACATGCAGAGAAATTATCAGTTTCTTATGGAAGTTTAGTTAGTGCTTGTACGGACACCATTCAGAAATACTGGTTACGTGAACCGGCTGCCGTATACAGTTGAAGTATCTATCTATCAAACTTCTTTATTCTGCTATCGCAAAGAAAACTACATGCGTCCACATAATATGTACTTTTTTCTGGTAATATTTATAAGATTATAACTTGGAATTTGTTTTAGAGAATTGTCAATTAAATAAATTATCTTATTTTCCCGTGATGT
This sequence comes from Spisula solida, assembly GCA_947247005.1. Taxonomy (NCBI): domain Eukaryota; kingdom Metazoa; phylum Mollusca; class Bivalvia; order Venerida; family Mactridae; genus Spisula; species Spisula solida. Next base: position 57,022,254 of record OX365944.1, on the reverse strand, counting down.
TTTATTCAGTACTCGTTTTCAAGACATCTACCCTTCTTACGTTTCGGTATTTGCACTCGTTCGTTTAAACTATTGATTACATATGTACATGTGTCTAAACTGAACTGTTGATGTAGAGATTTAATAAATAGACACTGAAACTGTACATTTTTTGTGTAGGCACAGAATAAATAAACATCCCTTCTTGCGGACAAGGCGGCAGCAAAAACAATGCACATGATACTACCAAATAATATTAACTAAACACATACATTTGTACTTCGAACCTATCATTATTCATGGATTTACGGTATTTAATTCTTTGTTTCATTCATTATCATTTTGAATGGTCACCTTCAATGTAATGAGCACATAGAGATTGCATGGCATAAACATGGATACAACTTACAAAGGTGACATATTTCAGGGTTTTAATAATGCTTCCGACAAACGAGACAATTGACTCACTGGTGACTTGTTATTCAAAACTCGTATGTCAGTTACTGGATAAATGATAGTATATGTGTCTGCGAACATTTCCCCGAGCGATAGTATGACACAGATGTCGTTTGCGATGGGAATGGGAAAATGATGATGAATTGCACTTACTGAGGTTGTAATATAGCATTAATTATGTAGCATGTTTGACAAACGATATACAGCTACAAGGAAAAACTTAGCAGTTACATTAATGATTACTCAGCAATATATAGTCTGAAAACCTTAAGAATAGAAACAACACCAAACACTCAGATTCAACGTATTGGAAAGCATTTTGTCTTAGGAAGGGGTTTAACAAGCTATTTGTCTCGTCCTGATCAAACTCTTAGCCCCCCCCCTGAAAAAGCAGTATACATAATGTAAATTAACTATATTTTTGCCAAAGCTCCAGCGTTCGGATCCCTGCCCCCCCCCCCCCCCCGCTGGCTCCGCGCATTGTATTGTAATTCTGTAATTGTTCGACCCTCACGTGCTATCGGTTCCGAAGTGATATTTCGCATTGCAACGCTTACATACATAGAGATGTCACATGCTCTCTGGAATTATACATCTTTTTTACAGTCTAGCGAGTATGACATACGAGAAAATGAATGTAAGATGTCAATATGTCCCGGGAGTTTGAGGGGTAGTATATTGACTTATTGGTAAATTGGGTATATTCCAAGAATAACAAAAGAATCCTTACACGTTTTGTAGATGTAAGCAGAAAGTATGAACTGGATTCCGTGCAAATTCTTATTGTCACCCACAATTTATGACACGCAATAAATGTACGTTATACCGTACAAAAAGATGTCATCATGATCTTAACTTGTATACGGGTAACAATAAGACTGAAAAAATGTCTACAACATTAATCTCTAGAGGTCCATAAATGCCAATGATATAATTAAGGCATTTCAGAATGTACATTATAATATACTTCAATGATACTATACATTGTTAGTACAGAATGGTGTATAAATACTACGAGGGTTCTTTTCTCACTTAACATGAGAAAGAGACCAGGGTTATTATTCATAATTACCTCCCTTTATGGCTAATTATGCACATAATTCGAAGTCCACAGTGTGTCATTCATTGCGGAGTGAGTATATAGTCTTGCTTGAAATATCCATTTTTGGGGATGTGGATGGTTCGTCCAATGTCTGACTCTTGCGTGGATGGCTAGGCGCTGCCGTCGTTTCTGTGTGGCTTTGGGTTGTCTGTGCGCTACAATATTTATAACTTAAGACAATACCTAACGCTTTGATGCGAAGTACTAGTAAACTATACAGAAGTCGGTGAAACATTAACAATACCTGAAACAAAGTATGTACAGCCACTTTCCAGATATTCCGTATAAGACTGTTGCTTTCGGATACCTTTACGATACAGTTTGGTGATTGTGGAAGGTGGTGTTTCATGTCTGGAATTGGTTTTCCTCCCTTGATGCCGACGTCGTCATATTACTCACCCGGTCTCCACACAAATAACAGGTTAGGCAACCATTTGGTGATTGAAATGATAGACGAGACTAGTTTTCTCCGTAGAATAACAATGGACGTTTTCCTATTAATAGTGTATACTTTATCCGCAGTATGTAATCATATAATTACAAACGTCGGATGCCATTAAAGGCTAAGTTGTATGAAGCTGAAAGAGACACTTTGATGCTAGATGGGTTTATAGAAACTTGCGAAGCTTTTGCAAGATATCTCATGTACATGCTCGTAATTGGTACGGTAAGGTGATTATGTAGTTTTTAGTATTTTATCACAACTTTTCTACCGCCACTTTTGATATGTACACTCATTAAAAGTTATAAGCACACCAACACAGTAAATAGCGATACATGCAAATAGTGTGCATCAGTTTGCTTCTAGCTTGAAATATTACACAATATAGATCTACAACATGTATTATATTATGTTTAAACATGTTAGGAATTGTAAGTAGTGAAGTATTATATTTCTCCGTATCGTAGATGTGGGGTTTATTACTTAACAAATGCATGTCCATCGGTCGGTTGGTAAACTAAATGTTTTACGATCAATAACTCCAGAACGAACGGGCAAAGAGCCCACAAACTTTAAGTGGAGGTTGTTCATCATCAGTAGATGGCCCCCATTGATTTTGAGGTCGCTATGGTTCAAAGGTCAAAATTACCGTGACCTTCGAATACACAACGAGATCTGATCCACAATGTAAGAACGGTGGGTCCTTAGATCGAAAAACTTCATAGAATGGTTGCATATTATCAAGAGAATACTTCTACAAATTTGTAGGTCAATAGGTCAAAGGTCAAGGTCGGGATGGCCTTAAGTATACATGGCTATTCGGTTGTCATGATACATGCATATTTTACAAACATGTCTTGTTCTGTCTGTAATAGGAATTCTTCAGATTTTATGTTTTTTGGGGTTTTGATATTGCTGGACAATGTGTTATCAACATTTCAAGACATTGCACAATACACAGTGTTGTGCACGTGCATTTTTCTGAATTTTGAGAATTCACAGTTCACTGCTTACACCAAGCCAAATACAAATATCCAATTATCGGATATTGTGGTTATACTACTTGCATGAACAAATGAAAAAAATTAACAAGCTATCATGTATAATAAAAAGATACAAGCGTAACCAGTTGGTGTACTTATAACTTTTAATGAGTGTGTATAAGTTTTATTGGAGATGACTTAATTGTTTATGCCAATAGATAATTCTACTTTTTCAGTTGGGTATTGTGTCTTGTATGTGTTTTATGTTTTCTTTCCTCAGTTGGTTCAGTTGGGCGTTTGTGTGTTTTAATGTTTTTTGTGCTCGGTTGGTTACGTAGAGTGCTTCCTTCCCTGTCTGACTTAAAATGATCTTTTTACCATTTGCACAAGTAGATGCAAATACATGTACATACTAAAGTATGACGAATAACAGAACCAAATTGACCTACAGCAGAAATCAGTCAACTTGTCTTGTGTGCTTAATAATACCTAAATTCGTTGACAGACATGACGCTAGGTTAAGTTAACTAATTAACTAACGACATTTGTTTTGGATTTTACTGGAGTTATTTTTCTTTTCAGGGGACAAAGTTTATGTTGGTATGTTTGACATCGTACTTGTACGTACATGCAATATATCAAATCATGTTTCCTCAGGGATACCGACATCTGTAAAGTTCTGTATCAGTGCTATATAGTTCTACGACACTGTGTCGATTGTAAATTGGTACTCTAAAATTGTGAATTTGAAAATATCATGAATGTGTTCGATCACGTCGTGCGGCAAATGCTTATTATTTTCAATTGCGTTTACGACGACTGTGTATTTTTGGATGTAATGTTTGCCAAATGTCTAGAAAATCTGACTTCATTAAATTAGATTTTCACAAACAAGTGCTTGTTGCATCAATGTCTGTTGCTGTCACATGCTGGGTGAGTTTCCCGTCTTGTCTCAAATGGTTTCTGCGCTGGATTTCTAACCCGGTGTTCTAGGTTCGATTCCCGGTCGCGGTAGGGCATACCCTTCAATATAAATATCACATCAATGTCAAATGCCCTCCACAGGTAGAGAAATAATAAGATTCTTATAGAAAGATTAGTAATTGGTAATACTTGTTTAGATACACATCAGGATTACAGGTTTGGTGAATCGGCAGCCGTATACAGGGTGTTCAAAACTGTTACAGTTCCATTGTCTATTTAAGAAATCTCTTTATTCTGCTTTCGCAAAGAAAACGTGCACATGTGTAGATAAATGATATAAGTTTATTCTGGTACCAGTTTTAAAAATATAACAATCAGAAATAGCAATATACTAAAATTACTTGTCATGACAACATAATGGAACCCTTAAATGTTTAGGCTCAAGAAAATAAATGTTTGGCCGCAAAATCCACAATCGAAACAGACAGACAGAAAACTGAACCATAAATGATGCAATCGTGTTCACCTCGAATGTTGAAATCCTCAAAAATCACCTACAAGATACAGTGTATATTGATTCTTTGTTTAAGGATGCTGGAGCGGTTCAATGCGCATGCGTCATTTGTCATAGTACGTTATGTGCCTTATAAATGTAAAAATGTGTCAAAATAAATCAAGTTGAACAGTTTTTCCATTCCGAGAAAAATATTACATTACAAAATAGGTGGATGGGGTAAAAATATTGCTATTTATGCCAAATGACTTTTTGGGAGTCAGGTTCGTTTGGTAATGTTTGTTTATTGTGTGTTGATGTGTTTTCGCGATATTTCCATGTTAAATAAATTTATTTTAAGAGTTTTCATTGATTTTCTAAGCATTTTAGCCACATTTAACCAAAATAAAAACAAAAATTGCGAAAAAGGTACCTCCGTGACATCTATTTTTTATTGCATAATTTTGAAGATCTATGTCACTAGATTTATTTAACAAAATATAAAAAAAAAGTTTAAGGTGGGAAAAAAAGTTATTAGGGTTTTACCTTGGTGCTATTTAAATATGAAGTGGTGGGGTAAAAGAGCAATATATATTAGACCAAAATTAAATATACCCTTTTTGATATCTTGATCATGTATAACAATGTGTACCCAAACTATATTGAAAAATATTTTATTATTTAGATCACAGACATCAAAATTAATAAAAATGTCAAATTTGAACACCACCACCAATTTACCAATTTCCATGGAATTATAAAAATAATTCATACACACTCCAATCAGGGGTGATTACCCGAAAACGAGTTCCGTGACCTATTGTTTTTTCATCATATTTTGTGTCAGGATAGATTTCTTTACTTCCTGGCAAAATTTGAGCAAATTCTGAAGGTGGGGTCCTAAGCGCTCCAACATCCTTAAATGATGATAAAACATTTTTTGTTAAATAAAATAATCCATACAATTGTTCGGTGTTTATGACGTACATGTATATATCACTTAGGTCACATATAACATTCATGTTAATAACGTACATTTCTTCAATCAAGTATACATACACTAATTTTGTTGCTCCTTTCACTGCTGAAACAAAGCTTTCTCTCTTCTTTGTCACAGCATATTGCTGCAGGACGAACGTTACCATTGCTATTGCAAAGTACTTTCCTCTTCTGAAAGTCATGAGACATAACAAGGATTCGATTACCGTAACACACCAACACTGAACTATCAATGCAAACGAACAATCCCATGGGACTGTTATGTTCTGCGTCTTTGTATGAAGCTAGTACTGCCCCATCTACCGTAAGTTTGGTGACAGATTTATTTATATCGTCAGACACGTAGATACGACTACCGTCATGTGACCATGCAACATGATATGGACACTTAAATAGGTTCTTATCATTGTTGTTCGAACACATACGTTTCTGAACGTTGCCATGGAAATCTAAAATCTCAATCTTCTGAGGTTGTTCGTATGAGACTAGAAGTTTATCATCAACACAATCAATACCCCGACATTGTCCATTCACATCAATAACGTTTGTTAGTGATATAAGGTCCTTCTTCACTTCAAGAAACTGAATTTTTCTGCTATCGGTAATAGCAACAGCAAATGTATTGTGGGATATAGATGTGATATCCCATGGAGCGTTCATCACTGAGGCACTAGACACTAGTTTACCGGCGTTGATATCAACAAGCTTTACTGATTTGTTAAACCAATCAGTACATGCAATGGTATTATCACGTACATGTACCATACCTGATATATAACAACCTATAGCAGATGTATCAGTGCTGTCCACCACGCTGATGTCAGTTTTGTGCTTTAGAAACATATCCGTCATACGTTTACGTTGTACACGCGAAAATACTGGAACATTTAAATTTTGCAACACGCCTAACGACGTTGCAGACGTTGTCTTAACGGTTGTCAGCGCAGCGTTTTTAATAAAATCAACACGTTGATGTTGTGCTTTCTGTATGGCTTTTAATTCGTTTTCAAGTTCTGCCAAATTTGTCTGTGATTCTTTCGTCCATACGAACAAATTCGCCGTATTTTCAATGTTTGACGTCAGGCGTGAATAAAGATCATGTAGATGTTTACTTGAAGATTTCAGTTCATCGCACATTTTCTTAGATTCGCGTTGATTTAATTTCTTGATCTCATTGCATTTGTCAATCAAGGTACGTTCGACTTTGTCGAAATAGGTATTCACATCTTTTCGATATTTGTTGATATCGGCTATAGCCTTTTCTACGGTCGCCTCTGCGTTTTTAACTGATTGACCTGCATCTTTAAGTTTATCAGTGGCTTCCGTTTGAAGTTTATCCAATTTCTGGATGATCGAAATATATTCCATGTTGGTGGCATATCCATCAGCAATTGTTGAAATGTAGACGACATCACACGTTTTGTGATCAAAAATCATGCAGTCCCCACATCCAGTACTATTATGTTCCGTGCAGTAGAATTTCAAGCACACAGATGGGTGCTGCTTGCATGTTATTGTACATAACCTTTGATTTGCTCGGCTCACGTTTTGGCATATGCTGTTTATCTAACACGACATGATGTCTACATGGCTTTGGTCGGCAATGGGTTTTCATACACGTTACACACAGATAATCATCACAGTTTTGACAATATCCTGACGCTTCAACGAATTCTCCATCGTCTTTACACAGTTCACAAGCGTTCTCAAAATCCTCGACAGATCCCTTATACAACGACTCACCTAGGTTTGATCCTCCAGTGGTCGCCATGTGGAATCATTTAATATTCATTTAACATAATTATTCTTATTACCATTTATAATGACAAACCCTTAACATCCAAGAAGATCTAGTACTTCGAGGACGTTTGTACGTGCAGATGGTCGAATAACATCCTATAAATTGACGAAAATGGGATGACCTATATAGATAAAATAAAATTGTCGTCTACATATATAGTACTTGCATGGCGTTTATCTTTTACAAAATACCCGTATCGTATACCATCACTGCAGCTTTGATATACTATCGCCTTTTATATTAAACTAAAGATAATCAACAAAACGATTTAGGGTCATAAACCATTTCGACAATAAAAGCAGACTCGTACGTGCAGCCAATTCAACAAAAGTAGCGCAACACAATTTGCTGTAGCATATTCATATTTATTATTTGCTATCAATGACTTATGGAGATTTTTCAGTAAGAAATAACAGTGAAATTATTATTTTAACTGTTTTAGAAGCTGGATCTTGCAGAGAAATAAACGTAACGTCAACGGCGCCGGGCTTTAAAATAAGTCTTACGTCATCATGACGTCATAATTCTCACGTCGTGACGTTCATGTTTCAGCGTGATTTTTTCTGTTACTTTTTAAATAGAAATTGAGGTATATAATGAACAGAAAATTTGTAGATTTTTGGTGTGAGATGATCACAGACGAGCATTAAAATGAGTTCTGACTATGGGGTTGGATGAGCGACATAAAGGCGGACATATACTAATATTTGGTTCTGTGTAGTTCATGCAGAAAATAGACCGGTCTAGTTGGCACAATATGTAAGTTTTTGCTGGTACCAGTTTTAAGATTATAACTTGGACAATTTTCAGAAAAATGTAAATTTTCTAAAGTTCCCTTATTTTGCCCGTGACGTTTATTTAGTAATTTATGACGTTCTCAGGATGTCTATCCTTCCGACATGTCTAAACTGATCTTACTTTACTTGATGACATTGCTCAGGAACATGGTGTGTCCGTTGATGTAGATATTTGATAAATGGACACTGTATCTGTAAAGTTTCAGTTTGGACATCATGTATAACTTACCCGACTAAACAAACCTTCCTTCGTTCCGACAAGGCATGAACATCATACAAGCAAAGCATATAAACTATACATAGTTTTCGAACACGTCATATTTAATGTATTTGCGGTATTAAATTCTTCAGTCATTAATAGTTATTTTGACTGTTCACATAAAACGTAATTGGCACATATTCAGGGATTACATGGAACAAACATGGGGACAGCATACTATAGATGATATATTTCAGGGTTTTAATAATGGCTACGACAAACGAGACATTGGAGTCACAACTCGTATGTCAGTATCCTGATAAGTGATAGTATATGTGTCTTCGAACATGTCACCGGGCTGTAATATGACACAGATGCCGTCTACGAATGGGAAAATGAAGATGAATTGTACTCTTTGATGTGAATAAAAATAGTAATATAGCTTCTGTGATTTTGTAGTAGGTTTGACAGACGATAAGCGGCTGCAAGGAATGACTTAGCTGTTACATTATTCAGCAAAATCAAACCTGGAAACCTTAACAATACAACCAACATCAAATACTGTGATTAAACGGATTGGAACGCATTATTTATCTTGAAGGGTTGCATAAAGCTATAATACTTAGAGGGTTGTCCTAATCAAACTCTTAGTCCTGTTAAATCAGGGAACATATGTACACAAACTATAGTTTATGCCAAAACCTCCAAGGGATCACTGGTCCCCTCTGGCTTCGCTCATGGCATTGCAATTCTGTTAGTTGATTTTCAATTGCTCGCCCTGCTAGTTGATGAATAATGAATTGTATTATTTATTAATACACTGCAATATTGTAACCTTGACTATTTTTACAACACAATTCAACGACCCGCAAGTGCTGTCGGTTCAAGTGTCATTTTCCATTGCACCGCTTATATACAATTACATTGATATGTCAAATGTTCTCTGCTCTGGAATTATACCTATTATTTCTAGTCTGGTGAATATGACGTAGAAATAATGTATGTAAAATGACAAAGTGTTCCGAGAGCCTGAGTGATAGTAACCTATTGGTTAATTGGTTATGTTCAATGGCAGTACAAAACAAAGACCTTACACTATTTTGTAAATATAGGCAGAATATACGAACTGGATCCCGTGCAACATCATACTGTCGCTCACAATTTATAAAACGCAATAAATGTACCATATACGCTACAAAAGGATACCATCACGATCTTAAACTGATACTGATGTGCGCGGTAACAATAACACTGAGAAATGTCTACAAGTTTGTAAAATTGTCAACATATACTTTGCGACCGGCTTGAATCAGACCACACAGCAACTATAAATACAACATAAATTATTGATTGGTAATAAAGATAGAACCATGTATAGACAGAGAATTAAGTTCGTATAAAGAAGAGAGATGAGAAATAAAGAGAACAATGAGAGTTCTCTGAACGCTTGATAAGTGGACAAGAGATAAATTCAGAGAAAAAATCAAACATTTAGTGCTAACAAAGCTATTATATCAGAAGATGGTGAACATTAACAATGCCTGAAAGAATGTATGTACCACTACTTTCCAGACATTCCGTGTAAAAATGTTGCTTTATGATACCATTACGATACATTCTGGTGATTGTGGAAGGTGGTGTTCCATGTCTTGAATTGATTTTCCTCCCTCGATTCCGATGTCGTCATAATATTACTCAGCCGTTCCCCACACAAATAACAGGTTAGGCAACCATTGGATGATGGAAACAATAAGCTAGACTAGGTAAAATTAGACGTTTTCCTATTAATAGCTTATACTTTATACGCGGTATGTTATCATATAATTACTTACGTCAGATATGTTGTATGAAGCTGAAAGGGACACTTTGATGCTAGAACAGTTAATAGAAACATTCGAAGCTTTATATTTCGCAAGATAGAAGTGTGTGATATATTGATATCTTATCCTACATTATAGATACATATATATATTTTTGACAGCTGAATCTTGAACTTTCGACGGTTTGGTTTCAATTTCTTGTTCAGTTGTATTTTGGGCATTGTGCTATGTGGTTGTGGTCTATGTTGTTTCTGTGTTCTGTGCTCGGATGCCTTACATGTCCGATTTTTATTATCTTTTTAAAAAATATAACAAATGACGGCTCTTGAATATTCAGGAATCGACTGGCAGCAGAAATCAGTCATCCTGTCTGATTTGCCTAATAAATGTCTACATTCGTTGATAGACAGTCGATAAGATAAAGTAGGAAGGCAGTAAATAGAGTTTATTGATTATTAATATAAAGAAGAATCTTTCTGGAATTGACAGTGATTACATTACGGTCACTCTTTGATTGGATTAACTTCTTTTATTCAAGGAATTCGACATTTCTGTTGACCAATCAAGTTTTGCCGGACCGTACAATATTATTCTCGTTAAAATGTTACTGGTCTAACTGCTTGGCTCTATGTTTTATAATATGCTATTTCTATAATAATGTGGCATTATACAGTGGCGAAAGCTGGGTTGTAACGCACAGGGGCTATCAATCTAGAGGTCTTTGGTTCAATCCCCGGCATGGTAACTGGACTTTTCGGAAATTCTACTTATGGTATTTCCCGCTGTAACTGGCCGAGTGGACTAAAATATATTTGACTAAAGGTGCAAGGAAGTTGTGTGTTGATGTTATACACCGGACACATTAAAGAACATGGCTGTCTATTCGAAATAAGAGCCTGGCGCACTTCTGCGCCGGACATGCCTGTATCTAATGTCTCTCTCTCCTTTTAGGGTCTTTCTCTCTGTCTCTACCTCCGGTCAGATCATGCTGAAATGGTACAGGATGCACCTGCGCCCTTGTGGCTGCAACACAATATTAAAGCGCATTTGAACGTGTGTTCAATGAAGTTCTGTCGAAATATGAATTCTACGTATCTACTTAACATAAATATCTTATGAAATATCTAATATCATGGTTTCATGTTTCTGAAATATTTATATTGTGATTTTGGTTCAAGTAATGATTTAGGGTTCAGGTTTTTGTTACTTTTTATACTTAGCAAACTCATGAACACTCCTGATTTGTCAGTTTTGAAAATGCTTTTAGCCGTCATTTTGTAAACAGGTGCAGTGCTAAGGATGTTCTGGAAAGCATTCTATAGATTACATAGTACTTAATAATATACGTTTCTTTTCGGTTTCGGAAACACATCCCGTCTTATATCTAACTTTCCCATAATGACTTTAAAGTCTTGAAGTTATCTAGAGTTTTTATCGTGTCAGGTTACATCATTTGAACAGGCTGTCTCTTATTAGGAGAACGTTTATCGTGATTTTGTTACTTGATTTTGTGAATTATTGCTGTTTGTTCCTTTTGGCATGTCTGCTGCAGATAGAATCTCGAATGCAATGGTTTCATTTCGAATTATTGGTTTTTCTTTTTATTTAACAGCTATATATATTGGTTTTCTTTCAGCAAAGACTCCCGGATGTTTCAGGTACACAGGAAAAATTTAAGCGTACGTTTTTCACTCGAAAAGCGTACGCCTGGCGTACGCCATTTGGCGTACGAACGGCGTAAATTAAGGTCCACGTACGCCTGGCGTACGCCATTTGGCATATGAAAAGCGTGCGAATGGCGTACGCTTTCCATACGCACTGATTTTTTGGCGTACGCCGTTCGTACGCAATGCGTACGAAAAGCATACGCCGTCCAAAGTATACGCTTTTCGTACGCCAAATGTACAATAATGATATAGGTGAAAATTTACTTTGGCGCACGCCGTTCGTACGAAATGCGTACGAAAAGCATACGTCGTCCAAAGTATACGCTTTTCGTACGCCAAATGTACAATAATGATGATTGGTAAAAATTTAGTTTTTTTGTTCAAAATTCTTGACAACATCACTGTGATCACTGTGTGTTTGAAGCCAATACTGTGAGCCACTTCTCACTAGGTCTATAAACTAAGAAAATACGGAAAAACAACTTTTGTAACCTGAATATGTATTTAATGGACAGGATTGTTATTTGCCTGTATCTAAGGTTTCACATACATGTAACAATAGCAGAATAGATTCTTAACAAATACCAAAGATAGATCTATGCAATAAATCCAGTAAATACAATGACGGAAATAGTCTTAAGCGACAACAATAATAAACAAAGGAAGGGGCGGGAAGGTGAGCCACAGCAAGCACTGTTCAGTAGAATAAAATAAAGAATTAAAAGATCTTAAAATCTCTAAAATGGTTCTATTATTATACTCAAGTTACTTACCTGAAGAAGGCTTGTATTGGTTAGCCTTTGTAAAATGTATGTAAGAACTTGGCTTAGTAAACAAAGTTTCAAGTGCTAGATGCAAAGATCTGAGCTGGGCTGACAATGCTTGCGACAGTGCGCCTTAGTCTGCGAGATGCTGGTGCTTATGCTGGCAGCCAATCAGATTGCAGGAAATTAAGTGCCAGCTAATGATGGTTATAGGGCTAAGCATAGCATTTGGTATAATAGCGCTAAACGACAGCACAGTTAAACAATACAAGTAGCTTAACACAAAGCTACTATAAAATACGCTTTATAGATCAAACAACTAATAGTTAGGTAGCAACCTACACGGTACCGATACACCGCTTCTCAGTTCCGTCAGAGAATTGTTCTGCTTTCATATGGCACTGACGGAACTGAAAACCGTTGTAACGCTCTGACGGAACTCAAATGCCCTGTATCCTGATTTCCATCAGAGCCATAAGAAAACAGAACAATTCTCTGACAGAACTGAGAAGCGGTGTTTCGGGATTCATTTCGTGACCTAGTTATCATCAACAAAAAATATCACTGAATGTGATGAATATCCCCAGAAACTGCTTGACACAGTCAGCTGTGCACAACTATCCTTAAAATTGATCCGACCAATATGTGCCGACGATGTGCACAACTTGACTTGGTACAGATCATTCATACAAGGTTTCGTTAAAATCTGACCATTGGTAACAGAGAAATAGCGCGGACAAAATGTTTAAGTGTAAAAAAATACAGGGCCATAACTACATTAAAATTTGTCCGACCAGCATGTGCCGACGATATGCACAACTAGACTTGGTACTGATCACTCATGCAAAGTTTCGTTGAAATCAGACCAATGGTTACAGAGAAATAGCGCGGACAAAATGTTTAAGTGTAAAAAAAATAAAGGGCCATAACTACCTTAAAATTTGTCCGACCAGCGTGTGCCGACGATATGCACAACTAGACTTGGTACTGATAACTCATGCAAAGTTTTGTTGAATTCAGACCAATTGTTACAGAGAAATAGTGCGGACAAAACTTTTAAGTGTAACAAAATAAAGGGCCATACCTACCTTAAAATTTGTCCAACCAGCGTGTGCCGATAATATGCACAACTAGACTTGGTACTGATTATTCATGCAAAGTTTCATTGAAATCAGACCAATGGTTACAGAGAAATAGCGTGGACAAAATTTTTAAGTGTAAAAAAAATAAAGGGCCATAACTACCTTAAAATCTGTCCAACCAGCGTGTGCCGACGATATGCACAACTGGACTTAGCACTGATAACTCATGCAAAATTTCGTTGAATTCAGACTAATTGTTACAGAGAAATAGCGCGGACAAAATGTTTAAGTGTAAAAAAATAAAAGGCCATAACTACCTTAAAATTTGTCCAACCAGCATGTGCCGACGATATGCACAACTAGACTTGGTACTGACCACTCATGCAAATAGCGCGGACAAAATTTGCACGGACCAACCGACGGACCAACAGACCAACCAACCAACTAACCAACCTCAAGCATGGCTCCAATATAGCCCCCATATACTATGTATCTGGGGGTATAATAAGATAGATGTCATTGTTTTTAAGAACTCTCAACTTATTAAAACATTCCCAATTTGGGTAAAAATGCCGCGAATTTTCCCAATTTGTCTGGTACTGGTACCTTTCCCAAACAAGCCAAAAAATCGCTGGCTAAGTAATCATTTACATTTTATGAAATGCAATAAGATTCAGAAAAATACAGCGACTCTAAAGTCTTGCAAGCTTTTACTAGATTTTTGCAAGCTTTGACCTAGTGACCTAGTTTTTGACCCCATATGACCCAGTTTCAAACTTGACCTAGATTTTATAAAGACAACGATTCTAACCATGTTTCATGAAGATTGGGCCATAATTAGGGACTCCTCTAATGGATCACAAGCTTTTTCTAAGATTCGACCTAGTACCCTGTTTTAGACCCCATATGACCCATACTTGTGTCAAGAAACGTATTCAAAAGCTTTTTCTAAGATTTGCCTTTGTGTCTAGTTTTTGGCCCCATATGACCCAGTTGCGAACTTGACCTAGATTTCATAGAGACAAACATTCTGACCAAGTTTCATGAAGATTGGGCCATAACTGTTGCCTCTAGTGTGTTCACAAGCAATTGTGGACGGACTGACAGACGAAGAGTGATCACAAAAGCTCACCCTTTCACTATGTAAAATGTGAGCTAATAAAGCATGTATGGAACAAAGCAGCCATTACTTTATATATTCATTATACACCATTCAGTATGGCAATTTATCACCCAGTGGTACATTTTTCTACACTGCCTAAACTTCCATTATGCATTAAATCTAAAAATTCAGGGCATGAAATTTCAAATGACCGAACTAAAATCTGCAGAAAAGTTCATTTTTTTCTATAGCAGATCCGGATTTCTGGCTGATTCCGGAACTGTAGGAATGGATCCAAGTTATTATTTTGACGTCATATCGTACAATATGTAGCTCAGTATATAAGCAAAGTGCGGTTGATAAACTGGATGAAGATTCATGGAAACAGAAGAAGTGGTTCTCTCCAAGGCATAGATCTGCCAATATTCAGTGAACTTTCTTTTCACTGCACCATTTATGTATCTGTAATACCAAGATAAACATTATATCAGGACTGCCTCCTCTAGTAACTGAAATTTGTGGTTTGTATATAAATGCACATGTATCTCAGTACATGCATTGGCAAACTGTTACAGTTGATTTTAATCACTTTTGAAGGTTGCATTCACACAAACATACTCATGATTATTTATTTAATTTACTATGTTTTCAAATTGACCTGTTTAAGATTTCTTGGACTATGTCTAAACTATGACAACTCATATATGAGTTATTTTATTTGGAATGTTACATGTGATGATCTTTTCCACATGTTAGAAACGCATTGGTACACTGATATCGTTCTGTTACATTGATTTATCAGTCAACGGTTCTTGATACTTACTTTGTACAGGTACTATTAAAGTCAAGTGTTTTGCATATGGGAATTGATGTGTATGATCACGCCCGGAAAATGCATATTATCTGCAATTGCGTTTACGACGATTGTGTGTTTTTGGATGTGATGTTTACCAACTGTCTAGAAAACCTGACTGCAATTTATTTGATTTGCACAAACATGTGCTTGTTGTGATTAATGCCTAGTACTATTGCACGGTGAGAATGATGTAAAATTACGTTCTTCCTTCGTGCCCAGGAAGCAACGACAACAACGACACAAAATGCTAAAGCAATATAAATTGTACACATTTTCTGAACACATAATTCATGGACTCGTGGTATTTAAATCTTTAAGGCAATATTAATACGTTTTTTAGAATATCAGTCCATATTATATATATTGGCATATATCCAGAGTTTCTATGGAACAATCTTGTAGACCAACAACTTACTTAAGACGATATTTGTCATGATTTGATTACTGTTGTCTCATATAAACAAGGTTATTGAAAAACTGTATATATGCTTCTGTTGACAGTTTGCACCAGTATCCGGATATGTGTTGGTATATGACTTCAAACTTGCCCACGTGTTATAATATGACACGGATGTCGTCTACAAATGAGACTATTGATGTCCCTTAGACAATGAAATAGACTCACAAACAAATGATCTATTTTCTTAGCTTAATTATACGACATTCTCTGACAGAATTAATTACAAAATGTCATTTGAACATATACACAATTTCCCCAAAGATTATAAAGCACACTCTTTTCAATGCACAGAAAATACATCTTTAAGATCAATATGAGCAGGAAGTCTTGTTCCAAAACTATGACTTTGAATGTACAGAATATAATTGACTTATTCAAGCTTACAACTTTGGAACTCACTTCCTCTGACTGTACGAAATGCTGACACTCTTTTCAATGCACAGAAAATACATCTTTAAGATCAATATGAGCAGGAAGTCTTGTTCCAAAACTATGACTTTGAATGTACAGAATATAATTGACTTATTCAAGCTTACAACTTTGGAACTCACTTCCTCTGACTGTACGAAATGCTGAAACCAAGTACCTACCTAATGAGGCTCTCCAAATGCTCAACAATGACAACATGTCACCCATTAGAAATTTCAATCCAAAGGTCTTGTCTACTGAAATCTGCAAAGAAAACAATTATTTTGGTTGGTTTTGGACTGGACTAAAAGTGTGGTATTCTATGAAAATGTAACAGAATTGATTCCTTTTAAGATGTACCACATAATCAACGAAATATACGTATGTAATAAAATGAATAACACAGTAACGTTGTTACCGGTGCATTGTATTCTTCGTTTAACAATGTCTAATTTATAAAGCAATACTTAATAAACCCCGATTAGTATGTTGTCTTATTCGCCTTGATAGATACATAATATACACGAATACAAGCCGACGACAGACAGCACTTTCATTTTCCGGAATCGACTGGCCTTCCCTGTCTGACTTAATATAATCTTTTTGCAGCAGAAATCAGAAACCTTAAAAAATCTAGCGTCGTTTATAGATAGTGGATAAGGTACGTTAGGAACTCAGTATATAGAAGTTATTGATAAATTAACGACAACTCTTTCTGCTAGTGACTGTATAAAGGTCACACATTGATAGGATTTCATTCTATCAAGATCTGATTTAAATCATATACACTTAATGGCACTTCTAACGTTGCCCTTTGATTTTCCTTCATATCTCCTAAACCGTTGGATGTAACCTCATCAAATTTTCACTCGACGCATGTGCATGTTACCGCACAAGTCAATTGAGAAATTTATGCATATGAAAAAGCGCGGTAAAAGCGTAATTTACGTCACCCGAATTTCAAAAGTCCCAAAGTTAAACATTAAGGGTACATTTGGTATTTTTTTCATTTTTTATTTATTACTGTTTCACATGTTATATAACGCGTGAACATAATACAAATATTCATGAACGTCATCTACGTTACAACTAGGTAGCAGTTGGTAAACTAACACCGCCTCAAAATAAATGCCTCTTCTAAATAAATAAAACAATACGTTCGATAACGTTCATCCTGATGGAGGGCTTTATTTTTTGTAATTAAAAAGGTAAAATACACATCATTTTTAAACATCGAATATGATAAAGTATGCAGTAGAGTTTGATATCGTTTTGGGTCACCATTAGTTCGAATTTCAAATTGAACTCGATTCCCGTAACTCGCTGGAATCGTATTATTTCAATATACTCGTTTTAGTAACGGTTAACACTGGACATACAACTGAGCCATATTCGGCGAGAGCCATGTTTGACACAGCAATGTCCTTTCAATTGCAACTAACAATCTCTTCAGATGTGGAGAAAATAGCCATAGTCAATGCCGATAAAGATCATACGATGCCATTCCATTCCAAGCCATACTTATTTGAATAGTACTCATATAGCTTCCTTTTTGGCTCTTTGTGTATACGTTCATATGACTGAAAGATAATCGATGTGATTTTAATCCAAAATAAAGTAATCAAAATCGACGAGGTTAAAAGTAATGCCATAAATATAATCATTGTCGCTTGTATTGTAAATCATAACCTGTCATATAACAGACACTTTGGTCTCTGGATTCACTGGTGAAATTGGCCTCATTCAATCAATGACTCGTATCCCTGTCTGTATGTTGACTGAATATGCAAATACAAATATAGTGCGACATTTGGTTGCAAATTTCTCAGACAAAGCATGTAGACAGTGTGCAGACAATGGTATAATTTCATCTATGGTGTAACCTACTTGTGGTAAAACACGCATTTGACGGAATCGCAGAACTGTCAATGAAATGGAGCGTATATTCTTAAGTGACGCACCGAAACCTATTTATTTTAAATATTTTTATATTGGTTTCAGTTCATTCGCACTTGCTATTAAGTGTTTTATTTTCGAAAAAATATATTTTGTAATATTTATGAATACACGCATACACATGCCTCATTTGTCAATTATGACAATACGTTTTTGTCTTTTGTTTGCTCGCCGTGAACATTGACCAGGAATAAGGGTGTTCTCAGTTAGTTACGAGTATATGCATTTCAATGGATCACTCTTCTAGTCTTGTTAACGCATTTACCACGACTGCTTGAAGTTAGCGAAAGTGATAATTATCCTGTCAATTAACTTGCTATGTACATACAGAGTGTTTCTAAAGTGAGGGCTTCGTTTGATAACTATTTCATTGCCCGTCAACTCATGACTGAGTCATCCTTACATTAAGTTTCAAATTCAAACGAGTTCACCAAATCTTGATCACTAGTATTCGTATTAGCAATGTATATAAACTGCAAATGTATTGATTCCATATATAAATTAACATTTACAGGTCCTTACATATTCAGTCGCCATAAAACAGTCTCGAAGACAGTTTACTACAAATGATATATTTTGCAGGTGTAATTATTTTTGTCTTTACAAACAAGGCAATTGAATCAATGCACACTTGTTATTGATAGTTTACGTCAGTATCCGAATAAGTGATGTTATGTGTCTCCAAACTTGTCCACTACTTTTAACATGACACGGATGTCCGTTTTGCAAATGATAAAATGGTGATGAATTGCAATATTTAATGGATGTGAAGAAAGATCTGGGTACTGTTTTATCAAAGCATTTACGCTAGCGTAACACTAAGTTTTCCGTAAATATTGCGTACGTCGATATTATTTGCGCAAATGCGTTTTACTAAGATATTTTTCTCATGTTCTGTCGTAAGTTTTGGCGTCATTCTACGCAAGGTCCGAGTGACCGTAAATAGCAAATATGAACGTAGTGAGGAGTTTTTGCCATGCACTGGTGATTTTCGACCGTCATTTGTTGTAATAGACGGTGATTAGTAATAAAAACATGTTTAATCATCAAACCTTATCGAACTTTTCTGTATATCTATTCATTCTGGTTCCCGTTATATTGGTAATATTGTGGCCCGGTCTACGTTCAATATTTAATATTTTTACGTAAATGTATGCAACAACTTGCGATCGATTAGTAAAACACACTTAAGGATTTGCGTAAGTGACAAATATATCCGCAAACTTACGCGACATTTACGCATTCTTGGTAAAACAGTACCCTGATGTTTCTGGTCATTGCTGCCTACCCTGTCCGATTTGTTAGTATAATTTTGCAAATTATAACCCTGCTAACTGATGTTTTATGAATCGTATCGTGTCGGCACTAGTACATCTCAAAGTACTGTAACATAGTGTAACATTGACTGCATGTATCTCCTGTTAGTAATACAGGCTATAAAGACTCCTTAAGTGTTATCAATATGGTGTTATAACATGACTAATTTGTCTGCAATTGACTTTGTAACGACCGGTAACATCTCCAAACGCTATACTTACATACAATAACAATTAGCTGTCTCACGATCTGTTCTGCAAATATACGTATGTTTAAGGTCTGGTAAATATGATGAAAGAGTAAGCGAACGTTAGATGGCATTATGTCTCGGGACAAACAGTGAATAAATGACCATGTACCAGTAATCGCTTCATTCAATGGAAGTAGCTCAATACACATAAAGCGAGCACACTTGTATAGAGATTGTTCGGAATCCGAGCTAAACCATTTTGCTACAAACGAATAGTTTTGTGAAATGTTTAAAGATCACATTGCAACCTGCTTGAATCGGACCGTATAATAGTCAGTATTTAACTAAAAACAATTTAATTATAATTTAACTTGTACAAAAACAACATATTCGATGTCAACCATACTAGCCGTATTTATTTATAATATATTCCCTCATATTGTTATCACAGTTTGTGTTAATACGTGAAGTCGTATGACTCGCCATGTGGAAGGCATCGACGATATCACACGGTTCTGGTCTCTGACGTATACATTATCAAACCGTACTGGCCTTTCCTGTTGACAAGTTGGCCATAAGTGGTTATAAGAATTTACATTCATTGTAAATTCACATTTGGCAGCCTTATTATCACAGCAAAACGGTTGTGTTTGTCAAATAAGGTTGCTCTTGAAAGCTTGCGAACAAGATATAACGTGCTAATTTGCGTCCTTTCAAACCATATTTTGGCCATTCCAGATTCGATAATGTTCCAGCAATTGGATTGCTTATCATCTATCATAAAATTGATTTATGGTAATGACAGTACATGTTGTCTTCTGTCTTGATGCGACGTGACGCTGACAAACGCCACTACACCATAAGTCACCTCATTAGCTTAACTTTTAGCTAGTAAGCTGAAATGCTTTCCGAAGCTCTTTCACTAGGTTTGTATTCCATTTTGCCCTAAGATTTAGTCCTGCTACCATGTCAGGATAACATGTCTGAGCGTGTGTGTGTCTCCGGCACCTTATAGTGTTACTTCTGCGCTGTATGTTTCAATGATATACCTCGTCTAAAGTGTACTAAAGGCCACAAAAACAGCGTGTCGACAGAAATGATTTACTAATACGTAATAACATCTATCTTGACAATAAATCCATCGTCTGGCTAGCCTTATACGAATGGATATGTTTGCATACCTAATTTCCATTAAACGCTTTGTGGTGATACCCCCGTAGTATATATCCACATACATTTATGGACACTGTAATATGTCATTCAATTTAGGATAAAAACTTTCTAAATACACGTTTTTGTACAGCTACTGGCTCCGTGATTCAGTTTTCATGATCAGGCTAAAGCTCAATTCTGTTTATGCTAATTTGTTTGTTTTGTAAAGTTAGAAATCTGTTGAGCATTTATAGAATACCCAAACATCTTCTAGATAACAGATAACGACCATTCAAAACAACTTACTTCGCATAAAAAGGATGTATTGTACTCGCGACTGACACTGGCTCATGATCACGGTCGGAAACCGAGTTTCAAATAAATAAGAACATTATTTTTGGAACAATGTATTTGTCTTTGAAATATAGTGAGATATCAATATTGTTTTCCTCTTCGTAAAATAAATTGGTTTTTCTATCAACACATTTTCTGTTTATGAAATAAAAAAATATTGAACGTCAGCCTGATCCGGAAAACAAGTTATATGTAAACACGAAAATCATGTCAAATAGATAATATAAATACAACTTATATGTAAACTAAGTACCTTTTCATTCTGTTTTGCCGATTAAATGTAGGAAAACGCATATTCATTCTCATCTACGTCATCGCGTGGAAAATACAAATCTTTACAAATTATTTTACTAAAACTAGTCATGTTTCTCGATGTGTGTCCCTTGAGACAGTAGTTTCTTCGATTGCGAAGTTGGTGTGTTTTGGTTTGTAGTGTGTATGGTATTTGGACAACCATACACACGTTCTTTAACGTCGGTAATTGGTTTGAAATTTTGTTTAATGTTATGGCTAGTTCAGTTTTTACTTTCTAAAGTTCTCGTCAAAACCTTAATTGACACGAACAAACCTATTTAGGTGTTAAATTACTATCTGAATATTTATGTACAGAATACTGTAGATCATAGATGGGGTGAAACTGGCGTGAGATTGTTACGGTGTAATGTGTTATTAGTATCTCTTGTGGCTAATAATAGTTTGCTTAAATTTACTGTTCCCGTGTACAGCACTTTTGAACGTGTACTTACTTGTCAAAAGTGCTATATTAATATGGTATAATAAATACTTCCCCAGTCATATTTTTTCTGTTGTTTTTTTTATAGTTTTTTTCATTGATTAGAACCTTAAACTTAGTATGCTTGTTATAATCCCCTTTTACATTTTCATAACCAGCGTTTTTAACCTGTGCCAATATCACGTAAACACGGACACTTTCACATTTTGAAGCGGTACCATGTGTTTTGTCAATTCTAGTTATGTCTTATTTATCAAAGTACCTGCTGAGGAACATTGGGCAACTAGTTTCATACATCATTAATCACTAAAGGTTACTACTCGAGATAAATTAATAAATATATAATTCAGGCATTTTAGAATGTACAATATATCAGATAAAATGATGTGTATACTATGAGGGTTATCTTCTCACTTGATTAAGAAACAAGTGATAACTTCAGACAAAACCTAACGCTTTACTGCGATCCAAGCTATAAACATTAACATTGTCTGAAAGAAATTATAAACAAATGTTGCTTAAGGACATCATTACGATACATTCTGGTGATTATGGAAGGTGGAGTTCCGTGTCTGGAATGGGTTTTTCTCCCTTGATGCCGACTTCATCATATTACTCACCCGTTGTCCATACAAAAATCAGGTTAGGCAACAAAAGGATGATTGAATTGATAGACTATACTAGTTTTCTCATATAGTTACATACGTCGGATTTCATTTAAGTCAAAGCTTATGAAGCTGAAAGAGAGACAATTTGATGCTAGTTAAGATTATAGAAACTTGTGAAGCTCGATATTTGGCAATATAAAGACAGGGAAGGCAGCACCAAACAGAAAATGCATGTACTAGTATATAATGACATACTGTTTAAAGTTAAGAACAATGCGATTAGTGACAACAGCACCAAACAGAAACAATCGAGCAAGAAGGCTAAGACTGAACAGCTGTAAAACCACGACATCCCGCTCCTACAGCCTGCTGATTCAGTCAGCACAAATATCCGGAGCGAGAGCCAGAAGATAGGTATCGACATAATAATATGTTGTTGTCATGATTGGTGTCATTACAAACGTAATGTGATAATTGATGCGTCCTGTTTTTGTTAGTTGCCTTATGTTGATCTGATATATTGATACAATGCGTGATAAACCCCGATTCTTCTTCTTATACACCATTACAATAACATATAAACATAAGCACATGCTTTTGTAGCTGAAACTATGAATTTCAGGTTTTTACAGATGTAAATATGACTTTCAGATTTTTGACAGCTGAAAGTTGAACTGTTGGCGGTTTGGTTTCATTTTCTCGTTCAGTTGTGTGTTGAACATTGTGCCGTGTGGTTGTGGTCTGTGCGATGTCTGTTTTCTGTGCTTGTCATCCTTCCCTGTAAGATCTTTTATTATCGTTTTTCCTAAATATTACAAATTCCACCCCTTGAATATTCAATAATCGACTGGCAGCTGACATCAGTCATGTTGTCTGATTTGCTAAATAAGCATCTAGATTCGTTGATAGACAGTCGTTAAGATAAACGATAAGATAAGGAACATGGTAGATAGAGTTTATTGATTGTTAATATAAAGACGAATCTTTCTGTAGTTGATAGTGATGGCGGTCACATATTGATTGGATTTACTTCTTTTATTCACGGAATTCACCATTTCTGTTGACCAATTAAGTTTTGCCGGACCGTAAAAGGTCATACAGTTAAATGTTACTGGTATCATTGCTTGGCTCTAGGATTATAATATGCTAGTTCTCTAATGATATGGTAGTCACCATATCACTAAACTACTGTCAGTGCGACGTAATTTCCAAATACATGTACCCTAATCAAAATCGACTAGGAAAAAAACAATTCTATTAATATAGTCATTTTGCTGACAGTGTAAGCCATTAAGGGTAGTAAACGGCTACCACTGACCAATAAAGTTTTGTCGCACGGTACAATACCAAACTGGTTATCATGATACTACACAAGTTAAGCTTAAAATATGCTACTTCTATCATATTACGATAGTCTCCATAAAATGATGACTGAATACTGATTATTTACAACCCACGTAAATGTTTTAATAAAAATAGATCAGGTTTAAAAGTAGTGTTTCTAACTGATGTTTTAAAAGCATGCAAATACAAATGTATTGTGCCATTTTCTTACAAAATTCTCAGACAAACAATGCAATATGCAAGCAAAGGTATAATTTTTTGATGTGGTGTTTGCCAACTGTCTAGAAAACCTGACTGCAACTAATTAGTGTTTGTTGTGCGCAATGCCTCGTGTTGTTGTATGATGAGAAAACATGTTGTAATGTGTCTTTAAACGTATGTCAATTTTCTTTTCGTGTTAAGCACCTGTCGCAACTTATCTCCCAATCACTTCCTGATTACACAGCACACCATGTTCAGTATACAGAAAATACATCGCTTGGATCAATATGAATGTACAGAACAGCCTTGACTTATTCAGGCTTACAACTTTGGAACTTACTTTCTCTGACTGTATGAAAAAGATTATATAAAGTCAGACAGGGAAGGCAGCACTCAACTTAACCAGCCAAGCACAGAAAACATTAAAAACACACCAAGCACAATGCCAATCTGAACCAACCGAGCACAGGAAACATAAAACACATACAAGGCACAATGCCCAACTAAACAAGCAAATATCTGGCCAAGTCCATGCTGTCGAAAAGTGTAATGAATAATTAGACTTCTGACACATAGTCACTTTACGAAGTACCTTCCTAAAGTGTTGTTTTTTATAACATGTAACATGATTGATTCCATTTAAGATATACCATAACAAAATCTAGGTATGTAAGCAAAGTATGACAACATCGTTGTTACCAGTACATCGTATTCTTCATTTAATATTGTCTACTTTATAAATGCAATACTAAATAAACCCCGACTTATAACGTTGTCTTATTCGCCTTTATAGATACATATAAACATAAATACATATTAAAATATGTCTGAAGACAGTCAGCATTTAAATATTCCGGAATCGACTGGCTGCATTAATCAGTCATCTTCTCTTATTTGCTTGATAAACATCTAGTTTCGTTGATAGACAGTCAATAAGGTATGTTAGGAATTCAGTATATATATTGATAGTTTAATTTCCGACAAATCTTCCTGGTAATGCCAGTGACTTGGATTTAATTCTATCAAGTCCAGATTTAAATTATATATATGACCCGTTGGCAATTAGTAATCATGTTCTGGTAATTTTCTAGTAATAAGAGCCCTGTAGTACCGAATATGGCTAACGCTGAATATGGCTCAAACATAAGCTCCATTCGTGGCGTGAAATGTTATTGCGCCAAATATGGCACATGGTAATCCATATTCGTCGCTATGAACAGAATATGGCTCATGGTAAGTCATAGTCGGCGCTAAGAGTGTGACTCATCACCGGATATGGTTCATCCTATATGAGAGCCATATTCGGCGTGAACCATGTTTGGCACAGCAATGTCCTGTCAATGGCAACTAACAATCTCTTCAGATATGGAGAATATGGCCGTAGTCAATACCAAGAAAGAACATACGATATCATTCCATGCAATACTCATTGGGATGATACTGATATAGCTTTCTTTTTTCGTCTCTTGGCGTATAGGTTCATTTGACAAATACAGTCGATATGATTTAAATCCAAAATAAAGTAATCAAAATTGACGTGGTTAAAAGTAATGCCATAAATATAATCATTGTCGCTGATATTGTAAATCATAACCTGTCATATTACAGAAACTTTGGTCCCTGGATTCGCTGGTGAAATTGACCTCGAGCAATCAGTGACTCGCATCCTTGTCTGTATGTTGACTAAATATGCAAATACAAACATACCGCGGCATTTTGTTACAAATCTCTCAGACATAGCATGAAGGCTGTGTGCAGACAATGCTATAATTGTATATATGGTGCTATCTACTTGTAAAACACGAACTTGACGGAATCGCAGAACTGTCACGGAAATAAATGGAGCTTGTATTCTTAAGAGACGCACCGAAACCTATGTTTTCGAAATATTTGTCTATTGTTTTTTGTCTGCACGTCGTGAACAGTGACCAGTACTAAGTGTGTTCTCAGTTAGTTTTAAGCATTTCATTAGTTCACTTTTCTAGTCATGTTTGTAAAAACATTATCAACGCAATTATCTATCGTCCCTGCCACTTCTGCAAATCTTGATGTCATCGATAGTTAGAATTATCTTGTCAATTCACTTGCTAAGTACACTCTGTATCTGTATCTAAAGTAAGGGTTTCGTTTGATAATCGTTTCTTTTTGGCACTTGAACTTATGACTGAGTCATCTTTACTTGAAATTATAAATTAAAACGAGTTTACATACTCTGATTATTCGTATTATATTAAATCAAATTCAAAAGTATTGATTCCGTACATAAATTAACATTTCCAGATCCTTACATAATCAGACATAAAACGATCTTGGAGACAGTTTACAATTTTGGGGTTGTAATTAAGGTTGTGTTTACAAACGATACAATTTTATTTGTTGTTATTTGCCTCAAAACTTTTCTACGTCTTTCAACATAACACAAATGTCGTTCGCAAATGATGAAATGGTGATGAATTCCACTATTCAATGTGACGAAATATCTGCTGTTTTGACCAATATTGCCTTCACTGTCCAATTGTAATTATCTTTTTACAGTTAATAACCCTGCTTACTGATACATATGTATTATAATGAATCGTATCATGTCGTGCAAGTACATCTTAAAGTGCTGTAACATTGTGTAAGCCTGACTATATGTATCTCGTGTTATTGATACAGGCTTTATATGCCCCAAGTGCTATCCATAGGGTGTTATAACATGACTACGTTGTCTGCAATTGACTTCATAACGACCGGTAACATCTCCCAACGCAATACTTACATACAATAACAATGAGTTGTCTCACGATCAGTTCTGTATATATCCGTCTGTTTTAAGGTCTGGTAAATATGATGAACGAGTAAGCAAACGTTAGATGACATTATGTCTCGGGAGAAACAGTGAATAAATGACCATGTACCAGTAATTGCTTCATTCAATGGAAGTAGCGTAATACACATAAAGCGGGCACAAGTGTATAGAGATTGTTCGGAATCCGAGCTTAACCGTTTTGCTACAAACGAATAGTTTGTGAAATGTTCAAAGATCACATTGCAACCTGCTTGAATCGGACCGCACAAAATCATTATTACTGCGAAATAATGATTTCATAGTCAATATTTAACTTTAAATAATATGTAACTTGTAAAAATTAACACCTTCGATGTCGACCATAGTGTCCGTATTTATTTATAATTTAATACCTCATATTGTTGTCACAGTTGGTGTAAATACGTGAAGCCGTATGGCTCGCCATGTGACTGGCATCTATGATATCACACGGTTCTAGTCTGATTACATTCACTTTACATTCATTTTAAATTCACATTTTGCAACCTTATCACAGCAAAACGGCTGTGTTTGTTAAATAATGTGGCTCTGGAGAGCTTACGAACAAGATATAACGCGTTAATGTGCGTTTTTCAAACCATTGTTTGACCATTCAAACGCCCTTACACCATGTGACAATTTGTTCTATATGGCATAGATCACTAGAAGCAACTACACAAGATAAATAACTGTCAATAATGCATCTAGCATTGCAGATTATATGCTTCCTCAATGTAATTGATTCATAACATATATAGAATGATGCATCTTAGTACTAGGAATATTATCCCCTTTGAAAAAGAGACAAGGGGAGATTTCGGAGAAATCCATCTTTTTGAGCCTCACACCACGAGGACATTTTTTATATAAGAAGAAAAGTTACCAATTTTCCAGGGCTGCTTTCCTCAGTTCAGCCGTTCAGCCACCCTTTGACATTTAAACTTCCCCTGTTCATTGGGCTACCTATGGAAACCTACGTTCGAGTCTCCCTGGGGAGACTATTTCTCTCCTGGTGGGTGTGCAGCCAACATCGATATTCGGCGCCCAGGACTATCGAACGTGTTCAGACACAGCCCTCACAGGTACCAATTCACACCTAGGTCGAGTGGAGCATGTGGGTTATTCGTGCTCAGAGAAATTAAGCAGTGGTCCAGACGGGGGTTGAACCCGGGACCTCTTGATCCCGAAGCGCGCGCCCTACCTCTAGGCCACCGCTCCCGCTTATATTATATTAACTTTATATTGTGAAAAAAACTTTAAAATTAACTTTAAATACATTTAAAGAGCTGCAAAATATTAGTATCAATATATCGGTCAATTCCGTTCCTGTTACAAGAATGAGCATATTTAATTACCAAAATGCATTAATGGGCGGTTAGTTATGTATATCATATTGGTGGTCGATCCAAGCAACTCGTTTAAACATTTTGAAACATGCATGTCTTGCTGTATTAAATCCGTCTCACTTAATTATTTGACCTGTCTGTATTGAACTTTTCCTGAAGTGTCGGTACGTTGCATGTGTGGTTATATTATGCCAGCATTTTGCAAGCATAGGATGCAAGAAGCCAGCAATGGGTAAAAAAGGGTAAAATTGTTTGCATCTATATTTGAAATCCATAACGACGTTAACATAACGATATACAATTGTTATTAACCATACAATGGGTAACAAACTGCGATGCAAGTCACCTCATTAGCTTAAATTTAAGCAAGTTACCAGAAATGCTGTTTATAAGGTCTTTCACTGGGTTTGTATTCCATTTGCCCTTAAAGTTTGTCCTGCTACTTTCTCCAGATAATATGCCTGAGTGTGTGTGTCTCCGGCACCTCAAAATGTTGGTTCTGCGCTATATGTTAGGTACATCTTCTAAATATTACTAAGTGCCACAAAGCAGCGTGTCGACAACGTACATTATTTACTAATACGTTATCTATCTTGACAATAAATCCATCGTCTGGACAGCTTTTAACGTATGGATATGTTTGCATACTTCATTACCTTTAAACGCTTTGTGGTGATATCCCCGTAGTATATATCCACGTACATTTATGGATACTGTAATATGTCATTCAATTTAGGATAAAAACTTTCTAAATACACATTTGTGTACAGCTACTGACTCCGTGATTACAAAGAATCAGTTTTCATGATCGGGCAAAAGCTCAATCTGTTTATGCTAATTTATTTATTTGTAAAGTTAAGAAATATATTGAGCATTTTAAATTTTATAGAATACCGAAACATCTTCTAGATAACAGATAACAGATAACGAACCTTCTAAACATTTATTTTCGCATAAAGAGGCTGTATTGTACTTGAGACTTAAAATGGTTCAGGATCACGGTCGGAAACCGAGCTTCAAGTAATTAAGAACATGATTACTGTAACAATGTATTCTTTGAAATATAGGGAGATATCAATATTGTTTTCCTCTTCGTAAAATAAATTCTTTTTCTACAAACGCTTTTTCTGTATAATGAAATAAAATAACATTGAGCTTCAGCCTGATCCGGAAAACAAAACAAGTTATATGTAAACACGGTGATCTGTATTCATGTCAAATAGATATAAATACAACTTATATGTCAACTAAGTACCTTTTCTTTCTTTGTTGTCGATTAAATATAGGAAAACGTACATCCATTCTCATCTACGTCATCGCGTGGAGGATAAAAATCTTTACAAATTATTTTACTAAAACTAGTCATGTTTCTCGATTTGTGTCCTTTGAGAGCATAGTTTCTTCGATTGCGAAGTTGCTGTGTAAGTATGTTTGGTTTGGGTTTGTAGTGTGTATGGTATTTGGCCAACCATATACACGTACTTTAACGTCGGTAATTGGTTTCAATTTTTTTTTAATGTTATGATTAGTTCAGTTTTCACTTTCTAAAGTTCTCGTTAAAACCTTAATTGACACGAACAAAGCTATTAAGGTGTTAAATTACTGTCTGAATATTTAGGTAACGAACACTGTAGATCATAGATGAAGTGAAACTGTTGTGAGATTGTTACGTTATTATGTGTTATTAGTATCTCTTGTGGCTAATAATTGTTTGCTTAAATTCACTGTGTACAGCACTTTTGAACGTGTAATTACTTTACTATATTAATATGGTATAATAAATACTTCCCCAGTCATAATTGTTTCTGGTTTTTTTCATTGATTAGAATGCTTGTAATAATCCTCTTTTATGTGTTCATTACCGGCTTTTTTAACCTATAGCATTATAATGTAAACACGGACACTTTAAAACGGTACCATGTGTTTTGTCAATTCAGTTATGTATTATTTACCAAAGTACCTGCTGGGGAACACTGGGCAACTAGTTTCATACAACATTAATCACTATAATTTTCTCGAGATGAAAAAATTAAAAATAATTGCCAAAGATAGAATTAAGTCATTTTAGAATGTACAATATAT
This sequence comes from Spisula solida, assembly GCA_947247005.1. Lineage (NCBI taxonomy): Eukaryota > Metazoa > Mollusca > Bivalvia > Venerida > Mactridae > Spisula > Spisula solida. Next base: position 56,991,828 of record OX365944.1, on the reverse strand, counting down.
CAGATAGAATGATGTGTATACTATGAGGGTTCTCTTCTCACTTGATAAAGAAACAAGTGATAACGTCTGACAAAACCTAACGCTTTACTGCGAACCAAGCTATAAACATTAACATTGTCTGAAAGAAAGTATATACAAAGTTGCTTAAGGATACCATTACGATACATTCTGGTGATTATGGAAGGTGACGTTCCATGCCTTGAATTGATTTTTCTCCCTTGATGCCGACGTCATCATATTACTGACCCGTTGTCCACACAAATAACAGGTTAGGCAACCATAGAATGATTGAATTGATGAACTATACTGGTTTTCTCTGTAGAATAAAAATGGACGTTTTCCTATTAATAGTGTATACTTTATCTGCAGTATGTTATCATATAATTACATACGTCGGGTGTCATTTAAGTCAAAGCTTAAAGGGACAATTTGATGCTAGTTAAGATTATAGAAACTAGTGAAGCTCGATATTTGGCAATATAAAGACAGGGAAGGCAGCACCAAACAGAAACAGCAGAGCGACCAATTCATGTACTAGTACTCGTATATAATGAAATACGTACTGTTTAAAGGATACAACAATTCGAACAGTGAAGGCAGAACCAAACATAATCAACCGAGTAAGAAGGCTAAGTCTGAACAGCTATTAAACCACGACATCCCCATCCAACAGCCTGATGATTCAGTCAGCACACATATCCGGAGCAAGAGCCAGAAGACAGATGTCGACAGTATATAATGTTGTTGTCATGATTGGTGTCATTAACAACGTAATGTGATAATTGATGCGTCCTGTTTTAACTATCATCAAATTTTAGGTGCCTTATCTTGATATGATATGCTGATACAATACTTGATAAACCCCGATTCTTCTTATGCACTATGAGAATTACATATATATAAACACATGTTTTTATAGCTGAAACTATGTATTTTAGGATGTTTAACAGAAACTATGTCTTTCAGATTTTTGACAGCTGAAACTTTCGGCGGTTTGGTATTATTTTCTCGTTCAGCTGTGTGTTGAAAATTGTTCCGTGTGGTTGTGGTTTGTGTGGTGTCTGTTTTCTGTGCTCGTCCACCTTCCCTGTCCGATCTTTAATTATCCCAGTTTAAAGTATTACAAATGCCAGCTCTTGAATATTCCGGAATCGACTGGCCCCAGCATTCAGTCATCTTGTCCGATTTGCTTAATAAGTATCTAAATTCGTTGATACACAGTCGATACGACAACGTAGGAACACGGTATATAGAGTTTATTGATTGTTAATATAAAGACAAATCTTTCTGGAATTGACAGTGATTACATTACAGTCACTCTTTGATTGGGTTTACTTCTTTTATTCAAGGAATTAATATCTCAGTAGTAAATCGCTACCGCTGACCAATCAAATTTTGCCGTACAGTACACTGTCGTACTGTTTAACATGGTACTAGTACCATTGTTATGCTCTAGGCTTATAATAGTTACTTCTACAATACCAACAAAAATACGATATTCTCCACCGTCAGTGTGACTAGGTTCAATCACAAATACTTTATTCAAAATCGACCAGGTTAAAAGCAGTGTTAACGACTGATGTTATAAAAGAGTATGACAATACAAATGACTTGTGACATTTTTTTACAAAGTTCTCAGACAAAGAATGCACTATACAGACAGCGATATGATTTCATTACTCTACTTCTTATCAAAAGACGCAGTTGAATTGCTATTGGAATAAATACAAGAGACAAAACGAAACCACTAAAATATTAATTCTACGTATCTACTAAATATAAATAGGTTATGAAGTATATTATACCATAGTTAAATGATTCTGAAATATTTATATAATGATTTTGGTTCAAGCAATGATTTAGCTTTCAAGTTTGTGTTACTTCTTATACTTAACACACTTATGAACACTCCTTATTCGTCAGTTTTTAAAAATGCTGTTTGTACAGTGGTAAGGGTGTATTTTATAGATTACGTGGTACTGGTACATGTATATGTTTCTTTTGTTATTATTATATCTAACGTTCCAATTCTGACTTTAAAGTCTTGAAGTTATCAATATAAAATTTTATCTTGTCAGGTTACTTTCTTTGAACACGTTGTCTTAACATACGGAGAAAATTTATTGTGATTTTGTTACATCATTTCGTTGTTAATTATTTCTTTTTGTTCCTTTAGGCAAGATTGCTGCAAATAAAATCATTTTCCTATTAAACTTAAAATTCCTACATTATTAACGATTCCTACCAAGTTTTGACTTTTTGTAACCTCGTGCAAGTGAATAAACTACCTTCGTTTCTTGAATGCAATGGATTCATTACGAGTTCTTGTTTTTCTACTTTGTATGACGGTTCTTTACAGTTTCGTTTCTTTCAACAAACCCTTCGATATCTTCAGTTATTATTTACTTATTTTATTGGGAATATTATGACTTTCGTGAGATTTTTTCCACATTTTACATATCGATCTATGATGATTGATATTTTCTTTGTAGACTTTGAAATGGTATTAAATCAAGTGCTGTGAATATGGAAATATTTTGCGTTCGACCTCGCGAAAAATGCATATTATCTGCAATTGCGTTTACAAACAATGTGTATGTTTGGATGTGATGTTTGCCAACTGTCTAGAAAACCTGACTGCAACTAATTAGATTTACCCAGACAAGTGTTTATTGTGCGATTAGAAAAACGTGTTGTTACGTGTCTTCAATTTTATGTCAGTTTTCTTTTCGTGTTAAGCATCTGTCTCAACTTATCTCCCTATCACTTCCTCGCTGATTATGTAGCACACTATGTTCAATGTACAATTCATCGCTAAGATCAATATGAACAGGAAGTCTTAATCCAAAACCATGACTTTGAAAGTACAGAACAGCCTTGACGTATTCAGGCTTACAACTTTGGAACTCACTTTATCTGACTGTACGAACTTCTGACACATTGTCACTTTACAAAGTACCAACCTAAAGTATTGTATTCTATAAAATGTAACAGGATTAATTCCATTTAAGTTAAACCACAAATAACGAAATCCACGCACGTAGGCAAAGGAAGTATCACAACATCGTTGTTATACATTGTATTATTCGTTTGATATTGTCTCATTTATAAATGCAATACTAAATAAACCCCGATTTATTATGTTGTCTTATTCGCCTTTATAGATACATAAATACATACTAAAATATGTCTGAAGACAGACAGCACTTAAATATTCCGGAATCGACTGGCAGCATACATCAGTCATCTGACTCAAACATAAGCTCTATTCGTAGGGTGAAAAATAATTGCGCCGAATACGGCTCATGGTATTTACCATATACGTTAGTCATATTCGGCGTGGGCCATGTTTTGTACAGCAATGTCCTGCCAATGGCAACTAACAAACTCTTCAGATGTGGAGAATATGACCGAAGTAAATACCTAGAAAGAACATACGATATCATGCCATGCCATACTCATTGGAATGTTACTGATATAACTCCCTTGGTTGGCACTCGGTGAAATGTTGTCGATGTGATTTTAATCCAAAAACAATAATCAAAATCGAGGAGGTTAAAAGTAATGCCATAAACATAATCATTGTCGTTGACATTGTAAATCATAACCTGTCATAATACAGACACTTTGGTCTCTGTGTTCCCTGGTATAATTGGCCTCAATCAATGACTCACGTCCCAGTCTGTATGTTGACTGAATATGCATATACAAATATAGTGCGAGACGGTGTTGCAAATCTCTCAGACATAGCATGCTGGCAGTATGTAGATAATGGTATGATTCATCTATGGTGTAATCTATTTGTAAAACACCAACTTGAAAGAATCGCAAAACTGTCGTTGAAATAAATGGAGCGTCTATTCTTAAGTGACGCACCGAAACCTTTGTTTTCGAAATATTTTTCTATTGTCTTGGTCCGCACGTCGTGAACAGTTAGTTATAAGCATTTCATTAGTTCACTTTTCTAGTCATGTTTGTAAATACATTATCAACGCATTTATCTATCGTCCCTTCCACGACCTGCATATCTTGAAGTCATCGATAGTTAGAATTATCTTGTCACTTGTTTACAAATAATCAAATTGGGATGAATTGCACTATTGGACGTGAAGAAAGGTCTGCTGTGCCTGTCCAATACTCCTTCCCCGCTCACTTTGTTATTACTTTTTGCATTTAAGTACCTGATTGGTAATTAACTTTTTACAATTCATAGCCCTGATTTGTTATTACATTTTTGCAATTAATTACCCTGATTAGTTATTAACTTTTTACAATTCATTAACCTGATTGGTTATTATCTTTATGCAAGTTTAACCCTGCTAACTGCTGTATAAAAATCATATCATGCCATGCAAGTACACCTTAAAGTACTGTAACACACTGTAACCTTTACCAAATGTATCTCTAGTTATTGATGCAGGCTTTATAGACCCCGAGTGCTATCCACAGGGTGTTATAACATGGCTAGGTTGTCGTCAGCAATTGACTCTGTAACGACCGGTAACATCTCCCAGCGCAATACTTACATACAATAACAATGAGTTGTCTCACGATCAGTTCTGTAAATATAAATCCGTCTGTTTTAAGGTCTAGTAAATATGATGTACGAGTAAGCGAACGTTAGATGACATTATGTCTCGGGAGAAACAGTGAATAAATGACCATTTACCAGTAATTACTTCATTCGATGGAAGCAGCGTAATACACATAAAGCAAGCACAATTGTATAGAGATTGTTCGGAATCCAAGCTAAACCATTTTGGTCGACCAGAGTTTATAGATTCCTGTGATTTCAGTGGGTAAAAAAGGGTAAAATTGTTTGCATCTATATTTGAAATCCATTACGAAGTAAATATAACGATATCTCACAATTGTTATTTACCATACATTGGGTAACAAATTGTGATGTAAGTCACCTCATTAGCTTAAATTTAAGCAAGTAAGCTGACAATTAATGCTTTTTAGAAGCTCTTTCACTGGGTTTGTATTCCATTTTGCCCTGCTACTATGTCAGGATAATATGTCTGAGTGTGTGTGTGTGTCCGGCACCTCATAATGTTACTTCTGCGCTGTGTGTTACAATGAGATACCTGTACTTAAGGCAAAAGACGGCGTGTCGACAATGTACAGATATTTACTAATACGTTATAACATCAGTCTTAACAATATATCAATCGTCTGGACAGCCTTTTACATATGGATATGTTTGCACACTTCATTTCCATTAAACACATTGTGGTGACACCCTTACAGTATATATCCTCGTACGTTTATGGACACTGTAATACGTTATTCAATTTAGGATAAAAGCTTTCTAAAATCCGGTACACGATTGTGTTCAAGGTGCAGCTTCCGGAGCTTCATCTCACTTTTATCTTAATAAAACTTTTATGTAAAACGAAGAACATTTGCTTGTCTACTTGCAAATTAAAATATGAACTCTCGAATCGAAAAACATATATCCTTCTCATATAAGTCTTCGCGTGGAAACCATTCGTGTCTTGAAATGAAATAATATAAGTTGTTGTTAATAAAATCTAGTTAGATATCTTTACATTTTTATATTTGTATTGTTTCTTTTTGGAAAGTATAGTTTTAGAAAACAAGTGTTGTGCATAAGCCTCTTCTTTTGTCTCTTTAATAGTTTCTTCGATTTAAAAGTGGAATAGTGTTTGTCTAAATGTGATCCACCATACACTCGTGGTTTCACTTCGGTAATGGAGTCCATAGTTTGTTTAATAGTATCATTGTTCACTTTCTTAAGTTCTCGTTGAAACATAAATGGCCACGCACAAAGCTATTAACGTGTCAAATTACTGTCTTTGAATATTTATGTACCAAACACTGTAGATGAAGTTAACCTTTCGTGACATTCTTATGTTATTACGTGTCTTAATGTCTCTCGAAACTTGAAATTCTTTGCTTAAGTTTATTGTTCCTGTGTGTTTCCTTTTTTCTGTTGTATTACGTGACGACTTTTTCATAATCAGTGTTTGTAAAGCAGCTTAGAAAAGACCAGTTCTCTAGGGTAATTCAAAGACTGGTTAAACCAATGTAAGACTAGCGCGATTGGGTGGTCGGCATATGTAGGTACGTCATTATAAGCGGCAAGTAGATTACGGAAGTTGTTAAGAGGTTGATAGTATATTTCCTTGGTTATCTTCACGATTGGTACTATTGATAAATCTGACATCATTATACAGAGAACCCGAACATCCTTATTCAATACAATATTAGATCGTCCGTAATTTCCCGCTAATAGCAATTCCATTTGGAACTTCCTATAAACTATTGATTTGAGATAAAAAATCTTATTTATGACCATGTATTTCTCGTATGTGTAAGGATTGTTATCTAGTTTGAAATACGATGACAAGTATTATGTCCATTGAAGATGGGTGCTACAATATAATTGTATGAAATGATGGTGTTTTGCTTAAATTGGTCGTTTCATATGAGAACAAAAATACAAATGTCGGATAAGTGTTATCTAGGGCGATGTAGCCCGTCCACCTAGCTGTGCAGAATCATGGTTTACAGAACCATACATGAATCTCGGACAGGGAAGGCAACAATAAACTTAGACCGAGCACAGAAAACATAAAAACTTCGCATACCGTAATCACACGGCACAATTTCCATCGCACAAATGAACGAGAAAATGAACTTAACCGATGAAAGTCCAAGTTTAAAAAACATTTTGAGACGGGTTTTTTTAATGCCGAGCATTATGTAACCTTTATTTGCCAGTCAGCTTTCTGCTGAAATAGGACAGACATAGTGGGGACTCCACCCGTATTTGAACCCGGGTCGTCGGATTAGACTGCAAGCACGCTAACCATTGAGCTATGGGTGCACACTTTCCTCCAGATGGATGAATGACATAAAAAATGGAATCCAATCAATGTATGAGACCTTATTTAATCACAGTCTATGCTAGGAAGATAATTCGATAGTTAACAATCAATAACATCTATCTACAGTTCTCAATATATGCTTCTCATAGGGCTATGAAATACTCTGTTGACATAGTGATATACATTGATGAATACTTTTCTGTACCATCCTGAGCAATGCAAGTAAATCGTTGGTGACAATCGTACGTATTTATTCAGATCTTACATCGAGCATCTGGGCGAGAATCCGTACCATGAAGCCTTTGTATTTTGACAATGTCTCGGTAACTGACGTCTAGGGATTTCCTATAACTCCCCTGTCTTTTAGTCTGAACAACCATTCCTGTGTCATTCTAAAATTGAAGAACGACTTGCGGAACTTTTTCCAATTATAGTTTCGATAATTTAATACGACCCAGAGGACATACCATCTTGCTGTTTACAGAACGTTTTCCTTACTTTCTGGTGACGCCCTTCAGCATTACGAAGTAGTACTTATGGGGTTCAACTTCTCTTTATTTCAGCATCTAATGTTCAAACGTCGTCATTTTTGCAAACACATATAACATGCAACAGGTTATGTTTTCATGCTGTTTAAAAACTAACGATAGGATAGTATTAAAATACGTCTCATTACGTTGTCGACATAAATGGTTATTGATAGGCTGCTGCTGCTGCACCGGGTCCATGCTACCATGGTTTCATAATAGACTATTATGAACGGACATAAAATCGTTACACAATAAATCAGATATCGATATTTCGCAATTGAATTCCGATTCAATATAATGTATTAATATCTGTATAATATAAAAACAGTACACATGAGGGTCCAGTCTTGTTAATTTTTGGACGTCCCTCGTACCCCGTATGGTAGCAAGATATCTGTCTGGAGACGCCGTTACAAGAATACAAGGAAAAGCAAAATTGCGAATCTGTTACAAAATAATTATTCTGTTGTCATTATAACTACTTCAACTGTCTCCTGTTTGTTTATTCTTTGGACCACTTCATTCACTACCATGTTTCTTGTAAGTATCTCTTGTTTTAGAAAATAACAGCACCCATTCAGCAAAAGATCGCTATTTTACAAATTCCGATTCAAAAAATTAAGAACACTTTTTTCAAGTTATTGTTTAAATTGCACGTTTTTATTATTCCCAATATTCAGAACAACTCAATTTAAAGACTAAGTATCAAGGATCCTAATGGTGGACTATTCATTGGAGTTATACGATATGAAACAGTGGTTATATTATGTTTGAGTAACTAATACTAAGACAGCTTTATATCCTTCTTGTCGTTTATTTTATCAGCTAGTTACCAAAGAGATTTACTTGTCCACAGTTAAGTACAATACATCTCAAATGGTGAATAAAAACATAATCCATTACCATTAAATCAGTTACAGAGATACATTAAACGACACATGGCATATGTTGGAATAATACACTGCCCTTGGTGGCACTGACAACATTTGGTTTGGTTTTTTATGTATAACGTGTTGCGTGTAAACCAGTTGAAAACCACGAACAATCAAAAAAGGTTAAAAGTGACACAAATACCTGCAAATTATTATAAACGACATGTTCAGTATCTCCAATATTAAGCTCCGCTTTAGCGTTCTTAAAACTGATCTCTTAAAGAAATTGACTTGCTTAGGTTTTCTTAAAGAGCGCCACGTTACCATCGATACTAGAGTATCGTTTAAATACATTATTGTCTTACATATGTATGGACCTTTTAGTTTGTTAATTCCCATATTAGACTAGGCTACATACGAACGTAACTTGACGCTATAAAAAACTACTGCTGTTCACATATAAGACACAATTCACCAGTACTAATCAATGAAGAATAAGAAGAAATAACACAAAGTACCAGTTTATAATACTAAATGTACATACTCCTTATTGACCGTTAATAAATGGGTTAGTTCGCTTGGAGAAATGTGGATATGGAAACAAGAATTGATGTTCTATGTACACATACAAAGGCTTCTCTGTGGTACCAGGGGAAACAGAGAACACATACCGCATTTTGTCTACTTTATCTTGAAACTTGCATTTGTCAATTTCCCAACATCAGCAAAACGTAGTCCGCCAAACCATGTAGCAACCTTGTTTTCACTGTGGTCGTCATATCTATACGAACACGCTTAAATGCTATGATGTTAGTAGAAAGAGAAACTGATGCATCATCATCATCATGTTTTGACCATAACATGTATGTAGTTATGAAGCATATATCATAGTAAGTGATCTATTATAGAGTTACTAATCTGTCTTCATGGCGTGTGGTTCTTAGAAACTTGATACTGTTGTTACATTCCGTAAGTTTAGAACAGCTTTATCATGATAATGTGTATCTTCTCAAAGGTTAGAAATTGAGACAGGTAGAAGGCATAAACCTCAAAAAATCCCAAAGCATGAACGTAAATGCCAATTATGCAACATTTTAGAGGACGAATTTCATTTTATTCTAGAATGTCCTTTAATTCATGATCTAAGAATAGACCTAACTAGACGTTATTTTTGGCAAAGACCGAACATCCCAAAATTTATTGAATTAATCTCGTCAACAAATCAATTTACGGTAAAGAAATCAGCTATCGATATATTTAAAAGCTTCGAAAAACGAGATAGATTGTACTATTTTAATTAACCTTTCTCCAAACATCTCCAAACATACACTGCCAATTGCAAATTACAAATTTATTCTATGGGCCATATTCACATCCTCTCCTCCACTCTCACTCACTGAGTTAATCCAAATTTAATTATCGTTTCGTCCGTGCGTTTGAGTGTGAACTCGACCTAACTAGAAATTGGTATTCACAACGGTAAGTGTAGCTGGAGTTGACTCGACTGAGTGAGGAATTTTCGAGGGAGCGAAACGTCGACTTGACCTCGACTCCAACCACACTCAATGGAATGTAAGTGAATACCAAAGTTAGTCACTAACTAAAATAGACAATCCACTATACGAAGAAGAATTTGAGGAGATGGTTATACCTTTTAGAAATGTCCCAGATCATGAGCAATTCCTTAGAAAGCATGGATAATGTGAAATTATTGTAAAACTTCCATAGCTACACTCAAATGTGGTTACGTGCATACCGATTTAGCGCATGAATGTTGAAGTAATAAAACTATTGTATTTTCAAATTAAATTAGACAACAAATTCTTACGATCGTGTGGGTTTGATAAATATATTACCATAACTATTTTATTTATAATTTGTTATCTAAAAGTATATTATTTGGACAAACAAAGTTACTGTAATAAGTGTATAAAGTAGCTGGAATTAAAATTTAGTCATCTTACCGCGATGTCAATTCAATGCATGCTATTTATATATGGAGCATAACAATGAAATTATATTGTTTTTATTCCTTGCCATATCATTATTTTTAATTCCGTCCAGTGTTGATATGAAGATAACTGAACTATTTAAATGAAGAAAAAAACGTGCTAACTTGCAACACATACCGATGATGTGCATTATTTTTCTTATTTGGAACCATTCATGAGTCCAAGTGCCGCCTCGATAGCCTACTGTTAGAGCGTCCGCTTCGAATGTGGGAAGCACCGGGTTCGATCCGGGGTCACTTCACGCTAAAAACGAAATGGTATTAGTATTTCCCTTGTAAGATGTCTAGCATAATAAGCGAAAGCTGGCTTCTCTTATGTTTATCGATTCCATTGTGACGATGGATAAACTCGGACATGAGGTGTCGATGATGGTTAATATTAGTTCAAGGTTGGACCAACTTGTTTCATAATCAACCTAAAACCAAGAGCCATAATATGTAAATTATATTTTATACATGTCGCTTATTAAATGACATTCTAGGAATTATGGCTTTCTAGTTGTCGGGCTTCCCCGGAACGGTCTGAACGAAGTACGTGTAGTAATAAGTTTACAAAATCATCTGACAAGCTGCTTATAAAAGTAAACTAAGTTCATCTCATCTGACTTCTAAATTATTGACATGCAATTATCTGCTTGACGGTCGGTGGAATTAATATTGACGTGATATACTATTTAATATTGAGTCCATGCCGAAAACATACGGCATTTCGTATGGTGTATTCTTCGAAATGATCATCCTTTATTCATTTAAAACTCGTACGCATTGTCTTGCATAAATGTTTTGTAAATATATACGTTCATTTAACGTTAATTACATCGAAGTTTTATGTTAACTGATCCACTATCATCATTACAATAATCATACTCTCTATTTGTGATTATTCAAATGAAGGTTTCATTTGAGCGAGTTCAAGGAAATAATAAAGAATGTAGCAAAAAAAATCATCAAAATTATAATTTGACTGTGTTAGTATACATTACGAAAATGCATCGAAACCCAACCAACCAATTCAATAATAAAGCACAGATTGTTTGTACAGTGTAATATCTTAACGTATATTATAACGGTCACACACTCAGGAAAGTCGAGGGTGAGTTACCCATGTGAATACCAAATCTCCACTCGACCTTCACTAACTCGACCGTCACTCCAGCTACACTTGAGGCTACCTTAGGTTAGTGTGAGTTGAGTTGGAGTGGAGGACCGACATGTGAATATGGGCCATGTCTCTATCCTTGTTATACGATGTTATTATTATCTTATTGATTATTATGCTGACCGGAACATATCAATCCTGTTTATTATTATACCTTGTAGTATGGTGCGGGATTGTTTACCTGATACCCACAAATTTCCGTTAGTATGGTCGTGCTTTTCCGTCATTAAATTGTAAGGATATTTTAAACTGTTAAAACAACAAGATACAACGGAAAGCATGTAGCTTTTGTGGGTCTCCAGTAAATAATCTCGCGCAATACAATACCATTTGTATTATGTATATATACTTCGAAATGCTTTAAAACTTGTTTGTATTTATATATGTGATTCATGGGCCAATGGCCTAAAATCTTGAAAATAAACTGTAAAAACTGTTGTTCAAATTATTTTGTATAGTACAGCTTAAAAGATAGAAGACAAAATGCTGAACATAATATAAATGTCGATAATACCCAGTACGTTTCCAAGCACTGCATATGTCTTACTACGATCCAACTCGATAGAGGAGTACGCGGAACGTACTTTCCCCAATCAAATAATTTAACCGGACACAATATATAACCATAAATTATCGTGTCTGTCGGAATTCTACGGCAAATAGAATGAACTCCTTACAACAGCCAAGGTTTGCTTCTGCTGAAAGTTGACCATACTATTGTTACTAATCTAGCAATGCCCGTGTTCATGTTCCATATTCGTTCACATAAACAATAATGACTAGTTTTGAATATCTTCTTGGTAGTCGTTTCTAATAGGCGGTTTAAAAGTTTTCGAATATGGCATACTGTCAATATGGACCGGAAATAGATTTATTTAAATCTGTTGAAATCACTCACGCAATATCTTTATGTTACATACAAAGTCATACAGAAGTGGCGGAAGCCTCTAGAGACGACGGACGGACGGACGGACGGAGACAGTACCATCAGTTTCCATAAAAGGATGGTCTGTATTATTCCCATATTAAAACAAACACATACTGAATCACTTGTTCTGTGTCATGACACGTGTCAATGACAGGGAAGACTGTCAGTAATGTTTCAGTATTGCACCTGCTACATCTTTTCTGCATGCCTTCAATACGAGCTAAAAGCCACAAAAATATTAATAATCACACTTATTGACAACCAATGAATCGTCTGGACCGCGGTTAATTGATATATACGAGTATGTCTGCAACTTGGTTTATTTACATACTTCATATCCATTCAAGCCGTTTTCTGACATTCTATTGCATTATATATTACCGTTATTTCTACTCGTGTTCAGACAGTACTTATGTTTGCATCGATGTTGCCTTCTTATGGCTAGACTCTTATTTAATCGCGAAATGTGTTTTACTAGCGACCGCACTAGTTGTATGTGGTTAACCAAAAAACTGTTTTGCTACATTTAAGTAAAACTATACAACTTTACTGAGTACAACTCATAAAAAATCATAATCGGTCAGGGAAGGTAGTACTCAATTCAAACAGCCTAGCATAGAAACCATAAAAACATCACAGGCACAATTACACGACACAATGCCCAACACAAAACTGAACAAGTAAATGAACCCAACCATTGAAAGACCTAGTTTGAGAAATTGAGCTGTCAAAATCAGCCAACGCCGCGGATTTGGCTTCCAACAGGTCACCGTCAGTAATTGTCGAACAATTGGTGTCCGATCGTAATTTGTGTTTATTATTTACATTATTGTACGTTTTTACTACCGTTTTTATATCGACAAGTACATGACATTGTAAATAAAAAAAAAAAGTTACCTGTCTCTTGTCTGGACAGTTAGATAAAGCTCGCATTACGTGGAAGTAAATTATGACATTATCAACCAACATACAAGTTTAATATAGTTTCTTCTGTTCTTATTCATCGCGACATGTTGATATCGATATAACATGACCAATGTGATATACCGTATACATGGGTATTGCGAATACAATTGAGTGATATAGACATACTAGATACTTACACTGAACTCGTATCTGTTATGATAAATAGATCTTCGATCTTCATCGTTTTTTTCTCACGGTTGGACTTACATGTTCAATTGATACATGACTTGGTAATAAACTCATTGCAAACATAAAAGTAATCAGTTCTACACACGTAAATCGGAAACAAAATATCGTGGCTGAACTTAAACACTTCCCTGTTACATGTCGCAAAAATCAATTATATTGTTCAACTTTATCAGCATCTTCCATTGTATGGGATACCGCATAAATGGTTTAAAATGATTGTACATGTATAAACTTTGTAGTTTTTTCTTTATTTTCATATCATCGATAAATAAATCAACTCGTACGTATACTAGCAATTTGACAATGTAATAAACTATCGTGGTTTATCTGTAAGACATAACTCACCAGTATGGATAAATGAAGAGTAAGAAGAACAATACAAAACAATTGAATGATTGGTGATTACCATCCTATAGTACATGATGTACATTGTTCCCATTCTGTTCTTATTGGCCGTTAATATTTGGATAGGTGCATTGGGTAAACTATAAGTATACTCGTACAATATTACTTTCCATTCTCTCGGGGGACATACGGAGCACACACCAGCTTGGTTTACTTTATTATTGGTTTGGTATTGCAATACTATTTGGGTTTCATCCAAGCATCAGACAGCACTAGTGCATATGTGCCAATTCTTCAGCATCATATTGTTTGTTTTATAACATGTTGTTTATGTACTGTTTATGGAGAAAACACATAATAATATAATTTTAATGTTGCCAAAAAGCCGTATTTAGCAGATAATGTACACAGTTGGTTAACAGGTTACAATTGTAAAGATTATGTGCACTTATCATTTGGTAATGGCAAATAAAAAACACCAAGCAACAGTTTCATTAGACTAAGTCATTCAATTATACGAAATTTGTTCAAGACGAGCGCATTTCGTTTGATTTTGATACTGAATAGTGTATATTCTGACAGCCATTAACAGATTCAGGTACATTGCTGTTTGATAAGAGTATATGGTAAAAGGTAATTAATAATCGGACATGGAAGATAGCACTCATCAGTAAAAGCAGAACAAGAAAATCAACAAAAGGAACAATATACAAATTTGATATAGAGCTTTGTCAATATCGAAACATATACAGTAAAACTTCGTTATCACGGGGAGTGATTGGGACATATAAAATGCTCAAGATAAACCGGATGCTCGTTATGTCGATGTTCATCATAACGTCATGTTGGCTATTACGAGTACCTGGTTTATCTCGAGCATTTTACATAAGTCCCGATCTATCCTCGAGATAATGAAGTTTTACTGTATTTCAATGCACAAGATATTGCTTTATAGTCATTTGTTTCAATCTAGCAATGCATTTCAAACAAAAGCATTTCATAATGTTTTAAAGTAGTTAAATTGTGTATCTGGACTGTGCATTATATGTGTGCTTATGGGTCCATTAATGTTTTCATGCATATTCGCCTGGAATTCGAATTAGATAGAGTCACAGTTTAGTCATTGGATTCAATGATTTATAATATAAGTCACTATTTCAAAGATTTGTTTTCTCTTTTATTAACTGTACATTGTAAAACCTAAATCAGAAATATTCTGCCTACCTAGTCATTTTCGCCCCAATGGGGGGCATTGGGCATTTACCAATCTTCGCCATCTATTATAGGTCTGTCTAGTGTTGCTTCTTTCCTAGCATGAATATGGGTTTCAGTCCTTTTCATCGTTCGCCTTTATGTCAGGACATGTGTTCCCATCTTCCTCCTCCCTTGAGGGTTCCAGTCAAGGGATTTGCGGACAATGTTGGTGACATGGCCAATCCACTGCTATTGTTCGCTTCTTTAAAGTCGTGGCAATTCAGGACTAGTTTGTTCTTCTACATTGGTCTCTGTTAGAAATTGTCTCCGACCAGCGGATTTGGAGGATCTGATATAGGCAGCTTTTCATCCATTAGTTTAACGTGTCACATTTGAGTTGAAAAGCTTGAATTTCGTTGGTAGTCGAATATTCTTGTTCTTCCAAACGCAAGCAGTATGGAAGTTTAACTTTGACTTTACAACTCTGATGTCTTTGGAACTAACTCAGATATCGTAGGCCGTAACAATACTTGTGACAGCTTGAATATATCTTAGTAATTGGGTTAGTACGTGCCATTGCTTTAATATCCACAAATGAGACACTTATTATAGTTTAAACTAGCAAGTAAGGACGTTTCTTTCCATTAGTTTTGCAATGTTTAAGTATTATTGCTCGAATACTCGTAGTGACCGTGTCAGTTAGAGAGAATAGTTCATTATTTCGATCTTGTGTGTCGGGCATTGAGCCGTGTGATTATGATTGTGATTTTTTTATGTGTTCTGTGCTCGGCTATTGCAGTTGAGTGTGGCCTTACCTGTCCGATATTTTGTTATATTTTATTTGATGTCCAGCATATGAAGTTACATCCAGGACTGCTGGTCAACCTGGGTTCAGGATAATGTGATTGTGTAGTCGCCATTGGAGTGAAATACTATTAGTATGATTTTAAATTACAACAAATACACGAATACAACTATAAGACAGAAGCAAAAGGTTATACAGGTTATCGTCTACACTGACGTTGGCTCCGGTTATGATCTCCGAGTAATAGACGTTTGTATGTCGTATTAACACTTGTTGTCCTTTGATACATGACTAGAAATAAATGCTGATAAATGGAGTACACCAATCAAACGATCAACATTATACTAGTACCCACCAAGTGAGTGGCATCTGAAAGACAGACATAAAATCAAAGTATGAGACTTCAACAAAATCAATGTAGTCACTTGGTTTCCACACTAATGATGCATGCATGCCAAGCAACGAGAAAATAGGATTGAACGATGTTGGCTGCATACAATCAGGAGAGAAATAGTCTCCCCAGTAAGACTGAAGCGCAAGCTTCATTAGGTAGCCCAATGACAAGGGAAGTTAAATGTCAAAGAGTAGCTAAACGGCTGGTGACTTAACTTAGTTCCATATCTACGATACATACTCGTACATAGACATTTGACAATATAATAAACTACTGTGGTTCATATATAAGACATAAATCACCAGTATGGATCAATGAAGAGTACGACCAAACAACAAGAACTATAATGATTGGTGATCACCAGTTTATAATACTAGATGTACTCTGTTCACTTCTGTTCGTATTGACCGTTAATAAATGGGTTGGTTCGCTCGGAAAGCTATACTTATAGCTGTTCTATATAAGGTACAATAATCTTCTTTTTGCTGTCGGGGGACATAAAGAACATATAACCGCATTGGTTTACTTTGTCATTGACTTGCTAATAGAAAAACATTTAGGTTATTTCCAGGCACTATGAACAAACCTAGTAAAATATCGTGTTCATTAAAACACAGACAGTTGTCTTTAATTTATTGACTACACTATTGTGTCAGTTTACGATACGACAGTCTACGTGTACAGTTTATCACAATGGTACTACTTTTGACACTATATGTTTCAATTTTGTTCACGAGAACAAGTTATGGCATAACATATCTTTGAATTTACCCCTGCTTCCTCATACTGAATTTTAACGTACAACTGGTGAAAACAGGTAGTCATTGTGCCTACTTAACACAGACGATTGTGTAGCAAAATGTGTTTATTATAAAATGGCCAGTTTTTGTTCCTTAAGACAGGCGGTTGCTTAGTTTATGTGATCACCAAAACAGATGTGACTGCAATATGCCAAAAATAGTATCAACTCATCCATGACCTTGAAATAATTTATATGTACTTACACGTGTAATATTTTTCACATGTTCTTAAGTGGTGTATCTCTCTTACAGCATTGGAGGACCATATTTGATAGGGTATGTAAGTATCATATTTATATTTGTACTTAATATTTCAATAACATGACACAATTTGTGATAACATTAAAAACGGGAGATTTAATAAAATAATTTATTATTACTTTTATCATTAATTGAAGTGAAATTCAGAAAAAGAAGATAGATGTATTATGTTGATGTATTCAGCGTGCATATTTGTCCTCCTAGCACCACTACATGACTTTATAAATACTACTCTATATTATGGTAGATTATGAAATAAGTTTTACAAATTAGATTAATCGCGTTATTGGTGTAAGATGGCCAGGAATTTATCCAGATATTGAACAAAATCCTCGACCTCATTGGAGGCTGTTTATTTAGTTATTTCCTCCACCATATACTTTTATTATCAAATTATCCCACCATATTTATGGTAATATACGTAACACACAGCCTGACCTACATTCTGAATTCTGGAAAAAAAACTAGTTAACATAGAATACAAATTATCTATACCTATTAATACCGATCCCAAAGGACTCAAGGGGGTTTATGAACTCGACAAATCATTCCCTTGCGTAATGGTTGTGACGAGTTTTTTAATGGATTTTGTACAATTTCTATATATTTGTTGCTGATACACGCATGCCAGCTGTTGTTGATAGAACGTTTCTGTCAGTATAAAGCCGGGCCAATCCAGTCTCATACGGAGCTTCTAAAGCTAAACACTTTTTTTCCAATATAATATACAGTCGATCCCGACTATCTCGAATATTTCTCGAAACATTTATTACCCAAAGATAAAATTCGGTATAAAATTGACATTTATTCAGACAAATCCGAGAAAACAACGTCGCATGGTCGGAAAACTTCAGCTTTTAATGAACAATTCGACATAAGCAAATTCGACTTAACAAGAGTCGACTGTATTTATTTCTTCATAGTATTATCTGACCACATTAAAATGTGAACGAGCATAAGTTTTGAGTCTCAGTTTTAATGTATCCTTAAATAGCAATGACCGTGTGCAACTATTCAAACATACGACCTAACCGATACAATGTGCATGGTGCGTAATACCGAAACGTACAAATGACATGTTAAGGGTTTATTTGTGGGTTTTTGTTAATTCAAATTGCGATTATCGCCATTTAGCTATAAAATATAAAGTATGCACAACTTTACAAAAAGCATTTAATCAAGCATACAAGTATACTAAATTGACTTACAATTGTGTCTGAATTAATCGGTATCCACCAGACTATCGGCAAGCAAAGCAACTTGCTTGAACAGTACTAATGTCTGTGGAACATCTGAAACCGGCTAGGTGACCTGACCGCTAGATATGACTGAAGAATTGTTTATGAAATATTTACGAAAAGCTCTAAAAATATTCTCGTTTTATTATGGGTGAGGTGTATACATTCAAACCTGTTTGCAAAGATCACCAATGCAGGTAACAACAAAACCTTGTCAATGTTGACAGACTATCTCTCAATATAGGTTGAATACTGAAAATGGTCTATAAAGGTATTTGGAGACAGGTTTTGTAGGAGTCGTGTTTGTAGCATACACAGGTTTGACCGTGTAGTACGGAGATATTGACTTGACCCTGACCTTTATGCATGAATATATTACAAGGTTTTTGCATTGATTATTTCAATTTCCGTGGGTAAATCGTGCACAATCGGTCCTTTAGATATGTGTTTGTATACCACAATGAGCGATTCTGTCATGATAATTCTTATTAAAACACATAAATATATAGACTAAATATCAGCTGTTAAATTATACTCATGCAAGGTCGAGGATCGCGCCAAAATCTCCGTACTACTCAGGTATGAAAAATAATGTGTATCGACTTCTTTATTTATACTCACAGTTTCCGTTTAAATTCTAATGTGTCATTAAACTGTCGAGGAAAGTTATATTTCCGTATATTTTAGTACGATGAAATCCAATGCGGAGAGATCACCGTCTGGGCGCTCAAGCAGCTTCTGCAGGACCCTGACTTCCGTGAAATAGCGGATCAACATGTCCAGACTGTTCTACAGATGAAATGTTCGTGTAACAGATATACATATGTAACATATCAAGAATTCGTCAACATAGTACGTATAATTATATGTTTTCTTTCCAAACTCATAATTTAGATTTGGTCATATTAACGATTCTGAGTGGTATTCAATATTGATCTTACTTGACCTAAGGACAACCAATCAGATCACACCATATTAAACTCTTGGTTAGTAACAGGTGATATGATTGGTTATCCTTATTCTCTTATTAAATAAGATCAATACTGAATATCACCCAGGACAGGTTGTTAGAAGCAAAATATTAACGTTCAAAGAATAAGGCATACCAATAATACATGCTGGATAAATAAAGGCAATAAAAGAATTATCTAATACAAGAGACTATTAACACGCCTTTTGTTGAATTTAATTCCAATGAGCAACAGTAACGACAATTGATTTAGCGACCAATATGTATGCTAAATCAATTCTTTGTTACGACTTCTTTGATAATGATTACGTCACTTCGATTCGAAAATGTTCGTTATTTTCAAGATTAATGAGAATTTCTGTCAATTGTCTCTTGAAATTTCTTGCATCATTACCTTCCACGAGTTGTTTGAGGAACAATATCAGCGAGCTGTACTTATGTAAGCGATGTATGGAGCACGCGTCCTCGATAAATCTAAAGAAAACAAAAAAAAGAAAATTAATCGATAATAAAAAGCGCACAGCTGGTATATATGCGGAGGTCGAATTCTACAAAACGCACAGTTGAAATTTGCTGTTTTGAGATATTCCATTTAAAAGTTCAAGTTAGAACTTTGGTAAATTGGTAATTAAGCTATTTCTGGAGTGTCCGTGTGCAAGAACGGTGATCACATGACGATATAGTACTTGTCTCTAATGTCTGGCCGACCAAAACCACAAAAACCGTCAAATACGCAAACAAATGAATAAATGAGAGTATATTCAAGAACGCGCCAATTTTCACAACAAAATTACGCATGCACAATGCATTAAAAAACAAGGACAATTGTACGACAAAACAGACAATTGTCGTCCGTAATCTAAAGTAAGTGAAATATTTCCTGAAGGTCCAGAGGACAGAAATAATGAGCTGACAATTGATGGAAATGTCTAGGATTGATACTATGATAATGCCACAATGATTTCTCCGGAAAGAAGATACAGTGTATGTAATGACTTACAAATTAACTATTGATTCTGATGACGGACTGTGTAATTAGATCGATACAGAGGACAGTCAGCATCGCTCTCTCATAAGATAAGTGTGGACATACCACGTGGTATATCACATAATTTTTAGCTAAGAACGCAAGAAAAAATCTGTCAACATACATTTTACAACAATCGTAAGTTTTTTATTCGTTGGTCGATTTCAACGAGACATCATCTAAGCTCAATCCGAGGATGAGTACTGTCCATTCTAATTAAAATGTTCAACACAATGTCACCCTTTTGACCGGAAACCGACTTAACTGCCTGGATAGTGGTAAGATGTAAAGAATAAATAGAACATAACTTGGCCCAGTCAGTCCGATTGTTGTATTGGAGTATAGTCACATAATCAGCGGCTATGTGGTCGTGTAGAAATAAAACATTGTTAAAACGTACTTTTATTTTTAATGATACATGATGAAATAAATCAAATAAATACAAACTGGCAGACTGGCCGTATACTTCATGAATCATAAACAGATTGATATATGACTACCGACTGTTACCATTCTCTAAACAAATGATACCTCATATTTAATTCAAAATCAAATACGGCTTAATTAATTATATAGAAATTAACGCGAATATCATACTCATGTGCGGTTTTTGTCCTTTTTTCAGTAAATACAAATATATCGATTATCGTCCCTTGGGTAATACCAAAAATCATTTGATGCTATTTTATTGGACTCATCAAACTGACGGAACGAAATGAGAAACAAAAGCGTTCACAATAAGCCGTCCCATACGATGATTAATATTTTATTTACAAATATTCATGATCCGGATTTGTGTTTGTGACACACCGGAAGTCGCCGATTTAATGAAATTCTGATTTTGATATCTGCGATAAATTTCCAAATGGTTCGGGTATGGGGATTCCAGTAGACTATGTGTGTTAAAAGTTATAATATTGAAAAACATATTTGTTTGATAAAATCACATATACTCTGTTTTAAGGACTTGTAATTGGAATTGTGTGTAAGTAAAACGATTTTAAGTCATTTTTATATATAAAAAATCATTTAATCTCTTCTAATTTTGGCCAAACAGGTATCCATGTAAAAAAGGCCTTTATCATTACGTTATTGCTTTATCATCATTTCGTAATTTATAAGCTATATCCGTTCAACCTCCGTGTTGTAGTTTATCGCTATAACACCAAAGACTGCAAATAATAATAATTGCGTCTGAAATAATAATTTGAAACATAGTATTATTTTAGATTTTAATTTCATTAAGTTTTATTTAGATGCAACATGAGTAACTCATCAGTTAGAATGTGGGTATTTTGATACTCGTACTCAGTAATATGTTATTGCTATCCATTTGTGCGTGCATGCGTCCGTCCGTGTGTGCGTGCTTGCGTCCGTACGTGTGTCCGTCCGTCCGTCCGTTCGTCCGATCTACATCCGCCAGTCCGTTTGTCCGTGTGTAATATTTGATATTGATATTTTAAACTTCAACTTTCAAAAAGGATGCTATTTGCAGTTGAGTTAATCGAAACAAAACAATATTCTGATTATCACTTAATTACACTTAGACACTGTTGGGTCGAAAGATCTTTTGATTACGTCGAGGGGATTCCTTAAATATATTTGATTTAATGCAATGCAAAAAACCATGGATGCATACCCACAAATAAGCATCTTTTATTTGAACATGTTTTCGAAAATGAGAATTAAGGAATCGAAAGGATGTTCCGAGTCGATTTAATATGTCTGGTTTAAAAGCTTGTAATTTATGGATGTAAATGGCTTGCTTTTATAAGAATGCCTTCAGTAAAACATTAAAGCGTGGCAACTTGTGAATTCAATCTTTACCCACAGCATTTTGTAGTTGATTTTGTTTCTGTATTCAATATATACTATGTGTTATGGCCAAAGGCAATGTTCTTTGCTGATAATTGTACCACTATATATAAGCTTTGAACTTGAACTTGTTGTTCTAGATGAGCAATCGGCGAAGCTCGAGTTTCCGACTTGCCGTGGAGAGTGTGGGTCGCCGTCCACTACTTCCCATCGACCATCACCAGTACCCATACAACCCCGAGCAGGAACCAGTACCAACCAACACACTATTCAGGATCATGGTGAAACGTATAGCACGAGAGTATATACCTGATGAGCTAGATAGGGAATATTATGCTGACAACTATACATGCTGTCCTCCACCATTGTTCGTGCCTATCATTACATTTGTTGAAGTAAGTATCGTCGTGGACTGCCGCAAGTCAAAGAGGTAACGAAATATGCAAAGGAGACAACCAGTCTTTCAGTGAAAATATCATAAGAAATTGTTCGTGCCTATTTTTACATTTGTTGAAATAAGTACTGTTCTCTAAAGTGCACAGTAGGTTGACACCATTCCAATAGAAGTTATTGTTGCTAACACCGAAATATAAAAGGGAAACAACTCTCTCAGTGAAAATGCCATAAGAAATAGTTATCTTACTTGAGCTTAACCAATGTACAGCCGAATAGAAAAACAACCAATGTTACAGTAACGCGAAAACTTACGTGAGTTAAAAAGAGACAAGACCTATGGTTATTGGAACATTTCAAAATCGATATAAGTCTCAAACACAATTATTTAAAGGTTGTTACATTCAGTTGACACATGAAAGAATCTAATTCTGAATTGCGATGGATACACTCGTCAACCTACGACAAATCATGTCCGACAAACAATAAGGCTTGACTATCTCTGATTCGTCATAAAGTCTATTACTGATTGTTGTAAACTACATGTATCTGTATTTATGTAGATCGGGTGTTTCCTGTACTATGCTATGGATGATGGACGGGTCACTATCAACGGTCCACTTCCACTTACCAGCGTCTTCATCTATCGTCCAGACAGACGTATTGAAATATGGAGATTCGTTTTGTATATGTTTGTACATGCAGGGTAAGTTAGATAATGTTTGATTTCAAAATACAACTTATAATCTCATGATAAACGATTTTTTATTTTATTTGGTCTGTTTTGCTGAATTTTCTCTTCTGAATAATGTGTATACTAAATTTATACTAAAATAAGGACTTATCACTTGTTTACACTTAACAATATTTGTTAGCTGTATGAAGTTTGCACGATATCCGACATTCAAAATAACTTTATTTTTTTGGTTCAAACATTTTTTTTGTAAACTTGGTCATTTTGAATGTCGAAATAAACGTCAAAATCGATTTTCATCTTCGTTTTTATAATATCGTGCAAACTTCACACAGATCATTTGTTTCAATATTTCTTCTATTCGCGTACATGTGCACTGTTATCAAGGGTACTTATGGATATTAGACAGTCGATTCATATCTGGAATATGTTACTGGTTTTAAAGTCGCCGTGATAATAACACTATACAAGAGCAATTGGATGATCTCTTATTGTAGTTTCTTTAATTGTAACAGTATCTGACAGCTCCTGTATACAATGTTGAATTCAGACAAATGTATAGAATCTCTTGTCTCTTAAATAATATGTCATAACTTCACCATGAATTATCCATCTAGCAGAATGTATACGTCAAGATGCACCCTTGTTTCTTACATTTAAGGACGTTGTTAACTATGAGTGATGCTTGGTGCAGATTTTGTGGAAGCATTTAAATTGTTTCATCTGTTATAAATAATGGAAACAGACGTGCCTGGTATTTTATACAGCTGAGTATGTTACATGAAATCTTCAGAGACAAAATAATGTTCACTTGTGTTTTGAAACATAATCATGTAGTCGCAGAAAATGTTCATGTCGTGCAAATCTTGTTTTTACATGGTGATTAGATATAGGAAGACATATTGGAATATTTGCGAGAGGGAACGCATGTATGATAATTTCATGCCGCCGCACAGTGTCCTTACAACTTAGAACCCATGTAGTACTACTGCTTTTGTACTAACCAACACTAAATTTTGGTTTTCAGCTGGGTTCATTTGTTTTTCAACATGCTCATACAGATCGCTGTCGGCATTCCGCTGGAGATGATACATGGTTCATGTCGTATAGCTATCGTATATTTCGCCGGCGTTCTTGCAGGTAAATATTGCCGATACAACTTGGCAAGTGATATATAGTCCTTGATATTGTACATAGTGTTAATCTTATCACTTAATCAGCGACCTGCTGAGCACGCTGTCATATATTGCAATTATATTTATAACATACGGATAGTAATTGTATAAACATCATATCGATAGTTGAAGCATAAACACAGTAAATAAAGTCTTTTTTTCATGATGGTTGTGAAAGTTGGCCATGACGTGATTTGGGAAATATTTAAAATGAAAGTATGGTTGTATAGCGAGTTTTTTACATTAATAAATGCTACTTTCGAACCTGCTACGCATGTACTAGAATTGTATTGTTCAATGACATAGTTCATGGATTATTCAAGCCCGTTTGTTTTTAGAAAGTGCGAATATGTCGATATTTTCGTACCCAATTGTTAGTGTCTAAACTACACTTAAATAACCTGTAGGCATACGTACTCTTTTGAACACACGGTGATTTTTCAATGATCATTAATTATTTAATGCTTATATTTGCAATATTTTGATTTAGTATAATACGTCGCGTCAATGACAGGATATTTAATATCTGGTTGTTTCTGTTTTTTTTTCTTTTTTTATATAGATCAGTCTATGTGTAGGTTCGTTTGGTACGTCCATATTTGATATGGATGCCTATGACTATGTTTTCGTACTATTTGTAGGTTCGCTAGGAACATCTATTTTTGATATGAATGCTGTATTGGTTGGCGCATCAGGTGGTGTGTATGCCTTACTAGCAGGACATCTAGCTAACATTGTATTAGTATGTTACTATTCTTATTTAATATGTTATTGACAGTTATACGTATAATCGCTGTTCTGCTATTTCTTTATATTGAGTGTTAAACTTCAGTCATTGAGACACTCTCCAGTCACTGAGTCATAAATATGCGGAGTGTCAAGCAAGAGATTTATATCAGTACCATAACAATGTCCGTTTAAAACATCATTGTCTGGAAAAGAACCAATACACCCCGTGGGGAGGGACAGGCGCTCTAATGACCTTGAGCCTGGAATGTTGCATATTCTCACGATTTCTGTCAAACGTTGACATTCGCAACCTTTCTATTGTTACGTTCAACGAAACATATTATGTTGCTTTTCATTTTTCAAAGAAAGGTGTTGTCTCCCTTACACATAAAACACTGATTACAAAGGTACTATGGTATTTACAGTATACATGTAATACGAACAATTTCTCTTCGC
This sequence comes from Spisula solida, assembly GCA_947247005.1. Taxonomy (NCBI): domain Eukaryota; kingdom Metazoa; phylum Mollusca; class Bivalvia; order Venerida; family Mactridae; genus Spisula; species Spisula solida. The sequence goes on along the minus strand of OX365944.1, from coordinate 56,966,020 downwards.
TCATATCACGGAAGATTATCACATGTCAAAGCCGGGAAATGACCCAGGAATCGAGTGGCAGTCAAGTGTTGACCGGCTTGTACTAACTATCTAACTGGTGGAGACTGTGCTATAAATATGATACACATGTGATACTTTATGTACGTGTATTTTCTATACATTACAGAATTTTTCCAACATGGAGTTCGGTGTTATCAAATTGGCAGCAATACTTCTTATAGGTACTGTATGTTTGTGTGTAAACTATGCCAATCTTGAGTATAATAATAGTCTGATATTTTATTGAAATACCAGCGAACCAGTCCTTAGAATCCAATCAACTGACATGTCCAATATGACTGCTGATGGGTCTTTATAACTTGTACAGTCAGTATAAAATGGTGGTTAATTTGGATTCATCAGACTTGGCTACGACAAATGAAAGGGAATTATTTAAGTTGACCATGAACACTGGCGTACTTATACATAATTATAATTATTTTGAAAATCTTTGTTTTGCTTATCAGAGTATACTTGTGTATTTTCTGTACCACATTTATTCCTTTGAACGTGTGGGCATAAACAATGCATTGTTATTGTCTTCTTATTTATGATATATCAATATTAAATGGTAAGTTTTAGAATCATATCTGAATGTTAAAGCATGCACCCAGTTTAAATAGCATTATATCCTTGTTTTTCTAATGTTTCATAGTTATTCGTATCACATGAGGTTTCTCCCTTTCCTTATTTACGACACGATTTAAACCAAGGGAAATAAATCGTACATGTAAGAAAGTGAATCAACCTCCTGTGATAAAAACTATGTGTCTATTATTTTTTTCAGCAAGCACCGACGTGGGTTTTGCAGTATGGGATCGATATACCCGGAAACCATCAATGGCGCCCCCTGTTGGATATACAGCTCATTTAATGGGTGCTCTAGCTGGTCTCACCATTGGACTAGTTGTCTTGAAAAACTTCGAACAAAAATTGCATGAACACTACTTGTGGTGGATTGCATTGGCTGTGTATCTAGGTTATATTGTCTTCGCCATATTTTGGAATATATTTTATTATTGAACGTCTAGTACAATGTGTATACATGCTGATCCCGTATATGTAATGTTTATACATGCTGATCCCGTATCTGTAATGTGTATACATGCCGATACCATTTCTGTAATGTTTATACATGCTGATTCCGTATCTGTAATGTGTATACATGCTGATCCCGTATCTGTAATGTGTATACATGCTGATACCCTTTGTAATGAGCATACATGGTGATTCCATATCTGTAATGGGTATACATGCTGATCCCGTATCTGTAATTGCGTATACATGCTGATCCCCATGGATTCCATATACATGCTGATCCCCATGGATTCCGTATCTGTTCATTCGTTCAAACATTCATACATTTTATCATTCTTTATGTACATGTATATTTCATGATTCCTCCTTTGTCCTGTATTTATCATTTTCCTTCCATTTGTCCCGGTGAGTAAATGCATATTACGTAAGTAACACTTTGTTTCTTATCTTTACAGTCGTATACATGATGAATTGCATCTTCTCTCCAGTATACTGTTTTATCAAAGCACTTACGGAATTCACATTGTTAAATTCTTTATAATTCTCTAACAAATACATACTGTGTTAGGTAGATGAGTATTATAATTAGTAATGTTTCAATTTAAATTTTAGCGTAAGTTTTATTCCAGTAAGTGCTTTGATAAAACATTTCCTGGGCCAGGGCAGGTATTAGCAAAGCATCTAAAGAGAAAACTTAAATATTTTGACTTGAATTAAAAAATTGTGCTGCACATATTTCTCAATAGCTCTGGTACATAATGCTTTTAATTTATGTGTAATAATAATAATATTGCTTTTCCAGTTTTACCGATACACTTCAGGATTTTTTAAGATTTTAATAGAATTTTAAGTTTTCCCTTAAGATGCTTTATGAATACCACCCCAGAGCTATATCCTATTTTGCCATCATACAATGTGTGTAGTTTTGCTAAGAGTGTTTTGTTTCACATGTATACATCGTGGAATGCTACTGGCATGGTTGTTAAATAAAGCGAAGTTATATTAAAGCTTTATATATGTTGTGTTTGCACACAATTATATACAAAGCTCAGCCCGGAATTACAACGATGACTTAACACTCACAACTCACCACTCAAATATTAAAATTCTCTCATTTGAGATTCATAATGACAACTTTGTGAGAAAGAAGATGTGATAATGTTGAATTGGTACAACAAAGTATTATCTGTGGCTTATTTTATTGTGTAATAAGCTATGATTGGTATTTATTAGTCTGAGTGTAGAGCGTGGCGCAAAAGTTCAATAATTACATGTATACCTCATTAATAGTATACAATGACAAAGAACATGTTCAATGTTTTATTTTTAACACCCATATTTTTATACATTTTCCTCATTTTGATTTGTAATCAAAGACAACTTAAAGCTTATTATATCACACTTTCAATATTTGAGTTACGAGTGCCGAGTGTAAGTATTCGTTGGAATTCCAGACCCATACATGCACGGAATCGTGTTTCGTCCATAGGACATTCCCCTTTAACGTTAACGGATACATACGCCATTAAAGAACTTACAGTTGGTCTTATTTTGCATGGTCACATCATTGCGTCTAATCTGAGGATTTAAACAGATGGCAGTAACAGGATTCCGTACACTGACAGACAAAACCAGCACCAGTGCTGCAGAGCGGCAAACTGTAGACCGGAATAAACTATATGAGCATAATGACCCCGTTTCCTTATATTTATCTCAGTCCTATGAAAATAAATTGTGTACATCAATGCTACGTACTAACATAAATGTACATAGCTAATGACGCGCATGTAGAAATTTAATTGAAGGGCCCGGTTCAAGCAAATTTCTTCAGACTTAAACACTAAAATACATGTAAATAAAATGTATTCTAAAATAAACACAGTAATACATGCAGCATACGGCCTCAATGTTAACCATTGACACAGGAAAGAAATAAGTAGTTCAGCAGAAAGTATGGTGACTTATTTTATTTCTCTTAACTAGAACACAGTTTGTGTACAACTTCAATGTTGGGTTGATAAAGCTACTAATTATAAATTTTGAAAACAAATGGAATCGTGCGAATGGATTTCGTAGCATGGTGTTTAGTATCACTAGTAGTCCAGATTTACTGAAATAGTTTTTTGTCTCTTCTTGTTTCATTTGATAATAAACAGTTCAACCTTTATTTTGTTGTTGCTGTGGATACCGCAAGGCATGTGCGTAGTATTTGGAGTTTATCACGGCAGCTTGAGGCACCGCAGGGTACATTTTAGGGGCTACGGCATTGTTGTTCAGCACATATCTTGGTGCTGCGGCTGTTTTGATACCAGGATAAAGATGAGCATATACGGCAGGAAAGGCTGGACCTGGATATCCTACTGGTCCATTTTCTCCAGATGGTCCCATGTCGCCTTTGGTCCCCTTGGCCCCAGGTATACCTTCTCCTCCTTGCCTACCGATGGGCCCTTCATAACCCTTTGGTCCCGTGGATCCAGGTCGTCCTCTTACTCCATGGTTTCCCTCAACACCTTGAAGTCCTTCTTGGCCCCTAATTCCCTCTTTACCTCGGTCACCTTTAGGACCGGCATATCCAAAAGCTCCAAAATAACCTGGATGGCCATTATGTCCCTTTTGTCCAATGACACCGTCTTGTCCTGGAATTCCCTGTAAACCCTCATCTCCCCAGTCGCCTCGGATTCCTGGGAACCCTGTGAAGCCAGTTTCTCCCCTCAAACCCTTAGCACCATTCTTTCCAGGTGGTCCATCAATACCAGGAAAACCAAAGGGACCTGGTGGGCCGTTTGTTCCAACTGACCCTTTCTGTCCCTTGTCGCCACGTGAACCTCGAGGTCCCTCCCTGCCATTACGTCCCACATTACCAGGTGCCCCTGAAAAGGACATAATAATTATGAAAAATAACTAAACATTAAAAATGAAGAAGCAATATAAAGTAATGCCTATAATAATGTAAAATATTATGGATTACTTTGGTAAAACAGTTTTCTCAGACTATTGTTTCTCTTTGAGCGGTAAACCATTATAAATCAGTTCACCAGGAACCATTTCCTATAAGGTTCCGCAAATAACTCGCATCTTTCCAACATTTTCAGATAGAGTAGTATTGAATCGTCTAATTACTACGTAGAACTTGGAGAACCGTGACACGTTCCAAAGGCGGTTCGAGAAGGGTGCTTTACCATCGATCTAGAATATGACAAAATTGGTATTGGAAACGCCTGCAACATTTTCTTTCTTTCCCCGGAGCCTTCTTCACAAACATTTACATGCATTTCTTCAGTATAGTCCGTTTATTCAGGTGTGTCACTTACATACAAACATTGCAATATCATAACATTGTATTTTTATTGTTTTAAACATTCTAATTGGAGAAAAGGGCAGTGAAAACAAATACCGTTTTCACTAAGCTACATACTAATACAAATACACATAGATCTAATATCATTTGAAATAAGATAATATTAAGAGAAATTGTAGTGTTTATATACACAATGTTATATGTAAACAAGTGACTGACCTGGTTAATCAATTTATACATTAAATGGATATAAATGCTTACCTTTAAGACCTGGTGGACCAGCAGGAACTTCGTTGGTATGTACGAGATTGGCCATCATAGGGGCTCCGTGTGGCCCCTTCATACCAACAGCCGGGGCCATCATTATATGTCGCTTATGACGTGAGTAGAACTCGGCTGAAAAGTAAGTATTGCATGTATAAGTTGTAGTTTTATTATCGGAATGGCAACAAGTGACGTCATAGGTACGTAACACAATGAAATCGTATGTTTGAATGAAGCTCCCACAGCACATTTTATCTGCAATGCTCAGAACGATTATACTTTCGAACATGGCATGATTTATTTTCTTTTTTTGGACAAATTTCACAATATTCACTAACGAGTGACTCAACATCAAACACCACAAAACTATATTAAATTATCCAACATGTATACAGTACAACCTCCCCATAGTGACCCTTTGTAGATCAACATCATCTCTATAATAACACTTTCAAAATTTCCCTAAGCCAGTATTAACTTTAAACTTAACCCGCAGAGTAACATCCTACAGACAACGGTCAATATTTGCAGCTCACAGGGAGTGTTGCTCTACGTAGATTATACTGTATTCCAACTCGTTTTCCTGGAATTAATTATCAACCGGTACCGACTTGTTCTTCCACAAGCAACAGTTTACTGACAACTTCTCCACATGTGGAGAACATGACCGTAGCCAATGTCTATCTGTTTATTCTAGAGTTAAGGCCGTTGATCAAATTATTTTCATTAATGTCATTGATATCGGTATTAAATGGTCGATGTACTTAATTTACTGCGCTAACCTAGTGGGCATCCTAAGATGCAAATAATATACAATGTAATAGCGAAAATAATCTCACGCGGAAATGTCGTAGTATAAAGCACTATGGTGAAAACAACTTACCCAAGTCCGAGCGTTCTTGTTGCATTTCATCGACAACATTTTGCAGACGATCCACGCGAACCTGAGATTCCTGTAGAAACGTATGTTCCTCAGCCACCTGTTTTTGTAAAAGTTCAATATTCTGTTTTAATTTATTGATAGTCTCTTGTACATCAGTGCCACTAACACAAACAACAACACAAAGTAATATCAACAAACGATCCGCCATTATGTGTTTATTGTCAGATAACACCAAACCCCAGCGAGAGTTTCACGGTCTTTGAAATGAACCGTGTTCGTCTGATGTTAAGGTAGAGCTTCGAGATAGAAGATTAATTCAATTTAATGTGGGAGGAGTTTTCCCTTAATATTCTCGAATTGAATTTTGAATGTGGGAATAACCACGGAAAATGGACGCAGTTTGTTTAGAAAAGAAACTGTACACTAATAAATTGGGCGGGGATTGAACAATATGTGAACTGCTGACTAGTCATTTTGCTTACTCAGTCTACGCAAGTATGTAAAATGTTCATCAAAAATCTCTTAAGTCAAAATGTTCGACTCCAGTTTCGCTTTGTGCCTTTCTTTCATAAACAACGATATTAAGGCCGCCTTCAAGAATCATTGAAAGGTTGTAGTCAAGTTTTATACGGGGAGGAGACACCGTTACAGAAAACCTCGCACAAGTCGGTCTGGTTCATACAGCAAACTATCGTTAGCCAATCATATAAAGAAAACCGCTTTCAGCAATTCAGTCGTTCAGCTACCCTTTGACATTTAACTTCCCCTGGTCATTGGGCAACCAAAGGAAACCCGCGTTCGAGTAGCGCTGGGGAGACTATTTTTCTTCTGTTTTGTATGCAGCCAAGATCGAGATAAGGCGCCAAGGTATATTGAACATCGGTAGACACCGCCCTCACAGGTACCACAGGAAGCATTGTTGGTTATTTTGCTTAAGGAAATTAATCAGTGATGCAGACGTGGATCGAACCCGGGACCTCTCGACCGCAAAGCGCACCCTACCAATAGACCACCACGTGTGTTCAAAGGCACTGTTAACAGTGGCACAGGATCTGTAGCTAATATATTGACATGGCAGTTCCTTTCTGATGAAACTTGCATCCCGACTCCTGCCTTATAATGGCAGGCACTGGGCAGGTAGGATAACGGTACACATTGATGTTCACCAACCGAACAAATAAATATGGACTTTTACCAGGATTCGAACATTCGACCTTTCACTTCAAACGCTGATATCCTATAAACTACTCGGTTTCATAAGCCATTTTCTTTTCGGTCACGATTTAGTAAAATATGTCTACTAGCATGAGAATACAGACTGCATATTTGGTGCATGACCTTGAACATGCTTTTATAGTTGGTCAGACAAAACATCATAATGACCTGACTAAGCACGTGTTTGTCCTATATTATTGCTGAGATACGCTTGGTATACAATCAACCCATAAAACTAAATGTTCCATAACAACAGAGAACCAGTATACAAACAAACAGCATACCATCTAATTAAACAAATTAAACACAACGTGTTCTAGGCTAATCTTATTACAAAATAAACACACACCATAATTTTAAAACTTAGCTTAAACTGTTTAATCTGAGATTATATTCATTAAATTATCAGTTGAATTATACCACGTAGAACCCTTTACGCCTTTATTATTAAAGTCGATATACATAGCTGACATTTCTCTAACAACTCGGAGGTGCATAACAAGTGATGTCCAAGAATAGCTCGCTCCATTATTCTCAGTGCCACGCTTGGATAGTATAGTCATTATACAGGGTGATCATTAATATATGGTTACATAAATAACTTTAATAACTTTGTCATTGGTAAGATAATATATATTGTTATATACCTTTGATTAACATACATATGTTAGTTTATTGTACTCATAAGTTATTTTCAAATGTCACATTGTTTTTTCACATCATAAGTTCGAAACGTTTCCCTCTATTCTGCAAAACTGCAAAACCAGCCCCAAAATACGTCGAAAATAATCACATGAAACTCTGCATGTTACACCACCGATGCTACAAATTTCACAGTGTATTGAAGTTTTCAAACAAATATTGTTTCTGGTTTTGGAGTATTCCTTCCTTCCTCTAGGCATCCACATTTAAAGAAACCCAATGGGTTTAAGTCTTGTGAGGTCAAGTTAATGTATGGTCTTCGGCGAAATGATACAGTGGTCAAATTTCTTGAAATCACTGAAAATGTATGGCAGCATCAAGGACGATATAGACGTCACCTTTATATCACATGCATTTATTAGTCATATCCAAAACAAAACTTTGGCTCATTAACTTTATAACAAGGGTCAAACCACTTCTCTCTCATATAGTCTGACAAAGGTAGTATAGTTATTTATGTTACCATGTATTAATGATCACCCTGTACATGTTAATAAAAACAAAATGCTTCATAGCTGCAGAATTACCCTCTTATGAGTAGAGGTTGGTGCTTCTAAGTCGAAAAGGACATATTCTTTGGACAAAAACTTTTCTGTTTTTAATAACAGTGTTCTTGACCTCACCAGCCCCACTTACATTCCCAAGCAAGGTTTTCACATATGCTACCTACACAGCCAGTTTTATCATTATATTTCATCCTAACTGTAGTTACTAACAGTGACCTTTATCCTACTTTTAACCCCAAACAAACGCTTGATAAAGCTGGCTATCCCTGTTAAGGAACCGTGGTCATGGTGGGGAGCAAGCACATAAAGTATCAAAGCAATAAGTCAATGGACTTTGACGATATACTCGTATATAAGAGTTTCAAAAATGTGTACCTAAACTTTTTAAACATTTTAAAAGCATTACGTCGACGCTAACACAAACGCCAATGCCAACGATCTCACCCACGCTTGAATAACTGCAATAGCTCCTATTATTCTTCGAATAATGGAGCAAAAAAGTATTTTTATGGTTTCTGAATAGCCTCCCTTATATTGTGTTGCCTCGCAATAACTAAATGATTCATAAGTTTTATGAATTTATCTAAAATAATACTAAATATTTTAATAATAGTATAATATAATTTGTGTCTGTTGTGACGGTCTATGTATTGATTATAGTGCCCCATAATAAACAACCTCTTCAATTGTGAAATGCTACATGAAGCGCTATTTAGGTTTTCTAGGGAACCATCTTCCTTCGACAAATTAATTAAATTCATTTCATTTATAAATAAATACTCTTTGCAGTTTATATTCACAGTTGTATACTTGTAATTGAACTTTGTCTAATACTGTTTGAGATATAGACCTAGTCTAAAAACTTTCCCGACAACCCGTGTATGTATAATTATAATGGTAAATTCGATAACATGAAATGCTTTGTACTAGTATTCTTAAAGATGAAACTGTGTTGTTAAATGTTATACTAATTTAGTACCAATGGAACCACACCTTTTCAACGCCCGCTCATTTAAAACTAATCACTGTCCTGTCGCAAATAGCAAACGACTTCTTTACATGTGGAGGACATTTGTCACATGACTTTAGCTATTGTCAAGGAAGAACTATTATCTTTCCAACCCGGAAACCGGAAGCGGATATACTAGACGAAAGCGTTCTTCTGATAAGGATAGTCAAGGGATTGGTGAATGACAGTATATTTTGTTTTCCCATCAGTTTATATGATGACCATTTTTTTACCTTAGTATAGTCTAATTTCTGTTGACATAATTACACGGTAGTTGTACACTTTAAACAAGAAGTAATCATCACTGACTTATCTATAGCAGATACTGTGTAGTTATGTACTTATTGTCAGATCAATATAATTGATAATACATAGGCTCAAACTGGCTATAAAAATAGGTTTGTGTAGGAGGGCCCAATGAGCGACATGTGTTATCAAAGGTTCACCAAGGTTAGTTCGTTTACAACCTGTTTGAAATACATGGTGTGATGCCGATTTATTGTTTTTATCTTTGCAAATTCATTTTTAGTAAAGTATTCCGCAATGCTGACTTTTGAATATTGAGCTTGTTTGGTCATTATTTCGACGAATTGTTTGATTTCTTTTCAGAAATGAATATGAACTGGTCAGTGCTTTACATATCGTGGTATTAAACATGATCACGAGTACGGTACGTATAAATAAAATAACGAATGCGCAGCAAAAATGGTGTATTGTCCGTATCCGAACAAGTACATGTGCACAAGTACATATTCATTAAATACTACGATTCCAACAAAGCCAATATTCTCTAATTGACAACACAGCAAGATATGGTTGTCGCTGCAATAGCGCTATATGTGTAAAATTTCCTCCTCGAAAAATAAATTGTGTTACGGTGTGTGGACTTGGGTGGACCGTTGACTTGTTTAGTTAGGTATCGTGCCTTACAGTGTATGGTTTCATGTTTTCTGTGTTCGGTTGGTTCAGTTGGATATTGTGCATTGTATTTATTTAATGTTTTCTGTGCTCGGCTGGTTAAGTTGAGTGCTATCTTCCCTGTCTGACTTAATATGATCTTTTAGTCACGTGCTTTGAAACGTTAATTCAAGCACACATTCGTTTCCTTGTACATTTACTCGTATAATTTCTTGAGTAAGAAAAAAAAATCACGATAAAAAAGGCCATAACATATTGAGTGTCCTGTATTTATTTATAACAAATAAGCGCTTTATATTTTACTTTCATGTGGACCCTTATCCATCGCATTTAGTACCGACACTGACATTTGTTAACAAAACGCTGTTTGACGTCAAAAGCGTTACACTTGTGTGCCTCATCTTTTGACGTTACGTCCCTACTCTTTGTGTCAGGTGTAAACAAGAGCCCTACGATTTGCATTCCTACGTGCTGAAATAAGAATATTTATTTAAGTCAGAAACTCATGAATGAAGTTCAAGACGTTTTTATAAAAGTTTCTTGAAAGGGCAAATAATGTTTGTATGATCTTTGATAAGGGTGTGCTCTCGTATGTATGTGCATATATTGTGTTAAAGTATCGTTCCATTGGTGCAAAGTCACAATAATTATATGTGTGATGTTTACGTGTGATGTACCTCTATTCCATTCATACATATTCTTAACCTGGATTCACATAGTGTTTTGAAACCTCATGACGCACACAACACTGAGCCTTATATCTTATTTTACTTTTGTGGTATGAAGAGGCCACAGATCGAATCATTGCTTCTTCTTCTTCCGAATAATTTGCAGGGCCCACTCTGGGGCATTGTCGTAAATGAAATAACTATGTACAAGGTCGTTGCAAATCACACACCATAACGATAAAAACAGATAAAAGTTGATAAAAACCCTGAGTACAGATCAGTTGCTGCGGCCCGCTAACCCCTCCTTGAAGGCTTCCAAGGTCTGGGCTGTGGCGATGTGCTCTGGCAGTTGGTTCCACAAACGAATACCAGCTGGAAAGAACGAGTGACGGTACACATCTGTTCTACAGAATAGGAGCAGGTACCTGGTGGTGCGACCGAGTATGGCTAGTGTAGCAGGGTGCAAATACTTGTCAGTTGGGATGTCGATGAGGAAGTGGGTGATTCGATATATTATCACCAGTCTGTTGTCGGATCTTCCCTGCTGTAGAGATTCCCAGCCGAGGTCGGATATCATCTGGCTGGTGCTACTAGTGGTCCTATAGTCATCAAGGACAAACCTAGCTGCCCTCCGCTGGACCGCCTCCAGTTTTGGATGTTCCTGTTAGTATGAGGGTCCCAGGCGGTTGAAGCATATTCTACAATGGACCTCAGGCTAGTGTAGCACTGTGCTTAAGTTTCCCTAGGGTATCTTTCAAGGTTCCTTCTGAGAAAGCCAAGTGTGTTGTTGGCCTTCTTCGTGTTGGTGTCCACGTGGTTGTTCCATGATAGATTGTCTGTAAGTGTGACACCTAGGTATTTGCCAGATCTTACGATGGCAAGGTCACTCTACTGCTAGGCTATATAACGGTTAGACTTCCATTCAACCGCCGTTTTTATTCCATATTTCTGTTCTGAACAAAATATGTGATCATCAGTAAGCGCGATGCATCACTCCTTGATATGCTCAACGTGTGCGAGTTGTATTAAAAGGCGCAAGGCTGTGTGAGTGGGGTGTTGATATTTTGCAGCTGACCAGTGTCATTTTTTATTGGTCATTTTACTTACACATGTATGTGACTTTCTTGTCTGAGTATTCCTTTTTGGCAGTTCGTGCTCTACTGTTTCTGCTGAGTACCGGTACTGCCTTCCCAGTTTTATTTATACGTGTCCTTCCGTTGCTGAGATGTACATAGTTTGTGGTTTCAAAGTACTAGTTTTGTACAGAGTTTGCGGCTTCACTTCAAAGTGCTTGATTTGTATAGAGGTTGCGACTTCAAAGTGCTAGTTTTGTACAAAGATGACGACTTCAAAGGGCTTGTTACGATTTCAAAGTGCTAGTTTTGTAAAGAGGTTGCGGCTTCAACGTGCTAGTTTTGTACGGAAGTTGTGTTTTTAACATGCTAGTTTTGTACAAAGATTGCTGCTCCATTGAGGTTCACTGACTGTGAACTAATTGCAATAAAAATGATTGTACATGTTTGTATCTTTGGTTGGTTGAGTGGTTGCGTTCGACTTAGTGCGTGGTCATTTGAGTTTTTACCCTGCCAGTCTCGCCAATAACATCCGACGTCAATGTATACGATGCCTTGGAGAAAGCAGTGTGTGCAGAAGAATTCAACGCCACAGTATGTGAGTATGTTTACAATAACGAATACCATCCGTCATGTACATGTAAATGATTTCAAGCAATGGGCATGTAGCAAGTTGATGAATGTATCAGCTGGATTAGCTAGTATAGTTAACACCGTGACTGTTTCCCAGACAGTACAGTTTCCATTCCCGATATCATTTGCTTTTGCCTTTCAAATGCGTTCACTTTTACGCCGATGTTATGAAACCATTTTGGTTCGAACAGGATGAATGTTCGTGTATTTCGCTATCTTTTAATACAACCTCAATTAAAATCGTATAACATAATATTTGTTTAGTAATGTACAACCTCTGTAGAGCAACACCCTTTAGGAGCTGCAAATATATGCTGTTGTACAGAGGTTGTTGCTCTACAGAGGTTAAGTTTATAATAAATATCAGCTTAGGGTAATTTAAATGTGTTGTTTTAGAGAGAGGTTGTTGATCTACAGAGGGTCTCTCTGGAGAGGTTGAACTGTATTTACCAAATAAAACACTTGCGAAACTGCTTTCGCTGTTTCCGCGAAATTTCATCCCAGCGAATTTAAATGATTTCATAGTGATGATAATGATGTACAATAACCAGTGATTATAGTTTTTCACATTTTATTGTCGTATACGCCCTCAGCACCGGCCTGATATATCACATGGCTTTGTTATCTAACATGATATAAGCAAGCGAAAGATGAATAAAACTAAATGAGAAAAATAAGAAAACGGAAAGATCTGAAAAGAACTAAAACGAACTGAAAAGAAATGAAAATAACTGAAAATAACTGAAAAGAATGAAAGTGAAAGTAAAAAGCTCAGTAATCCAGTCTATATTAATACTGTTCGATACATATTAAACATAATTTGCTGCTTGATATAGTTATAAGGTGTCAAAGAGTACAATCGAATGAAATAAACAAAACTTAACATAAGTTAAAGAAAAAAGAGTAAGAAAAACCTATATCTTAACAACAATGGAATATGTTGATAGAGGTATACTTGAGGAGAGATAAATGAAAGATAAATAACTACGAGGATACAACACCAACCCGACCGGGCCGGATTAGTTGGAATTAATTGAACGTGCTAATTAATGTTCAAACCTAATAACCTTTACTCTTTGAAGCAACAGGTGCTGGTTGGACAGCAACATATGGGTAACCTGGTGAACCTTGAACACCTGGACGTCCAGGGAATCCACGATCACCCTTGGATCCGGGTGAGCCTGGTGCTCCGTATGGTCCTTGGGGTCCTGGGTGGCCCTGAGCTCCACGTTGTCCAGGTACGCCTGGTGGTCCCTGTGGTCCACCCTCACCTGGTGCTCCCTGTTCACCCTGTGCTCCCTGGATTCCTTGTTCTCCATTGTCTCCCTTAAGTCCTGGCAATCCTGGTGGTCCAAACATTCCCTGGTCTCCTTTAGGTCCTTGTGCGCCATCGAGTCCAGGAACGCCTGGTGGTCCTTGTGGTCCATTTTCTCCCTTATCACCTGGTACTCCTGGAGCTCCAAATTCTCCACGATCGCCCTGAGGTCCTGGGGGTCCAACTGGTCCCTGTTCTCCCTGAAGACCTTGTGGTCCAACAGGTCCACGTGCACCAACGTCACCCTTATCCCCTCCTTCGCCTTGTACACCTGGTGGTCCAGATGGACCATCTAATCCAGGAGTGCCTGGTTCACCTAAAAATGTAGGAATTAATAAGCCATCGTTTTAAGACAAACATGTTTAGCAATAAAAGCTTCACTGGGTTGTACTAATCAACGTTGAATACATTCAAGTAAAAGTGTTTGTTAATTTATAATCAAAGTGTCCTCAATGGATACTAATCCCAGAATTGTCAACGGAACGTCACTAAGTATTTAAAATAAAACGGTGTTTATTTATTCTATTATAGTGTCGTAAAAGCCAGCATCGCGTTACTTATTACGAGGTGTGCGCCTGACTAACACTTGCGTAAACGCCACCAACAAAACATTATAACAATCGGGTTTTGATATCCTACACTAAGTCTTTATATTAAAGAGGCCAAACAAGTAATGATATTAGAAATAATGTTATATTACTTTAATAGTAAATAATATGAAAATAGGTACAACCACAAGAACTTGCATTTATGATTTAAAACAAAATTTAAAAAAAAATGAAAAAAATATTTTTTTTTCACTGGGCCTACTGTGCAGCCTCTGTATTAAAATATATCTATTTTTTTTCAATTTATAAATGCAATTTCCTGTGGTACAACATAATGTAGCGGGCAAAAAATCGATAATATCAGATGAAATAATCGGAATACAAGATAAAACATTTTCAAAACAACAGAAACTGCAGTTTTTTCCAAATTCTCTAGTGGCAAAATACATTGAGCTATAAGGTATATTGTAAATATTCAATAATGTTCTAAAGAAAATTATTTAACAGCATAATAATATGGGGGAGCTTATTTTGGTCACACATATTAAATATTCGTTATAACTAACTACATTGGAATTGGATTTGTCAGATCGTTGTAAGAATTATTTGCTCTTTTGATTTATCGAAGTTTGTTCTTAAACATGTTACCACGATACATATTAGTCTAAAGGAGTTGGCCAGCTACTGATACGGAATTAACTACAGCAGAAAATCACAGTATATGTGTTTCCTTAATTTCCTTAGCTTACTTGCGAGACACTACTATTGAAAAATAAAAATTGTGAACTCTCGGTCTATTCTGGAAAGTAGCATACGCCTTGGGGTTTTTATAAATCGAAATCGAGATTAGGAACTATTGGGCGTATGCTTGTCTCGGTCACAGGTAACTGTATCATTACTTAAGATTAAAAACAAATAAAAAACCAAAAAATTTTGTCAAATTTATATATTCATAAATTTTAAAAACATTTTTTTTTACTTTTTATCAATGATACAGTTACCTGAGGTTTCGGTATGAAATATTATAAACATGTTCCTACCTGGTTCTCCAGCGGGCCCTGGTGGTCCACTCAAATAATAACTTCTCTTCTTTCTTATAATAGCTACAAATAAAAACAAAGACAAAATATTACTGACTAGTATAGTCATTTCCATTTTGTCGCTTGGCAGCATAACTGTTTGCTGAAGCTTGTTCTATTCGGGACACTGATACATACATGAACTTGTAAGGTCTAAAGAAGTCATATAGTATAGAAATACATGCTATCAAACTTAATTAGCAATGCATTTTAAAGAGACACCGCATAATAAAATAATTATTGCTAACAACGATGAAAATGTGTATCAAGTGCACAGAAAGTAAAAGGAATGCATTTTATATAGCTCCAACATGGTAAAATATTTATTTCTAAAATCTTTAAAATTGTGTATTATAATAATAATAATATATATATAATAATAATAATAATATTAAAGACTTTATTTATAGAGGCAACATAGTAAGGCATCTGCCGAATCTTCCCAATGAGCCTCTTAAAACACATGTGTAAACCAAAAGAAATAAAGACAATTAATCTACCAGGTAATACTATTCAATAATTTTACGTAGGACCGTCCTAAAAAGTGCTTGTTCGCGGTAACGCTACCTACCGATCAAAATGGTCCCCTACTCATTTTTTCAGCCCATTTCCTTATATAACTACGAGTATATCGACCCAATTGTTAATGCAGGCTCCCCAAAAATTATTTCTATACAAAAAAATAAAAATTCGACCTACCTGCCCACCTTAAAAATCTTGGGTCGTGTAACCGCAAACAAACAATGTTTTAAGGACGGCCTAGTACTACATTAAAATAAGTTAATTAAAAAAATGAAATTCCCCAGATACCTAACACAACAAGACGATTTAAACAATTTCATGAACGTTGTTGTAATTTAAGGTAGTAATTTTAATTTTTTTTTAAATAATCTCCAAGAAACGTTATCAAGTATATGTGGCATAATGATACATGTAATGATAAAAGTGTGATAGAAAATACATCGCATTACTTAAAAAACCACTAATTGCAAACAAACTCATTTATGCCATTTTTACGAGTATCAATTATATGCGTGGTTAAGTATATTGCATCTATGTACGTATAATCACAGGTAACTGTATCATTAATAAAGAGTTTAACGAAAATGTTTTTTTAGTCTATAGCAATGATACAGTTACCTGTGCGTATAATTATGTAAATTGTCACTAGCAAAGTAATCAAAATGATGATGCTCTGACGGAATACATATTATATATTTTAACTGATAAGCAAACAAATTAACTTAAAAACTGAACTTACTTGGGTCTTCGTCTTCCAGTTCATTTTCCAATTCCTTTAATTTGTTCATAATATATTCTCGAGCAATCCTATTTTCCTCCATTTGTTTCCAAATGCTGTCTATTTGTTCCTGATGGATATCTGGGGTAGACATAGCCAGGGTGGCTGTGGCCATAGCCAAGAGGAGAACACACTTGCCTGTCACCATTGTGGCACTGCTTGGTGTAGAATAAGCACAGAGAATGATGGAGGAACTAGTCTGAGGATCGCTTATATACCCCCCAACCACCTGTGTTTCGGCCAATTACCGAGTTTGAGAAAACACGATTTTAGCTGACTGGCGAAATTGGAGAAGCTTTAAAAGTAATAAGAGTAGAGAATATAAAACAATACTCACACAAACTGTAATGGGGGTTAATGAACCTTTATGAGTAATTTAGATGTACATGTATCACCAGTGTACATGTTTACCTTTTATCTTTTCTAGTCTCCAGCTTAGTAGCAAACAATGTTAGCGTTGACGAGGCGTCGAGGTTGAGTAGTGTGTTTAAAAAACAACATAGATACATACTGCTATTTGTCTGCGGAACCCCAATATTTGGTTTGTGCTATACAAATATATTGTTTGAACTGTACATAATAAATGACGATAAATGTTTTGTACATTACATACAAACCATATTATATAAACAGCAAAACAATTATCAATACATGCGTGATATTTTGAATTATATGAGACATATAATCACGTTAAAATGAGTTATTATTGCTTGAATGGTTTCGAATTAACATAATAGTTTAACTATTGATCTTCAAATTGATATTTTGCTACTTTCGGAGTTGGAATTAGAGATAAATCTGAAGCTCCAGACATAAAGACATATGACAATATTTGAGATGAGATCTTGCTCAGATTGGGATGCTTCGGGAGATCGGGGCTTGGTCGACCTAAGACAACGTGGGGTAGAACTATGGTGGCAGAACTCGCAGGGATGGGATCACCTTTTGGAGAAGCACAGAGAATGGCCAAAGACATATACCTCAGTGGAGACAGACTAGTACAGCCTTAGAAAACGAGGAATAAGTAAGTAAGTAAGTAAGTAAAGCTAAACACGAAATACAACGATACGATAAAACAACAAGCAGAATACGAAGAAATATCACATGTTTCCTAAATCATGTCGTCTTCATGATACTAGAAAATGCACGGGCCATGTTTGTTTTATTGGCATCCTTATATTACTAAGAAACGTGCAAATTGTAAAAATATAACTTGTAAACGTTGTTCCTTTTCTATGTGGCTGACCATTCGTTTTTATCGTTGCTTTCTGGAAGTGTTTACCTTGACTGGTACTTGCAGAAACAACAGTTACTAACAACCTCACCATATACGGAGAACACCCCAAACACCACGGAAGTAATAAATATCGTTCAAGAGCATAGATACGGAACTATTGTTGTAACATCAAGGTTGTGGTTAACCACGTAACATTGACCTAAATAACTTCAAGTCGAGCACGTGTTAGAATAAACAAGACCACGCACCATCAACACCAGCAACCTAGCTTGGGAGGCCAATAACATTAAAACAGAACTTCAAATAATTAATTAGTATGTTGATTGGCAAGTAGACACTAAGTCGTTTATTTGATTCGAGTCATTTACACTCAGAGTAAAAAAGATGATAACCAAGACCGAGGAAACTGCTTGTAGTTTCTAAACTATGTGTGTAATTCAATAAAGCGGACTACATGTACTAGACATGTACTAATATCGGGCAAACATGTGTTCAGATAATATAGATACTGTAGATAAAATTAAAAATTAAACATTTTCCTCAATGATTCTTCAGCGAAACCAGACTTTCTAGATCATGGCGCATGATGTCAAATTTACAGAAAAATTGGCCACGTTTTGCTCAGAATATAAAGCATGTGCCCATACATACATGTATCTTATCTTGGAAAATAAAAGTTGTATTAAAGATGTACTATTTAAAGAATAATACTACAGTTGCAAAGGCTAAGCAAATTGTGCATTTAAATATTTTCTGTTCTTTTCACTTCCATGTGTCTATTTCAATATACTTTTTTTTAATGATCTACTAAAATGTTTGAAAAGATAGCTTTGTCTCCTCTACATAAGTACCGACCTTGAACTCTTATATCCCATAAAACACTGATGGACATGGCAGTCCCAGAAAGTCCTGAATCCCGTCGGATCCACCGTGTTGGCTTTCAAGTGTAGGCCTACCAAGGGCACCGCCGGGTGTATCAGTACCAAGAGTGATCGCCACAGAGAAGCACGGCGGCTACACGGTTCACACGTGGGTTCGTGTCGTGTAGGGTGTGTATTTGTGACGGGCGCTTTTGTACGGACACACGGGTCTTTCAAGTCTACACATAGTTTGAACATGTCACGAATACTGTGCCTCTCTGAAATAGGCACACTTCATACAAACACAGAATATCAGTCTAGTCAGTACAGAAACTCAGGGTATACTTATTATAAAATCCACATCACTCGTAAATAGTATGTGTCTTTATTTGTAGTGTCGTCAATGGAAAGAGTACTTGGGAAAGGTGCGTCGGTCTCTTACGTCATTTATGAAACATGTTTATAAATACTAGTATGTTAGAACTTATAACAATGAATTTATATTAAATATAACACGATGAGCACCATGTTAGCATAAATATTTATAAAATATACAGATCATCCAGTTTGTAAAATATATGACATATTTAGTTATGGATCTGTTGCATTGGTTATAAAATGTACCCTCGTCTCGTTGAGTAAAGTTTGTTTTGTAAACGATTATTCGGTAAACTATGGTTTTAACTTCTTTTGGACAGTTTTCAGACGCATATGCCTGTCTTAGATATAAGCAAATGGGATACCCAAACTGCACTTATATTACACATTGTTGTATTACGCTTGAGAATTGTATAGGTAGCTGTTACTGATATGCAAACACTTTGAGCTACACGTTTATACTTGCCTAATTTAATTTTGCAGCCATTTGTCAAGATGTTGCGGTATTGGGATGGTATGCATGAGGCGCATTTTCAAATGAAGTTATACTACTTTTTAATTTCTGAAACACTCTTGAATGTAGTTTATGAATAAGATATTTAATTATTCCTATATATACAGTACATGTTAATTTAAAATTGGTAAGTGCCCTGTACCAAGAATACAAGGAATTTTAAAAAGGATCGTATTGGGTAAGATCTGTAACATTTCAACATCGTAATCGACCTATTCACGGTATATACATCCCGATACACCGCTTCTCAGTTCCGTCAGAGAATTGTTCTATTAGTCATGTGGCTCTGACGCAACTGAAAGCCGATGTAACGCTTGGACGGAATTCAGGCCCCGATCCCAAAGGGTCTCAATGTGAGCACTACTAGTATCTCGGCTCAAATGTTGTCACATATCTGAGTAAATTTCCATGGGAGACTAGACTCAACATTGTTATCACAAAACTGAAACAAAATTTTAATTTTAATACAGTTAAATTTCGATAGCTCGAACTTCCTAATTGTCTTAAACACTGACTCTGATTCGAGATGAGATTTCTACTTGAGAAACTTCGGGAAAATTTGGTCTAACGTCAGGTATCCTGAGTTCCGTCAGAACATTACGTCGGTTCCGTCAGAGCGGGTCAGTCATATGAAAAGAGTACAATTATCTTACAGAACTGGAAAGCGTTGCATCGGGATTACTACCGTGCTATAATTGCACAGTTACACTGAACAGATTTTAAAATGTGAGGTATCCATTTTTAGACTACATGCACATCTTTGCAATGCAGTTATTCTGTAGTAGTCGTTGGTACAAGGGAGATATGGCCCCCACGTGCATTCACTTTTAAACAACCCTCGTATCCCATAATCTTTGTGCTTAACACACCCTGGGAATATCGGTTAATGAAACAGGATGCATTCACTTACATATAGTTCAGATTTCACGACAAATGAATCCTAAATCATTAGCTAGTGACATTCTGTCATACCAACTTTTCCTGGTTCAAATTTAAAAAATCTATATATCGTATGAATTGATTTATTTTTAATTCAAGTCACCTGGGTTGAACTCATTGATGACGCAATTCTTGTTGAATGTCCTTGAATGTTTTCCTCGTTGTCAATTTTGTCCGATGAATACGATACGAGTATTCTGTGACGAGGTGTTTATTTATGTACTCAGGGGATTTCAGGGGAATCCCGTACCTAGAACATTCCGCCTACGCTGACGGATACTACCTACGGTAGACCGTTTGGGCCACCGTAAGTTCGTATTTCGACCAACAGTTTATACATTATTCAATTTTGATCATTTTTTCGATACGAGAAGAATGTACGTAGGGTGTCCCAGAATAGCGTATAATTCTTGCTTTATTTAGTCCAGCATAATGGCACAGCTTTGAAATTTTGCATGTGCATTTCTTCAACTATACCACATATATTTTAGTTATGTTGGCGAACATGGTACTTGTTTTATGAACTTTGTTTTTGCATTTTTAATGAACTCAGTACTAGAGTCGTGTCGGGTAGTACAACACATGCATGTACACGTACTATTATTATAAATAAAACGATTCCAGGTAACAAATGAACGTTTAACCAAGGTCACTGCAATATAATATTAACTAAGGTACATCCTATTTTAGCGAATTTTATCTTAAATATTAAATTCTTCATTTTGATAAATTCTCATAGCTACATGTCAGTTAGTTCTGGATACCATAACTAAATGGTCTTTTATTTACACTGACGTGTCGACCTTTTAATGAAATGGAAAAATCATCGTCAAAGACCTTGGACTACATGTCAGTATTGAAACACAGCAGTAGTATTAGTAACATGATCATCCAGTACAGAATGATTGCTGATCATATGATTCATAAATGTACAGTCAGTAGAAAATCTGTGACATTTTTGGGTACGAAGTAACGAAGGACGAAACGAACGATACGAACCTGCTTTCGTTTTACTGTATAACTACGTTGATTATGTGTAAAATAATACGACTTTCCTTGTTTAGAACAAGTACTTTCATGGCGTTTTCTCTCTGTTTTCGAAGCGTTCGACGCGTTCCAAGATGGCGGTCGATCAAAGTGCTATACGAAGCAACATAGTATTTATATCCCTTATTAAAGTGAGTTATATATGGGCCTACTAGAGTTTTCGGAATATTTTTAAACATCATTAAAATATAAAAGAAAATTTATGAGCTATAGAATAACGCATTTTAGGTCATTTTGATTACTCTATTGGCGGCCATTTTTCAGTATCTTTCTGTCACTTCGAAACTGTAACACAAATTTTCAGATCCATCTTAGTGAATTCAAACTCTGAACAAACCACGTGACACATTGACTTTAGGCGAAAGGGGTAAAGCCACGAAGGGTAAAAAATGGCCCCATGTCCAAATCCTGTGAAAATGATAAATTTATACCATCAGTTGAAGTTTTTTACAAAAACGGTATTTTTCAAGATTTTTTTTTGAAACGGTTACCATGGTAACGGGTATAATATTTTGCCAAAAAATGGAAAAAAGCTTCTTTTTCCAAAATAGTGAATCGAAATGTAAGTGCGCATCCATAGAGTGATATTAAGAATTGAAACTTATCTTTCTTACGAATTGGGTTGCCATGGTAACAGTTTTCAAAAAATGCCCAAAATGCACATTTATGACTTCAAATTAAATAAAATGACGTTTTTGTTAAAGTGGGTGGGGTTCAGTGGAGTATATCAAAACAGCAAGGCGTATTTTTTGTAAGTTTTTTATGTATCATTGAAGTACAATGTCTAATAATTGTGTACAGCATATAAATCATTGTACAATAAGTACTAAATGTATTGAGAATAAGGCTAAAAGCGGGGTGAATGTCATACCTTCGTGGCTCTATGATGAGAATAAATAATGTTGAAGCGGTACCTAAAATCTTAAAAATTAATATGGGCACAGCTCTCGACCATCATAAATTGTGCTGTAAACAACGTGTTATAAAGTACAATTTCACATTTTAGTCATCTGATTTTGGTCGAGGACTGTGCCCATATTCAAAAAATCACTTAAACTGGAAAAATATGGACAAAATATGCCATTTTTGTGAAAAATGGCCAAACGTGGATACCAATTAGTGGACAGGTGACAGGTAAAAATCAAATTTGATGAAACATGCTTCCCTTTGCAAACGGATAAAGCTATCCACATTACAAAAATATACAAATGACACATAATAACATACTTTGATAATTTAATAATTTTTAGGCCAATTCAGGCCTTTCGTGGATCTACTCCTTTATTCGGGCGCTCCGCGCCCGAAAATTCGCTAATAACAGATGATAGATTGGGGTCAGATCAATGAGCTACATGTATTATATAAACAAACAGGTTCATAGTAAACATCTATAAATATGATGTCATGATGTGCTGAAATCACAGATAGACCTTTTCGTCATCTTGTTAACCCGCAGGTTATATTGGATTGCCAAAAGTAAAATGACCATGGAGGGGCACGTGACATGTTCTCGATGGTTTACGATTTAAAAAAAAAATCAAAAAAAAGAAGCATTTTGTAAGAATGTCGTGAACAAGACTAATTCCATTATTCCATGCGGATAACATCGGTTTTTATCGCATTACAATAGTTTATTTACCAAAGAAAGCAGAACTATTCCGAAATTTTATCTCATCATGGCATTTGTTATTAGATTAATCGGTATTGTCCGATATTACATGTATTGGAATTATTTTGACAGAAACATTAATTTAAACTTACACCGGAATAAATTCGAATTGCATCCAAACTGCAAAAACCACATCCTAAACGATACAACTAAATTATCACCCGCAGGAAACTATTTGACTTGTTATCATTTGTATCCAAAATTAGAACAGTTATTAGCACTACTGTCAATAAAAATGTGGGGGCATACATGAGTGGCTGGTCAAACAATATCCCTTTTACGACTAGTTTAACACGAGACTATGTTTATTAAATGCATTAGTGTTTCAAGAACAGCATCCGATACTTGTGACCACTGCTACGATCAACCATCTCCAAAGGTATACCTTTGCTGTCTTTTATCATTAAGACGTCTTTTATCATTAAGAATACCCCTAAAATTGGTAGGAAAAAGATACGTTCTTTTAAAAGTAAAAAACAAACCCATAATCAGCCTAAATAAGCTAAAATTTCAAAACAATTCGCTTTCAGCACTTTTCCTGAAAGGCGATAGTGTTATGGTCTAAAAGTGCAGTTGGCAGTGCGTCTTAGCGCTGCACAACCATGTCATAGATCATCGTACGATACAGTCCTCTTTCTTGGCTAACTATCATTTTGAGACCTAAAGCGGTCTTTGTGAAGTACATGTATTTCCAATACACTACTAATGTAGCCAGAGGGACTTTATGTATTAGTCAAGACCTTCTACTCCAATTTATGAAATGGTACGTGTAGGCCAATATACGCAGCATCAGTTTGCCCTAAACGTATATATAGTGATAGTTTGGGCACTGAAATAAGATACAATGCTTACTATTGATTGACTGACCGATATTTTCTATAATGTGTATATATTGTGAACTTCTGCAGCTGATATATTACATCAACACCTTATTTGAATACAGTTTCCTACTACATGACAGATTCAGCACGTGTTCTGAGAATAGGTATTCAAAGAAGTCATATATTCGACAAGTCAGGAGTGACGTCTAGCGCAATTTTCTGTCATTAACTAGAACCAACACATGGATGGAACAAAGACGGTCAAACCTGAGTTATCCGACCACCTTTAAAAAATATACCACTATTAGAAACATGTATGAAAAAAAACCTTCAAATAAAGACACCTAGATATAGATATATTACAAAACATGTCTGTAAATAGCATCTTCAAACAAAGACCACTTTTACAAAACATGTCTGTAAATAGCATCTTCAAACAAAGACCACTTTTACAAAACATGTCTGTAAATAGCATCTTCAAACAATGACCACTTTTACAAAACATGTCTGTAAATAGCATCTTCAAACAATGACCACTTTTACAAAACATGTCTGTAAATAGCATCTTCAAACAAAGACCACTTTTACAAAACATGTCTGTAAATAGCATCTTCAAACAAAGACCACTTTTACAAAACATGTCTGTAAATAGCATCTTCAAACAAAGACCACTTTTACAAAACATGTCTGTAAATAGCATCTTCAAACAAAGACCACTTTTACAAAACATGTCTGTAAATAGCATCTTCAAACAATGACCACTTTTACAAAACATGTCTGTAAATAGCATCTTCAAACAATGACCACTTTTACAAAACATGTCTGTAAATAGCATCTTCAAACAATGACCACTTTTACAAAACATGTCTGTAAATAGCACCTTCAAACAAAGACCACTTTTACAAAACATGTCTGTAAATAGCATCTTCAAACAAAGACCACTTTTACAAAACATGTCTGTAAATAGCATCTTCAAACAATGACCACTTTTACAAAACATGTCTGTAAATAGCATATTCAAACAAAGACCACTTTTACAAAACATGTCTGTAAATAGCATCTTCAAACAAAGACCACTTTTACAAAACATGTCTGTAAATAGCATCTTCAAACAAAGACCACTTTTACAAAACATGTCTGTAAATAGCATCTTCAAACAAAGACCACTTTTACAAAACATGTCTGTAAATAGCATCTTCAAACAAAGACCACTTTTACAAAACATGTCTGTAAATAGCATCTTCAAACAATGACCACTTTTACAAAACATGTCTGTAAATAGCATCTTCAAACAATGACCACTTTTACAAAACATGTCTGTAAATAGCACCTTCAAACAAAGACCACTTTTACAAAACATGTCTGTAAATAGCATCTTCAAACAAACACCACTTTTACAAAACATGCCTGTAAATAGCACCTTCAAACAAAGACCACTTTTACAAAACCTGTCTGTAAAGACCGCCCTCCAATTTTTCTCCCACCTGACCATTTTCAATTATATTAAATTGATTATATTAAAATACATATCAAGAGAGTCCACATGTCAACATAATTATATCACTTTCCTTTGACTTTTCCAATGAGTGGTCTTTATATTATACAGTATTGACCGAACGTACCCGAAAAATCGCACCTACCCGAACTGCTAAACAGTTTGTAAAAAAATCTGAAAAAATTGGGAGGGGCTAAATTAGCGCAAGTCTGTAAATGCATGTATATTATACATTGTATACTTATGAAACTTTCCTACCTAGATCTACCTACCAATTCCTAAATGAGTCATGGGTCACATCATGACAAAGACTAGTTTTTTAGGTCTTGAGGTACAATTGTATTCTGTTTTACGTGCTGAAGTTTGTTTTTGATAGTAAACAAGTGCATGTCTGAACATATACATTATGTAACTATTTTCAGTCACAACTAAAGCCCGAAACGATATAGATACTGTACAGTCATAGTTCATGTATGCTATCCTATTTTGGCGGGAAGAAATGCAATACTTAAAACCAATCCCTTAAAAACAGTAGCGTAGCTGGATACACACCCGTACGTTCGTGTGTATAATTCAGACATCGATAAGAGCACAAATCACGACATGCACATTAAATTTAAATACTACAAAAAGAGAAAGTGTATGTTATGTTGAATTTCACAACGAAATGGTCGGAACGTGCAATCTTAAGGTTCACATTCCGTAAGGAAAAGAAAAGCGTTAAGGCCCGGTCTCAACCCAACGTGCGTGTTTTTGTCCGTAGGTTTTTTGGGGGCCACGGGCGCTACGTCTTTCCGAAAACGTAGGAATAAGGGAGTACGGAGGGGGTATGTTAAATCACGTCACGCCTGGCCCCGTGTTCACAAAGAATTGGTTATCAGGATCAAGCTCAAGCTCCATTTTATTTTATTTCAAATACAGAAAATGTGTTAATAGAAAATTTATTTCTTTTAAGCAGAGGAAACAATATTGGTATCTCCTTCAAATTTAAAGACAAATAAATAAGTTTCAATGCATGGCTATAGAAATATTGAGCTTAATCAATTGAATCAATCTGAATGTCTCAAATCAGTTTCGGTCTCAAGTACAATTAGTATCTTTTAATAGGTAAGTAACAGTTTTTAAGGGTCGTAATCTGTTATCTAGAAACTGTTTTGATATTTTGTAACTGCTAAGGAACATATAATTTCATAACTGTACATATTATTTGAAAGAAATACCAAAAATAGAATGAAGCTTGAGCTTGATCCTGATAACCAATTCTTTGTGAACACGGGGCCTGGGGTTGTGCCTAATTGTGACTGGCTGCGAGCATCGTACTTTGCATGAAATTCATTTCGTGCTTACCATTTGAGAAACAGCAAAACTTCAATAACGTCGCCGACGTGAGAATATAAATAGCGCTGTGTGGTGGTCGCGGTAACGTGGCATTTTTATTTTAGCCTTATTTTTTTCTAAAGTGCGTTCTTTCAAAAAATATTTTCTGCAATTGTGTCAGAAAGGCTAAATTTAATGTGAGTAGTTTGTATTTATCTGTGTCACTTAAAATGATGAACCTAATCTACGAATTAATTGAATGACTCGTACGTTGGGTTGTGACCGCATGCAACCTGCTGCGATTTTAATTTTTTAACTCTTATTTTAGCCGGGTTTTCGGGTGGGTTCTTATACCCACTAAGCCACCAACTAGACTATAGGTTGGACCCGGCATTTGCCCTCGCGGACCAAACCACCCAAACTCCCATCTCAGCTCTGTTTGGGTATAATTTAAATATGCCTAGGTACGCCACTGACATTATGCATAATTATGCACCACCCATTGTCCATGTATACATGCACTTTGATTAAGGAATCACGTGTACAATAAGACGCATTTGTTTATTTACATGAATATTTAACCTTAAACTCGTTTTAACATTGAACATGTGCATTGAACTGGAACACACTCCTATAAGATTAGATATTCGAGTTTCACTTTCGGTTTGGTTCTATTTTTAGAATGTCTATTTTTACCTTATTAAGTAAAATTTCTAGGAAGAAGAAGAAAACTGAAATTCCATGAATTGAGATATAAAAAGAATATCACCTTGCCCTATAAAATTATGTTCACTATTCGCCATTTGTTGTCATAGGTAAACGTGTATGAGAGAGGAGTGGATTTGATCGTCCGTGCATGCGTCTGTACTATGGAATATACTACAAGAACGATGCGTATGACCGGGGTTCCACGTGGCATAATTTGATTATTCCATAATAATGCCCCGTGAAATCCTAATTATGCGTGTCACTTTCTTCATAACTAAAGTTGAGAGAATACGGATTCTATGCAGTTTGACAGGTATGTTTTAGCAATTATTTGTCAATCAACAAAATTATCGTCTGCGCACGGACTGTAGAAATCGAGTGTTTCGCATCTCTCGTGGCACCGCAAGACAATCGATGATGATTTGTGTTGTGTTGCTAATTGGTATTTAATGTCGTCGAATAATACTAATACATTTGTAACGTTACCATAAAAAATATAGCTAAATTTTCTTAAAATGCTATATTAAGACGCTTTGTAGCCATTGATGCAGTAGCTTCGTAACTTGTTATTTATCTCTCTAGAATTCTTTGTCATGTGTTTGTATATTATTTATATGTTCATGTATATAATATATATGTTGTAAATTTGCCAATGGCATATAATTTGTCGATTTTGCTAATAAAACTTGAAACTTGGTATTATCAAAGAATACGGGAATGATCCTTGGTATTATGATATTCTAATGTGAAAGTTTAATGTTTGTATGTCAAATAAATATAACCGGGGCTGGGTAGAAGATAAAACCAACTCAATTCTTCGAATTCAATATATAGTGGATATTACATGAGTGTCTTTCCATATTGAATTTATTAAACGAGTTGAATAAAATAATAAAATGCGAGGCTCTGTCGAGCATTTTATCGATTTTTTCAACGAGTTTAATAAATTCAATGTGGAAAGTCACAAATGTAATGTTATTTTTATCACATGTTTTCTACTGGGTCCTTCAGCTAGTTATAATTTATTAATATACTTTTCGACATCTTGGACTTGGGCGGATCTGCGCTTGTTTGGTTGGGCATTGTGCTTTGTGTGTTTTTAATGTTTTCTGTGCTCGGCTGGTTAAGTTGAGTGCTGCCTTCTTTGTCTGACTTAATATAATCTTTTAGCCTTTTCCGACTGAAACATAAAATAACTACTTATTTTTCATTATAATAAACGCGCTACTTTGACGACGTCGCCTATCCTTTGAATGACGTCGTGTGATAGCTTTATTACGTACACTAGTGTATTATCAAAAATAAATAATGGCTTTATTACGCTACCGCGAAGTCAAACATGTGATAAATAATTATATAACAAGAACCTAAAATAAGAACAACATAATTAATAACAAGACAAAGAATACTGTCCATTGATGTTATCCAACATCGCGAAATCTAAATTAATTAAAGTTATAATAAATACATAATTCAGCGCGATCTAAACGAAATCTTACAAACGTAATATAAGTTATTATGTCAAGATATAAAAGTGTAATCGTAGTTTTGGGGAAGGTTTTAGGTCATTAACAGTGGTGAAAATGACCAAAAATGACATTAAATTTTCTGCCTAAACATGACATATTTATGACATAAGTTTTGTCATTAGCTTACAAGGGAAATTGGAATATGGATGCTCATTTTTTACCCAGGAAGTGCTTAAGCTATTAGAATTATAGACATATTAATAGGAACATGCATTTTTATGTTTTGAAAAAATCACTGGGCCAAATAAGCTATTAGTGAACATGTGCTTGAGATCGAGGCTCTCTTTTTGTCATTATAATATATACATGTACCTATTTTAATATTTGGACGGATGATAATTGACATTCTGGACTGAGACTGGTATAAAATGTATTAACTAGAAACGAGGGTTTCCTCCGAGTATTTCCTTGAGGCCCGCGGGTGATCTCTTACCTTTTTGAAGTCCTTGATCTTTTGGGGGTTAGTGTCCTGTTCGTGTTTTCGTTGTAACATATTTGTACAAATTGGACAGAATTAATTCTAGTGTCAAACTTTATTAATAAAATATGCATGCGTCACTGCAGTATTTAATTTGATTGTGTATCATTGTTTCAAGTAATTACAAGTTTGGACATTCTTCGAAATTTCCAATAGTTATAGATTATGTGGACCCGTATCTTCCCTGGATGCATGCATATTAATTAACTATATCTTGTCAATATTTTGTTAAGCAGACGAGTATAGTAATTATCTTTGTTGACATACATCCTTACAACAGTAAAGAAAAAAAACTATGTGAATTATTTCCCTCTAGCCAAAATGAATTGAGCTACATACAAAATGTATTTCGTAAATTAATCATTTGGAGAGGTACGGGTCGACTCTCATTTAATGTCATATTTAATTTTATGCGCAATTGTTTATTGTTGAGGATCTTATGTTAGATTGTCAAATTGTCCTTTGCATTATCAAATAAGTTTCCTCGTAAAATAAAGTTAAATTATTTGTAGTATTGTTATCAAAGAAAATTCAATAAAATATAAAACAAATAAATAAAATATTGATTCAGTTAACTTAACTTAACTATAAAATGAAGACAATTACTCATAGTTTTTGTGTTTCAACTTAATAAAATGATTCAAAATCGTTTGAAACATTTGTATTTGTTTGATTAATTTAATCATTTTCCCTTATTGTGGAATTTAATCATTTCTAAAATGTATGCTATCATAAAATATATTTTATTTATTCGTTTTAGCACTTAAAACTATTATATATTATTCGCCTATTGAATTCACTCGCAAGAAAGCAACTTGGTACTTGATTTCAAATTTCATTTCAGAATCTTCATGTTTTGATTGAATGAAATAATTAGTAGCAAATATTGCGGCATATGTCAGATACAAAGACAAACACGAAATAACGTGTAAACACCTTGTACAGTGTAGCAATAAAACGTGAGTTTTGGCTACAGTTGAAAGACGAAATTTGTCAACGTTGGAAAACAAAGTTCATTGTGAGAAGCAGTATTTACGCTTACTTGAAATATCATTTTTGAAGAATAGGAATGGTTGGTTCTGTGTTTGTCTCTTGTGTGATTGGTTAGGCACTGGCACCGCTCCTGTGTGATTGGTTAGGCACTGGCACCGCTCCTGTGTGGTTGGTTAGGCACTGACATCGCTCCTGTGTGGTTGGTAAGGCACTGACACCGCTCCTGTGTGGTTGGTTAGGCACTGACACCGCTCCTGTGTGGTTGGTTAGGCACTGGCACCGCTCCTGTGTGGGTTCAAATTGTCTGTCCAGGTATTGCCATTGATTGAGTTTATTTCATTATTCGCTAAAAGGATTGACATAACTCGTTTTCTGCAAGATATTTCTGTATCCATGAAAGGGATCAGATATTTTATAAAGGACACTCGTATTATTTTTCCTTAATATGATAACAAAGAAACATGTTTTATGAGAAGGCACCCATTGCTTATACATACGTGCACCCGTTTAGTTTGATATGTAATTGAAGTATTTTGATATCACAACTGTAACAGGAATAAGGAAAATGTGATAGTATGCAACATGCGTCCGATTCGCAGTATTCATGTTTTGTAATTAATACGTTTTGTCATCATTATTCTTGCATGGTCTGCATAATTATGTGAACATATGGTGTTATATATGCACAACATGCAGTGAGAAGATGAGATAATTGTTAACCATGGTAACAAAATAAATCAATGATATAATGCATATATATCATACACCATCATATTATGTAACAAAGCCTTAGAAATTAAAGTTCATATGTTCTCCAAAACCATAAACTACATGTATAATAATCAAACTTGTATAGTCAAGCTAAAGTCATCATAACTCAGCATTCGCCATCTTGACCGGGTCAGTTTCAAACAGAGCTAGCAGTTAGTTCGTATATATAACATATTATTTCTTAATCGTTCTATAAAATGGTTTATACTTGTAATTGATAACTCAGCGGTTTTGGTGATTGTATGTGAGTTAGGTTCTGTTACGTTAAGGTCTTCTTTCACACCTGGTGCAATGTTCGTACATGACTTGTATTTGTTTTGGTTACCTGTTGTGACCTTAAAACTATTGAACACT
Organism: Spisula solida; assembly: GCA_947247005.1. NCBI lineage: Eukaryota > Metazoa > Mollusca > Bivalvia > Venerida > Mactridae > Spisula > Spisula solida. The sequence goes on along the minus strand of OX365944.1, from coordinate 56,934,422 downwards.
CCCCTTCCATACCTGGGTATATTGTTGAATCGTCGAGCACAACATCGTCCAATCAGGTGTCTTCATTTAACTAAGGAATGCGGAAGTTCTAGATCCCAATTTAAAGTTTAAGATAGTAAACCCTGTCAGTACAAACCTCTTGATAATGATCGGAGTTAAATATTGCATTGATCCTCGTATACCGCATTGTCTAACATTATTACATTTCAAAACCCAATCACACGAGTACATGTATAATCTTTGATTATTATAGCCACGGTATGATCCGTATTACTGTCAACTCTCGACATTATAACGACATTCTTTGGATGACCGTGGAAATTCAACATGGAGGAATGATTTGAAATATAATGGCTTTTTTTACTTGCACACATTGCCAAATTCTCAACCTCTCTGTCTCCTTTGAAGTCATATTGCTCATTGTGCATGGTAGTGGAAGGTTTCCGATCATACATGTAGAAAGGCCATATACTTTAATTTCAAAACTGTATACCCTAGAGGGTCCAGAATTTGGAAAATAATCTCTATTCTATTCAGTTATACTTTATGCGTCATAAATACGTTAGGGAATATTGTTCATGGATATTATGTTTTTTTTATTTGTATGCAAATAGTGTTAAAAATGTTGAGAACTCAGACAGGGAAGGCAATACTTGGGAAGTGGTTGCTGTTTGTAAATGATTGCTTTCATAAGCACATGTGAACCAATGGTCGTCTAGTTTTTGCAGATGTCACTGTGTCATCTACTAATTACGAGCATATGTGTAACTTTGGTATGTTTAGAAAATCTCTTTGTTTCTTCAATCGCGTCTACTTCACTACAATATCGAAACGTCTGTGGCAGAACATTATCCTTGTTTTAAAGCCATGTTTGAACACACCCGAGTCCTGCAGACTTGTATCATAGCTCAATATAGAATACTATATGCTATTTATATCGACAACATTAGGTGTTATCATGCTGTATTTTCGGAAAATAAGGACAAGCGAAAATTAGGTCCGGTTTCACGGCGTGCTTTGACATGTTTGTTTTCACTATTTTTTGTCCCTTGTGGGTTGTTCTGTAACTGTAACAGTCGGGTTAAGTAGACCTAGTCATTACACAAAACTGATACATAAATATACATCAGTTGTTGGTTAATTAATAATTAATTGATTACTGAAACATTCAATATATATATCAAATAGTTTAAATACTTTAGTCAATGAATTGGCAACCACATAGGATAAGCTCATTCTTTATTCAGCTTCTTTTTGAAAATAGAATTTTGACGTATTATCATAAATATGAAAAAAGGAATATTGTTTTAAGTTCTGTCTGGAGGTAATGTTAACTATGCGTCTCAGGGGTAAATGTATATTGGATGCAATCAACTGTTTTATTCGCGTATGTACATGTAACAACGTGTCCGTGTTACACTTCGGTGTTACACTTAACTTTGACTTTCCTATAAACTGTTAGACTGTAGTACGTGTAAATTTAGAAATATACTGACATAAATACTAGATATGTCTAGTTGTTGATTACTGTTTTTGTCATTTCTAATGATTGCATGCAGAGACATATAATACAAATTAAGCCATCAAAGGTATATTTGTAAACACTGAACGTGTATGTTACAGTACATTTACGTAAAATTAAATTCAATTACAGATATTGATTTAAATATTCAACATGTTCAAAGGGAGGAAACATCCCCTTTTTAACTCACCTGTCACAAAGTGACAGAGTGAGCTTTTTTGATCACTCTTCGTCCGTCGTCCGTCCGTCAACAATTTGCTTGTGTAGACACTAGAGGTCACAATTTTGGCCTAATAATTATGAAACTTGGTCACAATGATCATATCAACAAAATAACGCCAGTTTTAATTAAATGTTTGTTAAAAACAAACTGCACCTCAGTGACTGAGTGGTCAATTTCCCGCGTTATAAACCTTTCTAAGATATTATAAATTAAAAAAAAAAATTGTTTGTTTGTTTACTCTTTATTAATGATACAGTTCCATGTGATTTAAACGTAAATTATGTTTCATAAAAAAGATGAAGGCGTTTCTTTTGCTGGTCTAGTATTATCGTCTGCAATAGGAGGCACGCAGACAGGTGTGTACTGTATCAGGAACGCTGTAAAACACAGTTATGAATCGATGCCCTGGTCCTTCGTTTGATCTGTTACAGTCTGTATAGTGTGGGGATACTGACGATGAATATATCACACAAGTTTCTAATTGCGTTGAATATCGAGTCGTACCTATATCAAGTTCCGCGAGTACATGGAGTAGATCGTGCAATATCGATTCTTCAGATTTGTGTTTGCGTGATAATTCCCGTTTATGAAATCATACACCCGGTGTTATAATTATATCGTAGACAACATCGTCGCTGTTCTTCGAAAACCTCGTATACACATTTTGGCTCAAAAACGATTATACGCACACTGGAAAGCCCATTCCGTAACAAGTCTTGTGCGAAAAGGCCGGATAAAATAGTCTAAAAATAGCCTCTCAAATGAGAAAGCTAGTACTTGTGCGAAAATTCCGGATTTTTTTAATGGGGCCACATTTTTGTCTGCGAAAACCTCGAATAACTTGTTTGGTTATTTTTAGGTTGTGCTTACGTCAAATATGCAAAGCAATTAACCTGTAATAGTATATTATAACGGATTAGTAGAAACACATTAATACTATAACATTGAACAATATAAATATCGATAAATTGCTAATTTAAATTATACGAGGACCAAGAAATCGTTATTACGTAATGCGAAAAAACTGAATAATGCAGCGAAAAAGTCTAATAACTGCAAATGGAACGAATTTGACAAAAAATAAGAAGCAAAAACTCGTATTATTGAGTTAATAGTTATAGTATGTAGCCGACACGCACTTTTACGTGCATTCAAAGTGGAGTTACAAATGCTATGTTTGCGTTAAGGAATTAATTAAATAATCACTATAAGTAAAAAGTTATTCAGTTTTTTTCGTCTCCTGAAATGTAGCCAAAATTGATATACGAGGTTTTCGAAGAACAGCGACGAAATGCCTTTTCGACTGGGCTGTTTCGTGGAGCAGATTACAGTCTGGTTCCCGTTCTAATTTTACAGTTGTATTACTGTACAAGTGCTGTAATTGTGGGGACGGGAACCATGCTAAAAACTTGCTTCACGAAACAGCCCATTCGAAAAGGTCTAATCTATCAGCTGTTAAATTATGCTAATTTTATGAAGGTAGTTGGACCGCTATTGAGTTGTCCACTACTTTCACAAATTCAAGTGAACAGTGCAGCGGTGTGCGCTGATGTTCTGGTGTTGATCAACTAATCGTGTGTAGTGCTGGACGTTTAAACTGTACGTCCGCAGTTGCAAGTACAATAAATGTTCCAAGATCACAAAGCCAGCTGTAGTTTACTAATTTTAATGAGTCGTAACAATAACAATCACAAAGTTTATATTCACAGAGTTCAGATATATCACAAAGATATTAATTATTTCACAGAGTCACAAGTTATCAAATTAAATCAAATGCACAAAGTCTATACTTCACAGAGATACTGTCTTTTCAAATTATATTAAGTTCTTAAGTTCTGTATTATGTCTACAGTTTAAGTCCATTTTTATAAGGTAACCCTTAACTCTAGCAGACAGAGTAATTCACTCAATCTGAGAAGCCACTCAAGTTACTTAAACCAAACATATCAGACTAAATATGTAAAGTATTTCACACCTATGATAATTCAATTAAAACTTGAAATAAAAGTATGATAACCATTTAAGAAATAATAACAAACAATCACAAACTGGATTGACTTAATCACCTGATTCACAAAGAACAATGCAAGATAATATACTTAGAAAGAAGTCCTATGAAAATGCATGAAGACATATGAAGACACACTGAGGCTAAATTACTAAAATAGGATAATAATCAGTTTAGAAATGGAATGAATGTATATTAATAAATTGGTAATCTGAGTTTGAATAGACAAATCAACATTTTTAAAAGCCATACAAAATAGGGTGAAATTGTTATCATAATAGTTCCCCTCAACTACCTTAGCTTTCGACCCGAAAGTTGAAATACAAATACATAGTGTAACAACAATTTTGTCTATGGACAGAAATCATCATTCCTCTGATTGCAGAGACAAGTAAAGTGTCTTCCATTACAAAATTCACACACACTTCTAAGTATGGTTGCAACACAATCGTCAGGGTCATGGTATCTGGAACTACCACAACATTCACAATAAAATGGGTCCAAATCTGGCATACAATATTCCCTGAGCTGAACGCTGATGAATGTTGATAACTTCTGGATGTCTTCTATATTCCCTTCTATGAACATGGTACCCTGATATTTAAGTCGCTGAATTTCACTCTCATACCACTGGATTGATTTTGATTCCACTTCATTTGTATTTACTGGATTGAGTATTGATTCATGATCACATTTACATTCCCTTTCAAAAACTTTTTGACTTAAATTGCTGATTAGGGCTGCCATCTCTTTATTCTTCTTTTTGAGATTAGCATTTTCTCTCTGAACTGCAGCATATTTTCTATTAGTTCCAATCTGATGACACGAATTGTACTGGATCGCAGATACTAATTCATCATTTCCAACAGTAGAATATGGCATTTCTGAACAGATGTAATTTTTATCATCAGCGATTTCACTTATTTCACACACAGATCTTGTTCTAGTTGAAATGCTGTCACATCTTGGTTCTTTGACAGAATGGGTCCTCTTGATGGACCTACAGAAATCAGCGTAGTGTCCATAACGCCTACACTTGTAGCATTGACGATTCATTGCCTTACAACGATGATGATAAGAACAACACTCACCACACTGTCCACACAATAATGATGGTTGAAATCTCTGCCATTCTGGTTTATGCAGCATATCGTGACTGACTGCAGACGGATGAGCACCAAACGGGTATCGCCGAACATGATGAGTTGACATTTTCAGTCTTGACTCCACTGGCATTCTTCCGATATTGGGTTGACCGCTGAGCTGTGTCTTGTCACAAGTATGGGGAATACTCGCTTGCAGGTTTCCAGAAGTACCGAGATCTTAGCCGCTGTTCTCCGCCAACTTTTATGAAGGTAGTTGGACCGCTATTGAGTTGTCCACTACTTTCACAAATTCAAGTGAACAGTGCAGCGGTGTGCGCTGATGTTCTGGTGTTGATCAACTAATCGTGTGTAGTGCTGGACGTTTAAACTGTACGTCCGCAGTTGCAAGTACAATAAATGTTCCAAGATCACAAAGCCAGCTGTAGTTTACTAATTTTAATGAGTCGTAACAATAACAATCACAAAGTTTATATTCACAGAGTTCAGATATATCACAAAGATATTAATTATTTCACAGAGTCACAAGTTATCAAATTAAATCAAATGCACAAAGTCTATACTTCACAGAGATACTGTCTTTTCAAATTATATTAAGTTCTTAAGTTCTGTATTATGTCTACAGTTTAAGTCCATTTTTATAAGGTAACCCTTAACTCTAGCAGACAGAGTAATTCACTCAATCTGAGAAGCCACTCAAGTTACTTAAACCAAACATATCAGACTAAATATGTAAAGTATTTCACACCTATGATAATTCAATTAAAACTTGAAATAAAAGTATGATAACCATTTAAGAAATAATAACAAACAATCACAAACTGGATTGACTTAATCACCTGATTCACAAAGAACAATGCAAGATAATATACTTAGAAAGAAGTCCTATGAAAATGCATGAAGACATATGAAGACACACTGAGGCTAAATTACTAAAATAGGATAATAATCAGTTTAGAAATGGAATGAATGTATATTAATAAATTGGTAATCTGAGTTTGAATAGACAAATCAACATTTTTAAAAGCCATACAAAATAGGGTGAAATTGTTATCATAATACTAATATAATGTCGATAATCATGTTAAAATACTATAAGTATTATATGCGTACTGTAAGTGTAACTTATCGCACTTGACTTGTCATTACTAGGAATCTGGATAGGGTTGAAGTGTTTTTCGTGGAAGAGTATAACTGTGTGACTGACGTAACTTTAAACCTTTATTAGCCAGTTGATACGCACTTCTATCATGACTCATGGTTACTTTTAAAACACTTAAATTTGATTCACCCGTTTGGATGCTAAACATATGTTTCTTTTTTACGTAGACTCTAATAGTTAGAACATAAAAAATAAAATTATTTAGTACATTTTTTTATTGTTAGAAAATATAAAGTAATAGTATGTTATAGTTAGAACATATTAAGTAAATTTTAATGATTAAAAAGGGCGGAGCGAGCGAAGCGAAGCGAGTCCTTTTTAGTCATTAAAATTTACTTAATATGTTCTAACTAACTTAGAATATAACATTCTGCATTCTGATTGGCCGATAGAAATTCGCGCCAACGCATGACGTCAAGTCTGTTAAGAGAAAATTTTAATGATTAAATTTTCATTTAACCGCGAAAATGCGGCGTTTTCATTGGCTCACAATGTAGGTTATATTCTAAATAATAATAGAACATATTTGATAAGCGAAGCAAGTCCATTTGAGCCATTAAACATTTACTTAATAATTATGTTATCACTTATTTTAATAGAATGTTACATCCTGTCTTGATTGGCCGATAGAAATTCGCGCCAAAACATGACGTCACGTCTATTATAGCAAAACTAATAGCATTTAACTTGGTTGAAAACGTAAGTTATATTCTATGATGTATACTCAACAATATGTTTCGTACATTTGCACTAAACAGATCATACGCACATGCAGTTAAACATCAGTCATGTTTGATGCATCGAATGGTCGGTTACTAAGACATTTTGAACTGTATATAGTACGAGCAAGTTGAATAAAATCTTTAACCATCAGAACTGTGGAATATCTACTTCAAATACCGTACATTTGTAAATACCACTTGCAGATCTGAAACTTTTCTAATTAATATGTAATGAAAGTTCCATCGACTGGTTAAACTAACACTGGATGACCTATAATAATATAACTTTAAGTACCAATGCACTCGTAGGCATCTACGAATTAAATATTTATTTTAAGTTGTTTTAGTTCAGTTTTCAGCTGCAAATCAATATAAATATTGGATCAATTCTTGAACCAAGGTATATCACAGATTGAATGCAGAGCCAAACATGGGAACCAGGGCCGAACATAGAACTAGGACATAACAGAGGAACCAAAACCAAACATGGGAACCAGGGCCGAACATAGAAACTAGGTCATACAGAGGAACCAAAACCAAACATGGGAACCAGGGCCGAACATAGGAACTAGGACATACAGAGGAACCAAAACCAAACATGGGAACCAGGGCCGAACATAGAAACTAGGTCATACAGAGGAACCAAAACCAAACATGGGAACCAGGGCCGAACATAGGAACTAGGACATACAGAGGAACCAAAGCCAAACATGGGAACCAGGGCCGAACATGGGAACCAGGGCCGAACATAGAACTAGGACATACAGAGGAACCAAAACCAAAACTGGTAACCAGGGCTCAACATAGAACTAGGACATACAGAGGAACCAAAACCAAAAATGGTAACCAATGCCAAACTTAGTTACCAGGGTTAACATGAAACCAAGGCCTACTAACTCTGGAACCAAGCCGAAACCTATGAACCAATGCCAAACATAATCACCAAGGCCAAACATGGCAACCAATGCCAAACATAGTCACCAATGCATGCCAAACATAGGGACCAATGCCAAACATAGAGACCAATGCCAAACATGGCAACCAATGACAAACATAGGGACCAAGGCAAAACAAAGGGACTAATGCCAAACATAGGCACCAATGACAAACATATAAGCGGATTTAGCTCAGTGGTAACACACTGGGCTGTCAATTCAGAGGTCGGGGGTTCAATCCCTGGCATCGGAACTTGACATTTCTGAAATATTTATAATATTTCCCGCTAGATCTGGCCGCGTGGTCTGCAAAGTTTCTGGAAGTGCCAGGAAGCTGTGTATCGGTGCTATACACCGGGCACATTAAAGAACCAGACTGTCTATTCGAAATAAGAGCTATGCGCACTTCTGCAGCGCCGGACATGCCTGTATCTAATGTATCTCTCTCCCTTCATGGGCTTTCTCTCAGTCTGTCCCTCTGGTCAGATCATTCTGTATCTGTACTGGTAGAGGATGCAACTGATGTCAAACGAAAGCCCCAAAACCAAACATAGGATTCAATACCTTGCATAGGAACCAAAGCCAAACAAAGGATCAATGTCAATCATAGGAATCAATACTAAACATAGGAACCAATACTAAACTTAGGAACAAAAGCCAAACATAGCAACCAATGCCAAACATAGGAACCAATGCCAAACATAGCAACAAATGCCAAACATAGGAACCAATGCCAAACATAAGATACAATGCCAAACATAAGATACAATGCCAAACATAAGATACAATGCCAAACATAGGAACCAATGCCAAACATAGGAACCAATACTAAACATAGGAACCAATGCCAAACATAGGAACCAATGCCAAACATAGGAACCAATGCCAAACATAGGATCCAATGCCAAACATAAGATACAATGCAAAACATAGGAACCAATGCCAAACATAAGATACAATGCCAAACATAGGAACCAATGCCAAACATAAGATACAATGCCAAACATAGGAACCAATGCCAAACATAGGAACCAATACTAAACATAGGAACCAATGCCAAACATAGGAACCAATGCCAAACATAGGAACCAATGCCAAACATAGGAACCAATGCCAAACATAAGATACAATGCAAAACATAGGAACCAATGCCAAACATAGCAACCAAAGCCAAACATAGGAACCAATGCCAAACATAGCAACCAATACCAAACATGGCAACCAATGCCAAACATAGGAACCAAAGCCAAACATAGCAACCAATGCCAAACATAGGAAACATTGCCAAACATAGGAACCAAAGCCAAACATAGCAACCAATGCCAAACATGGCAACCAATGCCAAACATAGGAACTAATGCCAAACATAGGAACCAAAGCCAAACATGACAACCAATGCCAAACATAGGAACCAAAGCCAAACATAAGATACAATGCCAAACATAGGAAACATTGCCAAACATAGGAACCAATGCCAAACATAGGAACCAATACTAAACATAGGAACCAATACTCAATTTAGGAACCAAAGCCAAACAAAGGAATCAATGTCAATCATAGGAATCAATACTAAACATAGGAACCAATACTAAACTTAGGAACAAAAGCCAAACATAGCAACCAATGCCAAACATAGCAAACAATGCCAAACATAGCAACCAATGCCAAACATAGCAACCAATGCCAAACATAAGATACAATGCCAAACATAAGATACAATGCCAAACATAGGAACCAATGCCAAACATAAGATACAATGCCAAACATAGGAACCAATGCCAAACATAGGAACCAATACTAAACATAGGAACCAATGCCAAACATAGGAACCAAAGCCAAACATAGCAACCAATGCCAAACATAGGAAACATTGCCAAACATAGCAACCAAAGCCAAACATAGCAACCAATGCCAAACATGGCAACCAATGCCAAACATAGGAACCAATGCCAAACATAGGAACCAATACTAAACATAGGAACCAATGCCAAACATAGGAACCAAAGCCAAACATAGCAACCAATGCCAAACATAGGAAACATTGCCAAACATAGGAACCAAAGCCAAACATAGCAACCAATGCCAAACATAGGAACCAAAGCCAAACATGACAACCAATGCCAAACATAGGAACCAATGCCAAACATAAGATACAATGCCAAACATAGGAAACATTGCCAAACATAGGAACAAATGCCAAACATAGGAACCAATGCCAAACATAGCAATCCAGCTTATAATAGTCACACAATCGCAAACATATCAACCAGCACGATTTCTGAAAATAGGCATCCATGCCAAGCATAGGCAACATGGTCAAGCAAAGACAAGAAAAAACAGAAATAAATACAAAAAATATGGGTACCAGGATTAAAACATATGTACTACTGGAAGTATGCTCACACATAGACATCAAGGCAAAACAAAAAAGGTTGCTTATGACCTACATCAAAGATGTAAACGCTTGTTGAGAACCACCTAAGGATCATTCATTCATTTCAGTACAGTTTGGTTAAAGTATCAATTAGGATGCGACTCATTAGAAGAAAATGTTGATGGGCGACGCACGAGGGACATATAACAATATTAAACGCTCATGTTTTGCACTTTACGCTCTGATGAGCTAAAGAATATGTCGTAAAATGTGAGTTCTGTGCAAAAACGGATGAACGCATGTCCTCCAAAATTGTCATACTTTCAAACACAAAATTCCGTGCATTGTCGCAGATGTTCATAATCTTTACACAGGAAACAAATGTGCAGCGCTGTAAGCTCGTATACATTATGAACACCCTAAAATATTTAAATTCAGCAACATTAATCAGCTTCTGTTAACAGACAATGTCCATCGAGTACAAACATGAAACAAATCATTTTTGAAGTACATTCGTTGTAATCGACTATTCCCGCTATACTTCGCACTGGTTTGCATGCGGTGTTATTTAGTGTCTGCTTCCTGTTAAGGTGGTATTCCATGAGACACACTGTCTTGTTTACTCCAGAAAATCAAGCATCATGTATAAGTTTCCCTGACCTTACCTTACAGTGGACTTTCAAGTTATTATTGTCTGTAACACTGAATATGCAGTTATGTGTATGTGTCGTCGTACCTTTCTTGGACGGTGCCATTTTACGGATTTTGATCGTGTCCAAAACAAGCACGGCACATTTAAAGGTAAAGTCATACTTTTAGAAAGTTACTACAATGACGTGATATAATTTATTGACAAAACGTACGTTTTAATGCCTGCATCGTTTTGCCGTGATTTCCGAAATATGCAATGCATAGACTTATATTACGACCTTTTGTAGCGTCGTACACTCACACCAGGCATTTACACGTCCATTTTATTATACATGTATAATAATATATATTATACTATTACAAATGTGTGTACGTCACTCAGGAACAAGAAAACTACATGAATTCAAAAACGTCACTCAGGAACAAGAAAACTACATGAATTCAAAAACGTCACTCAGGAACAAGAAAACTACATGAATTCAGAAACGTCACTCAGGAACAAGAAAACTACATGAAAACTACATGAATTCAGAAACGTCACTCAGGAACAAGAAAACTACATGAATTCAGAAACGTCACTCAGGAACAAGAAAACTACATGAATTCTACGATGTTCCGAGAAAACCCTATGCCAACATTGTTAGTTTCTTTGATAGTATATTGCAGTATTCAAAGCAACATTCTACAATGCAACATTGACAAAATGCAGCTGCAGCATTATCTTATAGAGGTTGGGATCATGATGGCGAACAATCAGAGAAGAGTGGCACTCGACATTGAAATACTTTTGGGTGGTACTTTATAACTGTATATTTTCGATGACGATAATATTATGTCGCTAAGGGAGAGGTTTCATAAAAATGTCCGGTGTATAGAATCCCATTGAAACATCAAAAATTAAATTGTGTGGATGATGTTTTAGTTTATGGTTGAATGTCCATCAACCGACATACAGTCGTATCACGTTACTAGTAACCCAACACTGGTATAGCTAGGTGCTTCTGGAACTACATATTAATTGCATAAACTTAGCTCCAAGCAAACGTCCTTGGTAATATTATTAAGCGCTCCCTAGGACGGAACATTCCATTCCCGAGGGGGTCTGACCACAACGTGAGAACTAGTTTGGTAATGATGTGGATAAGGGAAACCTGATTAAGGTTCATTCTAGGGGGCGAAAATGTGTTTTTTTCTTCAGTGATTTAAATATCCTTTTGGCAGAGAAACACATAAGTCTCATACATCATTTTGTAGCTTAAAGTTCAAATAATCTATATCAACAAGTGTTTTGTTATATGCACTTGTTATAAAAATGTATTTATAAAAAGTTAATTACAAAATAGGTATACATTTTTCAAAATGTCAGTCTCATTTATTGGGTAACAAAATGCTAGAAAAATTAGAAATTGTGTTTGTCAAATATTTGAACAAGGTCATGCCTGCCCATTCATTTAAATAAAAGCAGTCAAAATGCATTGATTTTGAACAATAAAATACATCAACATGAATTAAAATCTATCACATGTGTATGTGTGAAGGCCTACTTTTAATAAATCCTAAAAAGTTTAGGGTACGGTGGACCTGACGGACCAGATAGTTATTGGTTGTCAATAACCGATTTAATCGAGTCTATAAGACTTAAAACCCGATTATTTGTAAAAGTTTTAAGTTGCCTCGAAAGAACTGAAACAGGTTTATGGAAAATTAACTAAAGCTTTAGTATTTCTTTCATTTATAAACATATTTAGTTAGATATTCCTTTCCACTGTAATTTATTTGTTTATATACCAAATAAATTGCTTATTTATCTATAGTCGAACTGGTCACTGATAACGTTTGTACCGTCCGTTAGCCCGTTTCTTTTAACATGGAAAAATGCTGTATTTGGTCAGTTTGTGTGTTAAAATGGTTAAATATTACTCAAAAACCTATTTGCAGACGATAATATAGCATGGCAGTAACCTCACACCATACATAAACTTACCGATCACGTTGTAACATTTGCACGGACTATTCGTGTGGATTGAATATTTCTGACAGAATGTGTAATGACCGATTTTACACAAACTGTATGTGATCGAGAAACGATCCAGACAATCAAGTTACAAAACTGTGTTTGCAATGATTATACGAGCATAATTAACATAAGGATTATTTAAAAACACATAGTACTTTTGTAATTTAACTAAAATAAAGTTTGACAGACAGCCTCGTAACACATATCAGATTATCAATTCGCTAACATGTGCAGCATGTGTTGAGATAGGAAAATGCCTATGTTGATGTTTCATTGGGACTTATATTAAACTGTTAAACCGTAAGTATCATATTGTATTCGATGTCATTATTTGTTATGAACGGCACATTATGAACACCGCATCATATTGATTTCGTCGATAAACTGTCGCACTACTTTGGCGCATGAATATAAATTTGCTACACAGCGCGAAATTCGTAAACAAACGAGATGAAAACAATAATAAATATTTGGTTTTCATTGTTATTATCGTAGGATCGTTTGTAAAGATGATAAATTATGAATGCAATAAAGTTCATTATTCGATCTGGCTATCGATTATGTTGATTACTTTGTTAGAAAAACATGTTGCTGTACGTTTACTGTGGTGACAGGAGGGATCAAACATGGCGACTTCCTTGTCGAAATTACACATCAACATGAAGGTGTTTTTCTCGTAAACAAAACACCAGCAGCTAATTTCAAGCCTGGCATGCCCTTGCGACGATTGATTATAAAGTATATTCAATGAGTTCGTATTATAAAATACAATAATGATAACGTTTGACATTTTGAAAAAAATGCTGTATTTTTTCTTCAAAAATCGCCTTTATTTTAGTGCTAGCATTTGCATAAGGCGACTATATGGTACATTTCACATCACACGCAAGTGCTACAATGGTTTCCTATAATATATGATAAAATCAGATGACATACGCTGTTTGAAATAGTTTTTATCAAGTGTATGTTTTTTAAGCATTTTCAAGGGGTAGGATCTACCTTAACTGTAAAGATTAAATAACGAAGTTTGTGTCCAAAGACGTGGTCGGTTTTGCATATGACAATTGATATCATTGGTGGGGGTAAAGGCAGTCTTAACTTACTTCTGATTTCACATCAAAATGCGTGGATATTAATCAAGGTGTAAATGACCTGACATAAGTTGTTGCTGTAGAGACTCTGTATTCACAATCCTGCAGGGAATACATGTCCCACAGTGTCCCAGGATTTGCCAGAGTGTGCACCTTTGAACCATTCACCATATCGACATTACAGGTTAAAATCCGTTTTCCGGGATAACGGAATTTATTGAGCGACAATGTGCGAGATATTCCGAATGTACGTGAGGGGGGAAAATGCCTATAGCGTATAGAGCAACCAGGTACAATAATCGCGATTATTTAAGCCAAATGATAAGAATTTGTAAAAAGTCTTACTAGTAAACAATGACAACACCATTTTACGACCTCGCTGACAATTTTTTTGCCAAAATAATATGTTTAACTTGAAAAATGCGTATATTTTCTCGCCATCGGTATCGAGCTACGGAAGCGGCAGTGTAGAATAAAATGCAATATTTCGAATATAAAGCATTTTTTAGGATAATTCTTGCTAAAGTTTAAAAACAAAGATGTTTAATGATAATGTGTAATAATTGTTTTATATGTTTTTAATGTTTAAACGTTCAAAAAAGAATAATTATATACACTCCCGCTATACCGCTTATTGCTCGCTAACCCCCTGACCGTGAAATTTCGGGTCCGGAAAAACGGGTATTATTGGGTAATGTCGATATCGAGAATGTCCGTAGCTTGCATGAAATATATACAATTGACATATTAAACTGTTCTATGAAACAACAGAGGGTAGCATTTGGGAGCCTTCCTGAACTGAATCCTGCTTCATGTGCTTGGTCTTCTCTTCTCTTGTTTGCTTCTGTCTTGATCCTCATGATGCCAGTAAATCGGCCACTTGGGTACTAATCCCCACAAGAAAGGTATGTTTGTATATTCCACATAAACACATCCATCTAGATAGGATAGTGATCCACACACATAGATGGACGTCCCAACAATGGATGTTCGACGAGTGATCACAAAGCTCATATTTTCACTTGGTGACAGGTGGACTACACGCATGCTCATCTCAGTACGAATGAACAAGAGAAATGAATGTCCTTATAAGTTACAGAAAAAAACAAGCATGTTTGTCAGCTTTCATATTTAATAATAATGAACTATACAAATGATATAGTTGATAGTTAAAGATGTTAAAACTTTAACACAGCTACATAAAACAGTCTATATCTACCAGATACTACAACAGTCTTACTGAATGGTCGCCAATGAATATTCTAAGTATCGTAAAGTAAAATATTGAATATGCATTTATTGCACTATTCCATAAGTCTGTGAATAATTAAATATAAAAGAAGTTATGCATGCAAAATATTTTTTGATATTTGATTTATAAATTAATATTGAAATATAAAACCGGTTACATGTATGTGCATCTCAAAATCACTTGATTTTGAAAACGCGCATATAACCATTCATAATATTATGGATATACTATTGTAACTAGATGGGTTTCTGAGACAAAATGTATGTCTTCCAAGAAGGGTCCTAACTAAGGCAATATTCAAACGACCATACATTCCTGACGATATGCGCATTTACGTACGTCAAGTTACATTTAAATCCGACCTATGACAAACTATAGTATGTAAAGTGTCTGCCTACATTGACCAACAAGGTATTAATTCTAGAACCAGTTTTGCACAGTATGAAGCTATTGGGGCGAACTACTGACTGGCTGGTTTATTATGTATGGTTTGTAGTATTGTCATGTGTCTATAAAGACAGGCTCGGAGTCTAGGATTGTATTTGCATGTATGGCCAAAAATGAGCTATGTACGTACATGATATTAATGATGTCTGGTTAGACGATATACCGGTATGACTACTGTTTAGGGGTTATGTTACATTGTTGATGGGCAGGGAAACTGGCAAAATCTTAGCTACTTAAGCAGGAAGAAATTCAAAGTGAAAGGCAGATGCTAGTATCATGTGTGGAGTAAAGGCTAAACAATCTATTATAAACATGGCGATATCGTCCTTATATATGCATTTATAGAACTAGGACACAACTTTGTAGATTTCTTTATATGATATACATAGCATGTGGCAATAAAATGGCTTATTGAATATATATATATATATGTATAATATGATACAATGTAACAGCAATAATATTAACAAGCAAAAAAGACAAAGATGTATATACGAAGAAATATAAAACAAACTTCTATCAAAAGTGGTTTACCCTCAATGATATCAATGAATACAAATTGTACATAAAAACTAGAAATTCAACAGCTAGGAGAAAATATGACAAGTGACTTGAAAAACTAATTATGGTGACCCAAGTATAGTGTTATGACCTTCACCCTATCATTTCACCTTGACCTTGACCTACATCATTGGTACTATAACCTTGACATTCCAGAAATGGTTGATAAGTACAGGGTTAAGTACCATTGACCCCAAGATTCACAAAATAAGCCTACATTTATAATGAAATAAATCCTGGTAGTACTGAATATTGAAAACAAATGATTTCTATTAGCAAAAATGGGCAATACCGAAAACAAATTATATTTTCAACTGACATTGTGTTTCCAAATTGATAATTTTTACTGAATTATAGAGTAATTTTAAATGTAGTTGGTTGGCCAAGTCAGCCTTTAATTGAATTTTTTCTTGTCTGTTTGTCTGCTTTAATAATAATTATTATAAGAGTTCCATCCTTGAATGTGTGACAGTTACAATTCAATATTATTTATTTTCATTTGCATTTCAATAAAATGATGATTTGAGGACCACCTAATTAAGTCAAAATTTGGTAAATGATATTTTTAAAGTGTATAAATTCCTGAAATTCCCTTGTTGAGAATATTTAACTTGTTTTTGGTATTCTTAATTTGTTTTCAGTTGTTTTTGGTAAATCATTTGTTTGCAGTATTTTAGTAATACCCAATGAGCCTGGAGATTTCTAGGCAAAAAATGCTCTTAACTAATGTGGGAGAACATATGGGTAGGCATTGTGATTAAAATTATGCTGAAATTTGAAAATGTTCAGCATTAATGTTTAATATCATACGGTTCCCTAATATATATAATATATATTGATATGATTTATATATACATGAATATCTATTATACAACACAAAACGTTTAAGGCTAATACATATCACAAGCTATAGTTTCATTGACAATTAAAAAACTAACAAATAACATATCGTAACAAAATGTATATACACGAGGATCATAGATCCTGGGGCGCTCACCTGCTAAACATGGTCAAACTTCGAACTTGAAGTCATCAAGATAAACATTTTGACTAAACTTGATGAAGGTTAAAGCAAAAATGTGGCCTCCAGAGTGTAAACAAGGTTTTGCTATTATTTGACATATTGACCTAGTTTTTGACCTCACATGACCCAACTTCAAAAGTGACCTTAAGGTCGTCATGATAAACATTTTGACCAAAGTTGATGAAGATAAAAACAAAAAAGTGCCCTCAAGAGTGTTAATAAGGTTTTTCTACTATTTGACCTTTCGACCTAGTTTTGACTCCACTTAACCCAACTTCAAACTTGACCTTAAGGTCATCAAGATACACATTTTGACCAAACATCATGAAGATTAAAGCAAAAATGTGGCCTCCAGAGTGTTAACAAGGTTTTCCTATTATATGACCTATTGACCTAGTTTTTAAACCCACATGACCCAACTTCGATCTTGACCTAGATTTTATAGGGATACAACTACATGTACTAACCAAGTTTGATGAAGATCAAAGCAAAAATGTGGCCTCTAGAGTGTTAACAAGGTTTTCCTATTATTTGACCTTTTGACCTAGTTTTTGACCCCACATGATGAGAGTGCTAGAGTGTTAACGGTGAAAAAGCTAACGGACTGACAGACGGACAAAAAACAATCACAAATTTTAAGCTCACCTTGCCACTTTGTGGCAGGTGAGCTAAAAACAGATAATAAGTGTTGATATATTAATTAAAAACACTGAAAAAGGCTGGGTTAGGGTGCTTACAGTGGTCATGCATAGTTCGACTAGAGACTGCAAACACTTCCAGTGTTTAAACGAGTGTGGTTTAGATGAGTTTAGTCTGCCCCATCTTAAAACTACTTGAACCCAAATATTGGGTTTTGGCATTTGGAGAAACCAGACATTCCCAGGTCCACACCAAACTTAAGTTCACTCTAAAACCCAGCCTTTTACGTGCCTAGTTTTGATATACTATAAGCTGTGTAAGAATCAGTCAACAAGATTGGGAAAGAGTTGTCTCCACTCTGGTAATCACTGTGAAAATATCTGGAGATTGACATCTAAAGTTTTCCAACTTGCATTAAGATTATACAGTGTAAGAAAGTGCATTGAGACTGCAAGGACATACAGTAAATATAATCAAGTATATAAGTAAGGAGTTAAAAGGTTAAACAATGTTGCTTGAGCTCAATATGAGATTTACAGCAATTTTTGACAGTATTTCTATCAGTGCTGAACCACAGGATACATCTGACATATCTGGCATTACTAGGTTACTGATGTTGGAAGCACTTTGTAATCGAGCAATCCCTGTCAGCACCACTGCTTAATTTCTCTGAGCAAGAATACACAAAGGTGCAAATTGGTGCCTGCGAGGACAGTGTTTATACATGTTCAATATTCCAGGGTGCCGTATGTCAATGTTGGCTGCACACCAACCAGGAGAGAAAAAGTTACCCTAGGGAGACTCAGCCATGGAAAATAGGTTTATTTAGGTAGCACAATGACCGGGGGGGGGGGTTAAATGTCAAAAAGGGTGGCACAAGGGCTGAATTACTGAAAGCAGCCCTAGAAAACTGGTAACTTTACTTAAAAACTTATGTTAGGTATGATTACATGTACTGGTACCCTTGGTGACACTTGTGGCAAGAAGCTGAGCATGTTTCATCAGATGCATTAGAAATGGTTGGGATACAACATTGCTGTTAACTGATCACAGAAAACAATCATATCAACTGTAGTAGGAACAGAACCCTTCTAATTGACCATACAAGTGCTCCATTTAATGGACCTTTAACCCATTGTTAATACATATACAGTAGCTGCTGTTTTAAGGTATGCTGAGTGTACAGTAGCTGCTATTTTAAGGTATGCTGAGTGTACAGTAGCTGCTGTTTTAAGGTATGCTGAGGCAGACTCTGTAGCATGATGTTCAAAGATTTATTGAATACATGTTACAATGATGTTAAACGATTTTAGTTATATAAGTACATAATAACATGATAATGTTGATTGCTGTTGGGAAGAATCTGTATAGGCCCAATGCAAGAATATTATGCTCCAATATGAAGGTAAGGTATTACATATATGATATATAACCCTACCACAAATACAGTTTTACACATAATATGTTCATAATAGCTTATCCTCTGTGTGGTGCGGGTAGTGATTGTTTTAGTTCACCCAGAATGCAATGCAATTATGGATCAGTCAACCAATTAGATCGACAAAGGTTTAACAATCTTCTGAATTAGTCACATATTGCTGGCTTAGCATGAGAAGGTCGTAAGTACAAAATTGATACTTTGAGAAAACTAGAAACAAGAAATATCTTTAAAAAAGATAAACAGCGTTAATATAGCAGATAAGTATACTTATTTTCAGTGAAGATGCGGACATTATTTCATATCGTTGAAATTGAAAAACACAAATAAAACCAGAATTTATATATATATATGTGTATATTGTTTAAAAATAATAATATAGGTATGTATAGTTGTTTATATTCTATGGGCGGTTATATCAGGCAATTAGAGCAATAATGATTCCAAACTTAACTCAGATTTTAATATTTAGCACGCATTATGTCTAAAAAAACCTGTAGACGGGACTTACCTTAAATAAACGTAGAAATTAAAGACAAAACGAAAACGGGAAAAAGGAAAATCAGAAAAAAATATGACTTGAGTTTTGAACCGGAGGCCCTCTGCTCATAACACGAGTCAAGCAGGCGAACGCGTAACCAATGTAGCTAATCTTGCTACTACATTAATCTGCTCGATTATGTTTAGACATTCACTCATCATTTTACCGGGTCAATTTAAGGTCAAACGGCTAGTAAAGTAATACTGTTCGCATCGTGAGAACCGCGAATGACAGATCTGTGTGTGTAGCTATTGTAAGTTTCGTTGACATGTTTAACAAAATGTAATTTTTTCGCGGTATCTTTTGTGATGAGTATAGCATATTCCCACCTATCAGAAATCCTGTATCTCGTCACCGCTAATTTATGTACAAACGTTTCATTGGTTTTCGATGTGGTCAAAACGAGGTTGAATATCAAGCTAGACAGCTAACGCTGAAAAACTGTCTAAAAACTACTCTCTACTAATGGAAAAACAAGCTTTCCAACTTCAGTTTGGTCAATATGACCAGTTCCAATTTCCGTGACAATAGGCTCATAAGAAGCGCCTTGTGATGCAGATTTCAAATATGCAAGAGTCTTATTTATATGTCGTATGTAGCACTAACTACCTTCTCATTCTAGACCAGAGAGATATAATATAGTTAATTTTATACTTTAAAGTCATGCAATTATCAAACATAATTGAGCAGTCCATATCTTTTCCCACAGTTCCATTATGGATTTCATTTTATGCGATGACAACACTTAAGCAAACTTGATTATTATTATTATATATATATATAGCAGGCCAAAACAGAGCATTATTTTCAACAATAGTTTCAGCATTTAGCTAGGAAAGGGCAAGAAAGACCAATGGAATTAATAAGTAGAATAGAGTATTAAGTTAAATCAAATAATTAGCAAAATATATCAGAAATATACAAATGGGAAGTACAATAATAAATGAAATATGTATATATAACAGAGATTCAAGGTGAAATTAAACAGATTTCCCTGATTTAGTGAAAGAAGTTTTGCTCAGGTAACATTCAAACAAAGAGTATGGCGGGTAGCAATCTTTGAGCAACCACACTCTATAAGGTACAGTACCCCACCCAATGCAGTGTAAACCAGTGATGTGGTATACAGTGTAAACCAGTGATGTGGTATACAGTGTAAACCAGTGATGTGGTATACAGTTTCAGTTTATCATACTATGTATTTTACAATAAAACATAAATATCAGATATAAACAATGATGGTTTCAAATTGTAGCAATAATTATATACAAAGGGCCTGCTATAAGGTCACTGATAAGTAATGAGGAACAAATCACACAAGAGGACTGGTGTGACCATGTCCAACAATATACATGTTCCCCACAGCTCTTTGATTTCTACTACTTCATTACATTATTCACAAGTGATTTAAAGTATGAATTGTTCACTATACAAACAGACAGAAGTCCAACAAATACATGTACTTATAATAAAACATTCATGTACAACTTTACTGTTTTCAGAGTTTTTCATTCAAATACAGACACACAGCCTGATGCAAACTATTTCTTCAAAAGCCTTATGTACAAGCAAGTCTGGTACAACCCTAATATGTAACAGCTAGGTGGCTGATTAATTAATCTTCTAATTGGATTGATTTGTCCATCATAACTTATCAGTTCCTTCCTGCATTCAGCCCTAAATTGATTGACTAGTTGAAAAAAACATTAATGCCAATAAAAAACAATAAAAATTCAAATTGTATACATATAAGCGATATTAAAATAGATCTATATAACCATACAATGTTAAATAGATCAGTTTTAATGGAAGCTATAATTTGACCACTGGGGCAAGTTGGAAATGATAACATATATATATATATTGTACTATAATATTACCAGTATAAAGTTCAATAGGACCCTAATAGCTTTAGTACCTACTACTATAACGATGTATTGTTTCAAACAAGTGCCCTTAATGACACTGTCAATGTAATTTGTAAATTAAATTGCCACAATAAATAGTTTGACTTCTTATACCATGGGTATACGGTGTTTTTAATTCTACAAAACTTTGGGTATTTAAATAACCAAACTTTGAAGTTGACAGCCAATGAAAATATGTTTTACAAACAACTGGCAAATAAAAGTGTTTACATTGACCATGGTAGTTTCAACCAATGAAAACATGTTTTACTAACAACTGACCAGTAGAAAGTGTTTTCATGGAGCATGGTATTTTCAGCCAATGGAAACATGTTTTACAAACAACCGGCCAGTAGAAATTGTTTTCAAGGAACAAGGTTTTCTTAGCCAATGAAAACATGTTTTACTAACAACTACCCAGTAGAAAGTGTTTTCATGGAATATAGTATTCTCAGCCAGTGGAAACATGTTTTACAATTAACCAATAGATAGTGCTTGTACAGAACTCAATATCCTCAATGATGGTTGTAACTACTAGGGGCACTTGTTGGGAACAATAAAGATGATTATGTAAGACACTGTGACATTCTGCTTGCAGACAGCCATCAGAAACAGGAGCCCGTTGTCTAACTTAGGCGCTACTGAGCGCTTTTTGGTAGCGCTTTCCTACGTCTATGCAATGAAATGCCAGCAAGGAGTGTACGCCGATAGCATACCGTTTCTCAGGATTTGCTGGGGGAGCGCTACTGAATGCTTTCTTACACAACAGACTGCTTCAGTAGCGCTTTTCTGTGCAACAGTCTATGAAGAGCTTTTTTGAAGCAAGCCGTTTCCTAGCAAAGCGCTATCGAGCACTTGGTAGCTGTTTGGTTAGGCAACGGGCTCCACTTATACAACATATTAGGCAACGGGCTCCACTTATACAACATATACACATATATCTGTCTGTCTGTCTGTCCGCCTTTGTGATGTATCTCAATCAGTGAGATCATACTCACGCCTGTTTCATACAGTGAGAATATACTCAGGATTAACAAATGAAAAACCAGCGAATTCTGTCTGATCCAGGTTCATTATGAACAATTTATCAGTTGGGGTCAACTTGGGTTGCTCGCATGTAAATTCCTTGTCAAAGTTACTAACATCTTTACGAGTTTTCTGAAATGAAATATAGAGAATAGACTGTAAGTATATATGCATGATATTAAATAAAGTCATTGTGTAGTCCTTTTGTGTAATTTTAGATAACTTAAGCACTGAGAGCTACCAATACAAAAAGCAGTTACAGACATATAAATAAAGTATGATTATAATAATTGACAGAAAATACAAAATACAAGATTATAGTACTAAGCATGTAATTGCGCATTAGGATAGCGCTACATACAATTCTTTTTTCATAAAACTCTGGAATCATTGACCTATCAGCTTGTAAAAATGCCAACAGAGCATGCCACTGTTCTAGAAAACATTAAATTATTTCCTGATGGCATGCCTCAGAGTGCTTGCATACGTATTGGCTGCAATGTAGATTTATATACATGTAATGTATACAGTACTATAGCAGGCAGGGAATCTGTCCATGCATATGCTTGCATAGTTGAGTATGCATTCTACAAACTCATGCTGTGCTCCAGACACTGCTCCAAAAGGTTAAAAGACTCGGAACAGTTACCAGTAATCAAGATAAATTGAATAGCAGAAAATTTAAACAAATATTTAACTATAATGCACCTGTCACAATAATCGACCACTTGTGACAAAATAAAGAACCAAACTGATTGAGTGCGTAGGTTAAGACAAGGGATACCAGCAGGGGGGAGGGGGGTGTCAGATAAATCTGTATCACCAAGCACAAAGTGGTACAAGATAGAAACACGACATCACAGCAGTACGGTCTATGCTTCTAAGATAGATCCCTATCAGCAGATAGCCTTTAATCATCAGGTCAATCATTACAATGAATGCCTATAAAATTGCAAAACATGCATGATTTGAAACCTTGATAACGGACACAATAAAATTTTATTATCAGGTCAAGGTCATTTAATAAAACTATAGAGAATAATTGGTTTCATTAATTTTATTATGTTTCTTTTACTTCAGGCTAAGAAGTTTGTCCTACTTTTGTGAAGAGAAAACTAGGCATGGCTTTACACCATTACAGGTTGGCAGTAAGAGGTATAGCGGGAAAAAAGTGCAACACCCACATAGCAGATACAAATTATATCCATAATTAAGAGGATAAAAGCGTGTTACAACAGGCCTGCTTCTATTACTGATACGGCAAAAGACTAGTTCTTGCTTTTACCGTGCAGTAGGCTTACTATACAACACAATACAATACAACACAACAATGGTGATAAATAAATTACAAGTACAACATCATAAAGGAATATGGTACAAAAAGTTCTCATTGAAGAGAATTTCTTACCTTGTGAGTTCAATTTGTATCCTAGACTTTTGACAGTTTCAAGCATTCAAGTTTACAGTTAACCTCTTAAAACTGGTCTTATTGAGGGGTGTTTAAGTGGGGGTTAATTGTAATGTACTATGATGTATGTGGTTTATGACAATCATATGTTGTTAACATCATATTTACAGTGCAGGTATATTGTATGTTCAAATATACTTGTTTTGTTACAACTTGAAAATATCTAGAGCATATTAGATTAGTTTTTCTGATATAAGCATGTGAATGCGACATTTATTTATTGACAGCAACACCACCTTTACATACTCAATATCATTGTTAATTCATCTAAATTCAATATGTCCGACTCTTTCAGACTCTGTCACCCTAAATGTCTGAACCAGGACCGGTATTCATAAAGCATCTTAAGGATAAATCGAAATATTTTGACTTAAGCTAAACATTAAGCTGCACATATTTCCCAAGAAATGAAGAATAATGTGTTTTCTTTGTGATTATTGTAGTTCTTTACATAACTCTTCTCTAGACAATGTTAAAATATTCCTATTGAGCTGATGCACTTAAGGATATTTTAAGATTTTTTAAGAAAATTATTTTTTTTCCCCTTAAGATGCTTTGTGAATACGACCTCCAGAAGTCTGAAAGATTGTGCAGATTTACTGGTGTTATAAGTATTGATAAATAACAACAACACTTCAAAATGTACAAGTTTAATAATATTTTAATAAATCTCTAATACATTAAGAAACGTCCATCCAGCAAGTGAAAAGACAAGAAAAATAATACAAGAAAAAAATTAAAATGAAAAGAAACATGTTTCAACTGTTTGTTTACATAGAAACAGTCGAAGCAATGTTTCCATGGTAACATGATGTTTATACAATCCAACATGCATAATTATATATAGATAAAAATCGATCAAATCTTGCAATATCATTACATGTAACAAGATATTAGACACCTTGGTCTTGTATAAGCTCACCTGCCTAGAGTTGATAGAGTAAAATCCAGATACTAAAACCACCTTTTTTAAGTGCCCGTGAAAGCAGGCCCCTATCTCCTGAAACACGTCAATTGAGCTAATATTATCTCATCTCAATGATGTCATAGATCTCCATGTTAATTTCCATGGGAGGCAGGACTCAAAATTTGTTGATTTAAGCAAAACTCAATTTAGATGGAGATTTCTACTTGAAATGCTTCAGGAGATCGGGGCCAGGTCTCAATTGATAAGCTTTTCTTAGTAATGAGATTAAATAAGAGTAAAAATGGTGATAATTGCCTCAAAAATTAAAAATGGTTTTAGTGTTGAGCTGGGACGTTTTACTTTTCATTTCTGTGTAACCTTAATTTACATGGATCAGGTCAAGATACTAATAAATCTGCTTTAACCAAGTCCTTAACATCTCATATTGACAATGTTTGACCACTGGTTTCATTTAATTATTATTTTAAATGCAATCAAGTTGGTGCAATTTTGATACAAGACCACACCAATTTCATTTTTACAATTTTGCAAGATTGACCAACAAGTAATATAATAATGTGATAGATGATAATTGGACTAAGACTGACCACAAGAGCTTCGTTTAGCTAACATTTATTCCACACAATGCAGGTGTGAGAGTTGATTATGATAATTTGATGGGAAAGTTAACATGCATAAATTCATATAATTAACATTGCACACTCAAGTACACACTATTTTCACATTTGACACAAAAAGTATTCAAAGATTCTGGTAAAAATGGAAAATAAATAGATTGAATAGGAAAATTTTCCGAATGCAGATTTTACCAAACACTAAATGTCACTGTAGATTTTTCCTTACACTTAACGCTAAATGTAGATTTTATTTTTCCTAAAACTACATGACAAATCGATACTCAAATGTAGATTTTACCTAACACTACATGTCAAATGTAAGTATTACCTAATACATCATAAAAATGAAATTTCTGATAATTTTATTGTTTTGATGAAGGTATTGAAAGATACAGAACACATGGAGATAGATACAAACAATGTAAAAATTCCCATCATAATGTGAAGTGTTAATGTACAAGTATAAATAAGTATACTACTCAAATTTTAATAAGGGTCAAGAAATCAACTGAACAAGCAGATTAAAAATGCTTTGAAAATATTAAAATACCTTCTAATCTGCCGCTAAAATTCTAAAAATTCATTTGATGCATTGAGACATAATGCTGTCTTTTTCAAGGTGTCCCTTTTTTATTCTCACATTGTGCAGACACAAAATACCAAAAATGACTCGCATTTTATTATCACAAAGCTTAATTAAATGCAGCACAATTACTTAAGTGAGATAGGGCTTATCGGCACTTAAACATCACCTTTATGCATGTACAATATATCATGTCTAACATACGGTGTGCGGTTCTCCTACATTGGAGGGAAAAGAAGTATAAGATACAAGGTATAGCAGATGTAACATTCTGATTTATGAGCATGCCATCAGTCCATCTTATATTCACATTGAATATTTGTAGAGCCTTATCAAACTATGAGTAGTATATATTATTGCAGCAGAAGACCAACACTTGATACATAAGAAGCAGCCTGCCACACAGAAAGCTACTGTCAAACAAACATGCTTAACACAAAGTCATGTATTCATACTATCAATATATGCACGGTTATTGGAATCATCAGAAAATATAAACAGCAAGTATTCACACAGTTTCTCTGACATTAAAACAGATATAAAACATGCATCATGATATGATATATTTAAGCTTAACTCTATAATCTAGCTTACTTCATAATTGCAAGAAAATATTACAAATTTTAAACCTAGCCTAAGCCAATGAAGTAGTTTTATACAATAGTGATCAGGCATAACTGTTATCTCCATTGGATAATGGGCTAAGAATGGTGTAGGCATTTCATTGTCATAATGTTTCCCTTTGGCGCAAAGATTGTTTCTAACTTAAATAATACATGAGATTTTTGTAAAACACGTATGCCCCCCATGGCAGCCCAAAAGTCAGAAATGGTGAAGGTCACACCCTTTCAAAATCATTAGGGGTCATCTACTGTTGCTGACCAACCTCCATGTAAAGTTTGCAGATCTTAGGTCAAAGCATTCTTGAGTTATTGAACGGAAACCATTTAAATAGTCTGAAATGGTAAAGGTCACCTTAAAGGACCTTGACCTTTGACCTACTGACCTCATAATCAATAGGGGCCATCTACTGTAGCTGACCAACCTCCATGTAAAGTTTGAAGATCATAGGTCAATACGATCTTGAGTTATTAAACGGAAACCATTTTATACTACCGACCCACCGACAGGCAGTCATGTGCAAAGCAATATACCCCTCATCAAAGATATAACCTTGTTGCACCACAGGATGATACTGTTACTGTTGTCTTTTAGCAAAAATATAGAAATGAATCACAGGGAAAGCCGCACCCACCAGAAACAACAGAGCATGAATAAACATTCTTTATGTA
Organism: Spisula solida; assembly: GCA_947247005.1. NCBI lineage: Eukaryota > Metazoa > Mollusca > Bivalvia > Venerida > Mactridae > Spisula > Spisula solida. The sequence goes on along the minus strand of OX365944.1, from coordinate 56,906,891 downwards.
CGGGTAATTTAAGTGACAGCCATTGTAATGAAATATTCACCAAAAAATAAATTACTTTATGAATCTATGTATATAATGAACCATATACAAGTATTTACATCATTATAAAATGTAGTTCTCCGAGTATAATGAATAACTAGTTAAACTAGGAAGCCTATACATAAGGACTAAGATCTAAACAACTACGGGTATGGTAAGAAAAAATGCAGAAAAATAACAATTTTTGATTAATGAAATATGTGCATGTAAAATGCACCAGAAAGCAGCTGTATTGATGCGTCCAAGTTGGAAAAGAAGACTACTAATTACATTTGTTTTATTAAATTATTATGATAAAAGATGATCTCCCCATAATTAAATGCAAATTTATAAGTATTTTGTTTCAGTCAAACCTATATTATACTATAGTGTCACTGGATAAAGCTATCATCTATTTTAAGCAACAAATATAAATACAATCAAATGATCATGTAAATATAATGAATCCCTTGAATGGACCATTTCTAAAGAAACATTTGACTGAAGGACAATAGCTCATGAAAATATGGAAAAAGTGAATGCTTAAGTTGCTATTTAAGCGCCACTAGTTCAAACAAGTGATTTAGTAATACTTTATAAAGATCTGGAAGCAAAGATGTGTCATTAAAAGATAATATAAAATGGTTTCCTTGTTTATTTATCATTAGCCACGATAAAAAACAAAATTGACTATGTTGAAATAAACCATGTTTACTTACTTACATTGGAACATTTTTATAAACCATACATTTTTGTCTGGTGTTCATGAACCCAAAAGGTAAAACATCAAATACATATGGAAGGACAAATAACAAAACAACACTTTAATCCTCTAACAATATGATTGGCACATTATAACAATTAACAATAATTAACAGAAATAATTTTGGTTAAAACTCTCTTTTAATATTAAAGCTACATAATGAACATTCGAACGTCTGTCTGTTTGCCCACATACAACTTACTATGAATAGTTTGATATTTAAAGGCATTGGCCATTACTAAAACATTAATAGATATGTCATGTAATAATAGAACAGACACTTAGGTCCAACTTTTTCGTTTGATTGAGAATTGGCAAGTCCGGTCAGGTCCAAATATTTTGTTTTATTGAGATTTGGCAAGTCAAGCATTTCTTATGTTTAGTAGGCATAAAAAATATATAGCTTACAATCAGTGAACCACAAGGTGCTTCAGAGCAATGCTCTCTAAATTTTGAATAATAAACATTTTCAATAATACACATATAGTATGTTTATTCAGGTCTGTCACTTGTATACAAACATTGCAATATCATAATATTGTATTTTTATTGTTTCAAATATTTTAATTTTCAGAAAAAGACAGTGATACTTATATTTAATACCTTATTCACTAAGCTGCATACTTAATACACAAAATATCTGTTAGAATAATACATTCATAAGACATTTTGCAATGTTTACGCACACGATGTTATGTAAACAGTTGACTGACCTGATTAAACTAGTTATATATCAGGTATAGAAGTAACAAACAAGAGACATTCATATGAACACAGATTATGAACCATTTGGTGTAGCACAATACTTTGATGTAAGAAAAGAAAGACACAATAGTAACAAGATATGTACTTGTGAGGAAGACATGAACAAAGTCAGCGGTATTGGAATAACACACCTGCCCACCCCCTCTTGTTGCGACCTTGACCTTTGACCTAGTGACCTTCAAATCAATAGGGTTCATAAAAATTAATCTGACAATTCACAAAAGGGCAAAAATGGTTTATGGCAGCACAGTTGAAGAAATATTTTTTTAAATAATATCTTAAACAAGTCAATGAATAGAAAAACTGAACCAGTCCTGCTTTCAACATCTTTGCACACGAAAATAGAACACATTAACAAAACTGTAAATAAAATATTTTGATATTTTGCCATACGAAAATGAACAAAAAATTAAAAAGTATATTACACAATAAATAATATATACGGAAAACGCAAGGGCATGGCGAGCTAGTTGTGCTAAATCAATGCAATGGAGGGGATATAAACCTGTACATTAAAGGTGAAAGTATATACAGATAAACCTACAACAGAGGTCACATGAATTACGCAGCCATCCATCTTAAGCAGTTCATATTAATGCATGCCAAACAGTCAATTGTAAATTAGAATATGATACACATGTATTTTCAACAGCAACTTAATTTAAGCAGCCAATATCAATGCAAGCTGAATAGTCAGTAACATACATGTTACACTTGTATTAAACAGCCATCTTATTTATGTGGATCAGTAAAGAATTAAACAAAATAACCGAAACCCCCTTTATTATACTTATTGCAACAGTTACACCCTATCTACAAAATACATGAACATTAATATATTTCTGTGCGTAGTAGGGCTGCGTACCTGTTTACGATATAAATCGAATACCGGTATTTTGCGTTCGTTCGATACATTGAATCGAACGTTTCCATATCGATGAAATAATTGATCAACAACAAATACACATGAAAACTAATAATATCCCCATTCAAGTCGAGTTTTTGATGTCCACTCAGTGTTTCGTCACAAAATTCAAACAAAAACTGCTGTGAAATTAACCTCTCGTGGCTAAGCAATTGATACAAAATACTATAAAACATGTGTAAACAGAGTATACCACGAACCTTTGTGTTACATGTCTTGTTTTAATTGTGTTCTGCAAGTTAAATACATATTGCAAGCTAATAACTTCCTATTTAGACGTTTTATTGCTTAAAAAATATCATATGATATATCGAATATCGATCATTTTGTATCGATACACATATCGTATCGATCATTGTAACCGATACGCAGCCCTAGTGCGTAGATTTCATTATTTTAATATACAAAGAAGTAATTATATTGCCAGACTAGAAAGGCCTTGGTTGAATAAGCAGAGAAAACAACTAAGAATATTGCAGTGTTGTAACAAGGAGCAGGAAGGATGTACACAGTACAGTATAGTACTACCGTACCATAATTTACAACAGGAACCAGATGGCCATGAAATGAAAACAAACTCATGTAGTACAGACTGATGTAAATGACCTTCAATGAACCAAACAAGATAAAACACAAGTTTCTAGGTGTCTAGATAATTGGACAGAAACATGAAACAATTGTAATGGTAGTAGGAACAGATTAACAGATTTGATCAGGCAAGAATACTGTTCACTATCGTTCTGACAGGTATGGCACAATTAAAGAATGAAAACACAAAACTAGGTCAAGCAAAGGAAACAAGACATGTTGGAAGTATCTGAATATCGGTGAGGCATAGTGACATCTCTGGTATGTTCTATCAATCTTTGTTGAAAGTTTTAAGAGCAAGGGAATGGAATTGGAAGAAACAGTACATGTATTATTAATTGGATGTATACATCTTGTTTCGCCTGGTCAATGTACTGACTCGCAACCAGTTATCATGGTATTTCTGTACGTACTTTCAACTCATTGCCAGTAAAACAAAATTTATAAGTTAACTTTCTTGATATGATTGATGATTGGGAGCTTATAAAAATTACATTACCAGGCACAATTAAGTAGCACATTTCCCTTTCTTTAATATAAAACTAATATTAACATAACAGCAAATGACACAGTATTAGGTATAACAGGAAAAATCTCTAACTCCAACCCCAATTATTTGGTAGGGCATAAAAACAGTTCCGAAAATAATTTGGCAGGAACTTAGTATAAAAATATAGCACAAAAAAAATACAAAAATTGAAAATAATTACAACATATAATGCAATTTTGTTTCCTCCAAGATGGTAGTATAAAATATATTGTGCGAGGGGCGTTTTCAATCGTATATCTACTGAGCATGAAAGACAGCATCATACTTGACATCAAATTTCACTATATAATAATAATCAAGACTTTATTCATAGAGGCAACACAGACAATTGCACAATTATCCCTGTGAGCTACTGAATTAAGGACTAACTGACAACTAAACTGGTAACATCTCTAACAGACTGTAAACATTGTATCTTGATTCCAATTTACTTGCAAGATTTTTAAATAATACTATGCTATATTTCATGAAATAAGCCATGAAAATATGGAAATGAACACTGAGCATTTCTTTTGCTCTTCAGAATCAACATAGTAATCTCCATTTTGTTTAATTTCAAACAAGGCAAGATTTTATATAGTTCATGGTAACAAAGAACAATAATGTAAGATTGGGGTGGTGACAGGGGGTCAGGGAAGGCACAGGAAGACACTAGGTGAAGCGGTGACAGGATGAGCGGTTCAGGCAGTGACTGTCAGGGAAGGCACAGGAAGACACTAGGTGGAGCGGTGACAGGATGAGCGGTTCAGGCAGTGACTGTCAGGGAAGGCACAGGAAGACAAAGTATAGAAACTCAGACAGTTGTTATGATTGTTATTCACAATATGTTCGTAATAGTACCATATGAAAATAAGTACTCCATGTAATATGATATACGCATGATATGGTCATTCTGAACACCAGAAGCATTATCAAATCATTATTTAAAGCTAAACTCAGTCTCATCACAATGTTACAAAAGATTAAAACCAAGATAGCAAAATGAGTAAGTTGTGTTTATGATTTTAGCATTTTCAGCTCAACATATCCAAAATTTTAGCAAAATTCAAGGGAGTTTTGTTGTGTTTCGATAAAAATATAATTAACTCAGATACAGTCATCAATCCAGTCCGAATGTAAAAAGCAATTTCAAACCTCATACATTCGAATTCTATGGTTTTTCATTCTTATAAAGGTTTCATAAAACTGCACACAAGTAAAACACTTACAGCCACCACCATTCATACATAGAACAAGAAATGTCACAATTATCATTTACAGGAAATGTTATTATCAATCAGTTTAAATATGAAAAGAGAGCTGAAAATGGACAGCAATAGCCACAGATTACAAATACAGCAAGGATTTAACGGTACTTAAATTATCAATAATTATCATAAAGCAAGACAGAAGGAGATATTCCACATAAAAAGGTGATTTAAACTTTATGGTCTGTAACTCTGCTGCAACTAAATGACAGCAAAAACAAACTATCACATGCACATTACTGAACATTTTGATCCAACATTCTGCTAATATCGGGACTTGAACTATAATATTTCTGCAAATATGCAATTTTGACTCAACTTTAAATGTGGATGCCCAACCTACTCTGAATAAGCCAATCTGACAGTTGTCTTTTGTTTCTGCTGGAAAATCTTGATTTACAGAAAAGATTTAATGACTGAATAATGTATTATAGTGGCACATTGGAGTAATGAAGTCAAAATGCATGTCAACAAGAGGCGTTTGTAAAACATGTATGCCCCTTTGGCAGCCCTATAGTCAGAAATGGTAAGTCACAGTGACGTTGACCTACTAACCACAAATTCAATAGGAGTCATCTACTGTGAGTGACCAATCTCCATGTAAAATTTGAAGATCCTAAAGCAAAGCGTTCTTGAGCTATTGAACTGAAACCATTTGTTCTACCGACAGACCGACCAACAGACCGACATGTGCAAAACAATATACCCCTCATCAAAGATGGGGGGCATAATAATGCCTTGTCTTATAATAAATGGTTACTAACCTGTATGGAATAATAAGCAGAAACTTGTAAAAAATGCTGATGATTATAAAACTGTTGAGAAAATCTCTTTAAAACAATATAATCATTTTATGAGCAAGTTAATGCATAACAATGTCCTTGACAACTGCTTAAGGAGGTACGAGCTGCCTTGTGCGCATGCACGAAATTTCAAAATCGTATTAGATAAGAACAAACATGAATTTTAGTTTCAATGATCGCATATGAATGTTGATTAATGATAATAATCATAATATTATTGCAAAAATTAGATATTTTTAACTTTTTATTTTTTTGCAAGTATGAAAAGTGGGTGGGGAACGGCAAAATTGTGAATAATATGGGTTCACTCACAATAAGCCCCTACAATTGTTCAAATGCATATGCTTATATATAATATGTAGTGCATGGTTTAGTTATAAGAGGTAGCCACACTTTGAAATATTCTTAATAAAAATTTATTTCATTACAATATGCAAATTAGGTTAATTTATTCATAATTAGTACTTTTTTCTGCACAGCTCCCAAAAAAGGCTGGTGACCCCTATTTTTTATTTGACTAAACTGGTGTTCTATTTGATATTTAACTTAGGGCCAATTCTAAATCATTTTCGATCGTTAGGTATTATTTGACGTTCATTTGAAATCGTTTGAAAATCACACTTTTTTGCAAGTGGGTGGGGTAACTATTTATCATGTTCAAATGCTGAATTTGTTCACCAGGCAGCCGGAATTGTGACTAATGTCAATAGGAATGACCATTGAACACACAAAATATCATGCATAGCTTAAAAGTGGTTTCATATAGTAATAATCTTAAAAAGAACATAATGGTGCCATAAATGCAGGAAATTGATAAAATGAACAAAATACAATGGTAGGTCATTAGAAAGCTATGTATGTCGAAAACGAGCCTGGTGACATATCATTTTTATGATTTCAATGTTGTTCTAGAAGACTGTTCTATCATTTTAAGATGTTTCAAGGAAAATTCGATCGTTAGATCAAAGGTGCGCGTACCTCCTTAAATCTAACAATATCAACTATGTTGTACAATAATTACTGATAATTGTTATGCGCTAGACAGTAATTATCAGATACTGAGATAAAATGTAACAGCGTCATTATACACAATCGTCTTGTCCGTTTCCCAGAATCCTTCTTGTTTGCGGAAATCCAGTCGCCTTGATTCGAATTCCAAGAAAAAAACAGCAAAACCTTCAGCAGTCGTCTTCAAATCTCTCTGTTTGCAGCAAAATCACGAAAAAGTCTTTCTAACAAAATTTCTGTTTGTCAGCAAGATGCCTTCAGACGTCTACAACTTTCATTTCCATAGAAAAGTTTCATGCTTACTATAAAAGTGCAGGTGTGCCATGAGAATAGCATAAGCATGAAAATTACTATTACAAGTGTTGTACACTGGTTAATGAGAGTGAGCTAGCTAATGGTTGGTAATAGGGATTGCAATATGTGAAATTAGCAAAGGCACTGTCATCTATGTTCATAATAACGAGGCTATCTGTCGGCGTCATTTTGAACGCTGAACGAGTAAACATCTTGTCAAAATTCTCTGCTTTCTTCGGATCATGCTGTTGAAAGTGAAAGAAAAGAAAAATAACACCAAATTAAAGACACATACATAGCTAAACAGAATCATCAACAAAAATAAATCTGGTGACCATTTTCATAACTAATTTCAGCCAATGACCTTGACTCTTTAACAAACAAAATCTCAGCCAATGACCTTGATTCTTTAGCAAACAAAATCTCAGCCAATGACCTTGACTCTTTAGCAAACAAAATCTCAGCCAATGACCTTGATTCTTTAGCAAACAAAATCTCAGCCAATGACCTTGACTCTTTAACAAACAAAATCTCAGCCAATGGCCTTGACTCTTTAACGAACAAAATCTCAGCCAATGACCTTGACTCTTAAACAAACAAAATCCTGAGACTTCAGAATCACAAATTTGATAATTGAGTTTGATAAGCGAATTTGAAAGAAAGCTCAAAGCTGTCATGGAAATGGTCACCAAAGAAACCTGACAAAGAAGCCGTCTTTGTATTAAAATAAGCCAAAGATAAATTGAGATCAACAAAAGCTTTACTAATTGTAATAAATATCAACTACTGATACCTAGCTAACTAAGTCTAATGTATATGATATTTTACTTCAGCAAATTAAAAGATCCAATAATAAAATATAAGTGCAGTGTCATTAGAAAAGCTTTAGAATTTCACAGAATTTTATTTCCTCAGCACGTAAATAATCTAATTTACAAATATATTATACACTATTGATAATTTTGCAACATCTTTAGTATAACTATTTAATTACAAGTAATACTATGCATTGTAAATATAATATTTTAATATAAATTTTAATAGTATAATTTTATGATATGCACAATTCTACTTTTGTTTAGATACTTAAATTATGTTATTATTTTAATCCACATGATTCATTTTACATCAATTACTTAGTGCTTGCATCACTTTGCATATTGTTTAACATTGTTGGGAGTTTATTTCGGACTTCTGTGTCAATTTTGTTACCATGTTTTATTAAATAATGATGATACATTACTACACTTTGGCATTGAGTCAAAGATAAATTCAAATGTTTTATCTGATTTATATTAATGTAACAGAAAGATTAATTTTAAAAGATTTTATGTCATACAAAAATAATAGTTTTTTACAACAACCAAAAAAAAATTACGAATAGTTTTAATTAGTTCATTGTTTAGATTCATGTTTGTAAAGTTCTGCATTATTACTGTGTCTATGTTATAAGTACATATTTGGTATTCAATTAAATGAATAAAGAAACTCAAGCCCATATACCAGCATTATATCATACATTGAACAAATACATAGGAATCCCACTGAAGACATAATTTTCAAACAATGATATGCCTCCAAAACTCAACTTAAGCTTTGTTACAACAAAAAACTGTCGGTGCACAATTTCACACCTTGGCATACATTCAAATCAACTTGTATGACAAAAAGCCAAAATACATCAGGAGACACAAATTGTGACACGATAGCATGTTTTTGGTACCCGGCCATCCAAATGGTGAATGCCAATCAAATGGCCAGAAATTCAAATTTGAATTTTTATTTGTTTGATCATACAGGGAATACTTCCATGCTTCAACTGCCAAATTCAAACACCCACAAACAACTCATACTGTTATCAATAGGAAAAACCTAAGACCATTCTTTCCTAACCGCAGCCTATCCCCAAACCTAGCGGGTAGAAAACTATTGTTTAATGTTCAAATAGTGCATGAATGCATTAAGGCCATCATAAATCAATTGCTAGATTATCACCAAGATTTTTGTTACTATTTTTTATTACAAAGGACAATTTTAGAGGATTTTGAATATTCTATATTTGTCGATACTGAAAGGCATTAAATTTTTTTATATAACAACGGAATCCAACAAACAAATTACTCAAAAGCATATGTAACAAACCAATTCAACAGACACTACATATTAAATGTAATTGTAATATATCATAAAACTATTTATCTGGCTATAAAAAATAATTTGGATACAATTTCATTAAAATGAAAGACAAAACATTTTTTGAACCAGGAAAAACACACTCAGCTAAATTATTATAAGGAAAATAAGTGTATTTAATAAATTAATGCAGAAAAATATGGCGCCTGAATACCGCTGGGTTTAATACACATTTTCATGGCTTTAAATACACTTTCAATAAGGGATGGTCCACCACAATTTAGGTTTGTTAGGGAAAATAATATAAATGGCCAAGGAGGCACAAAATCAAGGGTTCTTTAGACGAAGATAATCTAGGAATTGCTTTGTGGTGGCCTAGCAAAGTCAATTCAAGGCCATGCGTATTGTCCTTAACCTAGATTGTCAATTTCCAAAAATCAGATTACATTAGCTTACAGGAATAACTATACAACAAATATATCCAAATAAGGGTATAACTTTTGTTATGAGGAAAAGGTTATTTTTAAACATTAAGTTATATAATATGTACATGCAGAGATACAAAGCCTTCATTATAATTATTTGAAGGTTGAGTTAATACAAATAAAACGAAAGCGCTATGCATTCAAAAATTTGATTTTCTCAAATGAGAAATATAAGAAAACTATAGAAAACTGACCAGCACAAACACTATTGAGATAAAGATGAGCAAAATGTTATTAAGCTGTTAACTAACGATTGGCATCCAAGACAAGTTAGAATAAGAATTATAAACTCAACCATTGCAGTTAAACAAAAGTTTCTCAGAGGCAACCATTTTGAGAAATTTAATACTGACTGGAAATTGGGAGTAACGTCTGTCTTATTTGTCATCCATTATAGTTGCTCAGTCCAACAAGTGCATCAAAACCAGAGAGTCACATTTCCGTCCCCACCACCACATACTGCAGTAGCTGTGCAAGGATATATTGCAACTGCCTTACCAATGATCATAACTGTAGGTTCCTATACTGCTAGGACAGTTAGGCAATTAATGTCTGTTTTATGGTTTTTTTTCACCATTTCTAAACAATTTAGCTAACCTTTCAGACATTGGTTTCATCTCTACAGTGAATGCCTGCAGCCTATAACATTAAAGGAGTTTACAATGTGACAGGAGCAAAGGATGTATTGCAACCAGCTGGCCACACCGAAGTTTTCCAGGAATTAATTATCAAATAGCTGTTGAATAGCTATTATAACACTTGCCCTTTCTCAAAACAGCTGACAACTTCTCCACCAAAGGATGAAATGATCGTGCCAAATGTCATGGAAGAAAGCACAACCAGGGAATCAAACATAATCTGCCAGGACACATAATCTGACAGTCAATCACTCTACCAACAGCTTAACAGGCTCTGGTGCCAGTTGACAAGACCAACTGTGGTTCCATATCATACAAGGCCTATGCTGTAGAATAACTGTTGACAAGTGGAGTTGCACATTGTTCAGTTTCATGCTCCTTTTGGCTAACTCAGCTAAGTGGAGCATTATTCTGTCTCATGCTCCGTTTGGCCAACTCAGCTACATGGAACATTGTTCAGACTCATGCTCCTTTTGGCCAACTCAGCTAAGTGAAACATTGTTCAGCCTCATGCTCCTTTTGGCCAACTCAGCTCACTGGAACATTATTCAGCCTTGTGCTCCTTTTGGCCAACTTAATTGAGTGGTATATTCTTCAGTCTAACACTCTTTTTTGTTAGCTCAGCTAAGTGGAATACTGTTCAGGCATATGCTTATTTTGGCCAGTTAATCTGAGTGGAACATTGTTCAGCCTCATGCTCTCTTTGGTTAGGTCAGCTAGGTGGCGCATTTATTCAGCCTCTTGATGCTCTCTGTGGTTAGGTCAGCCTAATGTAGCATAATTCAATACTATGCTCCTTTTGGTTAACTTAGCCTTGTGGAGCATTATTCAGCCTCATGCTGCTTTTTTATTTAGCCAGCACAGTTAAGAGGGGCATTATTCAACCTTATGCTTCTTTGGTCAGCTAAGTTTAGTGGAGCATTATTCAGCCTCATGCTCCTTTTACCCAACTCAGCTAAGTGGAGCATTATTCAGTCTCATGCTCCTTTTGGCCAACTCAGCTATGTGGAACATTGGTCAGTCTCATGTTCCTTTTGGCCAACTCAGCTAAGTGGAACATTGTTCAGCCTGTATGCTCCTTTTGCCCAACTCAGCTAAGTGGAACATTATTCAGTCTCATGCTCCTTTTGGCCAACTCAGCTAAGTGAAACATTGTTCAGCCTCAAGCTCCTTTTGGCCCACTCAGCTCACTGGAACATTATTCAGCCTTGTGCTCCTTTTGGCCAACTTAATTGATTGGTATATTCTTCAGTCTAACACTCCTTTTTGTTAGCTCAGCTAAGTTGAATACTGTTCAGGCATATGCTTGTTTTGGCCAGTTAATCTGAGTGGAACATTGTTGAGCCTCATGCTCTCTTCCGTTAGGTCAGCTAGGTGGCGCATTTATTCAGCCTCTTGATGCTCCCTTTGGTTAGGTCAGCCTAATGTAGCATAAATCAATACTATGCTCCCTTTGGTTAACTAAGCCTTGTGGAGCATTATTCAGCCTCATGCTGCTTTTATATTTAGCCAGCACAGTTAAGAGGGACATTATTCAGCCTTATGGTTGTTTGGTCAGCTAAGTTTAGTGGAGCATTATTCAGCCTCATGCTCCTTTTGGCCAACTCAGCTAAGTAGAACGTTTGTTCAGTCTCATGCTTCATTTGGCCAACTCAGCTAAGTGGAACATTGTTCAGCCTCTATGCTCCTTTTGCCCAACTCAGCTAAGTGGAGCATTATTCAGTCTCATGCTCCTTTTGCCCAACTCAACTAAGTGGAGCATTATTCAGTCTCATGCTCCTTTTGGCCAACTCAGCTAAGTGGAACATTATTCAGTCTCATGCTCCTTTTGGCCAACTCAGCTAAGAAGAGAATTATTCAGTCTCAAGCTACTTTTGGCCAACTCAGCTAAGTGGAACATTGTTCAGCCTCGTGCTCCTTTTGGCCGACTTAACTGAGTGGTATATTCTTCAGTCTTACACTCCTTTTTGTTAGCTCAGCTAAGTGGAATACTGTTCAGGCATATGCTTATTTTGGCCAGCTAATCTGAGTGGAACATTGTTCAGCCTCATGCTCCTATTGCCCAATTCAGCTAAGGGGAGCATTATTCAGTCTCATGCTCCTTTTAGCCAACTCAGCTAAGTGAAACATTGGTCAATCCCATGTTCCTTATGGCCAATTCAGCTAAGTGGAACATTGTTCAGCCTTGTGCTCCTTTTGGCCAGGTAGGTATTTCTGACTCTAACAGTTTAATTTATCTTCAAACCAGTTACTCCATGAGAAACAATATGGTCTCTTGCTACCAGTGGTAATATATAACATACAAGTATTGATGGTATACACAATAACACTGACAGGTTGAAATCACCTCCAGCTATTACCTAGTTAGATATTAACATTTGCAGGAAGTACTCAACCACTAAGGTCATTAGAATGTTTTGTAGGACCATCCTTAAAACATACTACAGGTAAATGATGCAATTTCAATAGTACACCATCAATTAGTTGAATAAAATGTTATTGATAACTTAAAATATTTTATTTTTGCTGTGTCCATCCTAAAGGTAACAAGTTAAATGGGCAATTAAATATAAGTCTCTACTAGTGACTGTAGAGTAGAAAGTAGTTCATCATATTATCACAATGTCAAAATACATTCAGAGGCTGAGGAGTGATTCAGCAGAAACAAAACAGTTAATTGCAGTCATTTTTAATTTACACCGTGTGACCTATGATGTCATCAAATATTGTTGAACATGGTCGACCATGGTCGGACATTACCAACCATTGCCTGTCAATCAACCATACTTTTCTGACCATGGCCAGCTTAGTAACAGTCAAGGGTCGGATGTCTGATAGTAAGGACAGACGAGAGCTCCCAGTGTGGCTGGGTATGTTGCATAGTCAATTAAATATTTACTATGATATTTGCATTGGATATGGGTTACTTAACCCAATTATAACCCAATTATCCAATGCGAATATCATAGTAAATATTTAATTGTGCCACCTGACAAACTTTAAAATCCATCTGGGGAGAGACTATATATGCTTGTCCATGGATTGGTATTTGGACCAGAAAATTTGCAAAATTCCACTGTAGGACTTGAATAGGAATGGTTGATATCCTCTATTGAAGAGGTCCACCTAAGGATCATTCATTCCTGTATATGATGGTTTGGTTACGAAATCCTTCCAGTAGTTTCAGGGAAGATGTCATATAAACAGTTCATGCTCTCAAAGCCTAGATTAATATTTTGACCTCCATGACCTACATATGCAGTGTACTAGATCGGTGATACTATCGTTTGAACAGGACCACCAATGGATCATTCCTGTGCAGTTTGGACAAAATCTTTTCAGCACTTTCAGGGCAGAAGTCATTTGTAGAGTTGAAACCTCTTGAAATCTGGATTAATATTTTGACCCTTTGTCCTACATATGCATTATACATGTTAAGTTGATATCATCAATAGAAGAGAACCAACTAAATATCATTCCTGTAAAGTTTGGTCAACATCCACTCAGTTGTTTAAAAGAAGATGTCATTGAAAGTGTTAACATGCTTTAAAAACCTAGTTCTTTAACTGATCATTCATTATATATGCAAACAAATGCAATACGTTACAATGTTTTGTCACAAACTTTAAATCCTTTTCATAGTCAGCTGATCAGTTTGAAAACTTTGGTATCTGTTACATTGCCCAAACTTAATTCAGTCTGGGTTTGGTCTTAATTCTATGGTCTATGCTTCAGTTATAAAGGAGAAAACAAGATAGAGGTATTCAGCATTGTGACTAAAGTCAAATCTAACTGAATCAACGGTCAGACCAAAGTCACCAGGGAAACTAGACTGAACAGCAACGAACATTTAGCAAAGTTTTTTTGCAAAGTCAGCCTATGATTTTTTACCTGTTTTGAAAAGGCAAATTGAGTATAAATAAGAAAGGGAAGAAACTGTTGTTGTATAAAGGCAAGGCTAAATGCCATCAAAACCGTTCAAAATTTAGATGTTTTGTTCGTATGACAAATACCACTGCTCCGAGTGAGAACCCTTGAAGAATCAAATCATATAATTTCTTGACACTGATTAATAGCTAGAAGATATATGTGATAAGGAGCAGTTCCAAAACAAGAGGTAATTAAGAATTAACAAACATTTCCATTTTATCAAAAACTTAAAAATGTGCAAACTGCAACTTAATAGCGTAGAAAGCTCCAAAATGCCTATAAACCACTTTCACGTCTCCAAGATATATCATCCATCATTGTACATAATTAGTATTATCCATCATTGTACATAATCAGTATTATCCATCATTGTACATAATCAGTATTATCCATCATTGTACATAATCAGTATTATCCATCATTGTACATAATCAGTATTATCCATCATTGTACAAGTCAAATTGTTCCTGCGAGCAAATGATGTACCGACTGATGTGTATAAAATTAAGCAAGAAAATCTCAAAATTGTGAAAAAAATAAGCGCGATAGGCAGGTAGCTTTCAAATTGGGAAAACTATATGCACGATAATTTGACATATGAAATTTATCAACAAATTGTTAAATAGTTTCATGAATAACAAACCAAATTCAAGACACATAATTGCATATTATGACTCCCTTTATATTCTTATAAATAAAACCTCGTATCAGTCCATTAAAGGTATTATCAAAAAACATGTTTTCAGTGTTCAACAATATCAAAGATCATAAACCAATTCCGATAATTCCATGACAATAGACATTTAGAATTTTAAGTCTCTGAATAGACATTAACACTGAATGGTAATTCTCTGACTCTGGAGACCTAAAGAAACTATATGTTGTTAATTTTATCAAGGGAAACAACCAGCAATTATTTTACCCGCTGATCCTAAAAAAATCCGAAAAATAATTTACGGAGCGAAGTGCCGGGTACGAATTGTGTTGAGTACGAAAAAAATATTCAGGAGTCGTACGAAAGTGTTGAGTATGAAACGTTAGCGAAGAATTTATCCAACAATAAAACGATTTGCGTGTATATTTTTATCGTAGGGACGGGTTTTAAGGATAATTAATTTTGTAGTTCTTTCTAAGAATTTCGACTTGCCTGGGCCGACATACATCAGCGATCTTTTTGCGTAAGATAACCTATTTTGGTTCAAGAAAAATTTGAAATCTTGTAACGACCAGTTTGATTAGTCTGGTTCACGACATTCTTACAAAATGCATATTTTTTTGGATTTTTTTTTTGAAATCGTAAACCACCGAGAACAGGTCACGTGCCCCTCCATGGACTTTTTACTTAAGGCAATCCAATATACCTGCTCGCTCAAGCTCGCAGGTAACAAAATCAGTATTATCCAACATTGTACATAATCAGTAGGGTGAAAGGGGGTTACAATTGGAAAGTAAGGGGGTGCGGTGTTCAAAATGTTCTGTGATTCACCGGGGCTAAATGAAACAATAATTTATTGGCCCAAGCATACAAGACAAAAGTTTGAGTATTTGTGCCAAGTGTATAGACTTATCAAGAAGCAAGGGTTAAACACAAAACTGTTATAACAAGCTTTCAAACATCAGTCAGTTACAACAGGTAAGTGTTCAATCCTTGGATGAATATTTGACATGACCAGTACAAGCTGCATCATTGCTTTTAACATGCTTTGTAAACTGGGAGCCAAACTGAAGTTGGCCGTATATACAAGCCAAACTGGAATTGACAGTTAACGAGCCAAACTGAAGTTGGCAGTATATACAATCCAAACTGGAGTTGACAGTTAACGAGCCAAACTGGAGTTGACAGTATGTACAAGCCAAACTGGAATTGACAGTTAACGAGCCAAACTGAAGTTGGCAGTATATACAAGCCAAACTGGAGTTGACAGTTAACGAGCCAAACTGGAGTTGACAGTATGTACAAGCCAAACTGGAATTGACAGTTAACGAGCCAAACTGAAGTTGACAGTAATAGTACAAGCCAAACTGAAGTTGACAGTTAACGAGCCAAACTGAAGTTGACAGTATATACGAGCCAAACTGAAGTTGACAGTATATACAAGCCAAACTGTAGTTGACAGTTAACGAGCAAAACTGAAGTTGATAGTATATACACTTGATACAAATATAACAGTGTTACCCTCTGTGTGTATAACAAGGCTTCACTTGGGTTACAAGTGCACATCAATACATACCAAAGCAGGTAAAAAATACGAGGGCTGATCAAGAAGTACATAAACTTTGTTTATCAGTTTATATAGATATCAGGCTAGAGGCTGTGGGTGAAAGTCTACATGATTCTTATTCAACCCTTGTACAAAATGAATTTGATTTTGTGTAATCTCACAACTGCATGGGTGTGGGGGGATAATCTTGAGCATAAACTTGATAGATAGAAAAGAGCTCAAACTAGAAATATTCTAGGCCAGGACCAAAACACCCGTTTGGTTCATTGTTATATGTTACCATTCCCATTTTAATACAGACAATTGGCCTTTTCGCCTGGGCTGTTTGATGGAGCATGGTATAGTCTGGTTCCAAGCTTGCCCAACATTACAATAATAGTACTGTAGCATACTAAAATATTGGGAAGGTGAACCAGACCAAAACCTGCTCCATGAAACAGCAAAAGAAAAAGCTTAATGTGTCCAACTTATTGCTCAAGACACCACAGGCAAGGAGAAAGGTGAATTATTATCACTTAATACATGGTAAAATAGGTAAAACAGTTGAGTTTAAAAATTCATATCACACTAAAACAAGACAAAACGTCACAAACATGTAAGATGGTATACAAGCCCTTTCGGTGCACATGGTAACAAGACAGTGCTGGCTAATGTTGGTCGGTATCAGAGAATATAAAAACACAATACAACTTTCGGAATATTGAAAAAGTTTTAAGGAGGAATAAATGATAACAATTTAGCTGCATCATACATTGATAACTTTATCTGATCTGTTAAGAACTTGTAACACTGAGCCATTGTAATCAAACATACGTCATACGTCCCCCTTGCTATGGCCTTCACCTTTTACTGATATGTGGCCTCAAATGCTTAAATGGTGCATGAACATCTTTTAACTTTCACACAAGTTTAAGGGTTGTTACAGTAACTGTTTTTGAGATAATAAGCCATGCTTAACTGAATGTTACATACTATGACCTTATCTTTGACCTAGTCTCCTTTAATTGATAGGAGTCATCTTAAAGTTGCATGTGACCTTGACCTTTGACTTAATGTCCTTCAAATTGATAGTCATCTACAAGTTGTATGTGACCTTGACCTTAGACCTAATGTCCTTCAATCAATAGGAGTCATCTTCAAGTTGTATGTGACCATGCCGTTTGACCTAGTCACCCTAAATTTGCTAGGTGTCATCTACAAGTAGTATGTGACCTTGACTTTTGACCTAGTCTTCTTAAAATCACTAGGAGTCATCTACAAGTAGTATGTGACCTTGACTTTTGACCTAGTCTCCTTAAAATCACTAGGAGTCATCTACAGGTAGTATGTGACCTTGACTTTTGACCTAGTCTCCTTAAAATCACTAGGAGCCATCTACAAGTAGTATGTGACCTTGAACTTTGACCTAGTCTCCTTAAAATCACTAGGAGTCATCTACAAGTAGTATTTGACCTTGACTTTTGACCTAGTCTCCTTAATATCACTAGGAATCATCTACAAGGCAAAGGAAAGCATACTGTTTTAGATTTAGAATCCTAGACCTATATGCATTCATTTGGTCAACTAATTAACAGATAAATGCAAAGTAACATAACCCCGATTCTTTCAGAGGGGGAAGTATAATTTGGCTATTTAACACCTGTTACATAGAATATTATGTAGGACTGAAATAATGCAACTCTATCAGTATACTAGTACCTACACATTTATTATATTCCCATTATGTAAACATTCTTAACTATAGTTTTCGGTCAACTATATCTAGCCTCATATGAGCAGCCTATTTGACAAAAATATAATAAAAGACACAAAGGTCCACAAAGAAAACACCACAATTACTGAGTACACTGTGTAAAGAACAGTAAAAATATATTAGAGTAAAAACAAAGAATGTTTATATTATAATATATACCTTAGCAGAGTGACAATATTCGTACAAAGAAAATGTATTAAGATGAAGAAATTAAAAAATATCTCCTTTTAAAGATATGAAATACTTTTTAAAATTTGAGTATTCTTTAAGAGCAATACTTTTTAAAATAGGTTCATGAAGAGGGTAAGGCCAATGTTATAAGGCTTAGTAAGGCATTCCAAATGAAAGTTGGTATAATTATATAGCGCCTGTTTAAGGTTTGATTAATATAAACTGAATCAAAATATAGATGAGTGTGTTATTGAACAAGTCATTTAAAAGATATTTTGCAAAGCAATCAAGTTATGGGCCAAGTTTGTTCAGTCTATATGGCATGGTGATAGTCCAAGCACACATTCATGTGTTCTAATAATTCAAACATGTGTTCTAATTATTCAATGATTGGTAGAAAATTTTGATCCATGCATAATGAACATGAAATACATGGATATGACTGTATGACTTTTGTGTAAGATACAAGTGTCTGATAATGCATACATAATCTTATTTGTTCTACTAAATGTAGTACATGTATAACATAATTAACCTAGATTTCATCATTAAATATGACATTATGTTTAGGCTGGAAAATGGTAACTTTATTCCAATCAACCTTGTTTTGTTTAACATTAGCTGAAACTGTTTTCAATTATTCTGAATTAAAGTAACCACATGTTCCAGATACATTGCTGATTACAAATACTAACTTGAGCACGTATATGATGTATCAAATGACTTTGAATACCAAAGTTTCTACTGGTAAAACTACATCCGAAACATGGAGTATCCTATTGTTCTGAGATCTGAGACCATTGTAACAATCACATTTTAGAGAAATTTAGGCAGTTTTTTCTGTGTTATTTTAATAATTGAACAGACACTAATCATTCCATTGCTTCTGCTATTTATTTACTAACTTCGGATACTATTGTTCCAAGTGCCCATTATTTGCCTTTTAATTTTGGTAAAGTTCAGATCGCAAATAATCTTTTTTTTGTAATATAACAGGTGCCGTTATCCCCTAAAAAAAGTCTTTAAAAATCGTGCAGTTTTCCCAAAAATTAAATTTACCTCGACAATATTTCCACATGTTTACCTATATACCAATATTGTTTTCTCTTAATTAAAGCCCTGCATACAAATTATCAGAAACTTCTAAACCAGGGAGTTGGGTGCCTAAAGAAAACCCTGATTTTTATGCAAACATTTAAAAGGGAGCATTAGTGTGTAAATTGCAAATCCAGGGCTAATACCCGTACATATACCAAATCTGTTTAATTTTATCATCATGGTATCATGTAGTTTTTAAAGGAAAACTTCAAAGACAGTAGGACCATTAAAACTTAGATTTATGGTTCCAATTAAACCATTGAAATTTGAAACAGAAAGGGATCCAGGCCAGACCCCTTAATCAATGCCACTTCAGTAGGCAGTTAAGAAAATTACAAAATTGAGTTATTAGAACACACATGTAGGAATTTCATTCTTGAAATAATTAGACAGGACTATCTAGATTTAACAGCAGACATGATTCAAGTCCTGGTAATATGGAATAAGTAGAAGTTCTTCTGGCAATTAGAGCCTTAATCATATTTAACGGTTTCATTCTAATGTGTGAATTATATTCTATACAACCCAAGTCTGGTATTATTCCAACCAACTTATAATAATTAATGAGCAGAATTGTTCGTCCTAATTCAAAAAGCAATTTCCACCCAAACAACGGTTTATCACAATACTAAGAACCTAGCTTACTGCTTTGTGGTTTGAGAGTGTTGCTTCGTAATAACTGAATGGTATTTTTCAATACTCATTAAAGTGTTTAATAAAATAGCTAGATCATAAGTTGATATTTATTTAAATATAAGTTGATATCATATTTTTTTTATACATTTTATCATAAAAAGTCTTTACATTAATTTTGTTTAAAAAAAAGTCTTCCTAAACTTGTTAGCTATAACACTTAAGATAGAAATAGCCAGATTCTGAATTTACATTTATTACATTTACTATAACACTTTTTTAATACAAAAAATGGATACAATTTTATTGTATTTTTGTTGGAACACCATTGTTTGAAAACAAAGACAATATAGTTCCATTTGTATTCAGATATTATGTGAACATATTATCATACATTATTACCTAAATTTTCTATGTTAAAAATCTCTAAAGAAATAAATCTGCTACATAGAGATCTGAATCATTATAAATGTGACTTGAAAATACTATTCATGTAAATTATCATTTTTGCAAGTTATGGAAATTTCGACTTCAAGAATTTCAAAATAATATTCAATTAGTAGGCTGGTTGTAACTGGAAAATTCTAATCACGTAAGATATCATTAATGTAAATGGATTAAGATTTTGACTTGAACAATTTCTAATAAATATTCAATTTTGTAGAAAGAAATAAGGAAGTTGAACAATTGTTTCACAAGTTAGTGGCTTCAGTGTTAGATTTGATTCATATAAACATGCAGGAATATATATATCCAAGCAATCATGCATCAAAAATTTCAATATTCAACACTGATTTACAATATTGATGATAAAAAACAACATAAAATCTGGAAAGATATACACACATATATAGGGGATATGCACAATACCAAATACCCATGCAATGTTTAAATGTGTAGGAAATTGAAGAACATTCCTATACTGGTGCTGAGAAGAATCTTTCACCCATAGACTTTTCAAACCTTACTTTCCCTAAGATAACTTTTTTCTGCACATTTTCCAAAATATGTACATACAATTTAGTTTGAATTAGAGCTCTACACCTGATTGTTGCATTCTCTTAAGAGAATATAACCCACGAGTTTCTATTCAGCGATAATATGCAGTTTCTGTTCTTTGATAATATGCATTTTGGTAGCTAAATGTGATAATAAGGATGGGATAGGTTCAATCTGACCCTCAAACTGTAATTTGTTGAACAAGAGGGCCGTTGTCCCTATAGCCCTCACCTGATGACTAGCAGTTTAGGCAGAATAAGTGACCTGGTGACCTAGTTTTTGACCCCAGATGACCCAGTTGCGAACTTGACCTATATTTCATAAAGCTACACATTGTGGCTAAGTGTCATTAATATAACATCAAAAATGTGACCCCTAGAGTGTAAACAAGGTTTTTATTTGATGTGACCTTGTGACCTAGTTTTTGACCCGAAATGACCCAGTTACAAACTTGACCTAGATTTTATACAGGCAAACATGGTGACCAAGTTTCATGAATACTAGGTAAAGCATGTGACCTCTAGAGTGTTAACAAGGTTTTTCTTCTATGTGACCTGGTGACCTTGATTTTGACACCAGATGACCCAGTTACAAACTTGACCTAGATGTTATAAAAACACATATCAGGACCAAGTTTCATTATGATTACATACAAAATGTGACGTCTCGAGTGTTGACAATGTTTTTCTTTGATGTGACCTTGTGACCTAGTTTATGACCCCAGATGACCCAGTTATAAAATTGACCTAGATTTCATAGCGACAAACATTGTGACCAAGTTTCATTTAGATTAGGTATAAAATGTGACCTCTGGAGTGTTAACAAGGTTTTTATTTGATCTGACCTTGTGACCTAGTTTTTGACCCCAGATGACCCATTTACGAACTTGACCTAGATTTCATAGCAACAAACATTGTGACCAAGTTTCATAAAGATTAAATGAAAACTGTGACCTCTAGAGTGTTAACAGTCAAATTGTTGACGGTGGACGGCGTACGGCATACAACTGACAATGGACAAAAGGGTGATCACAATAGCTCACCTGAGCACTTCGTGCTCAGGTGAGCTATTAAAATCAAAACCACAGCTAAAACTTTGTAAATTTATGTAAAATAGTGTGACTTTAAAACGATACTTAGTTATGTGGTTTTAGTAAGTTTATAATTTACAGCCTTAGGGTGTAAAGTAATGTTTAAATCTTCAACTTTCACTGAAAGCTCTGTATCAACATACTGCATGTATAGAACTTGTACCAACAGTAATGGTTTGAAAAATTGAAGTCTGTGATAGCCAGATTACCTTAACATTAAATTACATTTCATGCCAAGAATTACAGACGTGGTTATCTCAATCATAGAGAGATTGTTACAATTTAACAAAGATAAAATCCCTCTGAATGTTATTTGAAGTCCTAAATGGTAATCACGTAAAGCAGACATGTTTTTGGAAACCTACACCGCAACAAAGCCAAAGCTAAAGTTCTGTTAGAATTCGTGAAATTAAGTCCAAGATAATGTGAAAACATACATATTTTAAGTAACATGATTTTTCTTTGATGATAAAATACATAGGAAATGTTAAAGTGGATAATTATGGTCCAACAGGTTTTGTAGCAATAAACTTTATTTAGAGATCACACTTTTGATACTCCATCGGGGTGTGGTGTTCCTATTATTTTCAGGACCAATAATCACATACTATTTATATTCTAAAAATACACATGAATCTTGTTTCCTTAGTTTGAAAATGGCTTATATGCCAAAATGTTAATAAAATTGGGAACATTACTTATAAATATATCTATGAATTTAAATTATGTACAGCAAGAATACAGGAAATTCCAGGTTACACACAAGGGGCATAACTCTCCTGAAAATTGGTTTCAGTAAAATTACGACCCAAGGTGCCAACTACACATGTCAATAAAAAAAACTCCTGGGAAGTATTATGACCATAGTTTTGTTGCAACAAAACTATGGTCATAATACTTCCCAGGAGTTTTTTTTATTGACATGTGTAGTCAATGTAACACAGGCTCTGCTTGCCTAACAGTCTACAAGATTCGCCAATCATATAACCCGAGTCTGCTTCTGAAAACCAAATCTTTGTGAATACGAAGCCAGGGTCTCCACGGGAAAAAACAGTTAAGAGTCTAGAAATATTGTGCACATTGGTTCAGGGTTTTTTCTGAACTTTCAAATGAGAAATAAAGACTGAACAGGCATAAATAAAATATGCATGACTACAGTCTGGGTCGATTATTCGAAGTTGATTATTCAGATTTATATTAATTAAACACAATGTTTTGTAAAAGCATTTTGCATGGATGATCCAGGCCTTATATACTATATCTGGAACTATATATTTTGAATAATATGGGGCATTCAGTATCGTGTTGTATTTACAAGGTCTATGTCTATATGGAATCTTCATTATTTTGAATATTGTTTCAAAACTAGATAATAACGTAAATTTATTCTACTAATCAATAATGACAAATAATATTTATCATAAGCTCATTCTACGAATTATTGGAAAATTTATTGTTTGTTCTAGGAAACGTGTCTCGATTACGTACTGAGAATTGTATACAACGCACAATCGAACGCATGTGCAATTAAGGAAATAAATCTAAAATAAGTGTTACAGTAGTTGTACTTATTCACGTAATTATGATAGCATGGATTTTGCACGGTGCGTGTAATACGAAACCAAACCTTAGTCCATGGATTGTTTATCAGATTTGAATAAAGAAATGTAATAGTGTAATATAAACAGATAGTTAGATTATCATATTCTCATAAAATACGCGTAAATCATCAAACCTTCCTTCAGTCTATTATATTAATTGCTCTAATGGGGTATCAACTGTTTAAAATGATATTAAGTTATCAATTAAAGCCAGGGTAAATTAATTCCTAGAATATAATCCCCACCATCACTCACTCACTATGGATTTCATGCTGACCCTAATAAACCCATCAGTAGTTTTTATAAAATTTAAATCAAAACAATTCTCATTAAATTTGGGAGAAACTTGTAAGAGAAATCATAAAAAGATGTTGTAAGTCCCAGATAATTCAATGGAGTGTAATCCTTCCAAATCAGAAAACCAGAATCTTTTAATAATAATTTTTAAATTTAAAAAAAAATATATTTTTAAGAAAATTAGGATAATAATCTAGAATTAATTTATACTTGACTAATGTAGAACTAACTGATAATGTAGATTTGATGTAGATTTGATTACATCAGCAAAATAAGTTGAGAGTCTGATATTTAGTTCACTGATAATCTATAAATACATTTATCATTTAGTTTATGAAATGTAATACCTTTGGACTGATAATATTTCAAGGTATGTCATGATATGTAATCTATCGACAAACAGATTGACAATATTTAGGAGTATATATGTCCACATATATTTACAGTATAATAATACTCGTACTGTATAACACAGGTCACGTATCTTACCTGAGAACTCCGGTACTCGGACATACGTCAACAATCAACTTATTTTATCACTAACATTCTCTCTGATTTACCAGAAAGGAGCCAAAATGTCCAACACAGACATACCTACACTATATACTACATCATTAAAACAAAAGTGCAGCCAACATTTTTATAAAGGTGACAGAAATTTTATAACACATATTAAAAATTTAACAATTTCAACAGTCGTAGAATTTATTGATTTTTCAAGTGTTCGGGATAATAAATTTTATCCCTTTTCAGTCACAAATATATATTATGCAGATAACACAGCATTAGAATGATGTAGGTATAACTATGTCGGACATTACCGCCCATCATGGAATAAGTGACCAGAAGAAATCCCTCAAAAACATGGCCGCTACTTACAATCTTCGGTTTGTAGGGAGGTTGGACTTCTCGATTCTCAATCTTCTCCCATATAATACGTTTAAAGAAGGCGTGGTCTTTGAAGTCACGCTCTCCGGTCGGACCACAACCCAACCTCTTGGCTGGGTTCTTTGTCAGCAACTAGAAGTGGGAGAAATTTAACATATAAAGGGAGACAATTACAACTTTGAAAAGTTACATATTCATACAAGATCACAGGAGTTGTTTCCCTTTAAATTTATTTGCACACTATAGAAAAACATTTCTAAAGAGATATTTTCTTTTAGCTACAGTAAACAGCAGTGATTAAAATACAAAATATCATACAGTAGATAAAATCTGACCTCTGAGCCGTTGGGTATTCACTATATAAAGTATATTGCTATAAGTACAGTCACAGCTCAATACTAGTTTTCAATCTATACAGTAATTGACTATTAATAACGTCAAATACAAAATTCACCATCCTGTACAAACTGTCAAATTTATCACAGGAAACAGAACAGAATATTTGTAATTCAAAAATACAAGACAACCTCCAAATTGTTATAATGCATGTCATATCAGCTATTATTTGTTCAGACAAGAGACAGGTTAATTAATTGACAAGCAAGGTTGGCATGTTTTTAATTTGACACTAATGTAAAACATACAGCTTCACTAACATGATCAGAATATTAATGTACAAAGTCCGGACAATACAACCTAAACCGAAATTTTGTTTGCTGACTCGCTCATTGCCTGTGACGGTAAACAATTGTGACATCCTTTTTCTTTGTACAGAATAAATATTTTACATATTTCAAGCTTAAAATAATAAACAAATTTCGGTTACAAATTTCGGTGTACAATTAAATACTTTAAATTTATAAAGATTTAAATATTTGCAATTAGTTCTCTCCTTACTGCTTCCATTTCAGTTTTGTGTGAACTTTTATCCCAGGAATAAATATGATGTCACAGAAGATGAATTATTCAATACTGTACAAGTGCATATTTAAACTGGTCAAAAGGTTACGGAATTCCAAATTTCTGACATTTACAGTTCGATTCTTTTAATAACATCAGCCTTTTTCAAATCATGAAAATTATTGAAAAACTATATTGTTACGTCAACATGATCCAATGTAAAACAAGAGCTGTCCACGAACAGCACGCTCCACTATTCGCAGCACCATGCTAGGATAGTACAATTATTATATATTCAAAACAAAATGCTTCATAACAGCAGCATTACCCTCTGCTGTGTAGAGGGTCGAAAAAGGGGGATAATTTTGACAAATTATGCAGGACCGTTACCTACTCATGTGTAGGTCCCCCTGGTCATGAAGGTAAACAAATAAGCATTTCTTAGTCCAAAAGGGGGCATAATTCCAACAAAATGCTAAATAGTTATCTTCTCCTGTGTAAGGGTTGGGGTCATGATGGTGAACAAGTATGCAAAGTATCAAAGCAATATATAAATTCACTTTGAAGATATAAGGGGTTAAAAAACCTGTACCTAAACTTTAACATTTGCATTTCCAAATCCAAAAGGGGGCATAATCTCAACAAAACTCTTGATAGAGTTACCCATCCCTGTGTAGCGGTTGGGATCATGATGGAGAACAAGTATGCATAGCAATATGTGAATGCACTTTGAAAATATTAGAGGTCAAAAATCCTGTACCTAAACTTTAACATTTGCACTAAGTTGAAAAAGGGGGCATAATTTCATTAAAATGCTTAATAGAGTAACCTACCCCTGTTTATGGGTTGGGTCATGATGGTGAACAAGTATGCAAAGTATCAAAGCAATATGTCAATGCACTTAGATATTAGAATTTAAAAAACCTGTACCTAAACTTTAACATTTGCATTTCCAAGCCCAACAGTGGGCATAATTTCAACAAAATGCTTGATAGAGTTACCTACCCCAAAGTATTGGTTGGGGTCATGATGGTGAACAAGTATGTAAAGCAATATGTGAATGCACTTTGAAAATATTAGAGGTGAAAAAAACCTGTAGCTAAACTTTAACATTTGCACTAAGTTGAAAAAAGGGGGCATAATTTCACCAAAATGCTTAATAGAGTTACCTACCCCTGTGTATGGGTTGGGGTCATGATGGTGAACAAGTATGCAAAGTATCAAAGCAATATGTCAATTCACTATGAAGATATTAGAGGTTAAAAAACCTGTACCTAAACTTTAACATTTGCACTAAGTAGAAAAAGGGGGCATAATTTCAACAAAATGCTTGATAGAGTTACCTACTCCTGCATATGGGTTGGGGTCATGATGGCAAACAAGTATGCAAAGTATGAAAGCAACATCTCAAAGAACTAAAAGAATATATTAAGAGGTTAAAAAACCTGTACCTAAACTTTAACAAAAGTGTTACGCCGACGTTGGGGTGACTGCAATAGCTCCCCTTATTCTACGAATAGTGGAGCTAAAAACAATATCAAACATCTCAGTCATTTGTTAACAGAAATATTAGCAAGTTTTAGATTTTCTTATTGGAGTTTCATGTAGGCAAAATTTACAGCAGATGAAATATAGTTGCGAAATTTAAATTTGCCAATATTTCCACATTGTAAATTTAATCACGTATCAGTAATATTGAATACTGACCCCTTTACAAATGGAAACAGCTTCCCGTGACATGGATTTAGGATAGGAGACATTATGATCTGTGATTGATGTAAACAATTCCTCCTCATCTTCCCCATCAAATGGTGGCTGAAAATATCAAACATAAGTAAGTACATTAATTTAGAAATAATGAATATGTGTTTTATGGTAGAATAAAGCACGGTAACAAGTTCGGATGTTAAGTAATTAAATCACGAGTGCTTAGCACATACTAACAAGTGACAGTGCTTTAATAACTACCACTTGGTAATTTCCAAAAATGCTTTTCAGTGTTTTGCTACCCCAAATAGAGATGAACTGGTTGGTAACCTTGAGTTAGTCTCTTATGTATAGGTGCTATACACCAGGAATATTAAAGAACCAGGGAGTCAATTAAAAAAGAGCTAGGGTAGCGCACTCAGATTCCTCCACATGTGGAGAACCTGACTGAAGTACTAACATACTCTTCCACAAGGTACTGTGCGGAAAACTTTACTGTAGTAATAACATATTCTACTGCCAGCAACTGACAACTTCTCCACAAGTGGAGAACCTGACTGTAGTATGTACACACTCTTTCACTAGGTACTGACAACTTTTCCACATGTGGAACACTTGACTGTAGTAATAACATACACTTCCACAAGCAACTGACAACTTCTCCACAAGTGGAAAACAGAATGTCAATGTCACAGAAGAGGAGCAGCCAAGGCTGATCCAGTATAAAACCCTGATGGTCTAGGGACACTCTTCAACTTTCCACCAACTGTCCTAGCCAGGAAGACTAATAAGATAATACCAACTAGAATTGCCACAGGGTGACAAATAATACCATACAGCATCGCCTAGTCACAGAAACCCCGTTTTCATGTAAGCTAAACAACCAGGTACAACTGAAACCATGCTGTTGTATCTTTACACAAACTGCCTTTATAGCATATTTGAACTTATTCCAACACCAATTTAAGATCTACCGAAAAAATAACAACAACAACAACAGCAAACATATTGAGAACCGAGACAGAAAACTGAATAACTTCAATTAATCCCAATTTACGAAGTTAGAAACCTTCGCTAGTTCACATGCAAATTGGTGTCTACACTTAACAATTTAATAAGTTGGATTAATTCCCATTTCAACAGAGATGATAAAAATAAATTGATATGGATAGACTTTATTTAATTTGTCAGGCTTACATTTTGTGCCGAATCATCAACTTTTGAAACTTTTGCCACATTCAATGTCGCTTTTTTATCTCTACGCATTTGACATCCTCCTAAATTGATTCCTACAGCTTTTTCCATTAAATATCTAAACTTTATCAAAACAAATCACCAATTTTCCCAACACCCAAATTTGGTTTCATTATAGATCAATGTTGTTTTTTTTCAAAATCACTCGCCATAATGTGATTTTTACCCAACAGGCTATGTGATCAATTACGTTTTCTGAAACAGGATTATGTCTATAGAAAAAGCGGATGATAAGAGACGCACGCAGATCCAACTTGTTCTATGATGAACATTTATATTGTCAAAAATACAATCAAACAAATATGTTTGATCAGATCATTCAACTCCTTGGTTGTCATTAGAATATCAATTCTACCATCATTATACGGTGTTTTAAAATAGCACATAATAGCATTATACGTTGGGTTATATATGTCGTGCTCGATAAACTTGTGGATCTCTCGTTTCATATTTCAGTATACATCTGAATAACAATAATCATCCCTTTGAGGCAACAAGGTTCTATCTCACTAGATCCTATATAGTATAATACAACTTTGTTGTACCGAAGGGACAAATTATTTACATTACTTCAGAGTTACTGTAAAAGCATTTATTTTCGCGAGGCTAAATTTTTGCGAATTTCTAATTTGGAAGTAGTTCGCGAGGGTTAATGTTTGCGAATTTCAAATTTCAGAAAGAAAAAACTTTCTCGGCAATATCCCTGGTGCATTATTTAGTTGCCACGGCATGGTAATCACTCTGATAATTACGACTACTGTTTGTATAATATAATGGTCATCTATCCAAGCGTATTAATTCTTAATTGGCCGATTGGCTTAACTTGATGGTATTTACTAGTACTCAATTTAGCCAAACCAGACCGTAACATTGTGTAATGAGAAAACTGTGAAAGTATATTGTATTCAGTCCATTGTTTCCGAGCTTATCGGAACAAGCAATAGCCGTGGGTGTTAAACATTGTACCTGTAGACAGAGTTTTAATACTGTTACACAGTCATTGAACTATTCAATTGAACTACTAAATGAATTATATTTTTTTTGAAAGACATATTTAATGTACACATTTTCTGTTGAATATTTAACGTTTTGTAAATATCAATGAAACAAAGTTAGTTTATCAAGCAAAAGTCAGCGTTGTCGTCAGTATTTTATCAATTCCGAGTAGACTGTCATGGCGTCGCTTTGCCGTAATTATTTGAAGTTCAACATATTTGAAGCTATTTTGAAGGTAATAATTTCACGAGCATCAATTTTCGCGAATTTATCGAACTCGCGAATATAGCGAAAATAAAACCCTCGCGAAATATTCTGCTTTTACAGTATGTCAGTAAATAGATCTGACTTCAGAGCTATGTCAGTGCATCAGAGCTACATCAGTGCATATATCTGACTTCAGAGCTACGTCAGTGCATCAGAGCTACATCAGTGCATATATCTGACTTCAGAGCTACGTCAGTGCATCAGAGCTACATCAGTGCATAGATCTGACTTCAGAGCTACGTCAGTGCATCAACGCTACATCAGTGCATATATCTGACTTCAGAGCTACGTCAGTGCATCAGAGCTACATCAGTGCATATATCTGACTTCAGAGCTACGTCAGTGCATCAGAGCTACATCATAGCATAGATCTGACTTCAGAGCTATGTCAGTGCATCAGAGCTACATCAGTGCATATATCTGACTTCAGAGCTACGTCAGTGCATCAGAGCTACATCAGTGCATATATCTGACTTTAGAGCTATGTCAGTGCATCAGAGATACGTCAGTGTATATATCTGACTTTAGAGCTATGTCAGTGCATCAGAGATACGTCAGTGCATATATCTGACTTTAGAGCTATATCAGTGCATCAGAGCTAAGTCAGTACATAGATCTGACTTCAGAGCTACGTCAGCGCATTAGAGCTAAGTCAGTGCATAGATCTGACTAAAGAGCTATGTCAGTGCATCAGAGCTAAGTCAGTGCATATATCTGACTTCAGAGCTACGTCAGTGCATTAGAGCTACGTCAGTGCATAGATCTGACTTCAGAGCTACGTCAGTGCATCAGAGTTACGTCAGTAAATAGATCTGACTTCAGAGCTACGTCAGTGCATAGATCTGACCTCACATATTGATAGAATGTCATGAAGTGATACTAACCTGACCAGCCAACATTTCATACAGTAATACACCATACGCCCACCAGTCCACTGACTTGCCATAGGCCTGATATAAAACTATCTGAAAACATAAAATCATAAAACTCAGTTAACAATTTTCAACACATCAACATAAATAAAACAAGAGATGTGCATGAATGCTCCCCATGGCAGCACAATATTCATAAATGGTAAAGGTCACAAAGACCTTGGCTTTTGACCTATAGACCTCAAAAGCAATAGGGGTCATCTAATGTTGATGACCATGTAAAGATTGAGGATGGTAGGGCAAAGCATTCTTGGGTTATTGAACGGACACCATTCGGTCTACTAACGAACGGACCGACCAACAGACATGTGCAAAGGAATATACCCTCTCATCATGTGCAAAGGAATATACCCTCTCATCAAAGATGGTAGGCATAATTATCATTTTTATCACAAGTGTACCAGACCACTTTAACTAGTGAAAAAGTGTCTAAATCACACTTCACATAAGTCCTTAAAATATCTTACCATAATAACACATGTGTTAGGACACATGCCATCATTTAGCTTGATAATTATAACCTGAGTATATGACCACAATAGCTCCAACGTAATATTAATTACAATTATGTGCAGAGTTCAAAGCTTGGTGAGCCATCATGCATGTATGAACAATAAAATATCGACAATCAAACATAAAAGGACAAAAACTTGGTCTATACAAATTATCGCCACTAAAGAGAGTCAATTAATTTTAAAGCAATAAATGTCAGAGAAGAACCGTCTATAATTTTAGTTTAATTGGCAATTAAGTCCTTGTATGTAACCAATTAATTAAAACTACCCAAAACACTATTGGAAATGTATTATAATAATCCACTTTTGCTGAAGAAACTTAGTAGCTCATTTTAGATTCTTTGAAAAATCATCAACTGCGTTCAGAAATACAAAACATAGAAGACGATAATTTAAATCATTGTATCCTCTGTGGAATAAACTGCTTTTATTGTTGTACATATAATGCTGTGGGGAACAATTCTAGAGATGAAAATAGCTTTGTTGCCATGGAAACTGTTGACTAATGATTGAAAAGTTAATGTTTCGATTCTGTCATTTATCTGGGCATAGCAATCTAAGTAAATATTTGCAAAAGTAAAATGCTTGATTTGAAGATAATTAATACATTAAAAACTGCCTTTAGTTAGTGATCATCTGAATAAAACAGTTAATATCACCCGTCATTTTTATTTTTAAAATATTCTGCTAAGTCCCATTGGTCAACAGGAGTTCAGTCATATGGTGACTCAAACTACCTAGCTGCACTATCCTGATAATGGACAAACCGGCAGTAACCTGTAACTAACTAAGCTGAGTGTCAAGTTCGGGAGGTATACCAGTAACTGTTCCTGTACAGTTCTTAAAATTTTTGTGGTATGTTCTGGCCTGAGTTTGAACCCGAGACCTCTCACACTTGAAGCAGACACTGAACCACAAGGCTATCGAGGCGGATTCCACCTGTTTAAAGCATTCAATATTACTTAAAGCCGACATGTGATTTTTATATATGAAATAGCCTCTGTATAATACAGCCACAAGCTTAAAGCAGCTACATTCTGTATCCTTTAACCAGGGTACTGTTTTAAACAAGACTGCGTTCACTAAACGCTTATGCCCCCTGTGGAAGCCTTGTCCATCAATAAGTCTAAGTCCAAAATTAGGTCAAGGTGAAGGTCAAAATGGGGTTAGGTGGTACAGGCGTGTGGAGAGTGTTCATACACAACATCCATGCAAGTATGAAAGCTTTGTAGCAAGCCATATTAATGCTAGAAGAAACGGTCAATTTGGGTTAACCAGGACGGATGGATAGACGAACGGACGGACGGACGGACAGGTGAATCACTATATGCCTCCCCATCTATCGATAGGGGGGCATAAAAAAAGAACTTAGGAAAATCATTTAGTTACAATCAAATTTAAATTTTGTGGAAATAATGAATCAGTTAATGAACTCCTACAAAACCATATCCGTCATCGATGTACAGTTGTAAAAGAACACCTAAGTGTGAGAATTGAGATGAACGACATTTGATGCACTTTTAAGGGTGTGCTATGAGATGATATCAAGCATTTACATCTTTGGTTCTAATGTTACAATTGATTAAATCGTAATCAAATAATATATACCGCTAGCTATTAAAATAGAATTCATTGAACTCTCAAAGTGCATATTTATTTATAATATGTTTCTTCAAATCAATAATTTACCTAATTGAACATGTGTGAATTTATAACATTTTTGAGCATTTGATTTTCTTGATAATTATAGAGTACAATGATCTCAAGACATTTAATATCTTAAAACAAGCGTTGGAAGTATAAAACTTAGAAATACGAGAAAATTTCAATGAACAGATGAGAGAAAAATAATTGATTGCATTTGGAATGTTTTTGCTTTGTTTTTTGAGTTGATACCATAGAGATGTAACGGTGTAGCTTATAAACCAATCTGGGTTAACTAAGTTAATATATGAGTATACTAATTTACATCAGGTACATTGTTAAACAAGTTTAAACAATTTATATTAATCACTTTCATTCCATTCATGCTGTGATCAA
Source organism: Spisula solida (assembly GCA_947247005.1). NCBI lineage: Eukaryota > Metazoa > Mollusca > Bivalvia > Venerida > Mactridae > Spisula > Spisula solida. The sequence continues at coordinate 56,873,381 of OX365944.1, read as the reverse complement.
ATTGAAATATATATTAAGTTCCATTGAAAAAATCCCAACAGTTTTTATGGCTCCGGATGGATGCTCCTACCAATTGACACATATGTGGCTACTTTACTGAATGAGGATAACGATGTGTCTAAATTTAGCAAATGAAAATCAAATTTTAGACATTTAGTCACCTAAAAGAAAATAATTTTAGTCACTAAGAGCCAATCCTACTTTTGTTTTTACCACCCCTACCGCAGGGCACAAACAAGACTGCATTCAATAAATACTTATGCCCCAATTGAAATCTCGTCCATAATACCATATATCGGGCAATTTTCGTGCATACCTAATTTTCGCTTTATTCGCGTCCAAACCAATTCGCTAAAATTAAAATCAGCGAAAAATTCATACCAGAATTTCGCGATTGTCCGAATATGAATGTTTCTACTTTCGTTTTCGTCTACCAGCGTCGTAGTATTAACGCGTGATGAAAATCGATAGTTTATACTAATTACTAGTACTATACGATAACACAATCCGTATAAATCATACATAAGCTTTTAGTAAAACTAATTTAACTAAACCACCTATAAAGTGCAAAATTTAAAAGTTTAAACAATTATGTTGTTTAAGATGCTATTTCACCAACAAGCGTATTATCACGTATTCATCAGTTTTGAAAGTAAACAAACAGGGGCCAATTTAACAAAAGAATTTTCCCGTTTATTGTATGAAACAATTGAAAATAAATGACGAGGTGTGAACTACATATCTCTGTATTTTACCTGTGAAAATATCTTTTATACATATGACAACGAAAATCGTGTTTTGTTAATGTACTACTCCAAATTAAATTCATGACAAGTTTCGTGTTTAAATAGGTCTACAAGTATATCTTTTATTCGTATGACAACAAGATAGTTTATTTACTCAGTTCAAAATATAATATGCGCGGTACATACTGGTTTTTAATAATATGCGATCCCGCTGTTGACAACAAAATACGCACACCGGTACCAACCGGTACATACTGGCTTTTAGTTGCGCTAAAACAATCATGTTGGATTAATCTACCCTTACAAGATGGAAAACGCGAAACAAGAGGGCCCAAAGGGCCCTAGGTCGCTCACCTGTTATAGCAGTACATGCAAGACCTGTGATTTGTGACCCTGATGCAATATCGCACTTGACCTAGATTTTGTTGAGAAGATCACTCTGACCAAGTTTCATAAGGATTAGGCCAAAATTGTGACCTCTAGTGACTATACAAGGTTTTTCTATGATTTGACCTTGTGACCTAGTTTTTGACCCCGGATGACCCAATATCGAACTTGATCTAGATTTTGTTAAGATGATCATTGTGACCAAGTTTCATAAAGATTTAGTCAAAATTGTGACCTTTAGTGTCTACACAAGGTTTTTCTATGATTTGACCTTGTGACCTAGTTTTTGACCCCGGATGACCCAATATCGAACTTGACCTAAATTTTGTTGAGATGATCATTGTGACCAAGTTTCATAAAGATTAGGTCAAAATTGTGACCTCTAGTGACTACACAAGGTTTTTCTATGATTTGACCTTGTAACCTAGTTTTTGACCCCGGATGACCCAATATCGAACTTGACCTAGATTTTGTTGAGATGATCATTCTGACCAAGTTTCATAAAGATTAAGACAAAATTGTGACCTCTAGTGTCTACATAAGGTTTTTCTATGATTTGACCTTGTGACCTAGTTTTTGACCCCATATGACCCAATATCGAACTTGACCTAGATTTTGTTGTGATGATCATTGTGACCAAGTTTCATAAAGATTAGGTCAAAATTGTGACCTCTAGTGACTACACAAGGTTTTTCTATGATTTGACCTTGTGACCTAGTTCTTGACCCCGGATGACCCAATATCGAACTTGACCTAGATTTTGTTGAGATGATCATTGTGACCAAGTTTTATAAAGATTAAGTCAAAATTGTGACCTCTAGTGACTACACAAGGTTTTTCTATAATTTGACCTTGTGACCTAGTTTTTGACCCAGGATGACCCAATATCGAACTTGACCTAGATTTTGTTGAGATGATCATTGTGACCAAGTTTCATAAAGATTAAGTCAAAATTGTGACCTCTAGTGACTACACAAGGTTTTTCTATAATTTGACCTTGTGACCTAGTTTTTGACCCCGGATGACCCAATATCGAACTTGACCTAGATTTTGTTGAGATGATCATTGTGACCAAGTTTCATAAAGATTAAGTCAAAATTGTGACCTCTAGTGTCTACACAAGCAAATTGTTGACGGACGACGGACGAAGAGTGATCACAAAAGCTCACTCTGTCACTTTGTGACAGGTGAGCTAAAAAACAAACAGAGGATTAGAAATCGCTAAAATTAGCTTCGCTAAAATTTGATTTTGCCGAAAATCGCGAAATTTGCAGTACGCGAAAATTACCCGATATACGGTAATAACTAAGACAATCAGAGGAAAAATTCTTGACAAATTGAAAGTTTTGGTTTACATTTCCAATGGAATGGACTAACGGATAAACGACAGACGGACAGGACTATCACTATATGCCTCCCACATCAGTTGATGACTGGGCACAAAAACAACTTTGCCTAAGAGATTGTTTTAGGTTACAGTACATAGAAACACCCGCACCTCAAAAATGCCTCAAACATCAGAAGATGACAGAGTATTAAAACATCTTTATGGAACACCCCCACCTTAATAGTGTCAGTTGGGCACAAAAATACAGGAGGCTGGTGTGTGTTACCTCTGGAGCAATGTAATCTGGTGTTCCACAGAATGTTTTAGTCGTTTTTTCACCAAGTATTCCTTCCTTGCACATACCAAAGTCAGCAATTTTAACATGACCCTCAGCATCTAGCAATACATTGTCTAACTTCAAATCTCTGCAATAAATAAAAGTGAATACATATCTAAATAAATATCACAAACATATCATAACTTGATATTATGTAAGTAATGTGTCTCCTGGCTTCCCTCTTTAGCTCTTCCATAGACTGACTATAAGATGTGTTTGCGTATAAAGCTAACAATACAGCCAGACACATTTATTACACACGTTTTTGTCATATAATCCCAAAGTATCAATTGTAGTGTAATACAAGGAATGTAACTGATCTATAAGCATGTAAACATGATCTATAAGCATGTAAACCTGATCTAAAAGCATGTAGACCTTATCTATAAGCATGTAGACCTGATCTATAAGCATGTAAACCTGATCTATAAGCATGCTATAAGCATGTAAACCTGAGCTGTAAGCATGTAAACCTGATCTGTAAACCTGATCTATAAGCATGTAAACCTGATCTATAAGCATGTAGACCTGATCTATAAGCATGTAGACCTGATCTATAAGCATGTAAACCTGATTTATAAGCATGTAGACCTGATCTATAAGCATGTAGACCTGATCTATAAGCATGTAAACCTGATCTATAAGCATGTAAACCTGATCAATAAGCATGTAGACCTGATCTATAAGCATGTAAACCTGATCTATAAGCATGTAGACCTGATCTATAAGCATGTAGACCTGATCTATAAGCATGTAAACCTGATCTATAACCATGTAGACCTGATCTATAAGCATGTAGACCTGATCTATAAGCATGTAAACCTGATCTATAAGCATGTAAACCTGATCTATAAGCATGTATACCTGATCTATAAGCATGTAAACCTGATCTATAAGCATGTAGACCTGATCTATAAGCATGTAAACCTGATCTATAACCATGTAGACCTGATCTATAACCATGTAGACCTGATCTATAAGCATGTAAACCTGATCTATAAGCATGTAAACCAACGACAATTTATGCTGCAGACATGCAGTTGTATGCTCCTTCATTATCAGCCATTTGAGCATTCAAACCTGTCACAAGGCAGACAAATGAGGTGAATGTCCTGATATTACCCAACATTCCACTGTGTCTAAAGTACAAATTACATCATGGAAAACATTCTCTCCGAAGCCAATCACATTTAAGGGATGTTTTTTGTCACCATATACTGTTCTATTTTTAAGAAACTGCACTTGTCAATGTCACCTCAATGACCTTGATGACCTGGTAGCTTTCCAGTCATAACATAGGCTATTATTAGCGTATCAAATGGATTGTTATACCCTTCTCTATCGCAGGGAAGGGGTTCTATACGGTATTTAAAGCCACTGCTTGACTGCTGTCTGTTTATACTTGCATTACTTACGTATGTATGACATGTTTAGGTAAAGAACAGTCAGTGGACCGAATCACTTATTTTTAAAGAAAATCAACCCATTTTTCAACAGAATTAAGACATTTTTATTTCCTATTAGAAAATATATGTTTATATTACTTATTTTTAACAACAGTGTCACCTTATGTCGTAGTAATGACTTGGCCCAAATGTATTGAACTCCATGAAATATTTCCTGGCAAATACACATACGTTACATAATTGGGTGCCTGGCAGTGAAATGGTTAAATATATATTTGTTTCTTTGACTCTTATTATCGGCAGCTAAAGACAAATGGTATCTTAATTCGAGGGATTATTAATACAAGTTGGTCTGTTTGGTATATAAATCTCAGAGAGTAAAACAAGACATCAAGAGATACAGCATCTATTACATAACTGGCTATAAAAACTTACCTATATATGATGCCTTTAGTATGTAAATAGAATAAACCTATGGCGATTTCTGCAGCATAAAATCTGAAATATACAAGTGTCATTCATCACAGTAAAACACAAAACAACTACTATGTGAACAGCAAGAAAAATGATTTTTAGATTTGTTTATATTTGTTTATGTTTTTAACAATCTTTTTAGTTATATACAGAAGTAGGTTGGCATATTAATCTGTTTTTCTGGAATTAGTTTTCAACCAGTATAGTCTCAGTTTTCAACTAGTATAGACTCATTCTTGCACAAGCAACTCACAACTTCTCCGCATGCGGAAGACATGACTGTAGCCAATATCATGGAGGAACATCCTCTGACCAGTATATTCACCTGGATTCCTGGAATATATACTAACAGGGTAGGCTTTGTTTTATATCAAACAGGATTGTGACTTCCATATTTTGCAAGAAAAACTGACACCTTCACTACACTTTGAGAACATGAATCAAAGGTTCTACCAAGAGATCAAACCTGGATGTGACTGGTGATGGTTTACCAGCTGAGATAGCAGACTGTCATGTCAACAGAAAGAATATACAATGTAAATCACAAAATTATTTTTAAGGGAATATAAAAATAATTTTCAAAAATCAGTAAAACCTCACTTACACTTACAGACTTTGAAAACACACCACTGTTAAGGGACCCGTCTTTTTTTGTTTAAACTATTTAGCTGACTTAGTAAAAATGAAATGTTGTCAGAAGAGAACATCTGACACGTGTTTTACTACGCAAATTACACGTGGTAACCACATGGCTAAATCTCATTTTTCGCTCGTGGATGTTGCGTGAATGAAAATATCTGAATTGTGTAAATGGAAATGGGTACATGATACATGGACATGCAAAAAAATCACAGTATCAATCATCGAAAAGCATTAGTTGGTATGCACTTTCACTTGAAAATGATGTGTCTAGAGGTATAGCAATGTTACATACCGAAAGTAGCAATCACGCCGTTTTTGCACGATTATATTATCATAATATAACATATATTAGTCTATATGAATGTTTTATGCACACTGACCACATCAGTGACCATCCAAGGCAGGGTAAAAGGCCTAAAACTGCTATTTATTCGGATGAATTAATGGGAATGCCCAGCCGACGAAACAGCTTCCGGTCTGCAACCATGACTATCAGAGTGACGCTTGGTCACCATGTGTTTGCAAAATGATTAAATGAAAGTTTATATGATGTTTTCTAAAAGACATTTTGATGTAGTGCAGTTCGACAGTTTGTGTTCAATCTTACGTAGAAGATGTTCATCGATCTGTAGCCATTCCCTTCTTGTATCACTATTTTCACCGAAAATGATGTTAACTTTAGACAGCATGATAATAATCATTCGCATAAAATTACTGAAAATTATCATTTTTATGGACGAAATGAATATCGACGTAACGGATACTCCAGTTTTATCCTCAGATTTTGCACTCATTGACAAATATGACATGCTCTTACAAAGACGTGTCCACGGGCAAGTGTCGGTTCTAGATCTGCCCGCGAGCTTCACCAGACCTTTGCCCATGTATGGTTGAACATTCCGTCAGCAGCACATTTAAAATGTGATGTTGTTTATGAGTAGCCGTTGTTGTAAATGCACCACGAACAAATCGTTATACACAAACTACTAAATTGTAAATTTGGCATTTGAAACTTGAACACATCGATGTCACGTGACTTTTCTGTTCTGTCCACTTTCATTATGGAATTTTGCTTGTGGGTTTAATATAAAATAGGCATAAATAAATAATATTTACTATTTGCGTGGTTTAAATAAGTGGTGCGTTTTCAAAGTCTTTAAGTGTAGTAACCACCTGATTTGTAATTTGAGTCAGAACAAAGATTCAAGCTCTGTTTCCCCTATTGTGCTCTTTTTATTCAATCTAAATATTAAGCATCTATATTAATTGTCAAGGGTACCAAGGGCAGTTTCTACAGTAAAATACAAAATATACAATCAAGACAAGGTGTTAATACTTTATATATGAGCCAGTCTCCAGGAAAACCTGCTATTTTGACAAAAATATTGACTTTAAGATTTTCCATAGTATTACAGGATAATGTTAAATAAGCAAATTGCAAAAGAAATTATGGTAATATCTTGAGTTTTAGGAAGTTACAGCTGTTTTTGTAGAGTCCCTATTCGGAGATTTTTGTGTGACGTCGCAAATGTCATTCAAACGTTATTTGACATAACTCAAATAAGTATTTCACTATTACACCATTTGATCAATTCTTGACATAAGCTGTTCAAAATAGTAACAAATTCTATAATTATGTTTCACTTTTCAAAATATATATCAACATTGAAATTGTTTGCATTCAGTAAAAGGCTACTTCTGTTTTAAACAACCGAATCCTCGTTTTTCTCAATCGGAGTACTTTTCTGAAATTGGTCACCATAGCAACGAAGTATGTGTTTTCGACAAAATTCATTGGAAAAATTAAAGCTAAGGTATAGTACTATATGGATCAATTACTTAAAATAGAATCAATAGATATGTATTTTTCCTTATTTTAGAGCTTTATCAAAATCTTGTTACATAAGGTAAATACATAATGTCATTATAGCAGGTTTTCCTGGAGACTGGCTCATATATATATAGACATAAATATATCCCATCAACTCAAGCATATTTATACAGCATAATATAAAGTGTAAAAGGTCAGACAAGAATGAAGAAATTGGCCACACTAGAGACAGTAACTGACCACTATTAATCATCCTCATACCTTATCTCGTAAATCACCAACTTAACACTCCAGAAATTAAGATATACAGATCAATTAATGGTCAGGCAAAACTAAACCGTGGACAACAAACACTCCCCTATCATAGCAGCACTGCATTAGGTGAACTCGGCCCAGATATTGAAGCAATACAGAACTTGAAACATCATCAGATATTTGCTGCTATGGGAGAGATAAAGTCATTGTGCTGCTTTTCTGTCACGGTGGTATCATGTAAATTTAAACTTTTTTTCATTCATCTATTTTCATGAACAAATTTAGTCATACACTGCAGCTAATCGTTCTACCAAGTTTTCCTGTAATTTATCATTAACCAGAACTAACTTTCCTATTATCAAGCACTGCACCACTTCACCACATGTGATAGAGGACAAGGCCATACACTAATCACAGCATAATGAACCTAATCACTGCATGACTAATTGGGATATACTATAAAATTCAATTTGTAAGACTTATTGTGAGCAAAAGCATCTGTGATTTCTGGTCACTGTATGACTTATTGGGAGACTATACAATTCAATGCGTAGGACTTATCGCGATAAATGGAAGTTGACTTGTTTATACACTGTCCTAATGCTACTTAAAGACATTTTGAGGGTTGAAAAAACGTTTCTCGTATAAGAACATACAAATCAAGATGAAGACCGAAAATTTGAATTTCAGACATGTCTCCATGTACTACCTTATCCAATCAATCTAGAGTAAATAGATACTTACACAGCAACTGGCTCTTTGAATTTGCCTTCTTGTTGTATTCTAAACATTAGATCACCTCCATTTACATACTCCATCACAAAGTATAGTCTATCCTGTAAATAGGAAAATATATGTATGCTTAATAACAAAGTATAGACTATCCTGTAAATAGGAAAATATGTATGCAAAAAGTCATTATATTGGACTACAACAGGTGTTTGTTTGGCATGTTCACATACCAGGCCAGTAACCACGCTGAGTCGCACACAGAAGTGCATGCCTTGGTAAAAATTTGAGAAATTTCCAAAATAAGCATGCTTTTGAAGAAAAATACCTCAAACAGACCCTAGAAAATATTTGCCTCAGCGCTTTTTAGTTTCTGGATACGGCCGTAAGACTAAATATTCCACAGTTATCAAAGAAGACATAGTTTTGACTACCAAAAGACCGGCCAGCATAATGTAAAGCAATATATCTCAACTGCTTCAAATTTTAAGGATAGTTGAAAGGCAATTATGTCCTAATGTCTTAATACGAAAATGTAAATGGTGCAGAAATGAATAAACTTGACAATAACTTATTACTATTAGACTGTAACAGGAAACACGGAACACACAATGTGTTGCCGTAACAACGTGCAATATGTCAGTACTATGTTTTATGTAATGTTTTATGTAATGTTTTATGTAAAGTTTTATGGCACCATTATACTAGTAACAAGCAAAAATTGACAAAAAAAGCTGGATCCACAATTACGTGTGACACCATTTGGTATAAGTATCATATTTGTAATGACTTGCACAGCAGTCTCGCACCTGATATATGAACATACACCAACTGATAGTTATAATTACAATATGTCTGTATCTTCAGATGCTTGTCATTCTAGTGTTTATTATAAAAAGTTTATTCATTTGCGCTTGACTGAGACAGTCATATCAGTGCTTTGTCATTCAACTTCTTCTTTACCTGATTGGTCAATGACCACCCAACTTATAAGTAGATTATATGATATTATATGAGTGAATAACTAACTAGTCTATTTCCATAATAATATAAATTCCCTACCGCCCATGTAGCTAAGCAGTATTTAGCACAAGTCTATTGCCAAGTAGACCCGGGATTTGAGACTGGTAAGGACAAGTGTGGCAACTGTATTATCCACCATATGTGAAGACGTTCTAAGCTGCTTGAAGACAAACTAGTTAGTACTGATTGATAAATAATTCCAGCTGTGTCTACTGGATTTCATAAACACTGTGACAGAATCTTGTACGTAAGTAAACAGCTTAAAACACGATGAAACCAACCAATCAAATAAACAACAAACTATAAGCTTATACAGTAAAGAAGCAGACAGATTTGTCCAGCTTTTACTGCGTTACAGTGACATATTACAATCCACACGTAGCTAGCAGTCTAGTGAATATTGTATCATGATTTTGGCACTTTTTACACCGATAAACTACTCATATACTTACAATGAATACAGGAGGAGACACGGTAAGATAGATGACTACAGACAAGTGATTCTTAATATGTCTACAGACAATATAATCAACACACGTTTTCTATAAAAGCTGACAAGATGCCAGAGTGTAGTATTAATGACATCTTTTAGACTGGTGTATGGGTTACTACAGCCAATGTAGTGGAAAATTAACCATCTAACTCTGGGAGGTTTACAACTGAATGGTTTTATTAGGAGATATATTAGAGAGACCAGCAACATGTGGAACCTTGGAACCCCAGGTCAAATATAGCTAACAAATTAATTTCTGTTTTATGTGGCAGTACAAACAATCTGGCTTGTGTTTTTTCATTCATCTCATATCTGTACTCAGACCGATCGACACTCCAAACATTATTTTCGCGCAAGTAAATTGAGGAAGAATATCCAATCAAAACAGATCACAATTGCCAACTGACAGATTTTCAGTGATAAGGAGACTAGGAGGCGCATCATTCTGACACTGAGCTGACCTGTCGGGGCAGTCATCATTCAGACACTGAGCCGACCTGTCGGGGCAGTCATCATTCTGACACTGAGCCAACCTGCCGGGACAGTCATCATTCTGACACTGAGCCGACCTGCCGGGACAATCATCACTCTGACACTGAGCTGACCTGCCGGGACAGTCATCACTCTGACACTGAGCTGACCTGCCGGGACAGTCATCACTCTGACACTGAGCTGACCTGCCGGGACAATCATCACTCTGACACTGAGCTGACCTGCCGGGACAATCATCACTCTGACACTGAGCTGACCTGCCGGGACAGTCATCACTCTGACACTGAGCTGACCTGCCGGGACAATCATCACTCTGACACTGAGCCGACCTGCCGGGACAATCATCACTCTGACACTGAGCTGACCTGCCGGGACAATCATCACTCTGACACTGAGCTGACCTGCCAGGACAGTCATCACTCTGACACTGAGCTGACCTGCCAGGACAGTCATCACTCTGACACTGAGCCAACCTGCCGGGACAGTCATCACTCTGACACTGAGCTGACCTGCCAGGACAATCATCACTCTGACACTGAGCTGACCTGCCGGGACAGTCATCACTCTGACACTGAGCTGACCTGCCGGGACAATCATCACTCTGACACTGAGCTGACCTGCCGGGACAGTCATCACTCTGACACTGAGCTGACCTGCCGGGACAGTCATCACTCTGACACTGAGCTGACCTGCCAGGACAGTCATCACTCTGACACTTAGCCAACCTGTCGGGACAGTCTACGCCTATACGCTGAATTGTCAAACAATGGAACTTATTACCAGAACCATATGTGAGGCAAGATGGTTGGAGGAGGACTGGTGACATTTTGAAGAATGTTGTAGTTATAGCAATAAATTGAATTTCGAATTCAAATTTTTCCAAAGTTGCTGATCTATATTCTGCTTTACCAGTGTATATTTCACCCAAGGAAAATCGTATCCTGATGAACTTAACCAACCACTGATGTATGTGCATGCTGATCTAACAATGAAATACTTTCATAAAATCAAGAAAAATTGATTTTCAGAATTTCATGTATTCTTTCATATCGGCGTGCGCAACAAACTGATTAGTGCATGCGCAGTATTACACTCATCTTAGGAGAATATGTTTTGGACTAACTAGAATCAAGAACAAAAACATGTGGTCAAATCTTACCATGGTCTGAAAGCAGGAATGCAACTGTACAAGGAATGGTGGTTTACTTGGCAAGGCTAGAACACGTTTTTCTATCATCGTACATTCTACATCATCGTCCTGTATTATAACATCTTTCTTGAGAATTTTTATAGCATACAATTCATCTGTTCCTTTACGTTCTGCTAAAACTACCTGAAATACATCAACATACAAAACATATACATTTGTTGATTGAAGCCTATGTTTCTCAGGGCTCAACACTCAAATACTGAGTCAGTTGTCTAAGACCTGCAGTGGTTTTCATGAAGGACCAGCTACTACCTAATGGATGTAGGTGGTCCCATTGACCACTGAACATCCTAAAAACATGGTAATTCAAACCATGAAATGGAATAAAATTGCCTGAAACTCTTGAATTTCAAACTAATATTGCCATTTTTATAGTTGCCTATGACCTGCTATAACAATCTCCTGAAGAACTTTTAGCAAAATGTCAAGATTATTGGTCTCATTATTTACCATAAGGACACAATAAAAGTGGAAATTAAGGCCTTCATTTACATATTTAAAACAACGAAAATGGTGACAAATGTCTTAATACATCTGTACGCAGACATAAAATCTGGGAGTAAACACGCTCAACATGGTGATAGAGATGTTTTCTTCTCATGTCTTGTCATGTCTTGTCCTCTGATAGGCTGATTGTGTAATGTCAAGGTCATTGAATCAGCACATGTGTAACGTCAGGGTCATTAAATCAACAGTTATGTACTGTCAAGGTCATTAAATCAGCTTGTTATTCAGAATATTTCAAATACACACGCCATAACATGCCTATATATATGCAGATACAGACCAATGTCATTCCAAATTCAGTCAAGGATTCACTGTGATCATAAAAAAACTACAAATATGGTAAATTAGTTGACACCAAAACGAAATTGCGTATTTACGCTCACATCTTTTGTTTGTATGCTTGGAAAGAATTCATTTATTGACCCAAACTGATGTAGGAAAAATTCAATCAGCAGTTTTGGAGAAATAACACTAAGATAGAAAAGTTTTCAGGGCCCAAAACTGTCGAGACTATACCATATTTAGCATTTCTCATTTCACTTAGTGGTGCATAAACAGGGCTTAGATTGACATGCAGACATGTTTTTAAATATATTATGCTCAATATAGTTGCAATACTCATATAGAAATGTCACCAAAACACTGTTACTGAGATTTTATGTACCTATAAAACATTGATTTGATAAATAAGAAGATTTAAACAGAATCCATAAACACATAAGTTGTCTTGTAGATCTTAACTGGTACATAGAATGAAAAGCAGAATCTTACAAACATATATCTGCCAAAGTTGAATGCATCATTTCACAGTCCCCCATCAGAAATTTGGAATGGCCATATTCCTATGTCGTATTTTCATGATTTTTTCCATGAGTTTTTTTATTTTATAAATTTTTTACCAGCCTGCATCCAATTATATACAGCTACATGCAATACTTGGATAAAGACATAAATCAGACACCCTTTGGACTATTGAACAATGTTTATTCAGCGACTTAAATTTCGGTCTTATTTTGAGGTTGAACTATTAAGACCAAACCAGTGAAAATAGACTAGACAATTTTGGTCATGCTTTTTAGATGGTCCGATTTGAGGAGTCATTATTGACTTAACAAAAATAGATCATATTATATCCGCAAACTTCCAATCCCAGACTTCCAGTAAATCATAATCATCAACGCAGCATGGGACAATCTGAGGGGCGGGAACATATTAACAAGAGAGAAATGATTGATACATTCCTACAATACATCGTAACCACGCATGCAAGAAACACATTTACTGAGACATCCCAAATGCGTAGACAAAAATCCTGTCAATTCTTCCGCTTACAGTCCATAAGCATGCAGCCAAGACATTAGCAGAAAAATCTCCTGTATTTCCATGTAATCGAAACACCAATTCGATTTATCACATGTAATGATTTATAGCCAATCAAATTACGACAGTGAAGAACTTAAAGAGAAGCTTCGATACAATTAGAATTATCTCACAAGAGACCCAGAGTTATTGATACCCAATTTAATTCTACGCTTCAGCGACACTGACGTAACATGAGAAATAATGTGCCTACCATAATAATTCTGCTATGAATTTTCACACAATTTTAATAGCATGCTGGCATTTTTAGTTTTTTATTGGCGACATTAATATTAAAACGAAAATGGGAATAAAACTTTTTATCATTTGAAGTATCGGTAATAATTTGTTTGTGATCGTTAGGCACATAGAGAGGAAAGGTATAAATGTATCTGCAATGTGAGGTCACTATCTGAGTCCACAAAGAATCTGTATTTCTATGATTTTACACCTTAATTATATTTGTGCGCTATTGTCATACATAACTACTCTGGATTCTTATGTGGAGCATATAACATGAGAATATACCGTATATCGGGTAATTTTCGCGCGTACCTAATTTTCGCTTTATTCGCGTCCAAACCAATTCGCTAAAATTGAAATCAGCGAAAAATTTATACCAGAATTTCGCGATTGTCCGAATATGAATGTTTCTACTTTCGTTTTCGTCTACCGGCGTCGTAATATTAACGCGTGATGAAAATCGATAGTTTATACTAATTACTAGTACTATACGATAACACAATCCGTATAAATCATACATAAGCTTTTAGTAAAACTAATTTAACTAAACCACATATAAAGTGCAAAATTTAAAAGTTTAAACAATTATGTTGTTTAAGATGCTATTTCACCAACAAGCGTATTATCACGTATTCATCAGATTTGAAAGTAAACAAACAGGGGCCAATTTAACAAAATAATTTTCCAGTCTATGGTATGAAACAATTGAAAGTAAATGACGAGGTGTGAACTACATATCTCTGTATTTTACCTGTGAAAATATCTTTTATACATATGACAACAAAAAATCGTGTTTTGTTAATGTTCTACTCCAAATTAAATTCATGCAAAATTTCGTGTTTAAATAGGTCTACAAGTATATCTTTTATTCGTATGACAACAAGATAGTTTATTTACTCAGTTCAAAATATAATATGCGCAGTACATACTGGTTTTGAATAATATGCGTTCCCGCTGTTGACAACAAAATACGCACAACGGTACCAACCGGTTCATGCTGGCTTTTAGTTACGCTAAAACAATCATGTTGGATTAATCTCCCCTCACAAGATGGAAAACGCGAAAAAAAACAAGAAATCGCTAAAATTAGCTTCGCTAAAATTTGATCTTGCCGTAAATCGCGAAATTAGCAGTACGCGAAAATTACCCGATATAGGGAACTGCAATCTAGAAATCTAAATTACTTTATTTATACTCAATTGAAGTTGATAGGGATTTTTTATTTATACTTTCAAGTTGAGTTTGATTGTGAAACTTATAGAATTTCTCACAAAACCCATTTCCAACAGCATTTAACACCAAGACAGTATGAGAGAAGAAAACCAGTTTCCTTCCTGGCTTTCTAATTGCTTATGATTAGCATGAAGCAAGGAAAACAGTAGAATTTTGTTTTTCTTTTCTGGCATGATACAAGTCATTCTGGTATGATACAATATCAATTTGATACTTTTGCTGTTTCGGACATTAGTTCCACCGTTTTTTACACAGCAAATGAAATGTGCCATCAAAGATGCTTGACTAAAGATTGCAAAATTTTATTATAAATATTACTCTTAATCTTTTAAGACATTCTTATTTCCATGGACTTTTTCTGATTGAAACAATATATAGTCAAATATGACACCATTTTGATTAATACTAAAACGTAAAATGATTATTGATTTTTTGTGTAAGATAACATTTTATCCACCTATGATCACAGAAAATCATAATTTCTCTAGCGACTAAAGGAAATATCTCTATGATCACTCAGTGTAATTCAATTGGATCATACATTTAAAAGAACAAATGAATCTTCTATTCCTCTGGATGTAACTTAAAGAAAGACGTCTACCACACAATAAGGCATACACAAGCTGTTCTACAATAACTTCACAGCAATCGAGAATCAGCAAAGAAAACGATTAAATGTCCAGCTATTCTCAGACAACTAGAAATTACTCGACAAAGGTAAATTTATTACTGACAGAAAATTCCATTAAATGGAGATTTCAGACATATTTATTACATAATAATAAGACATTATATCATATCTCATAATTTTACATTCTATACAGAAGCCAGAAATCAATTGCTGAAACTAGCCAGATAGCATGAAACATTCTAAAGAAACATTTGGCTAGAATTATCGAACTTAGTGGGAATGTATCTTATTTATTTCTCATAATTCAAGTTTAAACTTATTAACTTTACAATGATTGAGACATAAGTTTTCGTACATCAGCTTTTTTTTGCTTTCATTTTCGTTTTTTCTTTGCTATAATTCACGTTCTTTCTTTGCCATCATTCACGTTTTTTCTTTGCAATCATTCACATTTTTATCTTTGCAATCATTCACATTTTTATCTTTGCAATCATTCACATTTTTTTCTTTGCTATAATTCACGTTTTTTCCAAGATATAACTCACATTTTTTCTTTGCACTCATTCACATTTTCTTCTTTGCTATAAGTCACATTTTTTTCTAAAATATAATTCACATTTTTTCTTTGCAATCATTCACATTTTTTTTGCTATCATTCACATTTTTTTCTTTGCTATAATTCACTTTTTTTTTTTGCAATCATTCACATTTTTTCTTTGCTATCATTCATAAATTGAGTTTGAATTCATCAATCCATGTAAAATACTTCAGTAACATGAAGACCATTACTGCAACCTTTGACCGCAAATTTTTACATCAGCGAAATAAGTTTGATACCAAAACTTGTGAAATATAAATCAGGCAAATATAGCAATTAACAGTTATGCAATTTTTAATATATGGATCATTCTTAACAAGTGCTTCTCACGTTAAATTACTAAGAAGTATTCATACCCATTTTGTGATGATTAGCAAGGTAAAGTTTTAACATTGCCAAAAGGGGAGATACATAAAGTAATGTAACAGGGTAGAAATGTTGTTCTTGGACATTGAACAAATCTCACCTTTCCAAAGCTGCCTTTACCAAGTACGGTGAGGAAGTTAAAATCAGAGGCCCTGACAATGTCTTGTTTACTCATATTCGTTGGTAAATCTACAGGTGGGGGCCTCTTGTCAATCTTAGTCTCCTGAAAGAAAACAAGTTTGTTGATTTTTTTAAACAATTATAATAACAAGACTGCATTCAGTAAACGCTAATGCCCCAATGGAAGCCTTTTCCATAATAACTAGCTAAGTCAATCAGGGGCCATAATTCAGAAGAAATGTTGGATAGTGATATATGGTATTAACAATGTAGACTGTATGATGGTAAACAAATATGCTAAGTTTGAAAGCAATGCCTTGGTGGACTTGGAAAAAAATATTTGAGCTTCAACAACTTGAAAGTTTCATAAAAACTTTCTAAGTCAAACAGGGGCCATAATTCTGTTGAAATGTTGAATAGGGTCACATGGTTTTATCAATGCAAGGTGGTAATAACAGTTAATAAGTATACCAAGTTTAAAAGCAATGCCTTGATGGACTTCAAAAATATTTTAGTTTAAACAACTTTTGTTTTGGTTAACGTTATGGGAGGAGTGGATGAACTGACTAACAGACAGACAGGACTATATTTCTCCTGCATCAGTAGAAGGTATGGCATAAAAACATCCATATGAATTTTTTATCAATGGGAATCTTTGCTAATAGTAATCAACCACTACATTCAAACAAGAGATGTTTGTAAAACATGTATGCCCCCATAGTTACCAAATATTCAGTAATGTTAAAGCTATGTCTTGAAAATCTTGACCTTTTGTTGTGACAATCATGACCTGGCAGGCCCACTTTATCCCCCCTAGGCCGCATATCAAAACTGAATGACAGTCTTAACAACCTATCAACTGATATAGCAGAGAGATTCACCAACAACGAGAAATCGCTGCAGTGTCAACAAGTCTGGCAGAACAATAATAGATCAGTAGGGGATATAAATATTGTATTGTGATAAAATATCAATAACCAGTTGATATAATTATATCCCAGACTCATCAACCATAATCTGCATACTGCATTAAAACTTATGAGTATTGATTCCTCGGGAACCACCTATACAACAATTGTCATATCATTAATGATTACACTGTATGCGCAATGGTAGTGAATTTTCGTGTACAGTATAGTGATCCAATTACCATAATGATAAAAGTTTACACATAAACCAACAGACTTTGACACCCATTACAACAGTTGTCCTAAGCCAGACAAAAAAGCTTTTGTAAATAACTGCTGGTGTAGATTTATACAGTGTTAACTTATTACAAGGTCTGACATGTCTCTATGGCAGTGAATGATAAAGCATTCTTATGTTTTTAACACTGTGAAAGTAACAGGAGTACTGATAAATATTCATGACCATAATTATACATCAAATGTCTATCTGAGAATTTGTTGGTTTTTTTGTTGTCCAGTTTAACACCATCTTTCAGACACAAATGACCCAGTGGCCTTCTATCCTGGCAGTACTAACTCATGCTCTTTCACAAACAATAGACAACTTCCACACATATATCTTGGGTAATATTCAGAAAAAACACAAACTGCTAAACCCTTCATTCAAATCTAGACCTGGAAACCATGTTTTCACAGCATAAGCCTACAATAATGCCAAAAGCAATTTCCATATAAACATACTGATACAACGTAGCAGTCAGATGTGTAAATCCTAGTAAACGATGCGATATGAGAGCCAAAATAGTCTTAATGTTAAAGTTCACAATGATCTTGACCTTTGATCTACTGACCTAAAAATCAAAAGGTGTTATTGACCAACTTCTCGATAATGTTAGATTATCCTATGCCCATCTGTTCTCAAGTTATTGATAGGAAACCATTTGGTCTATTCATTTGTCCTAAAGGTCCCAGCGACCATGACCTTTGACCTAAAAATCATTTAGGGTATAAATGACCAAACTCCCTTAAAAGTTTGAACATCTAACCCATTCTTCAGTCACTAGTCAGAAACTATTTCCACTACCTACCTACTGACCAACCTGCGGACCAAGATGTTAAAAACCAAAATACCTGCCTATCTTTAATAGGGGATAATAAATATCTAAAAGGTAACAGCTCTAACTACAATATCATGTATCATTTGTTCATAGAATTACCTCCATTTTTGAGCGAATCATTTGTATATTTTCTGTAACGTCATCAACGACAGGAATTCCATAAAACTCCCCCTCTTCCTGACTGAGTAGTTTAAACCATCCTTCGGCTGGTTCCTTCATGATTTCAGATATACCGAAGGATAATGCACCCATGAAATCATTCCTGGATGTACGATCCCAGTCCCAGACTTCCAGTGACAGTCGTTTAGCAATGTCATCACTCCTAAGATCACTGTAAAGTATAGAGATATTTTTCATTTTAAATTCCCTTCTGGTACAAATTAATAGTACAGACAGAAACTTAAAACAATTAGACATATATCAGTAACTGTAAGACAGAATAAAATCAAGTCCCTGGAGTATTCTTTTGCAATCATTACATAATTTGTGAGAGCATGGCCTTCCTCAATCCAATGTCACAAAATGCAGGAGCACGACCTTTTGCAATCAAATGTCACAAAATGCAGGAGCATGACCTTCCAAAATCCAATGTCACAAAATGCAGGAGCATGACCTTCCACAATCAAATGTCACAAAATGCAGGAGCATTACCTTCCACAATCCAATGTCACAAAATGCAGGAGCATGACCTTTTGCAATCAAATGTCACAAAATGCAGGAGCATGACCTTTTGCAATAAAACGTTACTCCAAATGCAGGAGTATGACCTTCCACAATCCAATGTCACAAAATGCAGGAGTATGACCTTTTGTAATCAAATGTCACAAAATGCAGGAGCATGACCTTTTGTCATCAAGCATGAGACATTGCAGAAACATAACCTTTCACAATCCAACATCACACACTGCAGGAGTAAGACCTTTTGCAATCAAAATATCACAAAATGCAGGAGCATAACCTTTTTCAACCAAACACTAAAATGTCAAAGCGGACGTTCAACCACTAGGCTATCTAACAGACAGTAAATGTATACTTACAACTCAAAACTCTGTTCCCATGAAGGATTGAGCGTTGCTTTAACTGTTTTGGTTTTTCGTTTATTTTTATGGTCATCAGATGGTATCAGTTTAATTTTCACATAAGGGTCAGCCAATCCATTTGGGTCCATAGGAACTAGGTTCTTAGCTTCTCGAACTGAAAATAAAAGAACATAGCATTAACAGCAACTTGCAGTAACATATATGATTATTCAACAGGAAGGTCATGATGGACTTTTAGCCTTTTTTACAGCTGAAACTATAGGTCATTCAGTTCTATAGCTGAAACTAGGTCATTCAGCTTTCTTTTATAGCTGAAACTAGGTCATTCAGGTTTCTTTTATAGCTGAAACTGTGTCATTCCGCTTTTTGACAGGTAGACATGGACTTTCCATTTTAAGACAGCTGAAACTTTGACTTTCAGCAGTAAACTTAATTTTTTCGTTTAGTTGTGTGTTGGGCATTGCACCATATAATTGTGGTATGTTATGTTTTTATGTTTTCTGTGCTCGGTTGCTTAAGTTGAGTGCTGCCTTCCCTGTCTGAAACCTTTTTTTATGTATGTACAACTTGCTGCACATGTACAGGACCTACGTTTTTAATTTTGATCAAAATGATGTTCATTTGTAAGATCACCAAGTATCTGGTATTGTTCATTTTTAATGAAAGATTATCAAATCTCAAATTGCCCATTTGAAAATATATGTTGCAAAATATTTTTTAAATATGATGTGTTTGACCCTACAGCACAGATGGGGTTTGAATCTTCTGCTGCAATTGCAACAACTTTGCCATGGAACCCTACTTGAGACACAAGGAATTAAAATTTGTAATTCATTAAAATTTGTATTTTAAGCATAAAATGATTTTACTCTTTTACTGTTTTGATTTTAATGCCATACTTCCGGTAATTACCACTATCTACTTCATTAGCTTAATATTTCATTTGCTGCAACCAAAAACAAATGTGAGACTATAAGCTAGTGACTGTAGATTCTGGTAAAATAATATATTGAACACACAATCCAATTACTCACATTGGGGATTTCACATTATCACCAAGGTACCAAACACTGCAATACAACACTGATAATCACTTAGCAATTAACCTATCAACATAGATTTTTTATAGAACTTTTTTAAAACTGTTCCAACAGATGTGATAAAAACCATAGCATGTTAATTATAAGAGCGCAGATTAAATGAGGCCTGACATTTAAAATTAGATACAAACTCTCACTACAGAGGTGGTATATCGACCTAGGAGATTATTGCTGCAACAGTGGCATAGAGAGATAATATGAAATCATAAGAGCCCATGCAAGCTCTTAATTATTAATTTGGTTTTTCTTTTTAATTATTATTGCATTAGACTTGCGTTGTGTCTTAGACATGCTGCAAATCTGGATAAGTGATAAAAAACATAATAAAATTTTAAAATGAGGCATGATAGCATATTTTGTACAACCAACACATGATAGCGCATTTTGTACAACCAACAAATGATAGCGCATTTTGTACAACCACCATATGATAGGGCATTTTGTACAACCAACACATGATAGCGCATTTTGTACAACCAACACATGATAGAACATTTTGTACAACCAACACATGATAGCGCATTTTGTACAACCAACACATGATAGCGCATTTTGTACAACCAACACATGATAGCGCATGTTGTACAACCAACACATGATAGCGCATGTTGTACAACCAACACATGATAGCGCATTTTGTACAACCAACACATGATAGCGCATGTTGTACAACCAACACATGATAGCGCATGTTGTACAACCAACACATGATAGCGCATTTTGTACAACCAACACATGATAGCGCATTTTGTACAACCAACACATGATAGCGCATTTTGTACAACCAACACGTGATAGCGCATTTTGTACAACCAACACATGATAGGGCATTTTGTACGACCAACACATGATAGTGCATTTTGTACAACCAACACGTGAAAGCGCATTTTGTACAACCAACACGTGATAGTGCATTTTGTACAACCAACACGTGATAGTGCATTTTGTACAACCAACACATGATAGCGCATGTTGTACAACCAACACATGATAGGGCATTTTGTACAACCAACACATGATAGCGCATTTTGTACAACCAACACATGATAGCGCATTTTGTACAACTAACACATGATAGCGCATGTTGTACAACCAACACATGATAGCGCATTTTGTACAACCAACACATGATAGCGCATTTTGTACAACCAACACATGATAGCGCATTTTGTACAACTAACACATGATAGCGCATGTTGTACAACCAACGCATGATAGCGCATTTTGTACAACCAACACATGATAGCGCATTTTGTACAACCAACACATGATAGCGCATTTTGTACAACCAACACATGATAGCGCATTTTGTACAACCAACACATGATAGCGCATGTTGTACAACCAACACATGATAGCGCATTTTGTACAACTAACACATGATAGCGCATTTTGTACAACCAACACAGCATGAATATTTCGTTGATTAAATGTAACTGTCTGACTGATGGATACAAAAATCATCAGCAACAACTGTATACATATATGTTAACACATCATTCATAAGCTTTGATTTTGTTTATTTAGTCATAGTCACAACTGTAAGAGCGTTACAATGAAACAACGATGTCGGTTACAGTCATTTTGCCGTAATGTCAAGAGGCTCTAACGAGACAACACTAAATGAGGAAATCATCATTCTTTTGTTATTGGCTGTGGATTTCAGACATCATAATTTATTGCGTTGAAAAATTTGATTAACTTCAATTAAAATATCAAAGCGCCGAAGCACTAAAGTTGTTCGAATGAATGCAGAGGAAGTATAATTGTATTGGTTAGCTGTATTTTTCACAATCTTAATTATTCTTATGATGTAATTATAGATTTATGAGTACTGGAAGATATATATTTCTGGCATGATCATATATATATTGATATAGAAGTTTAGACTAGAAATATTCTAAAAATGTTCAGTGTATATATAGACACCTTTAATTCAGAGACCAATGAACCAACACCAAACAATAACAGTTCCATAAACATACACCGAACAATAACATAGTGTCATGGTAACTTTACTCAGGTTTACAAATTAGGAAGAACTGGCAGACAGGAGTTGATCTAGAGTGCTATTATTTGTATTTAAGGGTTGGTTCTAGCACAAAAATAGGAGATACATCACAAGGACAATGACAGTAGATACAGTGCTCTGAAAACATTATTCCAGGGAATTTTCATCAGCAATAATTTTCCATGATTTAAGCAAACAAAATAATAACAGATATTTAAAACCATTCACTGACTGGCAGCTTATAATGTGTGTTGCAGGAATCAAGTGCATTGATATGCACATAAATAGAACTTACAGTAAAGTCAGAGCTATCAACTTTACAAACAAACCCATGTCACAGAAATGTCAGAATTTTGATGGAAATAATGTAACATTGAAACTATGTATACAATACTACTGTTTAAAGCCAGAGGCAGTTTTTATTACTACATTCGGTGTTAAAATGAAAGTGATACCAAATCCCAAGAGATTCTACAAGTCACGCATACCATATCAAGTCTGGTGTATTTGTAAGTGTCGAATAAAATACGCAATAGAATAGGACATATGGTGTTTATTTTAATGACATACCAGGGCATCTGTGTGTGCTAGGGGACAATGATGATATATTGAATCTCCATCTTTATTCAAAACTTCCAAATCATTGCATTTTTTCTCATTTTAGATACTTTTCTAAATCTTATATCATTTTTGCCATATCATGTCACTAAGCCCAGTTTTCCTGGAGAACGGCTCATATATAATACAGAACATGACTTGTACATTACTCTTGTAGAGCTAGACCCTTTATGTAAACACACCAAATAGTGGCTATTGTTTAGAGGGTATTGCTCTACAAAGGTTAAATTATTCACAGCAAGTATCAGCCTAGGAGAGTTTTTCAAAATGTTGTTATAGAGAGGTCTTGCTCTGCAACAGAGGGCCACTCTGGAGAGGTTGAACTGTATAGGTAAAGCTCTTCAAGACAATCCGTTGAATTTTAAATAAATCCTGAAAGCTTCCGATGACGATGGTTGGATTAAATGACACGCACAACAACACAATTAAATCATTGAACTACGTCACATCTTATAGTCACATATTTCTGTAGGTGTCAGGAACATAAAGCTTATAGAAAATACAAATATGAAAATCAGTTATAATCCCAACAACACAATACAAGCTTGCATTCCATTAGGGAAGGACAAACTTGTTTATCCGTGCTAGAAGAATACAGAATTAGAAGGATTAAGTTAATGCAGTGTGGATGATTAGGAGAGGCCGTAAAGTTTCTCATTTAACAGTCCAA
Source organism: Spisula solida (assembly GCA_947247005.1). Lineage (NCBI taxonomy): Eukaryota > Metazoa > Mollusca > Bivalvia > Venerida > Mactridae > Spisula > Spisula solida. The sequence goes on along the minus strand of OX365944.1, from coordinate 56,849,507 downwards.
GTAATGCTGAGCAAGGACAGATACTAAACATCATTCTGTCATGTAATTACTAAACACAGGACAAGTTTTCACTCCCTGATATAATCACTACGGATATGTAAAGCACTTTAAATGCAAATCCTCTCAGAAACTCAACAGTAAATGGTCATAACATTATACAACAGCTTGGACATATGTCTTGTCATCAAGACATCATTCTTAATTGCTGAGCGATTGTTTTATTAGTTGATAAGTAAGTTGAAGAGAATTCCCTCAAATTATTGCATACTTAACCATTTAAATTAGTGGCAAATTAATACAATATGCAATACCATTATCTCACACACATTAATTCAGAAATCCAAGAATATATTTGAGGTTGTACCAAAACTTTAACATCGCTTTCCAAGTCGAAAAGGGCCGATCATATGGACAAAATGATTGATAGAGTAACCTACTACTGTGTAGGGTTTGGTGTCATGATGGTGAACAGTACGCAAAGTATCAAAGCAATATGTCAAAGGACTTTGAAAATACTTGGGAGTTGAACCTAAACTGTAACATTAGCATTAAGCAGACACTCTGGTGACTGCAATAGTTCCGATTATTCTTCAAATAATGGAGCTTTCCTGGCCCTTATTATGTTAATTAGCATGTCAAAAATGTGAAAAATTATTAGGACATGGCCAATATTAACGTTGCTGATAAGGCCCAAATCTGAAACTTAATTATTACAACGATTAATTTTCAAACGATCAATGTGGGCCCGAGCATAGCCTACAGGTTGAAGGGCGCTTACAAATGGATTAATTTTTAGTTTGATCCCCATCAGAGACACTGCTCAATTTCTCTTGAATAATACACAATGCTCCACTTTACCAAGGGGTACGAAAGGGTACCTGAATGGATCAGGAGCTAATGTACTGTTGCTGCCATCGGCACCAAGTGTAATAGCCGACTTGCAACTCAGTGATCAGGGGTAAATGCATGCACAGTCAGCTGAAAAGACACATTTCTGAAAGTAGACTTTAAATTGTATTTTATTTTTTATGTGCATCGACCATGCATGCTTAGAACTCGATCAACGACCATGCATGCTAAGAACTCGATCAACTCTGTAATAAACATGGATCTATAGCCACAATAGCAAATTCAATTTAAATTCCTGACAAGTTTGCAACATGTAATAAACATGGAGTCGGATGCAGACAAGAGAATAAAAACATTATTAATAGGAGAAACTTGATAGCACATGAGATTTTCCCATCCATCAATATATTCATATAGCCATGTACTTGCCCTTGTAACAGCTTTCAAACATTCAGAACAATTGAATATGTTGGCAGACAGAAACTATCTAACATAATGGAAATTGTAGAATAACTTGTTCCGACCAAAAGTAATGTTTTCTTGACTGTCAGTGAATATTGAGTTAAATGTTGAATGATTGTGTAGTCTTGACATAGATTTATGTACATTCAACCAGTAAATTTATATTTATGGTGTATATAGCAGCCAGTTTTCAGTCTTCCCTAGCACATGCTTTGACAATTGTTACAATTTAAACAAAAGGACAATAATTATTACCCTAACTCAAGGCTAACCAGAGAGCTATAATTATGGCACTTCCACACAGAAAATTGAACTTGGATCCCAATTCTCATTTCGGTGGGACGGAAATTAATCCCGGTGTGTTAACCTACCTGGATTGGCAAGTAGATTTCCCGGTGGGATCCCGCTGATAAAGTGTTTTTGGTCGCCCAAAAATATAGTTGTCAGAGGTTGTGAAATTGTTGGAATCTTGTCAAAGTAGTTGAGTTATAGTGGCTAAAGTATGTGTTGGGAGGACCCAAATTAAATTGTGTGTAAATGGAAATGTGAAATCATGGAAGATTTTAATTCTAATTCTAACCCCCTGAAAAAATGTATAGTACACCATTTATATAACCAAATACTATAAATGGTGTACTATATTTCATCAGGATTAATTTCCATCCCACTAAAATGAGAGCATCCCAGTAAGATTAAGTCATCCCAACGGGATGTTATAAGCCGTATCATATTGAAAATTATCTCCCCTTATGGTTGCCATGTGCCTTAATTTATCAACCAAGAAAGTATGAATTTAGTACAGGGGTTACCTGAGGAACATTCCTGTGAAATAATTTTAAAATCAGGGCTTATAAAAGAAATTATGTCAAGAGTGCTGTCAATTCTAAACATGGGTCTACTTTAAGGGGCCTCATATTTCCTGAAATGTCTCAAAATAAACAAGCACTTTTCTGCCGGAGGGAATTTGATGTCTGGGTGGAAATATTTCCTTCTGCTAACTTTTTCCTGCTGTTTGGGATGGCAAAATGAATGAATAAATAACCAAAAAGGTCAGTTCATTTGTCTAACATGTTATTTTAATTTATGATGTATTAAATCAACAGCATTTAATGTCATTGTTTGGACTTGAAACTGTCAATCTTTCGGACAAACCATTTTTATACGCCTGTTGAAAACGGGACGTATTATGTGAACACCCTTGGCGGGCGTGCGGGCGTGAGCGACGGGCGTGCGGCGGCGTCCAGTAATTTGTCTGTACTCTAGCGCAAACAGTTTTCATCCGATCATCTTCAAACTTGCTGACAATGCTTATGGGCATAATATCTAGGCCAAGTTCGAATATAGGCAAAATCGGCCTAGGCCTTATCGGGTTATGGTCCTTTAATTACTAAATAAGTATGAAACTGGCCTTGTCTGTACTCTTACGCTAACAGTTTTCATCCGATCATCTTCAAACTTGCTGACCATGCTTATGGGCATAATATCTAGACCAAGTTCGATTATAGGCCAAATCAGCTTAGGCCTTATTGGGTTATGGTCCTTTAATTACCAAATAAGTATGAAATTGGCCTTGTCTGTACTCTAGCGCAACCAGTTTTCATCCAATCATCTTCAAACTTGCTGACAATGCTTATGGGCATAATATCTAGGCCAAGTTCGATTATAGGCCAAATCCGCTTAGGCCTTATTTGGTTATGGTCCTTTTATTACCAAATAAGTATGAAATTGGCCTTGTCTGTACTTTTACGCTAACAGTTTTCATCCGATCATCTTCAAACTTGCTGACAATGCTTATGGGCATAATATCTAGGCCAAGCAAGTTCGATTATAGGCCAAATCGGCCTAGGCCTTATTGGGTTATGGTCCTTTAATTACCAAATAAGTATGAAATTGGCCTTGTCTGTACTCTAGCGCAAACAGTTTTCATCCAATCATCTTCAAACTTGCTGACAATGCTAATGGGCATAATATCTAGGCCAAGTTTGATTATAGGCCAAATCAACCTAGGCCTTATTGGGTTATGGTCCTTTTATTACCAAATAAGTATGAAATTGGCCTTGTCTGTACTCTTACGCTAACAGTTTTCATCCGATCATCTTCAAACTTGCTGACAATGCTTATGGGCATAAAATCTAGGCCAAGTTCGATTATAGGCCAAATCGGCTTAGGCCTTATTGGGTTATGGTCCTTTAATTACCAAATAAGTATGAAATTGGCCTTGTCTGTACTCTTACGCTAACAGTTTTCATCCGATCATCTTCAAACTTGCTGACAATGCTTATGGGCATAATATCTAGGCCAAGTTAGACAAAAGGCCAAATCGCCTTAGGCCTTATTGTGTTATGGTCCTTTAATTACCAAATAAGAAATTAATTACCAAATAAGTATGAAATTGGTTGTCTGTGCTCTAACGCAAACAGTTTTCATCCAATCATCTTCAAACTTTGTGACAATGCTTATGGGCATAATATCTAGGCCAAGTTTGATTATAGGCCAAATCGGCATAGGCCTTATTTGGTTATGATCCTATAATTACCAAAATAAATGTGAAATTGACCTTGTCTGTTCTCTAGTGCAAAGAGTTTTCATCTGAGTATCTTCAAACTTGGTGACAATGTTCATGGATATAATATCTAAGACAAGTTCAATTGTAGGCCAAATCAGCCTAGGCCTTCTTGGGTTATGCTCCTTTAATTAAAAAAAAAGTTGGATTGTTTTTTTCATTCACCATGCCCTGAGACTCACCATGCCCCAAGTCGGGCGTATTTTGTGACATTTTGGCACTCTTGTTGGATATTGAATTTGCTTGACGTATGTTCGTTTCCACATATGAACATGTGGCATAGAATGTTTGTTCCAAAGTTCATCCCAGTGGGATTTCTGTGGGGTTGCAGATACCCTTTAAAACACCAGAGGGAAATGGGGCCATTAAATTACTCTAACTTAAACTTGAAACAAACAAAACAATGTGACCAGGCAGGCCAGAAGCCACGTTGAGGCACATCGAGGCAGTTGCCTCGATATAAAAAATTGAAAAATCACCAAATTAAGCACGTTTTTGAAGAAATAAAAGCCTCAAATATACAATAAGTATTTGCCTTGGTGCTTTTTTGTCTCTGGATACGGTCATAAGGTTTTAAGAATATTGGATCAGAACTGTGATCTCTAGACCACTGTGGCCATAAATGTGCCTTGATCAGTTAACTTTTATGCCTACTTCAGTAACATTATGTACCTAATAGAGAGGAGAGCTAGAAATGTGTCTGAATGTCCCCTTGATGTGTTTTGCTTTCTGAGACACTGGTGTGTAATGTGACAGTGAAAGTCAAGTAAATTAAGTACTATTGTCTGACGATGTTACTATAAGGACACATTAGTTACCATGTATACTCTGTGTGGTTCTATATAAAGCAATCATGATTTTTTACCTTTAAGTTTGACCTTGACCTTTAAGAGTTACCCTGAAATTTTGCCTTATGTGCAACAAGTTACAGCCCTGACACAACCAATTGTATGCCTTATTTACTTTTGACCTCCTAGTATGACCTTGACCATCCATCTTAAGGACCTGAATTTGGTGTGAAACACATAGACTTTACGTGGAGAACATATTCTGAGCTAAGTTATTTAGTTACAGCACAGACACAATTTTTCAAACACATCTTGACAAACCCACACAGACATGGGTTAATTACACTATAATTAATGCCCTTAATCACTGTAATCATGGGGGATGGGGGCATAAATCAGTAAGACAGTTTCGGTAGGAGTCTTATGAAAACAAATCTGTACTTAAAATGCCAACTGAACTTTTAAAAGCATACAATTGTAGTAAAAGGTTGAGCTGTATAGTACAGAGAATTTGGCCAGATGGTGACCTTTATGCAAGAATATATTACAAGATTCTTGTGTTGAATTATCTATTTTCTATTAATTGGTGGATTTTGAGATGTTCCCATGGACAAAAATTTGACATGTTTTGGGTCGGCAATTTGTCAATTTACATTGAGTTAAAGAACAAATTTATTTGGTAGTTTTAAACATAAGCATTTAAAGGACTGCATGACTATTGAACCCAAGATAAAAACAAACAATAAAACCTCCATCAGACTAATTCATTTAGAAAGTAGGTCACAAACATTAAACATACACCAGATGGATCATATCGTCCATTTGAGGAGAGAATCTCTAGATGAGAATCCATTTAATCATCACCTGACATATCACATGACCTATCAGAGAATGGAGAAGATCAGATTCAAATTAGATATATTCCATATGGACCAATCCTGTAATTCTAGATTCTTTTCGCACTTAGATTATGATACTGATAGTTGAATGTTGAAATAAGTCAATTCCTATACTATTATCTCTCCCTCTATATGTTACATTATGTTTTATGTTTTGATATTTATTTTATTTATGAACATTAAAACATGCAACAGCCTCAAAAGTTGCCATTGTTTGTGGGTGCCATTAGGGCACGTCCCTATACCATTAGAACTCAATTTAAAACATTTTTTGTTTGCTAAATTCAGACAATTTTTTTTTTTCATTAAGTAATTTTTATTTTACACAGAAAAATTATTTTTTCTAGTGCAGCAAATTGGATTTTGTAGCTTTTTCAGTTTTCAGGAACAGTAACAGTTGTGACAACTATGATAAGCAACCATTTCCTGGCACTTGTATTTTGGTTTCTATAAATATACTTAGGCATATAACTTAGGCATTGAGTAACCTTAATTCACCCTTATGATTGCCAACATAACCCTGGCTATGTTTCGTGACTAATAACACCATTGCAAAAATAATATTCATGAACTTGTGCATTTCGTGCTCAAACAGAAGAGCCTTCATTCCTCGATGGTTTAATCAACGATGAATGTTTGAACTCAAGTAATTCACTATGCATGATTTTGACACAAACTCTATGCAAGACAGTCAGTGTTCCTGACAAGGAAAAACCAATAAGTCAAACCTTTCAAAAAGCCATATCAGTACAATCACCTTCGCTTTCAGGATCACCTCATTTGGAAAATATGCTTCGCATGCAGAATGCTCCAATAATATCACACACAAAGAGCAGAAATCAAGCCAGATGCAATTTCATAAATACGAGGTGAAATAGGTGACCTCAAGAGACTGCTAACAAAGTTTTTCTTTGGAATGAAAATCTGGTGACCTTAGTTTTTACCCTAGATGACTCCAGTGCAAACTTGACCTACCTAATAGATATATATGCTATAGAGATAAAAATTGTGATCAAGTTTCATTAAGATTAAGACAAAACCCCAAGTTTTGACAGTCAAATAGTTGATGACTACAACAGATAAAGGGTGATCACAATAGCTCACCTTGAGCACCAAGTGCTCATGTGAGCTCATAAGTCAGCAGAATACTATAATGCATGCTGTGTATTTAGAATAGGTTGGTGTTGGTGTACAAATATTGTACAAATATTAAGTTGTAATATGAGAAATATTTACCATCAACTTTGAGTTTATCGCCATCATAGTATACTTTGAGATGTATGCGACCTCTTCTTTCCGTGTGATCTATCCCACAGAGTTTTGGAACATTCTTTTCACATTTTTTATGAACATTCATATCACATGCTGAAATAGAGAAGTAAATAATGTGTTTTATACAAATTTGAGAAACAAGTTCATGAACATCTTACGTTAATCACTCAGCGGACTACTCTATCATGATGGTATCCATCACCCAGAGGGTTACGAGGGTAACGGAGAAGAGAAGTCAGTTTTCCTGTTTGTCAAGCAACAGAAACACTGGAAATCATTTATATTAGGAAATCATTTATATTTTGGTCCTTAGTATGAAGAATGGTCATGGAGCAACCATGAACCTCCTGCAGAGGCTTATAGAATGGAAACACTGGAAAACATTTATATTTCCTCTTTAGTTTGATATGGCCATGGAGCAAACCATGAATGTCTTGCAGAGGTTTAGAAGTTAAATAAGTTTACAACACCACCATGTTACTGAGTGTTCGAAAATAATTGTCAACAGACTGCATCCATTAGTTAAATAGCATCTGCATTGAAATATTGTTGTTGCTCAGTCAAAATAGGTCATTATGGAGTGAAGGGTTAAAGAAATATAAATGATCTACAAAATGGATATAATACAACATCTAAATCCTGCCCTATACTATAAGTAAATATCTAGGTTATGCATGTTTTTGTACTTTAAACTATGGACTAATCTGATTAGAGGTATATTAAATAAAGACATTGATTTTTACAAATCTGATTAGTGGTATATTAAATAAACACATTGATTTTTACAGTTGTAATAGATACCCAACATGAAAGCATGCTTCCCCTTTTCAGAAGCCAAGTCTGTTATATGGATTACTTCTACATCAGATATGTCACTAGGACACGAAGAAACAACAATATAAACTGCTAAATAGTTCCATCAAATTGAAATTTAACATGATACCAAATGTTGAAGAATGCTATTACAATTGCTATCGATTGAAATTTCTTGAAAATTTCAACTATTCTGTAAATCTCATGGGAGGCAATACATGGAGTCAAAATGGCAACACAATGATGATATAAGGAGACATTACAGTATCAATGATCTCCGACCATCAATATAATCCTACTACAAGAAGCTGCCCCACTATTTCTACTGTTTCTACACAAAGAAATCATCCCCAAATTGTTTACAGTTTCTCCACAATCATTATATTTTATCTAAAATGTTTGTTAAACAATTATGTTTTTTATACATTGATTTTTCACGTCGTGATGAAGCTATCCAGCTGGCTTGCCAAAGGTCTATGGTTATAATGATGATCGAAGACCCCACCTATTATATTCCCTATATAATATTAAAGGGTTTTACATGAAGTTCTAATCCCCCGAGACAATTACTATATAGAACTTGACTGTATGATGTCAATCACTACAATAGTGAATATATAGACATGCTGGACCTTTATATGACTTTTCAAACAAGCAAGTTACTGTCATAACATGTTTTAATACAGCTTATAAATAAACAATATAGTAACTCATTTGTTAAAAATAATTCCAGAACATCAAAAAGCATGTTTTCTCAAAGTTTAGGGATAAAGAATTCAATTTATTACTGCATGTTCACAGCTATAAAGTTCTAACAAATTATTTTATCATGGGCAGATATTGTGAAACATTTGAGCAAATTTCAGGTTCATGTAAAATCATTTAGCATAAAAAATATCATTAATTTTGCTAAATGCCACATGAAATAAACATTGTTTCCGAAATATTTCCATGCCGCGTCCCAGAAGACAATCTTAGTTCTAAAGAAGCTTAAAGAATTGGTTGACAAAAAAGTCGTTGAAGATCAATATCACTACAAAGTCTCCCAGCATGTGCACTTGAGCAGTAAATAGTTGCAATTATATTCCGCTTTCGTAGTAATCTTGGAATGCAACTGCACCAATTACCATCAGAGGAGAACTTGTTTTTCTTAACTATTTGTGGTGCTATTTATGTTCTAGCCTAAACGTCATGTACAACTAATCATCTAATACTACAACAACAGACTTAAAGTAGCTAAGCTATTTTGTAAAACATGACGAACAGATAGTTAATGCCTGGTCAAAGTCATTTAGCTTATTACGTTACACTTTTAAGGACATTATGATTATATTGAGTCACAAATCGTGGACTCTCGTAGATATTAAATTTAGTAAAGTAAACAATTTGCATTGCAAACTTTCATTATATGGTGATTTAAGGGACGCACAATGTTTACTAACTGTAAAAGCTTCTAATTAATGATCAACAACATGATTTCTGTAGCAACAATCAACAGGCTGCCATAGCTAGGACGTGACAAGTCTCTTCCTGATTCTGTCTCCTTGATTTCTGAAAGTTCATGAACATGACTGAAGAAACTGATGAACATATATGATCTAGGACCAGTTCACAGTGATCTCGAAATTGGAGTTCCAAAAAAAAATTCTTTTGATCGTTTTTTTAGTTCGACAGTTTAACTTATAGTCCAGCAGTTTGTAAGATTGGACCGAATGTACAACTAATTTTGCCAACTTTCAGGATGTCTGAGCTCATGAACTGATCTTAAAAAGACAAGTAAAAGTGGGAAAGTGGAACACACAAACAAGACGGGTCAGTTGGATATCTTTTATTGAGTTTAGACCAACGTTTCGACTACTTAATAGTCTTCTTCAGGGTAAAAATATATTACAAAATTGTCACCGAAGTAAGATTATACGGTTCTTTTTTAATCATGTGATTTTTAAAACAGATGGAAAAAGTGTTTTTTGTTGTTATAAATAGACATCAATGTTTACATGTAATTTTTAGCAATAAATAACGAATTTGAAATAGGCTTACTTTTATTTGTTCAAAATTCCATAAATGGAATATATGAATATTACTGAGTCCCTGGTGTGGATGAGGTCTTAAAAAGGTATAAATGTTATTGATTTCATGGCCTACATTTCACAGGGGTTGAATATCAAACTATAGGACAACTTTTGAAACAACTCTATTTACCTTCCCTTTTAAAGAGCTTAAAATGCTCCAATAGACATGGTGAGTAGAACGCCAGACATCGTCACTATGGCAACATATGAGGCTCAGGTGAAACACATAATAATTTGTCAGTAGACATATATATACAACAAGTCAGCTGATACAATAGTAACCAATCTTGCTATTTTCCTACATTTCATTTTCATTGGTAACATAAGTACCAAGTCATACTTTTAATATTAATTTCAGGACTAATGGGTGTATTTATAAGTTTAAGCGAGTCCTTGTAAATAATCGCTCCTGTAATAATTAATTGCACCATAATACTGAGGTGTGAGACATTTGCGATATAATTCAAGATTTTCTATTAATTAATTGATTATTAATATAATTTTAAAAAAGAGATGTTTGTAAAACACATATGCCTCCAATTGACAGCCCAGTAGTCAAAAATGGCAACCTTGACCCATTAAAATCAATATATGTCAACAAGAGACTAAAATAATATCAAAGTGAAGATTATGTTAAAAATACTATGACCTTGACCTTTGACCTCAAAGTCATTAAGGGTCATCTACTATTGCTGACCAATGATTGCTGATCCATCTAAAGTTTAAGGATATGGGTTCAAGCGTTCACAATGATAATTTGTGCACATTTGATTAATCCACCATTGTGGAGTATACCAAATCCCCCTTCTGCCTTTCTCATTACGGTGGGAGCACTATAATGTGTTGCTTAAGTAGATCAAACTGCAGCACACCCAATGCAATTCAGATATTGACCTTATGGTTATAAATCTTACACATTTAACACAATAAAGCTGGCAATCGTTTTTGTTCACCAGGATAGAAGCCCTAGGGATGACAACAATTAAGTTATGAAGGCAGGAGTGACATTGCAGCACACGAACATCAGATCCTTACAGGCCAATGTGTTAATCTATGATTACACCACCAGACAGCGTGATGGCACTCGGTATGTTTTCTAAATACAGAAGGTTACTGCTTAATGCTTCGTGTCACACAATCATACAGTAAATCAGAATTCCCAAAGTTTCAGAAAAGGCAAAGTTTGATATAGGTTGATATATGAATTTATACTGGTTATTACCAGTTATATATATCTCTGTATTTTGTATGCAATATGACCTATCGGTACATAAGTTTTATACCATAAAACTGCCAATGGCTGCTCAAGCAAAACCAACAACCACAAAACTGCCAATGGCTGCTCAAGCAAAACCAACTACCCCAAACTGCCAATGGCTGCTCCACCAAAACCAACAACCACAAAACTGCCAATGGCTGCTCAAGCAAAACCAACAACCACAAAACTGCCAATGGCTGCTCAAGCAAAACCAACAACCACAAAACTGCCAATGGCTGCTCAAGCAAAACCAACAACCACATAACTGCCAATGGCTGCTCTAACAAAATCTGCAACCAAACAACTGTCAATGGTAACCAACTTCATCAAAACCAACAACAACTGAACTGCCAATGGTCCCTTCAGCACAACCAACTATCATGAAAGACTGTAAGGAATGTACACAGATAATCAGGGAATCAAACTTGTAACCCAAGAATATTTGTAAAGAAATAAGAGAACAGTACAAGTTTATTGATTCTAATGGTACAAAAGATGATCGAAACACTCAGCAAATTGGTAATTCTTCCACGAAAATGTGCTCCGCTGCCGAGATAATGCCATATAATACTGCTGCTATATATATTCATAGTTCTTAAAAGCCCAATTAGTGTCAATTTAAATAACAATATATATTCATCAGACTATCGAATTTGCACCAAATTCCTCAAGCCTATACAACTGTTAACATGGATAAAAATATCAATGTTATGTAAACAAGATATTTTTGGACGGGATAGGATAATATATTATTACAGAAGGCGAAGCAATTAGAGAGGTACTCTGCTCAGAAAATAGGTGCCTCATAAGTTCAATTGGATGGCTCTTTCAATGCGGGTGACACTATAACAGACACGTTATCTTTAATCATCAGTTTGTTTTTTTTACGTTTGATTATCATCAGTTTCATATGGAACATTATCAGAACACAAACCATCAATACTCTGCTGGTTCCCCATATGTCTCAATGTCTGTCCTGCAGGGCTCAATTATTAGTGCAATACTGTCATGTCATTGCTTAATGATTAGATTGGCATCAATATTGTTTCCAGACTATCACCAACAACAGCATGCTGCAGCACATTTTGATATAAATTATCACCTGGTATCCAACCTAAAATCGTTAAGTCTGCAATAATCAACGGTACAATTAATGTAGTTGTGCAATACTATTAACAATGTGTGAAATATTCAGCTTATACACCATGATCAACCTGTCAACGTTCTACCTATCAGGAATAAAGTGCAGGAGCTGCTTCTGCTGCTGAACAGTTATTATCCTGAGGCAGCATCTCTGAATTCCCTGACTTGCAACAATACCCATTAGCCATGATAAAATTATCAACTGAATCACCATTTGTTGCCAATGGACCCATTCATATCATCCTAAACAGCATGAATAGCCATATTGCCTCACACAATCACCTATAATGTGTCTCAAGGCTGACTATTCTTCCAACCATAGATGGAAATTGTTTATCATCAATGCTACCAATTTTCCTAGCAAACCATCTACCAAAGCTTGCTGACAGCGCTACAAATTATGATGCAACAAGTATAGAACCCTGTCAGAAACCTATAACTTATTCATGGCCAATCAATTGAGAAATGTCCAATGTGTCTTGAGATCGAAATTGATGGCGAATACCAGTCAAAGTGCAAATCACATTGATAGACATAATTGACCAAGAAAGTGACTTCATTGGCTTGTGTATGAACATACAATTATACCATTCATGCCATTCATGACAAATGACCTTCCAGCAAAGCAAATGAATGTGACAGACTTTAATTACACCTAGCAGCCTAAGAGAAACTTTAACCAACCTTAAATAACATCTTACAGTCAGTTAACTGTGTATAATCATTTCAGAAATATTATACCCAATTTACCAGATATTAATGAATGTAGGAAGATTATTAACTACAAAAATATAATGATACAAAATAATACTCTAAAGGTCGTATCGACTATCTTGTGTACGATGGTGATCACGAATGAGCTTCATTAGGTGCAAGGAGGAGGTTGCTACAATTTTGTCCTGTAACAACATTATAAACAGATCCGAAGGAGACATCAGCATTACTGATAAAATGTTTAGAATTGGGAACTTATGTAACATAGCAACATCTATGAGAAGGAGAAATAAGGAATTGTCTGACTGATTAAACACAGTCATGTACTACTTTAAGGGCAATCTATTTGAAACATGACCAACTCCGTATCTAAATATAATTTTACTTTTAAGCTATGTCAGCTAATATTACGAAGAGTACTTATTAAAACCATAGGGAAACCTTGCATTTTTGCACACAAGAGTACCTGAGCCATAGGCAAACAGTCATGCATACCAGAGTGCCAGAACCAAAAGCACAACAGTCATACAAGCCAAATTAGGCAACCATTCTTGCATACCAGAGTGCCAGAGGCATAGGCAAAACAGTCTTGCATACCAAATTGCCAGAGCCATAGGCACAAGTGAGTCTCCCTGAATCAAGGGTACCTGAGCCATAGGCAACCATTCTTCATACAAGAGTGCCAGAGCCATAGGCAAAACAGTCTTGCAGTCAAGAGTACCTGGTCATAGGATTCATTAAGTAAAAATTCAAAGGATTTCATTCCATATGAGAGGAATGCCAGAAGTCTGTCGTTATCAGACTCATGGACTATAATATTAGAGAACACTGCAATAAGTGGTCTCAATTATTGTGCAACCGCCATAATATTAGCCTTGCTTTATCAGACAACCCAAGGACTAGGTATTTTATTTTGTGTAATAGTTTGATGACTACCATTGTATTAGGAGAAAAATCAATGACCAATTGTTGCAAAAATTATACAATTAATGCAATTGACAAAAGTATTTGCATTGATAAAACAATTCAAATATTCTTTATTAAAGCACTAGGATATTATAAACACTACAGACAACAGCTTCTGTAATATCTAACAGGTAATTACTCCTATTTTGTGCAACGATGATTAAATATAATATTTCTTTTTTGTGGCAACAAGTCAATTACCTTCAATATGTGCAACACAAGGCATAAAAGGAAATGTTTCAGTCCAATTATAGCAATATAATGATATAACAGAGAGAATTTATCATCTTAGAACACGAGTTTGATCAATTGAAAGTTGATGATAATGACAATCTTCTCACTAATATAATTGTATCCTTACCCGACATGAAGTATGACAATTATATGTCTAGTGTCTTTGAACAGACAAGTCTAGTGTCTTTGAACAGACAAGTCTAGTGTCTTTGAACAGACAAGTCTAGTGTCTTGGGACAGACAAGTCTAGTGTCTTTGAACAGACAAGTCTAGTGTCTTTGGACAGACAAGTCCATTATGTCATAAAGTGAACTTACAGTTAATTTAAGGCTCTTGTACGACTGACTGTCTTAATGAGACTTTAATTTCCATTAAAAGTTTGATGTGCAGCATACAAAAATCTTGCGATGAGTGGCATTTATGTTATAGTAGAAAGTACTCACCCCTGACAAATTTCTGTATCATGAAAAGGACAAATGATTTTGAAATTTTAGACTCGTATTTTTAATGAATGTTCAGATTGGGGATTGGAACCATTAAATCTTAGTATATAATACAGCCAACAATCATATTGGCAATAACAGAACAGTCTCAGCTAAACAAAGCCAACCTGATGGACTCAATATAGTCAAGTAGGCAACATCTGCAAGTTTTTTGTTCATGGATAAATTAATACAAATTGATAATATAAATCTAAATTTAACATTTGTTATAGGAATATAAATCTAAATTTAACATTTAATTGATGTTGGAACGGTTTGTTTCCATTGCAGCATTGCAGTATGAAATTAAAGAGTCTATTACATCATCTGTGATCATAAATATAACATGTGACAGATACATTCATACAACCAGTAGTAATACCAGAAACTTAGAAAACACAATTATTTCCAGACAAATTCAATTCATTCCCAGACAGTATAAAATTTGAAAAATATAATTAAATTGGAAAGTATAAACTTAGACAAGCTTCTAACATATAACAATAGCTCTAATCATAGCATACTCATTTAGCAATGTAACATTATTCCATGACAGCTAGATCACACACCATCAGTCTTCGATTTAACTTGCTTGCCCTAGTATGCCCGTGCATGTAAAAGTACACTTGGGCAAGTAGAATTGGTCAGGAATCAGCAATTTCCAGTAAAATATTCAGGCCTTTTTGGTGCAAAATATGAGTCAAGAATTGATAGAATATAGTAGAGTAATAAGATAGAAACATGGGAACAAAGAAATTGTATTCAATTATTTCCCTTTTACACTATAGTAGATTAGTAGAGCCTACTTTTAAATAACAATGTTAAAACAGTGATTTAGCGTCTAGCATGACTTGAAGAAAAGTCTTTTTGGTGTGGGATGTAAAAGCTGTTCCGGGCAAGTGAATTTTCTTGTCAACTGGCCCAAACAGGCGAGTGGTCTAGAAAAATTAACGTGAAGACTGCACTATTGCAAGGAAATATAACAAAGCACCACCTAGGAGTGCTTGATGCTTGAATTTCTAGTACTTGATATTACCCTTGCTCATCTGTGATCCAAAGTTCTAAGTATAATAAGAGCAGATAACTCCATAAATATAGGCCATACTGGTTACCAGCCTTGTCAGTATGGATAATCCCCTTGTGATGGTAAATAACTATTTTCAGATTCAAGCGGATACCTTTAACAGTCTTTGACAAAATTACTCTGACAAAAACTAACCACTGCACATGCAAATGTAACACACCAATCTTGATTTTTTTCATCGAAAAGTAGAGCTAATATAATATTCTATCTCTGATCATTTGTATAATTTTTCCTCATATATACATCATATGTACATATGTGAAGAGATTTAACTACAACTTAAATGCCACATCAGTATTAACATTTATAGGGTTAAATCCTGGTGCTCTGGAATAGGCCAGACTGTTCTAAGTATACTTGTTGAGTTTTTGCATTTTGATAACCAAAGACAGCTACAATATTTACTTATTATTTGTGATATACATTTATGCCTGCAACTGAACTTACTAAAGAGAAATGAAGCCAGAAATTAATGAAAAAGAGTCTGTCGACAATACTCTAGGAAATATACCAATTCAGGTTTTTAGTTGGCAAACATCGAACAAACTGTCTTACAGGACTTGAACACAGTGAATTAATGAATATATTTAAATACAAGGAGTCTATAGTCTGACATTAACAAGTCTTGAGAAATTTCTTCCCAACAAAGCAAGCACATGGGGGCATAATATTAGAGTTCTCTGATCAATGTCTGTATGCCATATGATAAGTCTATCAATCCCTATTAATTAACACCACCACCTAGTACAGTTTCAGATTACGGATCATTTCCATAAGGTTAAGCCATTTCTTTTTCAGTGACTTGTAACATTAAGCAATTCTTTTCTTCATTCATTTCTTGCTTGACATTCTATGTTATTATGATTTCGCAAAAATACAAGAAAGAGGTGTACTGTAACATTTTCACATTTATTGAACTGGTTGATTTTTTGTAACTCTTTTTGCGTGTATCAGTGCTATACAACATACACCGAGTACGTTAAAGAACGAAGAATGTTTTTTGGAAAGAGCTAGGGCATGCAGCTTGTCCTGATTCCTAGTATCACACAAACTTTCATCTCTTCCCTCGAAGCTGAAGGTCATTGGCCGAACCAAAGGTCATTGGCTAATAAGGTAGGGATAAAACTAAATGGCCACGGACTATGACTCAGTCTCTGAGTCGAACCTCCTCAAAAAAAGGAAATAACTGTTTTGTTGATGCTACTGGACAATTTACGGCTTAATTTGAACAATATTGACATAACTGAGCCAGTACTTCAATAGACATTCATCAGTCTTAGTTTTTACACCACAAGGTGAAGTAAAGCATGCCCTAGAAAAATAAATCCAGATCAACAGGACAGAATAGTCTAAGACATGTCAACTGCAGTCAATAATATAGGACAAATGTGCAGCATATCTGCACATGTGACTCAAGTAGTAGAGAGAACTTTCTGTAGGATTCCTAAAAAATTTCAAGCACTTTAGAAGAAGACTTGATAAAAGGAGAAGATTAGCTTTGGATAATGGTCGATAATTCTCCAAGCGGCTTAAGTAAAGCACCTTTGACAGCAATAAACTCTTGTTTCAGTATTATGTTTATTGAGATAATGATTTCTGTAACAATTGAGTGATACCCCTCTCTTGTATCCATTTCCTAGGTTATGTCAATCAATTTTGTATACATAATATGCCTAGAAACAATTAAAGATCAGTCAGAGCAAATTGTTATGTGATTCTATTACATTGCTTTTGTAAAGGCCATTTCCTCCAATTTTAGAGAACAATTGCCAACATAATACATGGAATTAATTTCTTGTGTAGTTATTTTTAATCAAGTTTGAATATTGTGGAATATTACTGCTTAGCCATAGTGCTAATCCAAAGTAAAGCCTTCAAGTTTGATCTTCCATACTGGTAGATGTTACTTAAAGTCGTACATCTTCTGTCTTTGCAGAATTTAAATCAACATTTAATAGGAGATATCATGTTTGTATACAAAGGCATTCATACCACCAGCTAGCTATTGGTGAATGGCAGGGGTTTTTTTGTTCAAATTCATCCAATAGATTGCTGGTGGGCATTTTTATATTAATACAGTGATCTCTGCTATAGACACAGTACTTAATGCTAATATGTAAAACCATTTCTAAGTTCTGTCAGAGAATTGTAATGTTTTCATATGGCTCTGACAGAACAGAAACCCATGTAACGCTCTGACGGGGAACTCAGGATACATGACATATCTGAGTTTCGTCAAGCTTAAATTTGGTTTTCAGTTCTGTCAGAGCCAATTATGAAAACAGTACAATCCTCTGACGGAACTGAGAAGTACATGGACTATATTAAGATAAGTACTGTGTTAGATGGCACTAAAATTAGTCAAGGTAAATCAGATTTACCCGAGATCTGAGATTTACCCGAGATCTGATAATGTATCAAATGAATGTAATTGAGAAAGCATGTTTTAGCCATTACCAGCTTATGGCAGTCCATTTATCAGCTTATTGATTCTTATTTGCATTACAATCTTTAAAATAGCCAATGGAAAATCATTCACATATTCGTAAAAATAAGTAAATAGCTACCTTTTCAGTGTTAATCACACGTTTGTAGGAACATAAGGAAGTTAAAATGTCAAAGGGTGGCTGAACTGCTGAATTGCTGAAAGCGGCACTCAAAACTGGTAGCTTTCTTCTATAAACTTTTTTTGTGTTCAGTGTTTTTCCAAAACAGTTCGATGAAATGAAGTGGTCATTTGAACTAACAAGTTTTACTGAAATTTGAATTTATAATCAATCAGTACTAAAACTTAATGCTCTTTGAGCTGCTTATCCAATCTTGAGGACACATGTCATGGACCATTATACATAAACAGACAGGTAACCAAAATAGCAATATTCATGTGTGCCAGATCAACTGTGTTTGTCAATGCTATGCAGTGCTCGGTGACATAATAACAAACACACCTAGGGCGATTGTAGTAGGTTTAATTGGAAATATGTATCCAAAACAACCCAAAGATAGTCTAGTGATAAAACATTAACACCAATAGCATGGTCTGCAGACCATACATTTTGCTTTCAATTTAAAAGTAGAAGTTAAGAAGGTGAACAAACATTTAGCCTAAGGGCAATTTCCTCTTCTTGGATATAAATACAAGCTGCTTACAGTGTCAATTTGTCTACAATGTCTGGTTTTTAAAACAAGTATAAGACAAAGCCTGAGACACTAGGATTTAAGGTGATTTAATCCAGATATTGTCTATGTCAAAGCTGAATTCTGTAGGTGGATTTTATGCCATTTTTTCCACAAATTCCTAGTTATGTATTGCAGGCAGTTGACCTAAACCCAGTGTTCTGAAATTACTAATCTGCAAACAGTTCTAACTCCTTTACAAGTTACTGACACTTTTACTGCATGTAGAGGACAATCAAATGTGGCCAATGACATTGAAGAACAACAACCTAACCCAAACTGGGTTTTCATTTTTTTCAAGTTATGAGCAACAAAAAATTGTTGACATCCAACATGCTGTGACAAACACTGAATGAATTCACTGGTTTAATGAACATTATATCAATGGAAAAACCTAATAACTATAATGCAATATGTTGCTGGAAGATTAAATTCCATCAAACATGATAGAATGAAGTATTTAAAGGTTTTGTTGCATGATAACCAACTGTAAAGGAATTTGACAGGGCTGAGCTGAGAGCATGCACGTTTGATAGGAATTTTAAATTCAATGATAACATTCTAAATCCGTCTATAATACTGTATCGAATGACCTGATTGGCATTCAGCAAGTACTTGTCTTAATTAACTTTTTTTTCTATAATCCCTTTTAAGTACAATTTAAACATGTTTTAATACTGACAAGGAATAGGCTGTCATATTAACTCCATCTGCACTTCCCTTCCCTGACAAGTATTTCAATTAACAAGTTGTGTTGTAATAAAAATATTCTAAAGATATTCTCATGCCTGAGAAATTGTTTAGAAATCGTTTATTGATTCAAGTGTGGGCATTGAATACATCTGAGTCCTCTTGCATAACAGAAGCGCAAGTTCTAATTTCCCTATCTTTTCTCGATATTTGCATTATTTCAGCATGACTTAATGGCCTTCAGAAGCCACAAGTCTTCATTCGCATTATATTAAGGAGACAGAAATGATTCTGAGAAGTTGAATTCAATGAAATTTTAAAGCATATAATTTTTGGCATCAGTGTTTGAGACAGACGACATTAATTTTATTGATCAATGAAAGCCCAAAATGTTAAAATAGACTTTTAAAAGTCGCAGTAAACCAATTTTTGTAACAAGAGAGGTGTTAATTCTATGAAAACCATAATTTTATAAACAATACTTATTAATGATACTGCTAAAACTAATGATTCTAGAGTGGCAAACATGGCCATGCAAACTCTCAGGGTACAGTTTACTAAATAGTTTTTCGAATGTTTTTGTATTATGTGTGTTTTACCAAATTTTGGTAAACTAGCATTAATGTATGTGATCACTGAAGAACATTGTAACTCTTCAATTGGAAGAAGGAAAGCAATCTAATACACTTGATAAACCACTCAATGGTAACCATGAGTTTCATCATATTGCATCCTTTGCTTAATTTTGTAATGGAAGAGGGCTGACGGTCTTAGCTAGCTGTCTGATTGAAGCTAAAAGTAATGTTCAACGTTACAATATTATTGATTTACAAAAAAAAATTTTATAAAATACATTTTATGTGAACCTTTAAGTAGCTTTACATTGTATGGAGAACTGAACAGAGCATGCTTTTATAACGTAATTTAGTATGTTTGTAGAAAATAGTACCTATAACTGCAACTTTACATGATGATAAAATATTCCTACATACAGAGTTTCGTAACCACTGTTAAATACTTTTTGAGATAATGATGTGCTAAACAAAACTTGTAGAAGCCTACCAAATGTGTTTTAATGCCAACAATATTGAAATCTGCCTCCACTGAGTGTCAAACCAATCACTGACAAAACCTTCTGACAAATTCAGCACCATTCATTTAAAGTAACAGCCTGTCAGACTCTATGAAGAATTCAGATTAACTAGGTTATTGAATTTAAATTCATTAAAATTGTAATAGAACCAAATTTATCCTGACAGAATGATGTCACAATGACAATACTTGGTCTATCATCTGATGGACTGCCAAGAAACAACTCGTATTGTACTTAAATTGAAACAAAGTTCCAAGTTGTCTAGACAATAGAACACAGTACATGTGTTTCATAGACTTCCACTACCTTGCAATCTACCTTCAGTCAGCCTCAGTAACCTGTTTCTTCTTCTTAATCATCAATCCATATTATTTTCTTTATCATCAATCCATATTCTTAAGGGTGTATTATTAACTTTTTGTAATCTACACATTTTCTAATGGCTTTGTCTTTCTTATTGAGCAAGACAATTGCTAGTTCCACACATCTATCCATTGTATTTGATTCTTAGAAACTAGATAGATTGCACATACCAGGTGGGTTTGTGAAAGTTACTTTTTACATGATATGCAATAAAAGATGTATATACTTAATTCTGCATGAAGCAACATCAGCATAAAAGATGTATTGGAAGTACCTGACACCTGACTGAGAATACTGGAGTATGATGAAGACAATTTGTACTGCTAGATGCCTACAGATAGAATCCATTACTATCTCATCAAAGTTGCCATCCCACGGGAATGTCTGGTCTACCTTCTATTATCCACTGTCTCAAGTTGTACCACCACATTGTAATCAGAATACACAGCTAAATCACAGTGTTTATGGTACTTTTCCATATACTGACTCTTGAGCAGACTTCAACCAAAATATAGGCCTTACAAACAACAAGGTTTAATGGCAGACATATTAACTTGGTTAATGCTGAATGAAGAATGACCTTACAGTACTTTATAAAGGTATAGCTTTTTTCTTGAAAATTATTATTTTCAGAAGACGAGCACATGATTTATAGTCATAGTTTTCTATTGTTCTGTAACATGTCACCATGGTGATCTCATATATCTGCAGGCACAATATCAGTGCCGACAAGTCAGAGTATTATCTCAGACAAAATCTCCTTTGATGACTATAGAGAAGATTATATATAGGACAATATTCAGCTTATTGGGTTCCCAATCCAATTACAGGACAGATAAACAATGTCAACTTACAGTCTTGTTTACTGAGCCAACTACTTTATTTATATGCTTCATAGAAAAAACACGAGGCCCAAGGTTGGTCCCTTAAAGGTCCCATATGCATGGTGCATTATAAAGGGATTCAAGCATCAATGTGTATGGGAACAAATGTTTTGAAGTTATCATTTCAGCATTTTCCTAGCTTGAACACTCATAAAGATACCCAACACTTAGATCACTGTATACCATGGACCGGTTTATAGTTACAAACCAATACATATACAAGCATAAAGACTGAAGAATTTATTATGACAGAACCAGAATGAAAGAGCGAAATTATAAGGGAAACAGAAAGTCAGGTCAAATCAATCAGCACATTTACATGAATTTCCATCATTTTTCCTGACATCTCCATACATCAGTTTACAATTATTCAAACCTTAGTTATCTATTGGCATTTTATTAAACAACCTTACGATGAATGATTACCAGTTCCACTATTGAACCATTTACAAGTTATGTGAACGTTTCTTTCAATCATGTTCTGGTAAACTTATATACAAGAGAGGTAATCACAAAATTATTTCTCTAGTTAACAGCAGAAAATTCCCGATAGTCTGATACATAAGGCAATAGTGCCTACAAGCATTTTCCTGCCAACCTGTACTTACAGAACCTAATTTAGCTTTCAATGTTAAACCAGTGCACATTTGTTTTTTTAATGAAAAACAAACATTCATGGAAGCACAGTTATGTTTGCGTATGTAGGAATTAAATTTTACAGAAAGTATTTTTTCATTCACCAAGTTCCCCATTGCAATATCAGCGAATTTCGTTCATGCATAACTTTTTACCAAAACTGTCCTACAAAATTAGCTGCTGAAACACTCAATGACGCCATTCCATTTACAATGATGCTAACAAAAACTGGCATAACATAGAACATGGATTTAGCACAGGAACACTTCAGTCTACTTCAGTACCTCACTTACACTTGAATGTGAACAACAGCATTATCTAAAGACGCAATCAGTCACCAAGCAGGAGTTGCTTCATTTCTTATTCATAAATCCATGTTTGAAGTGCATTTCTGAGAGAACAGAAGTTGTCTGCACATAATTTGTTTTCAGAGACATAAAGCTAAACCGCAAGGATTTTAAGTCAATAGCTCGGGACACATAGATAATTCTTTAGTAAACAAGGTTTGTGAGGCTGATAAATGACAAATATTTGTCACGGGTTCCCAAAGGAACTGTGAGAAAGCCAGTAAACACCTGGGTTCACAGAACAGCCGCACAAATTGTGGTAATTATATACAAGAAGCAACTACAATAAACTTGAGCAAGATGAAAATTTGCAATCAATATAATATTATTACTTAATATTTCTTCCACAGTTCAGTCTTCAAATCTTCTATCTGTCTGATGTAACTTAAAATCAGAACAAATTATTACCTTGATTGCTTAGAAAGCAGACAATTCTTTGATTTACTCATGTTCTATTTCTAGTCATTATACACATCAAAATGTTTATGAAAGAGAGCTGTTCATCATTCAATCCTCATTACTTCAATTTCAGGACATGATGTTTCATAACTAGTTCCAAATGAAAGAATATTTTTTTGAATCCTATTGACAAGGCAGTACATAACTCTTTGATATGTGTCCAGGCTATTCATTACCCTAAATCATCTCTATCCTGTTTCCTTAATTGCTCGTACAATTGTGGGAATATTTCTTCAATTCCTTGGTTGCTTGTGCAATTGCAAAACATTTCTTTCACTTTGTGTACAATTGCAGGACATTCATACACTGTACTATTGCCCTCATTGCTTATGTAAATTTGCAGGACATTCAGTCCATTGTTCTCTTTGCTTGTGCAGTTGCATGACATTCATTCCCTTTCTTCCATTGGCTATGCATTTTCAGGACATTCATACCATTTCTCCCATTGGTCATGCTATTTCAGGACATTCATACCATTTCTCCCATTGGTCATGCTATTTCAGGACATCCATACCATTTCTTCCATTGGCCATGCTATTTCAGGACATCCATACCATTTCTTCCATTGGTTATGCTATTTCAGGACATCCATACCATTTCTTCCATTGGCTATGCATTTTCAGGACATCCATACCATTTCTTCCACTGATCATGCTTTTATAGGACATTCATACCATTTCTCCCATTGGTTATGCAATTTCAGGACATTCATACCATTTCTCCCATTGGTCATGCTATTTCAGGACATTCATACCATTTCTCCCATTGGTTATGCAATTTCAGGACATTCATACCATTTCTCCCATTGGTCATGCTATTTCAGGACATTCATACCATTTCTCCCATTGGTTATGCAATTCCAGGACATTTATACCATTTCTCACATCGGTTATGCATTTTCAGGACTTTCCTACCATTTCTTCCATTGCTTATGTAATATTAGGACTGTCTTACCATTTCTCACATTGCTTGTGCAATTGCAGAACATTCATACCATATCTCCCATTGCTTATGCAATTGAACAACATTCATTTCCTTTCTCCAATTGCTTGTAGTTCAATTGCAGGACATACATTCTGTCTTCATTCTTGCATTTTAGTGTAATAATGGCCCTGTGCTAGTGTCAATCTAAACAAATTTCAACTTAAGGTTCACAGTGTGATATCAATTCAGAAACAAATCTAGGTATATTTATTATCTGTCTACATCAAGGTCTTCTATAATCTTCACCTTTCAACTGAACAATCCTACAAAGATTCTCCGATAGAGCTACAAAGCTGCATTTTTAGGAATGGCAAAGCCAGACTCTTGTAATCATTATGAGTCAATTCAGGTAATGCTATGTTATTTATGCAGCAAAGACACACACTATGTAGACTCTAAACTGCTTCATATTGTTTGGTCTGTCAGTCACATTATCTTGTAGGAGTATAATAAAACTTTACCAGAGGAAGCCTGGTGCCAACACAATGCGCTACATAGATGTCTGTAATTATATGTGTCAATTCAGCTTCGGGGTCTTTCCGTAATTTCTCCAAAATTGCTGGATATCTAGTAAGATCTATAACAATTTCTTCTTCTTTAAGGAGTCTGTTTGCTATAAACTGCAGTAAATGCTCTCTAAAATAAGCAAATAACGATCTGGATAATTATAGGAGACTTGCTTGCCAAGGCAATAGATGATGTCACACTTGGTATAAACTGTCTGCTTACAAAGCACCGCTGATCCCCTCCTATCAAGAGTCAAATCTGCTAAGCTTTGTTATATCACGAGAAATTTTGTACTCAGGCGTAAGTTTGATAACATAAATTTCTGGTACTCAGCTGTTCAATATTTTCAAAATGACATATATACACCCAGAGCATTATCTAATCTTTATTTTTTCAAAAGCGACTACAAAAAAACAGTCAGATATAAAAAATCAGTTAGCAGGTTGATTTATTTTTTTGAAAATTCTCCCAGCTGCGTTTAATGCAAACATCATGACTTGGTAATTATAAATCAATAAGCAGGTACTTTGAGAATACATCTCTGTAAAACAATACAAAACACAAGATGAAGATGCTAGACTTGCATACGGTGCGATATCGATTCATTTACAGCAGTCTCTCTCTCTGCATTGGCATTTTAAGTTTAGGGAGAGTGTAGCTGCTATAAAACAGACAACATTTTATTGCTTTCATCATTTAATGTTTTTATCATTTTATTGCTTTTACCGTGCAATTGTCAAACATACTATATACATGATATAGACACATCAACTGACAGTAAGTATTGAAACATAAGTTTTAACTAATGCACAGTAAGGATAACTGCCTGATTTTATGCCAAGAATCATACTGCTAGTAAAATATGTGTCATGCTTGTCATGACATTGTATAAGTATGCTATATTTTAGCATCATACAGTACTTTGTCTTTTACAAGTGGTATAAAGTACAAGTTGTTTATCTAATTGCTAATTGCATTTATACTGAATATTCAGCAGAAAAACCATAGAAAAACACAAACAAACATACAAAGACATTAGTAGAGCTTTTGTCAAGAATACAATGTATGAGACCTCATGGACCAATGTTCATCACTAAAATACCTATAACCCTGTTATAATATTAATCCAACCAAATATGTTGACAAACTTTTAAGCTCAGGGACCAATGCCTTGTATGACACTGACTCACATTTCAGAAGAACAGACTCAGACAGCAATGTCCTGATGTGTTACAATATTGTTAATATGTCTTTTAACCACCATTCGAAAGTTAAAACATTTATTATGACATTTATTATTATTGTGACAATTTATGTGTGTTTTTAGTGTTCATAATAAAGGTTTTAAATTGTGAATATTATGAGACAGTAATAGCTTGTATTTCTATAAACTATATTGCCAAACTATATGTATAAAATACTCTACATAATGTTACATTTCCAGCATTAAGTATATATAAGAATCTATATAATTTTGATGTCAATCACTTAAAGCAAAGGACGTAAAAATGACATTGATAGTACGCCATATTATCTTACAGGAGTAATAAATTAATATCACGATGACTTTAAATCTCGATCATTTCTCTTAGTAGGTCTCAAATCTGTCAAGGCATGATATGCAAATCATTTGAAGCCTCACAAGATAGTTGGCTGTTAACAAGAGCTACATGCTCTTGTCACTGCCATATGCTTGGATAGTACAATCAGAGCAACCTGACAAAAGCACACATATGCAAAGTATCAAAGCAATAGGTCAGTTGTACCTTAACCTTACCATGGATTTCTTAGTCGAAAAGGGCAGATAATTTTGACAAAATGCTTGATAGAGTTACGTTACATACTCCTGTATATGGGTTGGTGTCATGATGGTGAACAAGTATCCAAAGAATATATGTTGATGCACTTTGAAAAAATTTGAGGTTGTAAACTTTAACATGGATAATATGGAGATATATTTCAAGATGCCGATGACTACCACCAATAATCAGGGAAAATTCATGTCCCTTGAAAAGTATCTCTTTTTTCCTGCTCTGTATATAATATTACAATTAACAACTTGTGCACAGCCATCAAATGTTTACAACAAGCTTTTTCCATGGTTTCAAAACATGTTAAGGAGAGCTGACTCAATTTCGAAGGAGACTTTTATGGTCCTAAAACATTCGAGATAATTTAAAGAGAATTTTGCTAAATATGGAAGAAGATTTTTTACTAAGAAGTGCTGCCTGAAGTGTATAGTACTGCCTGGAGTGTATGTTAATCTCCAAGTAATGTGTATTATTGCCTTGAAATATCGCAATGGGTACACTTGTTATTATACAACCCCTGGTACAAAGTCTACAAAGTTACAATTATGTAAAACAGAAATATCCTGATGTTTCCTAATGAATATAAATATCTTATGAAAAGTGCAAACATCGGAGAGTTATATATCCTGGGATTTACTAATATTATTTATTTCACATAAAAAAGCTCTGGAAAGAAATTAGACAAAAGGTTTGTATCAATAACATGTTCCCAGAGGCATCATTATACCAAACATCATAAAACTTATACTTCATGTAACATGTATAGCACTGCTGTAGTCTAAGAATTGGGTATTTTAAGAACTTTTAAACACGATTTTAGAATAATTTAGAGTTGACAAATATCTGCCAATCCCAGAGTGGCTTTCAGCCAATACACAGACTATAATATAAATAGTCATCGTGACAGCCAGTGACAGCCATAATGTGATTCAGTTTAATTCTGACCAAACCTTTCCAAATGAAAGGAACTGCAGTGACTGATTGCTCTACAGATTGACTGACTGTGTCAGTATATATACATAGCTATGTTTCTGTCATTACTTATAAAATAGTGCCAAATATGTGTCATCAATGTCAGATACAGAGGTGCCGTTCTGACATGTACACCATGTTAAAGGATAACTGGAGTAAGTAGACATATGAAAAGTATATTATATAAATGAAGAGTTATACTATAACCAATATCAGCCATTGACCAAGGCTGTAATTACGCAAGCAATGCCAATTTGGCTGAAACCAGGTAATTAAGAAGCACACATACATTATAATAGCATAGTGTTCTGTCATTCAGCCACGATTGACCTTCAAGTTCCACACAATGAGGCCATAATGCTTGATCTAACCTGATATCTATGGCACTATAATATGATCATAATAGCAACTAACGATTGTTTGACACTCACTTGCCTGGAGGCCAGCCCCCCCCCCTTTCTTACAAACATTTCTTCATTTAAAATCTTATTAATAAAATCTAATTGCAATTGAGAGGATGAAATTTTTCTTAAACTTTCTCATACTAGTAATATTGTGACAAGTACTGCCCAAACAAGTTGTTAAAGACCCCTCAATCCAAGTTATGCACCCCACTTAATTCCCTTACTGGACATGAAATGTTTCTGCTATTCAAGCACCAGTTTCTGTTTTTTGGAAATACAAATTTTGAGGAATGTCAGAATATTTACTCTTGGTTGATTTTATACTGTTATTTCTTCCAAGACATTTCCCGAAAAAAAATCCAAAATATTTTCCAAAACTGGAGGCAAGAACATAAAATTTGCTTAATGTCACAAACTCTCCATGATAACTAAATCTTTCCTTCCTTTTATTAATATGATTTATAATATTAAGAACAAGTGGCCATGTAATATATAGAATGGATGTTATGATAGGATAAAACTCAGTGAAGAATACAAGTTTTATGTCCATCGGACAAGTTAACAGGGCTTTTCAAGAAAGCTGCAAACTTCCCTTAACCATTGAATATGAGGAAATAATGCAACTCCAAGAGAAATTGACATAAAGCATGCACATTTAAACCCTCATTGCTCTTTAAACAGACATCAGTTACAATTCTGTGCATCTTAGAGGATGAGTATAACAGGAAGGAATAGTATTTATCAATGTTTAAGACTGGCACTAAACTGAAACAGCTTTTTAAAAAAAATCTAAAAAATAGACAAAACAATTTCTGACATGTTTTGGAAACCGATTGGAAATTCTGACTCAGCGAGGCAAGTATTCAAAAATGTTTACAAGTAATTTAGGTCTCCTGTTGACAAGTAAATAATTTGGCTTGAAGCATTTTAAAGAAAATTGATGTGTAATTGATGTAACAGCAGCATATGTCAGTCAGTACAGCATTTTAATTCTTGTGAGAATTAATTCTTAAATTTACATTAAGTAGTTTGCATTTGGCATGCAACATACAGACCTGAATCATGGCCAATCTCATAACCAAATTCCTAGACAGCATATGATTCAGATGATGAAATCTATACTACAGTTATCTAAGAAATGTCTGCAAGTAACATGCAAACAGTGGTATTAATAGGGTAGGATCATGATCAAGTAGTAATCAGTCAGCAATAAATCAGAGGAAATATAAACATACAGTGAAGACAGCTTCCATGTATCATCACATTATCACAATGAAATAGGAAGTTGAACAGGAAATAAACCTTACATTCAATTATCTTGTATTTTGGCACTTGTTTGCAACTTTCCATTGGGATTTAAACATGAATTTAGAACAATTTTACAGCCATATAATGACTCAGTGACACGCAGCCAGTAAACCTAGCTAAACCATGCTTTCTTGCAAATAATTGAACACTCTTCTGCAAGCATGCAGCGGGTGATATCTTCAAATATGGAGGACATTTGACCATCGCTGAATTGTCATGGAAGAAAATAAGCCAACCACAACTTTGTGATGATTTAATTCTTAGTGCTGAACCCTATTGTGGTCGAGTCGGCTAGCTCTTCCATCCATATATACTATATATTACTATTCAGTATACAGGCTGACACTCAGACCTACAAAGAAATTTTTTTTGTGAACAGCAATTAATTCTAACTTCTTGGAAAGGGAGGGGTCTTAATAAGACCAGTAAAAGATAGCAATAATGACCAACATTAGGTTTCCAGTCAGTTGAAAGCACTTTACAAATATCTGATATCATCATAACCTTCATGAAAAATTAATTTAGTTACCATAAATAGTATATCACTATCAAGTTACACCATTAATATAATTGTTATGCTGACCATGCCTAGCGGAGAAAACTACCAGATAGCACAAGGATTGATGATGTACTATAAGGTAATGACAATAACACTAACTGATCATATTTCGAACTATAATCAAATTATGATTATGTCATAAATTAATGTGACCAGCTGAGCTAGAAGCATAATGGAACTATGAAGTAAGTCAATCCTACGACCAGTCACTGACAATCCAGAGGCTAAAAGTTCTAGATAATTATATGATATGTTCTGGAAATGCCAAGAAAAATTGAAGAACTCCAGCTGTTGTCGAATATACTATTGTACTTTAAAAGGAGCTGTTTTCAAGGAGTCTGCCACGATATCTCTTGCGTGGGTGGCTAGGCGCTGCCGTCGTTTCTGCATGGCTTTAGATTGTCTGTGTGCTACAGTATTTACTTATCATTACAGCAGGTGTTAAGTGCCGTGTGGTGGCTGTAAAAAGTCTCCCCGTACTTCACTTCAGTGTAGTTATTTATATTTACCTCCCTTTATGGTTAATTATGCACAGAATTCGAAGCCCAAAGTATGGCATTCATTGCGGAGTGAGTATATAGGCTTGCTTGCCGTCGTTTCTGTGTGGCTTTGGATTGTCTGTGCGTTACAGTATTTATATATATACATTGAGCCACTCAAACACTTTAACTTATGAACCAATTTTGAGCATAATTTTCAGCTACTGGGTAAACAAACTCCAAGTCATTTTTATTATGCAAGACATGTAATTAATTTTATTTAGCTAAGTTAACTTGATTAGTTTCAGCAAGGCAATCTGTTTTCTAAATATGGTAAACTGTCATTTAAAACACTTTTCTAATCAATATCCAAGTATATTGAAATCCTGATTGTTGAGACGTGTAGTCGCTAAAGGTACATGAGATTTGCGATACCTAATATAGAGCTTATTAAGTTCTACACTGCATTGTGTAAGTGTCTGTAGAAAAGTCATCTTCTATAAATATTGCAGAGCGGTCGAATGATACACACAACAGGAACAAATTTATATTGCAATTAAAAATCCAGGAATTTTGAGTTTATATATTTCTTATCAACAGAAATAGAACTTGGTTTAGGGATAACCAGAATACATAGAATCTTGTAGTAGGAAAGAAAAGGCAAACCATGAAACACCACTGAGGCAATATTCTACTATCAACTGAACTTTGTACTTAGGCAAGCCAACTGCCAACTGGCCTAAACTAGCAAGATAGACTAGCAAGGTGACATCCTGTGAAGACTCAACACAACACAAAATCTCACAATGAATAAAGCTACTATACGGATACTGAATATTTCCAACATGAGCATATGATTCAATGCCAACAAGACCGTCAGACAAAGTTAGCTGTAAACATTTGGCAGCAGATTAATCATATTGACAGTTAAATGGCACACACTATCACACCTATACGGCTAACGTTTGGTAATGTGTTGATATAGGAATGAATTATGCAAGGAAGACAGAACACTTAGACAAATGGTCATCTAGTGTCACACCGGGTTTATGTCCAAAATAGAATAAACACTCCATCTATACAGGATAATCAGACAAACTGTTAATCAACAACTTAAACTTGACAATAGTGCTATCATACAAATCTGAATGGTTTCAGAATTATGCAAACTAGATAAATGCAAGCAAAAATGCACCAAGTCTGAACGTCCAAATAAGTCAATACATTATGAGCAAGCTAGGACAGATAATGTGTCAACTTAATTTGTGTCCACTTGACATCATCCAGAAAGGATTTAACCCTTCACTCCATAATAAGACCCTTAATCTAGTTACTGGCAATACTCTGATAAGCGCCTTGTCAGTTTGTATACACTTATTATAATCTACATTTGCATTATGTGACATTGATTGGTGACTGGACGCAGTCCTGATACTCATCTGCCTTGGAAATTTGGTAGATCTGTCAAAATATGTCTTCATTAAACTATAGGGAAGACACACTGCAACATACATACTTTGTACATGTATATGTACTTACCCTCACACTTGAGGCCTTGGTGGATAAGTCCATATAACAATGATCCACACTGGTCACAGAAGGTAGGACTGCCATATGTGTGCACCTTGAACTTATGGAGGTTGGTAGCCTGAAACAACAATCATATATACTTTAAACATCTGTAAAGGTATAGAAAACCACAAGCTCTGTCATGGTAGGACTGTCATAATTATATAACTTTAAACATTTGTAAAGGTATAGAAACCCACAAGCTCTGTCATGGTAG
This sequence comes from Spisula solida, assembly GCA_947247005.1. Taxonomy (NCBI): domain Eukaryota; kingdom Metazoa; phylum Mollusca; class Bivalvia; order Venerida; family Mactridae; genus Spisula; species Spisula solida. The sequence goes on along the minus strand of OX365944.1, from coordinate 56,817,449 downwards.
GACTGCCATAATCATATAACTTTAAACATTTGTAAAGGTATAGAAACCCACAAGCTCTGTCATGGTAGGACTGCCATAATCATATAACTTTAAACATTTGTAAAGGTATAGAAACCCACAAGCTCTGTCATGGTAGGACTGCCATAATCATATAACTTTAAACATTTGTAAAGGTATAGAAAACCACAAGCTCTGTCATGACTGTAAGTCTTACGGTAATGTCACCCAAGTGACCCTTTTAGAACACTAGTTTTGGCAGATTATGTGCTTTCATGATATCCAGGCTATTGTAATGTCCTGATTGCTTATGGAACAGATAGTTCTGATTCATTTCTGAAAAACAGGATGGACATCAGAGGTCAAACATAGCAACACAGGATATTAAACCAAACCCTGAAATACTTACTACTATTATACTGTCATATTATTTAATATTGTACATAATATATCACAGGGGAACATGCAATGTTTGTGTATGTGTCTTAACTGCTACTGTTCCTAATTCTTACCACCCTTTAAGTTATGTAGGACAGAACTGAACTGCATAACAAGACTAGAATACTTAAATGTAAATTCCGATAATACAAAACATTACATAACCCGTGCATACAGAGATATTTAACACTTTGGTGTGAAAAGACGATTGATACAAATCTCTCCCTCCCCGACAATAGAATAGTCAGAGATCAATATACTTATTGCCTACATCTGTTACAAAATGTCTCAGATTCCTGGCTCAAAACACCAATATTTAACAGATTCAGAATATAAAACAAAGAATAATATAAATGGTTAGTTTCAGCAAGCTGGGGAAAAGCTACCCTATAGACAGAGGAGTGTGTCTCCTCCGAAGAGTTATTTCAACATAATTACTATAAACAGCAATTTCTCAGAATTTGCAAAGTTCTAGGAGAAGGAAAGAAAATTTCTTCAGCAAGGAAAGAGTTCATGCTGAGATACAGGAAAGATTTGCTACACAAATTCCATACTTGGAAGATTCAATACAAAATGATTAATCTCCTATATTTATTAGGAACTAGTAATCAAAGAGAAACACACAACTTATACTGCATCGAGGTTTGAGAATTAGTAGACACAGACTTTGCTAATAACTGATATTTGTTTCAGTAAGCGTCTCCCATTCAGCACATACTGTAAGATTCACTATCTTCTTCCCTCTCTTACTGAGTGATCATACAGCCAGATTTCCTGACATTCTGTCACCTTGCAGGCTATAAACCCATTAAGATAGTTATTGTCAGCTGTCAAGTAATTTCTAATTTCCATGGCAACCATTTTAGTTTTCAAGAAAACATACCCCCTTTGGGATGGAGAAAAGATGTGACACAAATATATTGTGATTTATAAGGTGAGAAGAGAAAATCAGGCACTCCTACTGACATATGTAGATGCTTCTCTGCAGAAACCATTTACATTTAAGAACTTAGGAGGTGGTTTTTTTTTATAACACTGTCTCTCAAAGCCATTAGATTTAAAATGCACCTGCCTTGGGATTGGAATGTTGACTTGACAGATCTTATATGATAATGACCCTGACCCTGGGTTTTGACCATAATTCTGGTGAATCAATGGGTATATTGACTAAGGTTGACTTTATAGATCTTGTATGACCTTGACCTTGGCTTATGACAATGACTTAATTAATAGATCACTGTAACCTTAACCCTGCGTTCGCTTTATAGATGTTAAATTACCTTGACCCTGGAACTCATAGGCCAGTTAATACATTAATTGGACCTGAATTTTTAGCTCGTTAAAAGCATTCTTTGCCATATTGATAAAACAAATTTGTTTTAAATCATGATCCCTTTATTATAAAGTCATTAAGTTTGTTAATTGAAGGAGCAGATTAGGGACTGGCAATGAATTTGCAATATATTATGCAGAAAACACTATCTGAGATTTACTGTACATCCAACATTAAGGAAAAATACCCTCAAAGACGCAAGTTTTTCTGATGTGGCAGCTTATATTATTACTTGTCACAAGCTAAGTGGCACTATATGTCGCCTTCCACTTTATGTGCACAATATTAGGCTTTTAAGCTTTCAGGCCTTTGGGATCTGCAGACATAAAAATCACATCTTCTATTCCATATTCCCTGATCGACCAGTGTAATATTACACACAATGTATAGCACTCACTTTGATGCAACATCTATTTAATGGTATAACAAGAACATAACGTGAAAATCTCCGCCAATCATGCCTTAAAAGCACCTATCAAGTTGGAAGTTACTATCCTTTGTACATGGTCATTACTGCCATAATGAAGAGGAAATTGAACCATCATTTCTATATAGAGCGCAATGTGATGCAAAAATAGTTTAACTGAACAGAAATAAAGAAGCTATTTAATAGGTTGTTTCAGCGTTCATTTCTATTATAATAGAATATCAACAAAAAAGATCATCGTAGAGATAGAATTATGAAATAATATGTCAGGCAATCACGCTAAAACAACACAGTTCTTAATACACATCCAGTTATTTTTACACATACATACTTCATATGAGGGATGTCCGGAAACTTTGTGTACTTATTGCAGAGAAGGTTTGGTACTGGCTACACAATGTCTCGGCGCAGCGCTTAGTGTACTTATTATTACAGAATATAGTTAGTGCTATGTGAAATGTTGTCTGTAACCTTGCCCCCAAATAGGATGCACGACAATGCGATACAACAATGCAATAACATGAAAGGCCATTGCAACAATGTGATATGTCAATGCTACACCACATTGCGGCATATTGTGCCAAAATTGGCAATTCTTAGCACACCAATTATGGGAAACAACACTTAGACAAATGTCGTATCTGTTGCCGCAATATTGTATCTTGTTGCATCACTTAGAGGGACTACCGACAACCTTTGACATGGCACTAAAAGGATTCCATATCTAATACATTGTTATGGGATCATTGTCAAGTTTGTGGTTAGTATCAATTGGTCAGGAAGCTATGATAATACCCAACTAGTTGTCCTAGAGACTTCATATAGCATCTGAGACAAACTATCCTCTGCAAATCAAGATTCAGGGAGATTACAAAATTCATGAACATGCAGTGACATACTTAAGGACGTTCGATAGGGTAAGTATTTGTTTTAAAAGATAACAAAAAATAGGCACATTTATAGTTTAATATATACTGAAGCAATATGTGAAATAAAAAAGGTATGTCGCGGTACTATTTAAGGGGTCATGGGCCCTTTTGCAACATCACTTTTCAAGAAAATGACCAAAAATTCTGATATTTTGCAATGTATTTATTTTTTCATTTTTTCATTTTTTAAGTCAGTCAAGTTACTTTGGATTTCAAAATTAACCTCCCTTATATTGTTTTAGTAATTTCAGATTGCCTCCCTTATACCAGTTTTTGTTATTTTAAGATTTACCTCCCTTATGTCAGTCAAGTTACTTTGGATTTCAAAATTAACCTCCCTTATATCAATTAAGTAATTTCAGATTGCCTCCCTTATACCAGTTTTTGTTATTTTAAGATTTACCTCACTTAAGTCAGTCAAGTTACTTTGGATTTCAAAATTAACCTCCCTTATATCATTTTAGTAATTTCAGATTGCCTCCCTTATATCAGTTTTTGTTATTGCAAGATTAACCTCCCTTTTCTCATTTTAGTAACTTCAAATTACCTCCCTTATATCAGTTTTCTTTATTTCAAGCTTTACCTCCCTTAAATCTGTTAAGATACATGGCATTACCTCCTTTATATATTTTTTAGTAATTTTCAGGTTACCCCCTAGTATCAGTTTAGTTGTGTTTTTTCAGGATACCTACCTTTATGGAAGTTAGGTCTACTACAGATTTTAATACCTCTAGCTAGCTTTTATAGAAATTTAGTAAATTTTCGATTACCTCCCTTGTATTCGCTGATTCACTTCAGATTTCCTCATTTAAGTTCAGGTTTTTTTTTTCAGATTACCTCCCTTCTTAGTTACAGTTTAGTTACTTCAAATTACCTCCCTTATAAAAGTTAAGTTTAATCTTTGGATAACCTCCCTTTATATATAATAAAACAATTTCAAATGATACATAAATCATTCCGTTATTTGGTAATATTTATACCCCCAGCTCTAAAAAGTGTTGGAATATTACCATGGTAACAGTTATTTTATATTTTGTCTACACCATTATAATCTGAAAACAACAGCACAAAAATGTGAACAGTAAATGATTGAAACAGTAAGTGTTCCTCCAATGAATTTCAAGGCAGAGGAGGAAGTAGTCTATAATCTGATGTACATTGTACACACATCGTGCACCGACTACCAGTGTTGGAGAAATCATCAGATTCTATCAAACTTAATTCATTCATACAGAAAGTATCTTCAGAAATCTCTTTTTCCTGTCAATATGCAAGCTCTTACAACATATGAAGTGTGAAGATTACCAAACTGTCTGATTATTATACTCATGGCCAAGATGTTAATACTATAAGATATCTGTATTATGAGCAAGTTTACATTTCCATATTGCTGATTGTGCATATGAAATCAGACTTGATGTAACGTACCATATGTCATAGATTCATAGCAAAAGCATCAATATATTTGAACACTATATCAGCATTATATCAATGGTAATATTTATCTTATTTTCCGCTGTTCTCAATTATATAGGTGATTAAATAATGTAAAATGTATGTTACAATGGAGTATATTCGGAAAGTCTCAACACAGCTAGGCGTAGCATCACCCAGACTCCTTAATTGTACAACACAACAGTGTTTAACTGTTTCTTTCCTCGAAGTTGCAGGACAATTTGGACAATATTACAGGGAATTTTAATCCTGATGACATGATACTCTTATGATGGTCTCAGTCATATGCTAACAACAAATTGTCCAGGAAACAATTCAAGGCAGGGAGTGGATTTTATTGAACAAACTACATAACTACAAACAACATTAATACAGAAAAAATATATCATGATCAAAAGGGAAATCCATTGACAGAACATTTGAAGTGAGTTATTGTAAGAAAGAAGAAGATCTATAGGTTTACTACGAGGACGATAAATGTATCATCGGCCAGACAACAGATAGACTTTCCTAATACAAATGAGAAAACGAATCTAATTTACACAACAAGTCAATTTTTGTTCAATGTTATTCTCTTCAACCCTTTCAAACGAAAATAAATGTGCACAATCATATAAGTAGATTAGGCTCTGACATTCATATTGAGTTCTAGCCTGTTTGACAGAATGCGAGACTTATCTATATAGCCTTGACAGGCAGCAAGATTATGTACTGTTCTGTGACACATATTGCAAAGCTTGAACCCGGCCTGTCATTCATAGCATTTTATGATCAAATATTACGCATGATTGAAAGTACCTTTAAAGTACCTCTAAGGTGTATATGAAGCAGAAGGGGGTCCACAGAGTCTGTGCTGCTTTCTTCATACATAATCAAGATTGCGTAATTATTATATGATAAACAAATTTATAATGTCCCATATTTTGTATTGCACACCCAAATTGATCCGAAATTCAGGCTATACCAGATAATTAGAATAGCTAATTAATAATTCACTCTATATTGGTTTAAGAATTATGATTGGATCGACTGTCTTAGTTGTGTCATGGGTGTAGTAGAGCTGCATAATTATGATTATTTTCATCTGACTTTACTCAATTTTCTGTCATAAAACAGCCTGGGTAGACTGAAAAGTTATAGAAGTCACAGTATATAAAAGTTCTTTAATTGTATATTTAGTATTTTTCAAAGTATTTTTTCAAATACTTCAAGCGAAGAATTTCGGCCCATTGCAGTCTTTGTTGAACAAGGATTCTCAATACTTCTTGATTGGCAGTCCTTTAATTACGAATCATGACCATAAAACTATGGATAATCAAATCCAAGTCCAGTTTGTCCAAACATTAGCTTCATTACAGCTTTTGGGGGTTAAAAGCATACCTTGGAACTTTATTTACTCTTCTTGAAATGTGTCCAAGATACTTCTTTATGTGAAGTACTTTTGGGGCAAACATTTGTTCAACTATTGTGTCAAAGATACTTCCTTATATGAAGCACATTATAGAGGAACACATATGTACAAATATTCCTGTCAAAAATGCTTTCTTATATGAAGTACATTTACGTTTATACAAATATTTGTTTTAAAGATACTTCCTTATATGAAGCACATTAAAGGAACATATTTGTACAAATATTCGTGTCTAAGATACTCCTTATATGAAGCACATTTGAGGCACATATTTGTACAAATATTCGTGTGTAAGATACTTTCTTATATGAAGTACCTTAGAGGCAAACGTTTGTACAAATATTCGTGTGTAAGATACTTTCTTATATGAAGTACCTTAGAGGCAAACGTTTGTACAAATATTCGTGTGTAAGATACCTTCTTATATGAAGTACATTAGAGGCAAACGTTTGTACAAATATTCGTGTGTAAGATACCTTCTTATATGAAGTACATTAGAGGCAAACGTTTGTAGAAATATTCGTGTGTAAGATACCTTCTTATATGAAGTACATTAGAGGCAAACGTTTGTACAAATATTCGTGTGTAAGATACCTTCTTATATGAAGTACATTAGAGGCAAACGTTTGTACAAATATTCGTGTGTAAGGTACCTTTTTATATGAAGTACATTAGAGGCAAACGTTTGTACAAATATTCGTGTGTAAGATACCTTCTTATATGAAGTACATTTGAGGCACACATTTGTACAAATATTTGTGTCTAAGATACTCCTTATAGAAGTACATTTGAGGCACACATTTGTACAAATATTCGGGTGTAAGATACTACTTATATGAAGTACATTTGAGGCACATATTTGTACAAATATTCGTGTCTAAGATACTCCTTATATGAAGCACATTTGAGGCACATATTTGTACAAATATTCGTGTGTAAGATACTTTCTTATATGAAGTACATTAGAGGCAAACGTTTGTACAAATATTCGTGTGTAAGATACCTTCTTATATGAAGTACATTAGAGGCAAACGTTTGTACAAATATTCGTGTGTAAGATACCTTCTTATATGAAGTACATTAGAGGCAAACGTTTGTACAAATATTCGTGTGTAAGATACCTTCTTATATGAAGTACATTAGAGGCAAACGTTTGTACAAATATTCGAGTGTAAGATACTCCTTATATGAAGTACATTTGAGGCACACATTTGTACAAATATTTGTGTCTAAGATACTCCTTATATGAAGTACATTTGAGGCACACATTTGTACAAATATTTGTGTCTAAGATACTCCTTATATGAAGTACATTTGAGGCACACATTTGTACAAATATTTGTGTCTAAGATACTCCTTATATGAAGCACATTTGAGGCACACATTTGTACAAATATTCGGGTGTAAGATACTACTTATATGAAGTACATTTGAGGCACATATTTGTACAATTATTCGGGTGTAAGATACTACTTATATGAAGTACATTTGAGGCACATATTTGTACAAATATTCGTGTCTAAGATACTCCTTATATGAAGCACATTTGAGGCACACATTTGTACAAATATTCGTGTCTAAGATACTCCTTATATGAAGTACATTTGAGGCACATATTTGTACAAATATTCATGTCTAAGATACTCCTTATATGAAGTACATTTGAGGCACATATTTGTACTAATATTCGTGTCTAAGATACTCCTTATATGAAGTAAATTTGAGGTAAATATTTGTACAAATATTCGTGTCAAAGATGCCTTCTTATATGAAGCACATTCAAGGCACACATTTGTACAAATATTCAAGGTTGGTCCTCACACATACTTTTGGGCAATGAGTGTCAAACAGAGATCTACATAGCTCAGGTTTTATTAGAATGATTGTGAATGTAGGTAAGGTAGTGTATGAGTGTGCACTCCAGTAAGGGTGTAATGATATACCTTTGGATGGTATACCGAATTTGTTTGGTCTCGGTACGGTTCACGGTACGACGATGGTCCGGAACGGTACGGCTACGATACGGCCTCTACCTATTCTCTAGTTAAAAGGTACTATTAAGTATCATTTGCTTGACATTATTAGTATATCGAACTCGGGGACGTCGCTCATTGTTATTGATAAACTCCGAATGCGACGTCACTGAAGCAATAATGCATTTGTTATTGTCGAGCATGAAACTCGCGGCGACATCGGCAGCCATTTTTTTAATGCGGAATGACTAAAGTCCGTTCGGGACCGTACGTATCCGGACTGAAAATACGAAATACGACGGACAAAAAACGTTGACTCCTTGATACAACAAATACGTAATGTAAGTTTTAAAATTAATTTTAAAGGAAGCATAATAAATGACTAAGTGAAACTAAAGGTGAAAGTTGATGGCTAAAATGGGGCTATTGTTGGCATTCATGAGAAGTCTTTTTACCTTCATTTTCATTTAAGACCTTAATTAGGAAAAAGAACTGATTGATACATGTAATATGGGGAACTGATTTTGTTTAGGAAAAAGACATTTTCCTTGGAGAAGAGGTCTTATAAAGCCTCTGCTTGATCATAAGGGGAAAATCCTGTGATGTTATAAAGTTTAAAAAGAAAAGATGCTCATTATCCTGTCTTCATGTTAAACAATTTGTATCGCGATACCTATCGTATACTCCGTACCGTGATACGTATCGTATCGCAAGGTGAGCGTATCGTTACACCCCTACACTCCAGCATCCCCCTGACAGAATGATGCTGTTTTATGGCAATGCTGGTCAATACTATAATACATAAAATATTAGAAAGGCATCTATGGTGTTGACAAGTCATTAACTGAACATACACAGGCCATCAACAAAGATCGTCATTACAATTTGACAGCCATAGATCTATTGTTGGATAAACATAAATACTAATGACTAGATGACATTATGTTAGGCACTAGGGTGAGGTAATATCACTTCAACTGTGATACGAGTCATTGAACACAATAATTCCTGTGAATATTTAGCCGAGGCATCATTAGCTAAATTACTTTAGTCTGCATAACTGATAACACTATATCACCTTTAGCAGACATAGAAAAATGAGGAAGAATATGGTAGGCTCACATCAGGGAAAGTTCTGTGTATGAAGACACTAGACCACCTGCTCTTCATGCCATATTTGTTGAACTGTCTCCCAAAGTGGCAAGAAAGTGGAATTCTATGCATAACTGATCTTTTCCGTTACCATCAATACACTTGCTTCCCTAGCTTATAGCACCTAGCAAGAAAATTACATTATGAACATGTCTAAACAATTGCAGCACTTTTATGGTATTGTCAGAACATTTGACTTCGCTGAAATTTATTAAAAATTCAAATCTTCACATGTGTTTTGAAAAAACCGGTTTATTCATTGCATAGATTAATTATAAAAGAATGTATCTCGGCTGAGGAGTCTTCGAGAGTGCCACAATCTAACAGTGGGAAAGTTCATAAGAAAAGAATTAAATAAAAGAAAAAAAGCAGCTCAAGGACAGATTACACAATCATGCTGACTTGTTTGTTTGTGTTCATCTGGATTTACATGAACCTCAGCAAATTGTTCCAGTCATTATACAGCATCCATCAGACCGAACCCGTTATCCTAGAAATTTATCATCAACCAGTATAATATAAACTTGTCATAAAGCATAATTTGTTCATGGGAAAAAACAAACACCATATTACCCAAGAGACGATGCATAGCCGATAACAAAAATGAAACAATAACGTAATTGCAAATTGACATGTAGTATATACTACATTATACATGTACCATATAGACAGAGACATGTTTAATTGATTGTATATATATAATGATTGTAGTACGATGGAATGAAGTAGATATGCTCTTATATTGTCAAGTCTGTCAACCAGGAAGCAGTTAACACCAAGAAGAAATTAATGCTTTTAGCCAATTGTTACTGAAGAATATTATCCTCCCTAACTTGAGAATCAAACCCATATCTGTACTAGGTCAATGTCTATAACTGCATCACCAACTGATCTTGTTCATATTAGGCTTCATAAGTGTGTATATATCCGAGACCAGAATTATTAAGTGGGGAGCCGTGCCCTTGTCTAGAGGTATAGGCAAGCCACGGGTAAAAATCCTTAAATTTTGCAAAATATTTGTCAATTTCCATAAATAAAGAAAACAGCCCATTTTTTATCACTAAATCCTTAAATATCCTCAGACAACTTTTACCCATAGGCATAGGACATGCATTTGGGATCAAGATATCCTGGGTTTGATCCCTGATTTAAGCTGCACCATGGCACTGCTTAATTTCTCTAAAAAAGAAGCACCAACATTGCTCCTCTTAACCAGTGTATACGAATGAGAATCTGAGAGAGTCTTAAGCCAATGTGCTATTGCTGCCATTGGTGTTGAGTGTAACAGCCGAATTGCAACTCAATGATTAGAGGGTAAATGTATTGTCAGCTGAACTGAGGCATGTCTGAAAGTGGACTTTAAATTGGAACTTTATTTGATATTACAAAATCTCCTACACATAAGGAAATAAATGCTACTGAAAAAACAGTATTAAACAATGTATTTGAAGCATAGTAACAATTTAAGCTATTCAATAGGACAGTACGTTCCAAATCTCTGGAATTGCCCAAGCGAAATGTGTGATTGATTTGTCTCAGAAAAAAACTTTTATTAAGCCATACAACAATAAATTGGAAACAATGCATCAGCAGATGAGCAGCTTGGTTCAAGTATTCAGTTAGGATCAGTGGCACTATACTACCAGACACAAATTAACAAGTCGCTTCACATTATTAAATTTCTCTGATTTATGGATAATCAATTGAAAATTAATCAACACTAGAAAATAGATATGAAGCGAAATTAATAAAAACTCTAAATTGCTTCAACTGAAAGCAAACATCTGCCCGCCATAATCATACATCTACTGCATGAGAGGTTAATACAGGTCTGCAGCTATACAGCAGATTAGCAATTCAGCTGAGTGACTGACTGATTAATGACCATAATAATTAAGGTAGCAACAAAATAACAAACAGAGATTTGCAGAATTGGGTTCTATTATTAAATCCTCATTCACATCACTGCTTCATAGCAGCCCTTGCATAGTCTCATATTGTTCTGTTCTGTATGCTGAAGTTTCATTGAGATGAATCTGGTGAGGTGCAGTGCATATTTGTGTGTTTGGAGTTCCCCAGTAATACCCTTTAATTATTATTACGTAGTCAAAGATATTTTACATATCAGGACATATAACTGTTACTTGTATTTATTTCTGTACCACATTTTCAGTTGCTGTCAAATTTGACTCATTCTGACAGTAGCTAGGCCTTTTCGACTGAAATTTTTCATGAAGCAGCCAACTGCAGGTTATAGTCTCTGAGGTCCCGTGCAGCAGCCGAGGTTAAAGTCTCTGAGGTCCCGTGCAGCAGCCGAGGTTATAGTCTCTGAGGTCCCGTGCAGCAGCCGAGGTTATAGTCTCTGAGGTCCCGTGCAGCAGCCGAGGTTAAAGTCTCTGAGGTCCCGTGCAGCAGCCGAGGTTATAGTCTCTGAGGTCCCGTGCAGCAGCCGAGGTTATAGTCTCTGAGGTCCCGTGCAGCAGCCGAGGTTATAGTCTCTGAGGTCCCGTGCAGCAGCCGAGGTTAAAGTCTCTGAGGTCCCGTGCAGCAGCCGAGGTTATAGTCTCTGAGGTCCCGTGCAGCAGCCGAGGTTATAGTCTCTGAGGTCCCGTGCAGCAGCCAAGGTTATAGTCTCTGAGGTCCCGTGCAGCAGCCGAGGTTATAGTCTCTGAGGTCCCGTGCAGCAGCCGAGGTTAAAGTCTCTGAGGTCCCGTGCAGCAGCCGAGGTTATAGTCTCTGAGGTCCCGTGCAGCAGCCGAGGTTATAGTCTCTGAGGTCCCGTGCAGCAGCCGAGGTAATAGTCTCTGAGGTCCCGTGCAGCAGCCAAGGTTATAGTCTCTGAGGTCCCGTGCAGCAGCCGAGGTTACAGTCTCTGAGGTCCCGTGCAGCAGCTGAGGTTAAAGTCTCTGAGGTCCCGTGCAGCAGCCGAGGTTATAGTCTCTGAGGTCCCGTGCAGCAGCCGAGGTTATAGTCTCTGAGGTCCCATGCAGCAGCCAAGGTTATAGTCTCAGGTCCCGTGCAGCAGACGAGGTTATAGTCTCTGAGGTCCCATGCAGCAGCCAAGGTTATAGTCTCAGGTTCCCATCCCCAATATTAAAGTTACCTACTATAGCACATACAAGTGCATTTAGAAAGGCATTAAAATGTGCAACTTACTTGCTGCTGATCACTTTAAAATCACTTAAAAGGCATGACATTTGATATTTCCACACAGGCTAAAATTTGCTTAAAGCATTTTGTCAAAATCGAAGTGCTCAAAGCAGTCTACTTATCATTACATGAACTAGGCCTAAAATTGGTCAATTAGGGTTTGACATTTTCAAATAATGACTTATTGTATGTTGTTATTAATTTTGTTTGAATATGTAATTGATACAAAGGTTTGCCCTAATGCATTTAAGTTTTGACTGATATTTATGATTTACTGGCTAATTGAACAACAACATTATGCAACTATGCAAACTTACTTATAGGGAGTCGATATAAACCATCAGCATCAGCAACAGACTTATAGTGCAAACAGCGCTTTGATGTTGATATTACAAAGGATTTACTATAGTAAACTAATTAGAAAAACATGAACTTCAAGCAGAGTTCATAATGTCAACCCACATAATGTATTCAGAAGCCGATCAGGTGGTAATTACTATAATGCAGTAACAAAGTGTGTATCATACCTTAACACTATATACATGTGGGAATAATAAATCATTCCGAGGGTGATAAAAATGTTACTATGTGGAATCATTAGTACAACACAATTAGCTAAGCATTTACTCGGTTTCTGACTATTACATACAGCCCATAATAGACTATTAAGAAATAGAAATATAACATACATCTCAAGATCTTCTTGACAAAAACAGCTTATGAACTCCAAACATTGAAACCCAAGTAAACTATTGAACTGAACCTTTTAGATTTAAAGCTTTTCAATTTCAGTAATGCTACATTAAGAGTTTATAGAACCCAAAATTGTTCGCCACATCTCTGGAGCTGCAGAGTAATTCAATAACTTTATTTTCCACACTGATCCCCATTTTGTGTCTCCTTTGGGAATCCCTCATGAACAGAATTAGGTGGCAGTATAAGAGAATCGAAATATGGAGACTGTGTTTTTATCTTGGCAAATCTCTTAGCAGCTTAAAATATTCTGATATTATACTATGGTATAATAGACAAGTTCATATGTTGTATCATGTTATGTTTCCGGACCTAACACACTCACTATTCCATTTAGCTGTTACCATATGTGCTTATCATTTATACAAAATTAATTGATATCTCTTGGAGCCAATGTTGGATGATGTCAACATTTTGTAATTCACAATATCTCTGGGCGCACAATATTGGATAATGTCAACATTTTGTAATTCACAATATCTCTTGGAGCCAATGTTGGATGATGTCAAAATTTTGTAATTCACAATTCTCTTGGAGCCAATGTTGGATGATGTCAAAATTTCGTAATTCACAATATCTCTTGGAGCCAATGTTGGATGATGTCAACATTTTGTAATTCACAATATCTCTTGGAGCCAATGTTGGATGATGTCAACATTTTGTAATTCACAATATATCTCTTGGAGCCAATGTTGGATGATGTCAACATTTTGTGATGCACTGTATCTCGGGGAGCCAATGTTGGATGGTGTCAACATTTTGTAATTCACAATTCTCTTGGAGCCAATGTTGGATGATGTCAACATTTTGTGATGCACTATATCTCGGGGAGCCAATGTTGGATGATGTCAACTTTTTGTAATTCACAATTCTCTTGGAGCCAATGTTGGATGATGTCAACATTTTGTGATGCACTATATCTCGGGGAGCCAATGTTGGATGGTGTCAAAATTTTGTAATTCACAATATCTCTTGGAGCCAATGTTGGATGATGTCAACATTTTGTAATTCACAATATATCTCTTGGAGCCAATGTTGGATGATGTCAACATTTTGTAATTCACAATATCTCTTGGAGCCAATGTTGGATGATGTCAACATTTTGTAATTCACAATATCTCTGGGCGCACAATATTGGATAATGTCAACATTTTGTAATTCACAATATCTCTTGGAGCCAATGTTGGATGATGTCAACATTTTGTAATTCACAATTCTCTTGGAGTTAATGTTGAATGGTGTCAACATTTTGTGATACACAATATCTCTTAGAGCCAATGTTGGATGATGTCAACATTTTGTAATTCACAATTCTCTAGGAGCCAATGTTGAATGGTGTCAACATTTTGTGATGCACAATATCTCTTGGAGCCAATGTCGGATGATGTCAACATTTTGTAATTCACAATATCTCTTGGAGCCAATGTTGGATGATGTCAACATTTTGTGATGCACTATATCTCTGGGAGCCAATGTTGGATGATGTCAACATTTTGTGATGCACAATATCTCTTGGAGCCAATGTTGGATGATGTCAACATTTTGTGATGCACTATATCTCTGGGAGCCAATGTTGAATGATGTCAACATTTTGTGATGCACTATATCTCGGTGCACAATGTTGGATGATGTCAACATTTTGTGATGCACAATATCTCTCGGAGCCAATGTTGGATGATGTCAACATTTTGTGATGCACTATATCTCGGGGAGCCAATGTTGGATGATGTCAACATTTTGTGATGCACAACATCTCTTGGAGCCAATGTTGGATGATGTCAACATTTTATGATGCACTATATCTCTGGGTGCACAATGTTGGATGATGTCAACATTTTGTGATGCACTATATCTCTGGGTGCACAATGTTGGATGATGTCAACATTTTGTGACACACAATATCTTTGGGTGCAAATTGTTAGATGATGTCAACATTTTGTCACAACTTCATCCCTGAAACTATTTTAGCTAAAACCTTGGTGAGGTTACACATGTCTGTTTGTCAGTATGACATATTTGAAAATACAGTTTTTGTGGAATTACAATGTTTCTGCTTACATTATAGGAGAATTCTGATCATAAAGACATTGAAGAAAATTCCATGTTATTTTAGCTTCATAATGTGTGGGGGAATTTTAATCAATATTGGCAAAGGAATGACTGTAAGTTCAATGTCACTAGTTATACTTATTAAAAAGGTCTTTGACTTAAACTATCAGTACATTTACAAATACAAAACCATTGCTGAAACCTTATAGTTCAAGGCCTGAATGAATACATGGGTTTAATTTCGTTCTCTGAACTCCTACTGTGACCCGATATAGCCAGCAAGTACAAATTGATAAATGTATTGTTTTGTGTTTCTCCTCTTCATATTATGTAAACTTGGAGACAGTATAAGACATTAGGTGAGCACAAAACTTCCAATTTACCATCAAGCTAGCTATATTAAGTCAAACAGGGAGAAGTGTCTAGTGAGCTTCTCGAGGTACCATAGTCACAATCAATGATCCAAAATAGAGAAATTAACAGAAACATACGGAAATATTATGCAGGATAAATCTATAAAGGCAAACTCTATTTTGGTAGGAAGACAAATTACATCTTGTAATTTCACCTGAAATAATCCAATATAATGTCAGAAATAAGATTGGTACATTATGTGTATGAGGTCATTTCCAGTAAAGGAACATTGCTTAGACTAAAGGATATTCTATAAATCATAAGAGTTATATTATTAGCTGTATTATTTTTGTTTATTATTATTAAACAGGATTGATCACAAGCAACAGCTGCATTTCTGTCATGGTTAATAACTAGCGGATGATTTGTAATGGTCTTAAAGATTGAATTTTTTTTTGTTTATCTGATTTAAGTCCTTGTTCTTTGCTAAGGAAATGTCAGCTACCAGAGTACCAAGAACGACAGACAGATCCATACACGCCATAGCACAAAGCTTATAGTAAGCAGCTTCACTTATCAACTTAAAAGTCTTAAAGAGACTTTGGTTGATTCGGTTTATATCCCAAAGCATCGACTGGAAACAATCTTTTAAATATCTATATGCAATATATTCCTGAGAAAGTTAATTTGTAAACCCACAGCTAAAGGCATTCACATGACCGATCCCTTACAAACATTGCAAATCTTTCTGCTCAGTTATGTAACTTGCATAAAATTTATGTGATTTTAATTAACTTTCTTTTTTTTTTACAACAAAATATTATCTATTATAATAACTTAAAGCATTTTGACACAAAAACGTTCAGTCTAATCACACAAAGGGCCATATAGAACTCTGGCAAAAATCATCTGATCTTTTAAATTCCTGACAATAAGTCAGTTACCATATGGTTTAATTTTTTTTGGTAAAATATATGAGACCAAGAATCCATTAACCTACTTTTGTACATCAGACAGATAATTGTCGGCTTCAATTAAATTATAGAATAAAACATCATAAATATTTTTATTATCTACAAAAAAATTTAATGAAGATTTTAATTGCTGATATTACAGGAAGCAATACATATTAATACAGTATACAACAAAGCCAGGAAACAGTTTCCACTGCGGTTTACAACTTATACCTGAGTCACATACCCAATACGACCGCCATCCCTTCAGATGTCAGAGGCTGGTGATAGAGTGGCAGCAAGAGTAATTTTAAGTCTCTTTTGAAATGAGCATATAAACAGCTACTCATCGGCCGGCGTCTTCAAAATACCTAGACATTATATATACACATTGGATACGTAGACTGAGTGAGAGACATATTGTCCAGTGTCCTCGTTATTTTTATAGCTCGAAACCCAAATTTTCACCTTCAAACTCTAGTTTTCTGACTGGAAACTCAAATTTTCACCTTCAAACTCTAGTTTTCTGACTGGAAACTCAAATTTTCACCTTCAAACTCTAGTTTTCTGACTGGAAACTCAAATTATTCAACTCAAGACTCAATGTTTATTTTAGAAACTTATTCGTATCGGACAAAGAACATGGACCAAAATGTGAGAACATACTAATAAATTATTAACAGAACACGTCTGAACTAATAGTACATAAGAGTTCAGATGAGTGGAAAGCAGCTGACCAGGACAGATTTGTATAGAAATTGTCATATGTTTCAGATTCATTAATAACTGATATATTATATCACAGAATGAGAATAAAGCCTTACAGAATATTTCCATTACTATGGTGACTAAAGCATAGAAACGTCAGACTCAGATAAGTGACATATATGAGAGAATTGTAAGAATAAATCATACATTAAAGCTTCATATAGCACAGCTTGACAGGGGAGATATGATATATCACATTTCTCTAGTACAATTTCAATACAGTAAATATTAAGTGTCAAAAACATCCGAATGGGTGAAATCACTGTGAGTAGCCCAAATACACCTGAATTTAGGCATCCACCTTTGATCAGCACCCATGAGGCAAAGGTTCCGATTCCTAATGCAAGGACCAGTTCTTATAATGTTCTTATTATGGAAAACAATACTAGTTTATTTGCACTGGATGTAATACATGGCTATCCGAGTATCAACATTCATCTGATAGGTGCAAGATTATAGAAGTCAGGAAGACGACTGTGCTCAGAATGTTAGTGTGTCAAAAACCAAATCTACCGCATGGCATGGCCATTACAAAGACTCCAATAATGTTGTTGTTTAAGGTGGCATTGTGGTGGGCATTTTCCTTGTATCAATGATTGAATAGCATTTTGTTCAGATCAACAACACTATATATATTGTCAGTACCGGTATAATGAACACTTGACAGATTGGAATAATATTATACATTTATTGGCTGTTTCCATATACATACATTTCACAATTATTGCTGAATGAATCATTCATGGACCTGCACTGACCAGATAACTAGGGAATAGAAGATTAGCTATATAAGAGAATTAGCTATTATTATCAAGACCTAAATCTGTCAATGACAACAATACTGTATGTTCCAGGCCATGTCAAGAGAGTAGCCACCCAATATTATAGAACTAATTCTGCTATACCAGCATATCATTCACTGCTCACAGCAACATCAAGAAACAACAAACAATATTGTTGTTTAATCCAACAGAACAAATAAAGGCATAGAATACTGACAGACACCCTTGTTTAATCAACAACAAACAACCACAATACTGTACGGCTTGTTTTTAAAGACCTTGGGCACAATACATAACATTACATACACACTTACAGAGGAACATGTTTAGTTCAGTGGTGTTTATATTGCTTACAGAGGAGCATGTTTGGTACAGTGGTGTTTATGTTGTTTACAGAGGAGCATGTTTAGTACAGTGGTGTCTATGTTGCTTACAGAGGAGCAAGTTCAGTACAGTGGTGTTTATGTTACTTACAGAGGAGCATGTTTGGTACAGTGGTGTTTATGTTGCTTACAGAGGAGCATGTTCAGTACAGTGGTGTTTATGTTACTTACAGAGGAGCATGTTCAGTACAGTGGTGTTTATGTTACTTACAGAGGAGCATGTTTGGTACAGTGGTGTTTATGTTGCTTACAGAGGAGCATGTTTGGTACAGTGGTGTCTATATTGCTTACAGAGGAGCATGTTCAGTACAGTGGTGTTTATGTTGCTTACAGAGGAGCATATTTGGTATAGTGGTGTTTATGTTACTTACAAAGGAGCATGTTTAGTACAGTGGTATTTATGTTACTTACAGAGGAGCATGTTCAGTACAGTGGTGTTTATGTTGCTTACAGAGGAGCTAGTTTGGTACAGTGGTGTTTATGTTACTTACAGAGTAGCATGTGTGGTACAGTGGTGTCTATGTTACTTACAAAGGAGCATGTTCAGTACAGTGGTGTTTATGTTGCTAACAGAGGAGCAGTTGTGTGTGAGAGAGGAGCACTGATTATATGAGTCAGACATCTGACATCCAAATATTACTGACAAACAAATGTTTAAAAGCTGTGAAACAAACAATCAAACTGGCTTAATATCTATTGACCTCTATACTGAAGCAACTTGTAAGGCAATTAAAAGTTTGAGTAAACTTTGTGGGGTGTTAAATGGCATTTAAACCTTCCAATCAACAAATATAAATACCTGTTTGATATCTGCTACTCAATTTATTTATTGGCATTTACTCTTGAGCTGCAGGACCAGGCAATACACATGACAAGGGAGATAACTGTGTATCAAAGTATGAGATCTTTGTACCCCAAATAAGTAAACACAAGAAACATGGAAGTACGAAGATAAGTATGCTTTCAAACACCATGTACAATAAACTCAACTGAAACAAAATGGTTCAATCAAAGAGGCACAAATCTACATATAGATAAATGTTTCTTTATAGTTTAAAGCTTAAATACTTTTGAATAATATTGTACCAACTGACACATTCATTCATATACCCAAGAGTGTGAAGAAAAACTAGGTTAAAATTGTATCAACCAATATTTTAATTATATATAAAGGATAAAGCAATAAATGAAAATATATTTTTACGAATAATTCAAATTTGATCATGACGTCAACAGTATAAGTATATTTTACTGTTTGTCAAGTGGGTTTACATGCACAATTACACATGTGTATTTTACTATTTCAGCACAAATCTGTTTTAAGTACTTGAAAACTACTTTAAACCAAATCAATTTGAAGTTTTGAACCTACAAATGTATCCGGATTTATATAATTGATATTTTCAAGGTCATTTAATAATATTTTCAATGTCATTTATCAGTCATCATAAATCAGTTTAGATATAGTGAAATTTGTAAGCACCATAAAAATAGAAGTTTATTTGTTTTAAATGAATAAGTAATGAGATAGACAACAGCATCATTGTAGGAGATGAAATAATTTTATCCCAAAACAAGACTGCGTTCAATAAACGCTTATGCCCCCTGTGGAAGCCTTGTCCATAAATAAGTCTAAGTCCAAAATTAGGTCAAGGTGAAGGTCAAAAAGGGTCAGGTGATACAGGTGTGTGGAGAGTGTTCATATACAACATCCATGCAAGTTTGGAAGCTTTGCAGCAAGCCATAATGATGCTAGAAGAAACGGTCAATTTGGGTTAACCAGGACGGACGGACGAACGGACGAACGGACGGACGGACGGACGGACGGACAGGTGCATCACTATATGCCTCCCGATCTATCGATACGGGGGCATAAAAATCACTCAAGTGTATAAAATGATACAAATTTTACCCCGTACAAAAAAAGTTGCTTTTGTTTTTTGATGAACAACTGCATTGTGTATGCTTACAAAATTAGGGGACATGACAATAGTCTGATCAGAAGACAACAGCAGATCTAAACCATGAAAACAGACCAGAAAACAAGACTGCGTTCAATAAACGCTTATGCCCCCTGTGGAAGCCTTGTCCATAAATAAGTCCAAAATTAGGTCAAGGTGAAGGTCAAAATGGGGTCAGGTGATACAGGCATGTGGAGAGTGTTCATATACGACATCCATGCAAGTATGGAAGCTTTGTTGCAAGCCATAATGATGCTCGAAGAAACGGTCAATTTGGGTTAACCGGACGGACGGACGACGAACGAACGAACGGACAGGTGAATCACTATATGCCTCCCTATCTATAGATACGGGGGCATAATAATATTTGGTTTTTGAAAATTGAACTCACCCTCAGGTGTGCCATGCAAGTATACAATCACCAAGGAAATATGGGGTTTAATTTTAAACTTCAGCTATGAACCAAATGAAAATAACTGATAAGGCACAGGTGGTCTAAAGTCAGTGATTTTTTGGGGCTATTTTTAGGGCCGAGTACAGGCACCTTCCCCTAGCAAAATAACCTCCATTTTTCCCAAAAAGAATGCATATTTTCCCCCTTTTCAGTTTTGTTATCACTGGTTTAAAAGCAATTAATGGTATGGCTGTTTTAAAGTAAAAACAATAGACTTTCAAACTTGCAAAAGTCGTTACTACATATGACTTGAGTATTATCAGTAGAAAATAGCAAAACATGAAAAAAATTTTGTTCAAGAAAAATCACTGAAAGTGCATGTTGGTTTTATAATATCCTTAGAAACTTTGACCTTGACCTTTATTCTAAAGGTCATACAGGTATGTATTATTATGCACCAGGAACTTTAAGAGAACACACATGGAATAAGATATGATATTCTGCAGCAGAACTAAATGTACTACTAACTAGAGCACCGGCACATGTATGGAATGGTTGCAATAGGTGATGTATAACATTCTACAGCAGAACTTGAACCACCGGCACATGTATGGAATGGTTGCAATAGGTGATGTATAACATTCTACAGCAGAACTTGAACCACCGGCACATGTATGGAATGGTTGCAATAGGTGATGTATAACATTCTACAGCAGAACTTGAACCACCGGCACATGTATGGAATGGTGGCAATAGGTGATGTATAACATTCTACAGCAGAACTTGAACGACCGGCACATGTTTGGAATGGTCGCACTAGGTGATATATAATATTCTACAGCAGAACTTGAACCACCGGAACATGTATGGAATGGTCGCACTAGGTGATGTATAAGCACACAGTTTTAATAATTTATTTGGCTTTGTTACAATTCGTTATCTCGAACTCGCTTATATCGAAATTTTCGTTATGTCAGAAAAAAATTAAAGTCTCCTTCTTTGTCTATATGAAATCTCGAGACCTATCTCGAACTTTCGGCTCGAATTTGGCTCGAATTTTTCGTTATGTTGAATTATTTTTTTGGTCCCAATTAACTAATTTGCACTTTAAATCTATTGTTCATCTCGAAGTCCCGTCAAAGTCTGATCATATTCGACTAGCGTGGAATGTTTTTCACACCTCGCCAGTCTGAAATCTTCGATTTACCTGTAATAACCTGACAATTTGCGCAAACATGTCATAAAGATTCGAGTTACGTCCAAGCATCAATAAACATGTCATCTCGAACAATTGTTTGTAAAAACAATAATTAAAGTATGCAAGATGTTAAAACATGTCAAAATGAGTGATTACTTTAAACTGTATAAATATTCTGAACAACCGGCATTCGATCTCAATTCAATATGAATGATCAAAATATTAGTATGAATCTACAAAACAACGTGAAGGACCCGGAATAAATCCCGGGGAGATAACTGAATCGACGTGTACCGTAACAATATGGCGGCGTAATATGACAGATACTAGAAAACTTGCAACTTCGAGGCCTGAAATTTTATCTCGAATTTTCGTTATGTTGAAGTAATTTCCTTGGTCCCGTGAAATTCGAGATAACAAGAGTTGACTGTAAATTAATTGCATTTTGCAAATTGACTGCCTAATGGTATTGATTAAAAGTAAGTACATGTTGTTTGTAATATAGTTTGCTGACTGAGAGTTAAAATAACTCAAACAATCAATTACCGCAGCAGCACATGGTTTGTACAAAAATTGTTGAAAAACAGCACAAAACAAAACAAACAAAAAATTGACAAAAACATCAAAATGAATTATATTGCAGTGTTTTTATTTTTGCTGTAATTTGTGAAATGTGTTTTTCGAGATTTTGTCAATTTGTATTGGTAGACTTCAGAATTTGATGTCACACAGTGTTTAAAAAAAGGAATGTCTGATACAAAGAAACACAGTAATAGAAGAGCAATAAGTTCTTCAACTGATAATTATGTACTCAACCGTAGACAGTCTCCTGACATAGTCTCCTGAGGGGAGAGCTATATACATTATGTCTGTAAATTCTCAGCTAGCTAAATCCATGCCCTAAGATAATGCTGTTAATCTTAAACAATTACTAAATGACATTGGCAAAGTAAACATAGTTATCATTGCCCAGACAATCAATTTTAAACTGATATCAAATTAACCACTTTCAGCTATAATGTAACATTCATTTAACCCTGAAAAAATGGAGTAAAACAAAACAAATGGCAACGTTAATTCATGGCAACAGTGACATTCAAGATAATATGGGTCAAAGGCTTGTAATATGATAATAATGTATGCCATCTCTTTTCAATAAACCATTCTGACTTCCCAGATAATGAGTCCCATAATTTGACAAGGTAGATTGAGACCATCATTGGGTCTTCAACTCTGTAATGATGGCTGGCTCACTGGTTTCAGCTTCAGGTGTTTCATTCAATGCTTTAATCAATACATATGGAAAATAAAATTAATACCAAATCAGTAACTGTTGTCCCATGAAAGTTTGCTCTTTTGGCTTTGGAGCTTAATTTTGACCTTGACCTTACTCAGAAAGGTCATCATAATTATGATCGAGTAATGGATAGAAAAAGTGACCTGTTTAACAGGTAAAGCCATTTTGTATCAAATCTCCTTGAGTTAACAAACAAGACAATGATATCAAGATAATTAAAGCATGTCAAATATACAGTTCATTAGCCATGTCAGAAATGACACATTTAGTGCGGTCTGATAGACTCATAGTGTAATGCCCATTTTGCCAGCAACTATACTTTTTCTGCCTCAGATACATGTCAAACATAGTCTGGAAAAGATAAGTTATTAGCCTTGATCCATAATTGACCTTGCATAAGCTTCTGTACTCTGAAGGCTGCATGCAGTATAATGCAACACGCAATCAGTAACGTTTCTGGCAATGACTTTCAGTGTTAACAGAGTATCTGTACAACATATAGTATTAACAGAGTATTATTATGCAAATATTTTTCTACAGTCTAGCTCCCCAGATGAAAGCACGTAATATATGCATCGATCAAAGCATAAAAACATGGTCACCCATGGTATAGTGTCAGCATTCGCTGCCCTGAGCCACTGTATGATGATAATAATTACATGGCAGCCAGCTGACCAAATGAACAATGGTTATGCCTGTAAAGCAGTGTCTAAGTAATTAATATTTCTCCATAGAAAATGATGCACCGGTTTAAGTATAAAAGAAATATTAATAAAAGCTGGTGCAGGAATAATAGATCAGCACATGTCAGGTTTCATGTCTAGTCAATCCAATTAACTGCTTCATACAACAGATTATCTTAAGTATGTCAATGATTAATCAATTTGATGTCTATAGATAAGCAAGGGAATCACTTATTGTGTGTCGGCAGCACTGTAGTTAAACACTTATTTACATTAAAGGGAGTGAGAGACATGCACTCTACACTTGTCTCATATGACACAACAAGAGTGCCAAAAGGCCTTTAAATGTTCACATGAAGACATGCAATTTTGGCACAATCAGTAAAATGTTCATACTTTAACCTTGCTTTTGACCCCTCTCCACCTTTCTCTTGTGTTTGTTGGGTTAAGGCTGCATGCCTCTTTCATTCAACAGGATTCACTAAATGTGTTTGTTGGGTACAGGCTGCATGCCTCTTTCATTTAACAGGATTCACTAAATGTGTTTGTTGGGTTAAGGCTGCATGCCTCTTTCATTCAACAGGATTCACTAAATGTGTTTGTTGGGTTAAGGCTGCATGCCTCTTTCATTCAACAGGATTCACTAAATGTGTTTGTTTGGTTAAGGCTGCATGCCTCTTTCATTCAACAGGATTCACTAAATGTGTTTGTAGAGTTAAGGCTTAATGTTCTTTTAGTTGACTAGGATTCGCTTGTAATTTGTTGGGTTAAGACTGAATGTTCCCTAAATTTAATTGAATTCACTTGTGTTTTGTTGGGTTAAGACTGAATGTTCCCTAAATTTAATTGAATTCACTTGTGATTTGTTGGGTTAAGACTGAATTTTCTCTAAATTTAATTGAATTCACTTGTGTTTTGTTGGGTTAAGCTGGATGATGTCCCTTTAATTCAATAGGAGTTGGGTTAAGCTGGATGATGTCCCTTTAATTCAATAGGATTCACTTGTGTTTTGTTAATCATTTTAGGTGTCAAGTATTGGTTAATGAACCAGAAGATGAATTTATTATGGTTCTCTGAAGCTCAAGTTAACAAGATGCTTGAAATATGAGAATAAAAGAGCTCAGTTATTCCAAACATAACCAACCAAACAACAGAAATAATGACAACAATTCCTAAAATGACAGTAATAGTGTCAACAATTCCTGACATGACAAGGAATAATGACAACACTTCCTAATTGATGGTGATAATGTCAACACTTCCTGAAATGATGGAAATAATTCAACAATTCCAGAAGTGTGCCTTCATATACATGGAAGTGTTCAAATTGACCTCCTACGATACTACATAATCAGTTTATGGTTTCTTTTATTATCCCCATTGGCAGGCAATTTAGGCAACTTGTTGAGAAGCAGCCAATCTGAGGAGTATCTACTGTCTCCAAGACACTTCAAACCTAAACACTATCTTAACAATAATTGCCTCCATCCATACAAGATAATGAACAAATGATTCAATCACATTTCTGAGGGTAAATTATTTTATACCCCTCTCCATAATATGCCCAATGACCATGAACCCAGCATAAAATCACTAAATTATAGTTCAACTTATCTGATTTTTTTTCTTAAATGAGCAGATGAAGATTTTAATTTCATGTTCAAAAATCCTGACTTTATTGGTTTCCATTTTGATAAAGTTTCTTCCTTTTAATATTTGTTGAAATTGAACATTGCTTGCCAGTTCTTCACCTCATTGGTGGATGTTTGGAGACTGGAAAAATGCTTACTTGGTGGAAAAAATAGATTAGTTTATTTGACAAGTTGAGGGTCTGGCATGTTATATATTGAGGAAAGGCAGGAGGGAGTGAGGGGGGTGTTAAATGGGAATTTACAAACTTTTGCCTGAAAGGAATTGTAAATTTTAACTTTCCATGTTTCCCTCATTTCATACATTTATTGTATCTGATTTGCATTAAATGCACTATTCATAACATTTGCAACTTCAACTGTTATATGGAAAGTTTTTATACCCATTATGTTGCATAATGTTGCAACGTGAATGCCTCATTATAACTGTGTCCTGTTCATGACACTACAGATATTCTCAGAAATTTCCATTTTTGCAACACTTAAAATCCGAGTGCTTTTCTCCTGAGCTAAAACCCTATACACAGTCAAGATTATCTGCAAAGTTAAATTTCTATTTTTAATTCTCGACAGCGGCAATATGGCTGATTTTCTCCCAAATACTGATCAAATGTTTTCCCTCAGCATGGCACATGATTAAGGAATTAATTGAAATGTATGGGAAGACCTGAATATCATAAATGAAGATATACGTCTCATACTATCTTCCCCATGTGATCAATACTGTATTTATTCCCAAATGATTCTGTCATTTGTAGGAAACAAAAGGCTGTGATAGTGCCAACAATTTTCAATAATGTGACATAAATTGAATAGCTAGTCTTTATTTGATGAGGAACTAGCCATAAGGCAGATGAGATTGGTCAGAAAGTCCAGTAGACTAATAACGTGACCATTAAATCACAGTTATTTTTAATGTCTTGGACACAATGATAGGGGAAAGATTGTAGCAACAGTTTTTATACTGTGTACCATACAGGTTATATTTAATGCAGACATTTACCCGATTAAATGAACCCAGTCAATGTTCAAATAATAATAATGGACCTTTACTGGTAAACTAATATCCGAGAATTTTTCAAAATCAGAATACAACCCATAATGCCCAGTTGAAATCATCACCAAATTTGGTGTAACAGAAGTGACACAGTCCTCCAACCTTTCTAAATAACAAACAGGTCTTAAAAATGTCCACATAATTTAATGATAAAGACACAACAAACAATAAACAGAACACATGGCAATGCAGCATTTTCTCAGAGAACACCATTATTAAATAATGCTTGTACTAAATTAACTCAGGTATCTGACAAGACTTTACAAGCGGGCTTGGTGAATAAGGGTAAAATTGTATACAGATCAGACTGCTGTTAGTAGAAGAAGAGAACATATTGCAAGTTTCACATTCTAAGCACTTTGAAGAAACAAATCTCAATAAAATCCACCAAATCGTCTTAAAATGTACAGAGAGTCGAGACAAATAAAATGGAGATTTTATGTGACTGTAATAAGTGTTTATGTGATGCAAATTACGTTAAAAGATCCATACAGTTAAAAGTATACAGCAGGGACCTGAGTGTACATTACGTATTCAGTCAGCGGTTCCTGGAATCTAGAAATACTCATAGCACGATTGGTTTACACTGAAGCAGCTTAAAGTTAAGCCATGTGTCAGCGTCTTAAGTCTACAGGGTTTTGTTACCAAATATGTAAAGCCTGAGTAACTTATTGACGACATAGATATATGGGATGGGAAAAAGGGATGATGCATTGATATATCAAATGCTGTTAACAAACATGCCACTTCCCACATGTGTGAAGCTCAGTTGTGCATCGTGATGTCACATATGTCGACTTCCAGTTTTATGTTTCACATTATTACCAGTATGTCATATGCCAAAGACAATGACGAATGAAATTCCCTGATAATTTCTTTATTTTTCCCTAACAGAAACGTGATTTTTCATGATTGCTTGCAGTGTTCGCAACTCTGATACAAAAATATTTCAACTTCCAGAATTGCAAGGTGTTTCTACCAATGAGGTAGTTGGGAACAGCACTGACAGAATTATGTTAAGTGTCATACACAGTTAATTTAATGTGAAATATGAAAGAACTTACATCAGAGTCTGGTCCCGCATCAGCACCTGGACATTGGAATGACACATACACATGACATCTCTTGTGTACCGCAAAACTGCATACTGAAAATAGACAAATATCACACATTAACTAGAAGCAACATTATCAACAAGCAAACCAACATCAGGAATTCACACCAGCTTCAATTGTAAAACAAAATAATGCATAATTATTAAGAATTAGACATTTTAATGCAATACTGCTGCTTCCTATCTAAGTTATAACACATGGGAGTGTGTTAAAATGATAGGTTACACCCGATAATCATTGGGCATCAAATGAACCAATATCAACATTACAATAACCTTTTTTATTGACACAGACACCATTTTCTCATTTTGATAACCGAGCTTGAAATGTACAAGCGATGTTATCTTTGCATTGAACAGACGGTGACAAAAATGGTCAAAATGGAAATAGGCATTGCAAATGGTTATTTTGATATAAACAAATTGCTAACACCATAAGAAATTGACAGCTCTTCAATCACTTGATTGATTGATATAACAAAATAGATAGATGCAACAGAACAAGTAGAATTTGATAAAGAGATAAAGCACTATGCTAGCAGTATGTGGTCTTCGATTATATCAATAAAGCTCTGAAGTATACACTAAGTGGTATTGCATCAGTGGTAAATTTTAGAGGTATATTAAACTGGAAGTTTACCACTGAACTATTAGTCAAAGGAAATCCAATCCCACTGAATTCAGCATTACTTCAACAAATCCAACAAAATTTACCATTTGTTAAGACAAACATGAACAAAAACAATGAATACACATGTGCAGAAACGAATGACACCAAAAATACTGATCATGAATTGTCTAAGCATATGTTTCGTTCTTGAACTTTCTGCTGACATTCCTACATGTGTCAGGTGACTGACCTACATCACCAACCAAGGCACTGTTCATATAAAATAGTACGGATGATCACATCACTAATACATAGAAAAATTGAATCAATGTAAATTCTGTTTTTATGCCATGAATCTCTCAAAAAATACTGTAGCGCACAGACAATCCAGAAATAGAGTCATAAAATGGTATACATTCTCAATTTTTTTTATAAAAAGTTGTTTTATGATTTTTTTTAAACAAATATCTCATTTTTATTAAAGGGAGGTAATAACTGGAACATAGCTGCAATGGTGTGATACCTGGAATTTATTATTGTTTACCAATGGTATTCCAGTGTGATTTCTGTTGTCCATAGTATTGCAATGGTTGTCTGCAGGCTTACACCACAGTGACATTTATTCAGTGTACAATCTCATAAACATTCTAATTTTACAGATGTTAATTATAATTCTTTCATTCAACAAGAGGGCCCAAAGGGCCCTAGGTCGCTCACCTGTCGTACTAGTGCATGCACACCCCTATGGTGACCCTACACATTTTCTGAATAAAATTTAAGGAAATTCAGCCTCTATTGCAAATTTTTTAATGATTTGACCATGTGACCTTGTTTTTGACCCCAGATGACCCAAAATCGAATTTGGCCTAGATTTTGTTGACATGATCATTGTGACAAAGTTTCATAAAGATTAAGTTGAAATTGTAACCTCTGGTGACTACACAAGGTTTTTCTATGATTTGACCTATAATTTAAACAAAATATTTTGGGAAAAAAAAATTCCTCCATATAACTATACAAATACATGCCATGAAGACAAAACAATACCTAAATACTTAAAAAAATAAAAATTAAAAAAATAAAAATTATGGTTCCAGTAGGGTTTGAACCCACGACCCTCAGGAAAATGTCTATGCTCCCTACAGCGCTTTGATTTCCTCTTAACCATTACAATTCGCACCCTGCTTAAAATACTAGAATATTTTGATATTTGACCTTTACAAAACTGCTGTGAACCCTGATACACATTTTCATTGGTTGATGAAAGTTTACTTGTATGTACAGTCTAACTTGTATTAAGCGACCACCCTGGGGAAGGTCTGAAAACAGTCGCTTAACAGAATGGTCGTTTAACACAAATAGAAGAAACATCGAGTGTAATTAACAAATTTCCGACATTAGGCTGTCTGAATACTATTCAACTTAATTTGATAAACATTAGTGTGTAAATATGTTTTATTATGATTTTATACTTAAATGCATCGTCTTCATGTGCATTTAATTTATCATTGTAATAAACTTACTCATATATTACAAAATGCATGTAAGTCAATTTTGCTTGCATGTTGTTGTTGTTGCACTCGAAGAAAAAAAACGAAACAGACCGGGTTTTAGTCCAATCTAAATGGACTGTGACAACAAGCTGATTGCAGCAAAAGATACAACAATTAATCTGTAATAATGTGTGTAATCGGATATGACATGCCCTATATGGACACAATGGTGATTATAAATGCTGTTAATTGGGGCCCAGTTAACAAAAGACAAACTCCAAAGTGTGAACAAACAATGATTTAAGACAAGGTATAAAGTAATTAACAACCTGTCACTACAGACGACCTGTGATTTACACATAATTTTTGGTCGCTTAATGCAATTTTACCAATCAATTTTGTGCTTAAACAGTGGTCGCTGGTCGCGTAAGACAAAAGTCGCTTAATACAGTAGACAAAAAGAGCAAATATGGTCAGGAGGATTTGAAACCGGTCGTTTAAGACAAAGGTCGCTTAATACGCGTGGTCGCTAGTACAAGTTAGACTGTATACAGAGAGAGTTACAGCAGAGAGTTTAGTGACCATGAAGACTACATGCTGAAAGGTTTAAATGAGTACACACACTGTCTGAGGTTTAAATATTTCATGGTTCTACACACTGGTCATTATTAATTTGTTACGATCAGTATGATAAACTGATAGTGCGAGAGTATTAATATATAATACAAGTCATTCTTTTAACACACATGCGTTTTATATACAATGCAGAGCCTAGACACGATGTAGTTTTGGGCGAGGCAATTGAAGAGTAAAAAATGTCAATTGACAGTGTGACCTTGTTTTTGACCCCAGATGACCCAAAATCAAACTTGACCTAGATTTTGTTGACAGGATCATTGTGACCAAGTTTCATAAAGATTAGGCCAAAATTGTGACCTCTAGAGAGGACACAACCCAATCGTTGACTGACGGACGGACGGACAGACGGACGGACGGACGACGGACGAAGTGTGATCACAAAAGCTCACTCTGTCACTTTGTGACAGGTGAGCTAAAAAGTATGAGCAATATAAGGATAATAAAGTTCTGAGATCTGTTTTGTAGAGTGAAAACAAAGGTGACATTTCAAAGCCAGTTCCTACCAGCAGCTGGTTTCTGACCTATAAAGTCTCAGGAATGAATAATATACTTTGTAACCCTGTCTCTTTTTATGACTAAACTATCTCCTAATGAACATTTGCATAATTTGTTACCAAGAAAATTCACAGGAAAGTGTCTGTATACTGTTGTTAAAGACACAAAAAGTGACATTCTAATGACCTAGTTATCCCCTGGTAACATATCTCATACACATTCCTCACTTAAGTCATGCAGTAAGACCTCATCATGACAAGAAAACATGAGAAAATAAAAGCGGAAACAAAGAAACTCTATGAACAACCTATTTTCAAACAACGAATATAACTCAGCTTAATCTTGGTGCAAATAAATTTAAAGCATTAACCCAGTGGTGTGGAAAAGGACATTTTTGCAAAGTTTCACGACCGTATATTGTTTGATAGCTGAAACTAAGATCGTTCATTTTTTTGACAGCTAAGGCTTGGACTTTCGATGTTTTGACAGCTGGGACTTGGACTTTCGATGTTTTGACAGCTGGGACTTGGGCATTTCGATGTTTTGACAGCTGGGACTTGGGCTTTCGATGTTTTGGCAGCTGAGGCTTGGGCTTTCGATGTTTTGGCAGCTGGGACTTGGACTTTCGATGTTTTGACAGCTGGGACTTGGGCTTTCGATGTTTTGACAGCTGAGGCTTGGACTTTCGATGTTTTGGCAGCTGAGGCTTGGACTTTCGATGTTTTGACAGCTGAGGCTTGGGCTTTCGATGTTTTGGCAGCTGGGACTTGGGCTTTCGATGTTTTGGCAGCTGAGGCTTGGGCTTTCGATGTTTTGACAGCTGAAACCAGGGCTTTCAGTAGTTAAGTTCATTTTCTCATTCAGTATTGTGTTGGGCATTATGTCTTGTAATTGTGGTCTGTGTTGCTTTTATGTTTTCTGTGCTCGGCTGGTTAAGTTGAGTGCTGGCATGCCTTCCCAGTGTCCGATGTTCTATTATCTTTTAGGCGGTAGGGCCTACAGAATGAGACTGACACAGTTGTGTAGGAAATATGATAGTAATAATCCAAATTAATCATTCTGAATAATATCTCCTATTTCAATCACCTATCAAGCCTGAATCGGTTGTATTTCAAACATTGAAGCATCACTGAATTCCGATTGTTTTCATTCAATTTTTTGTACAAAAGCCAACACCATCTTCTAATAAATCAGACTCCACAAAGAATGCCTATATATAATGATTGATTGTCTATCATAAACTACAGTTACTGTTTCTTTTATGATTCATTCCAGGAAAAACATAAGCTTATTATTGCACTAGGAATGCAAATGATAGATGGACACCAAATATAGAAGCACAAAATAAACATAAAAAATTAATGAAAATGTGGGTTTTTTTCAACAAAGGCCATAAGGCCCCAAAATAAGGCAGCAGAAAGTTGGTTCCAGTAAATACATGACTGATGAACAAGTGATTAAAAGGTAAAATACAAAACCTCATGTCCAAGACTGAACAATTGATAAGCAAGGCTGCTAAGTTTTGTCATCATAGCTACAATACCATTAAGATTATACAGACGATAAAATAAGTTAGGAAGAACCCTGAATTTGCCAATCAAGCCAGCTTGTGAATTGCTTGCAGTCACTAAACACATCCACTTGAAACTAAATAAAGAAAGCCTAATTTTATTCAGCATTGCAAACAAGCAAAATGCCAAAGCTTTTGAGATTATTCTCAAGTTTCAATAATTTATTTGTGAATGATCTAAATTAACAGAGAATATTTAAAATGCAATATAACCTAGATTTCATCCTAGATACAGCAATTCAGAGCATTGAAAGTAGTGAATGAGATTCAGTGATAAATTAAGGAAAGATCAGACAGACAATTGTGACACGAGTATGACCTGATACCAAGCAAGTACTAGTATAGCTAACATATGTATCAGCCAATTAAGTCAATGCAATTAAGGGTAATCAAGAACAAATTGCAACAAATAGTGCTGCAGGCTATACTCTAACATTGACATACTACCATCAACATCGAAGTATGAGCAACATTAATATATGCAGTGGATAATTTAACATGTGAAAATAATAAAATAGCTAGCTAGCTGAATTGAAGATGTTTCTGGTTGGGATTTTTACAGGGTGTTGTTACATTTGACGGTCAGTTTTTATTTTAAAATAATAAATAGCATTTTGAATATGTTTCCGGTAGGGACTTTTACTGGGTGCTTATAATATGGCGGTCAATTTTACCTTGCCAGTATTTGCAGGAATTAGTTAGCAACCTGACTATACCTATATATGCAAGGAACTCATTAACCTTCTAGGTACATCAATGATTGACTTGACCACAGACATTATGACAATGAAGAACATAATCAGAGCTTAACCCAGTTTAAGAAACCAATCCAGATCTATTGGTGAATGTGGGTGTTTAAGCACTATACCAAACTGAGCATCTAAAAGCCATGCAGACAACCAAACCTGAAGACAGCAGTGAGTCTTAGACACATAGCCAAAGACAATTCATTTTTCTACTTCTTTAAATGCTTGATCAGTGAGTATACCACATTATTAATAGAGTTATCAATCTCAGGATACATTGTTTGTGCAGAATTCCATCTAAATAATTGTCTTACTGTAACTTAAACCATTTAGATTAGACTCATCCATCACTTTTTAACAATTCAACATTTGTATATTTAGCAATATCCTCCAAGCCCCCAGCAAGCCAAAACTCCACAGACACTAGGTCTTACATTTCCCTGTGAAAATTAATCAAAATCAAACAGAAGAACAGACAATACAAACTGAGTTTCGAGAAAATTCCGATTATTTTGGGCATCACTTTATTTATCATTGTAACTTCAACTTAGGCATACAAGCCATTAGAATGCAGTCATACAATTCAATTAACATACACACACAGCCAAACTTAAGTGGCCACAAGATTTAAACAGCCACCTGTTTTTATCAGCTTAAACAGCCAAACATATGTTTAAGACCACCTGTGAACAAACTTTAATATTACAAAGACCTGACTGCAAAGGCCATCAACTTCAGGGACCCATCACACTATTATTTTCACAAAGCCTATGGCATTCACAAGTATACACTCAGCTCAGCCTCCTGCTTTAATAGCCTTTATACCAATAATGCCCTTCATCCTGCACTATAAAGCTGGGATGAGGGGCCATTTTCAAAGATAGTTAACCTGTTAATAGAGACCTTGTCGAACCTGTCAACAAAGACCAATGTTGCTGTTCCAAAGGTTCATGTCTTTACAGACAGGTGTGACTATATCGTCAAATCTTAAATGGAAATTAAGTTTTTTATATATGCATGTACACACATACTAAATACACCTGTATTAAACTGCCACCTGCTTTAAAGCAGTACTTATTATCTGATGTACCCCTGACTGGTTGCTTAAGACAGGTCATTATACTAGTGTTCTTATGTTTTAGTTACATGATTTATGGAACATGAAGAATAATAACATTCCATAAACATTAAGTTAGGAGAAGAACATCACAATATTATTATCTTTCGTTCTAAAATAATCCTTTACCATGCTCGTATTATATTTTTTGTTTGCTATTTATAATGCATTTTAAATTCTTAATTCAACCAAAATCTGAATAAAATATGTTTAAACTAAATAATGTTGCATGAATAAAGAGTATGATGCCCACATGATAGCATTTATGAATGCTAATACATAAAATTGGAAGTTACAGTAAATTGATTTCAATTACCATTGAATTTTTCATTCAAAGCCTCAAGAATGCAACACAAAGCTGCGCACGAATGAATCAAATGAATCATGCTGAAGATATTATCAGGAATGGTGCAGGTTTTTGACAATTACATTCGTATCAATTCACAATTGTGAAGATTACATGGTGGCAAAGCAGAGGAGGAAATATTCTCTCTGGAATCAACAATCTAAGAGCTACATAAATCAACGGGCAACAATGACAGGGAAAACACATCAAGTAATTCCCATAGAATCAAGTAAAGTTTCACAACAGGAAAGTCATGACTTAAAACCCTAGACAACAACTTGTGTAACATCAAATACTTGATGTACCGAGACATGCGACTGAGAATAACTGATGGCAATTTTTACTGCCACACTGATAGACATCAGAACACAGGGTTTTACAAGTGGTATTATTATAGAGAATTGTAATGTTTTACCATCAGCACTAAGTGTTCATTATGATTCTTATACTAGTATTTATATTTAAGTACCTCATTGATCTAAGTACCGTATCACATAAACTAAATATTATTTTCTTCGGATTATTATATATACCTACAGCTCGCTTATATAGGTGAGGTTATCATAAGCTTCTAATACATTTTACCCAACAGTCATGTCCTCAACCTTTGGAGCAATTGTGAGAAGCTTGCAGAAAAGCATGTTATTGTTTACAATGGAGGATTATTGCATGACAGGCATTGCATGGTGGGCATGCAATCACAGAACAACTCACCTTGGACAATGCAGAAATTTTAATTTATGGAACTTCGTAGCAATAGCATGTCAAAAAATATTTTGAGGTCAAAGTCCAATAACTGCACACATGTCAATGGTACCATTTAGTATCAGAGAGGTGAGAGAGCTGTTGTACCTCAATCAGCTGATAGATGAGAACACTTGTGATTACTATAAGTACCCCAGGCGATATTTAGATCTTCCACAAACTATATACACAGTAAACCATCAGAAGCAAGCAAGAAGGGAGAGAATTGTCTAATACATCCAATATAAGTTTCACCGATAATTCGAAAATTGCAGATTACAGCGCAAAACAGCATCTTTAATGCTTCAAGTATTTAGTGCTAGAATAAACAGTGTCAAGTTGTAGATCAAAGTCTGAAACAATTATATAGGAAACCAATGGAAGGAAGTTAAACATAGGCAAACATTTATTAGCACTGCTGCAATACAGCGCAGTTTTTTTACCTGTCAAAATAAACATAGTTACAATGTTGGTGAATACTACAAATAAGTTGATAGTTACTGTTTTATCAAAGCACTTACGGAAATTATAAATTTACGTTCAAATTTACATTCTTGATCATTCTTTGACAACTGCAAATACCGGACATGTATGATTAGAAGGAGTTCATTTACTGCATCATTATTACATATTGCGTATCTATTTACCGCACTTCCATGGTACATGTAAATGAATTACAAAGAATTTTATTTTGAACGTAAAATGTAAGATTTCCGTAAATGCTTTGATTAAACAGTACCGTTATCTCAAGAAGGGTGAGGACTATGTAACCTTTATTGTGCAGCTACCAGTATGAAAAGGTAAATCAAAGCGCCGAAAGCACTTAAGTTGTTCGAATGAATGCAGGGGAAGTATAAATTAAAGATGATGTAGCTGCATCGTTCTTATGAATAATTTGTACATTTAATACAATAGCGTATACTCTTTAATAATACATGCTTGAATGTCTGTAAACTCCTATCCATATGTACTAGTACTGGTAATATATAGGTAGCTTTCTGGCATGATATAAATATATATATATCTACAAGTTTAAATGCGTAAAATCATCTAAATATGCCACAAATAGTTGTAACCTTCACATACAAAGTACACAGATATAATGGCTTATCAGTCAATGTTTTGCCTCAAGCAGAAATAATGATATGCATGGTCCATAAATAGTAAATAGAAAACGGTCTATTTGTTGACCGGGAGGTAGACACATGCTGTTCATTCAGAAGTATAGTATGGTCTCAATTATATTGCGGTCACCGTGAAATTTCTGATGTTTTTGCTTTCTTAGGTCAATAAAATATTGCAATGCGACAAAGACTGATGTGATCCGTATGAAATAAAAACTATTTTGCATGACTGGTTTACATCAGCCTAGGTAGTTATGCAACATAACTGGCTGACCAGTTTACTATTGCAAAGGTTGCGCCGCCTAGCGGCAGCGTAGGAAGAAAAGTAGTTTCATCAACTAAACTATAAGCGATTGTAAAAACATGTGTATAAATATAGTTATTCAATAAATCGAACAACTAAAAAACTGCAATGTAACAAAACGCAACATAAAAGGGAAACTGGAAACAAATTATTAAACATATCTCAACCGATAACATTTCGATGAACAGAGACAAACATAAAGCTGGTGATAATGTATTGGTCTGATATTGACAGAAATGCCAATGGTCATGTAAGCTTATAACAATGCAGTTATCCAATTAATTGAAAAATGACAATCATCCAGCAGTATTTGTTATCATATATACAACACTGACGGAACAGTTAATTGGCCAGCACATCATTAATTAGTGAACATATGCGGTAAATAACAAAGGCCTAGATGGATTGACATCAAATAGCAGGGAAGATCAATGAAACCATGCTTTATTCACTTCATAAAATCAGTGACTTATGAATTAGATGATATCACACAATTTTGTAATTACAATAATGACCATACAGTGACAGTCTGAAGGCTCATATATGCTCGCTCCTTCCTTGTCCACAACAATCACCAATTAACCCTCTACTGCATGGAGATATAAAGACATATTCAGGGTTCCTACAAATTTTCTGAGACAAAATTACCTGATTTTTCCCTGACTTTTTTGAGCGATCAGGCATCAAAGCATCTTTTTGTTACAGTAAAATATGGCAATACCGGTAATAATATCGAAGGAAGCATTCATTTGATTCATATGGAAATAAAGAGTTTAAGGCAATATTTTAGTGCAGATAGTTGATATTAAGTTATTATAATTTTAAATTGTCCTAAGTGAACATAGCAAGCTAGGATTTGTTTTCAGTGTTTGGACTTTTATTCACAGGAATTGACCTAATTTGAAATTATGATAAAGAATTCTCTGACTTATAGCCCAGATTTTTGCTCCATTTCCATAATTCCCTGACTAATATTTTCCATATTTTCCTGACTTTTCCCTGACTTGGGAACCCTGATATTTTAATACAGTGAAAGTTGTCGAAAGCATGATGTCCAAAGCAAAGCTCTGGTTATTCAATTCAGGGGAATGTCCAAAGCTTAAAAGTTGGTAAATCCAGATAAATCTCACAGAATATATATACTGAAATTCTAATTCCCGTCATCGTCAGATCTACCATATTGAATCATTTATTGAGGAGATTATTTTAATCAGAATGGTAGAAATAGCATCCTAGCCTTGTTACATTAGAACAATCATTGTGTGGTATTGTTCTGTTTTATTCTGATAGGGAGACATTAATTCTTTCATGTTCACATTATCACCAGTATTTGTCTTGCCCTTATACCATCTGTAAAGCCATTAGTATAAATCAGTATTGTTTTGTCCTCTAGCAGGATACAACAGGAACAGCAACATGTGTATTATATATATCTAAGATCAATGTAACAAATAGCTGAAACACATGCATAGCTATACAAGTCTGCTCTATACACTCATCTGCATGCATAATTCTTCATTTTCAGAATTTTTTAAAAAATATTCTTATAATTTTTATAAAAAAAACAACATGAAAACACAGCATAGGCTATAATATTATATATAAGGACACATGCAATTTTGGTAATTTTAAGCATTTGTGCTAATTAGTAAATTAAGAAATCAATACCTTGGGTTGGTATTAAATATTGATCTTACTTGACTAAAGGATAAGGACAACCAATCAGATCACACCATATTAAACTCTTGGTCAGTAACAGGCGATATGATTGGCTATCCTTATTCTCCAATTAAATAAGATCAATATTGAATACCACCTCCAGAAAATGTCTGAATAATTCAGATAAATAGGTTATTCCAGGTTTTATTTGACAATATAAGGGTAAGGGCGACAGTTACTATTAACTTTCCACTTCCATCATGGTTCAATTATCATTTCAAGCTACCTAAAATAATTTTGTTTGTGCTTTAAAAATTAATTTGATTTTTTAGTTTCTTATGACAACTCCACCCATCAATTTTTAGACTTCAAACTGAAAGTTTTGATTTTCAGTGATGTCACAGCCACTAATTCAACAATGACATTTACAACAATTGCCAGCTAAGTGACAACATCTTACTAACATGATTGTGTTGTTGCTGATACTACATGTACAATCACATATCTCACAAGGTAAAATTTCACAAATTTGATACTCTGAGGTTACAGGTGGCGAGATTAAACGTTTGTAAATTTTACACTTCAGAAAGAACTAATTTCTGTGTTTTATTAAATGCTATTTTTAAAGTTTACGAGTATGATATATTTGCAACAAATTAAATTTGCAAATATAGTAAAAACTAGAATTATCACTATCATGAACAGGGCCCCGTGGTAGCATGTCCTAAGAGGGGGAGGGGAGGAGTGTAGAAGTATAGTGGGGTTGCATAATTATCAGCGCTATAAGTTTCTGTACTAAGACACAATAACAAAGTCATATCTCAAACTTTCATGAGTTGGTGCCTGAAATAAAGTAATTCACACCCTTCTTAAATTCAAAAAAAGTTGTTTGACAAGTACAGGTTGAATTTCCTACATAGAAACCATGATGAACTTTGACTTTTATAAAGTTTGGAATTATCTTTGACAGACTAAAATTGCACACTGAATTCATGAAATCATGACATTGGTTTCATTGACATTGCCCTGTTCCTGATTGGCCATTATTGTTAGTCAATATCTGTAATGGTTTTCAAGTTATTAAGAAAAAAATTGAAAAATGTGGACGGACGGACAGGATGATTACTATAGGGCACGCAAAATATTTTTTGCGGGGCCCTAATTAATCCCTCACGAACAGGTATGATTTCACAGGATACAGATTACATTTAAATAAACACAGTTTTCATCAGTAAATTCAAATGTCATTTCACACAAATTATGTAATTTTGTGGGTGTACAAAAAAGACATACCATACCATACAAGGTGTCACCTTCAAATTGTGCCAATTTATATAATTTACAGTAAGCCATTTATTCAGCAATTCTTTCAGTAATAAGTTAATCATTCAAAAGTTAAATCATACTCAGAAGAAATATATTTAGACTCAGACAATAAATTTCAGGGGAGCTTTAAATAATGTTGTTCAATTACTGCAACATTGCTGAGTACCACTTACCTCTTCAGAATCCGCTATAGACAAGTCAGAAATATTTAGAATACATATATAGAAGATGGGGAAGCCATAATAATTACGTACATTATTTACTATCATATGTAATTACATTGCCGGCATTTGATTGACAGACAGTGTAAGCAAAGTTTGATTCAATATGATGTCTGCAAATGATCACAAGAAACTGTCTTCAATACAACAAGGAAAGAAATAGACTAGGTTCGCATACTATTAGCAACATTATCACAAGAAGAGCCATGATTGATCAATCATAATTTGTCCGGAAAATTTCTACAATTTGGAGACTTATGACTTGGTTTACATTATCAGGACTCTGTCAATATCACAGGTCAATGGCCATTCTGGCAGGGAAAAAAGTGAATGACCATATGCATCCAGTTACGACTGGTTCAGTGGAACACAACAACCAATTGATCTTGATATTGGGCAAACCAGTTCTGAAACTTCCATTTAAGTATAAGTATTAAGATGCTGTTAATAAAGGTCAATGTTTAATCATCATCCAGAATAAATATTTACTCATTTCTGTGTAACTCATTAAAATACCAACACAAACACAAATCATAAGGATGGTCTTAATTAAGCAGTACAGATAACACCTCTAGTCACAAAACTTGATAAGAGAAAGCAATGAAATATTCACAGATGTGGTATCATAAAAGATAAATACTGAGAGAAATAAATCAACAGGTAGAAATTAGTCTTCAGAAGTTTGTTGAAAATTCAAAAAATCTAGAAATGCAGACTGATAGTGCCAAAATAATTAATTTACCACAAACAGGGTTGAGAATGAAACAAAAACCATATGGCCCCGGAAAATTGTAGAAATATCAGCTTCAGTTTAGTCTTGACTTAAATTATGAGCTACCAGTAGAGCAACTTTAGAATACAACGATCATGATCTAGTAGTACAGATCATAATGATACAAGAGTTCCATTAATAATGGATAAGAGAGAAAATTTGGAGCTGAAATGTTAATCAATGATTTAGGATATCTTTTGTTATAATGGCTTTTTTTATCTCAGAGTTCAACTCAATGAATATAACTGTAGTGCACTGACAGTTTCTCTATGATGTTAACTGTTTGTGTTCCAATATAGCCTTCAACCTGTTAACCTATATTGTATTCCTAACGGTAATGGAAAAGTAGTTACATCATGCACCAAGCATGAATTATGCAAACCACTTCTCACGAACTGATTGAAACCTTCATTATACATACGGCACAACTTAAAGGACCAACTAAGATCAAAAACTTACATACATTTATATGACCAAATGTAAATTACACACTTGAACAACATGGGCACAATTACCTTACAGCCAAATCTATAATTAATGCAAGAGGCTATTTTAAAATCCATTTACCTCTTTGTAGTTTGTTTGTTTTCATCAAGTTTTACATCATGTTTAAACTTTTCCATTTTCATTAATTTTGATTTACTGTATAAACCAATGCACTTTTCCTGGAATTTATCATAAACCAGTACAAAAGGTCCTCTCCTAAACAAGCAACTAAGCAACTTCACACGTTGAGTAAGGAAATGCATGACCACCACAGCTTGTAAATGCCATAGAAGAACATTATATTAACTAAGCAAAGCAAACCCTGGAATTGCACCTACCTGGTGACAAACTAGCGCTCTACTGAACAGTGCTAGCTGAGCTAGGCTGCACTACAATTAACTGTAATATAAAAGGTTATTCAAGCCTGTTATGTTACCACTATGTCCGTATTTTGCCTCAGGACAGATTAATGCTTGATGAGATATGTGGAAGATTTACTAAATGTAAACTTTGATCACTGCAGCTGTGCTTCATATTGTGGCATTGAAAACTTCCTTTTATCTGACTTAATTTAATTAGATTTACGAATGATAAATGACAATTAGCAGTTCCAGGAAATATGTGTGGTTCCAAAAACATTCACAGTCTGTTTTATATCAGTTTTATATCAGAGGTGGTGGTTTGTCTAGGAAACCTTTGCCCTTAAGGAGCATGGGTCATAAGGTGTGCTACCTCTGTTTGTAGTGTTGCTAGGGAACATTTGCCCTCGAGGAGCATGGGTCATAAGGTGTGCTACCTCTGTTTGTAGTGTTGCTAGGGAACATTTGCCCTCAAGGAGCATGGGTCATAAGGTGTGCTACCTCTGTTTGTAGTGTTGCTAGGGAACATTTGCCCTTAAGGAGCATGGGTCATAAGGTGTGCTACCTCTGTTTGTAGTGTTGCTAGGGAACATTTGCCCTCAAGGAGCATGGGTCATAAGGTGTGCTACCTCTGTTTGTAGTGTTGCTAGGGAACATTTGCCCTCAAGGAGCATGGGTCATAAGGTGTGCTACCTCTGTTTGTAGTGTTTCTAGGAAACATTTGCCCTCAAGTAGCATGGTCACAACGTGTGCTGCCTCTGTAAGTGGTGTTCTAGAGAACATTCGCCCTCAAGGAGCACGGGTCACAAGGTGTGCTTCATCTGTCAGTGGTGTTTTTTGAGTACTTTAGAACTCAAGGAGCATGGGTCAGAAGGTGTGCTACCTCTGTTAGTGGTGTTGCTAGGGAACATTTGCCCTCAAGGAGCATGGTCACAACGTGTGCTGCCTCTGTAAGTGGTGTTCTAGAGAACATTTGCCCACAAGGAGCATGGGTCACAAGGTGTGCTGCCTCTGTTAGTGGTGTTGCAAGGGAACATTTGCCCTCAAGGAGCATGAGTCACAAGGTGTGATGCCTTTGTTAGTGGTGTTGCTAGGGAACATTTGCCCACAAGGAGCATGGGTCACAAGGTGTGCTGCCTCTGTTAGTGGTGTTGCTAGGGAACATTTGCCCTCAAGGAGCATAGGTCACAAGGTGTGTTACCTCTATTAGTGGTGTTGCTAGGGAACATTTGCCCTCTAGGAGCATGGGTCACAAGGTGTGTTACCTCTGTTAGTGGTGTTGCTAGGGAACATTTGCCCTCAAGGAGCATATGCCACAAGGTGTGCTACCTCTGTTAGTGGTGTTGCTAGGGAACATTTGCCCTCAAGGAGCATGGTCACAACATGTGCTGCCTCTGTAAGTGGTGTTCTAGAGAACATTTGCCCTCAAGTAGCATGGGTCACAAGGTATGCTGCCTCTGTTAGTTGTGTTGCTAGGGAACATTTGCCCTCAAGGAGCATGGTCAAAATGTGTGCTGCCTCTGTAAGTGGTGTTCTAGAGAACATTTGCCCCCAAGGAGCATGGTCACAACGTGTGCTGCCTCTGTAAGTGGTGTTGCTAGGGAACATTTGCCCTCAAGTAGCATGGGTCACAAGGTGTGCTGCCTCTGTTAGTGGTGTTGCTAGGGAACATTTGCCCTCAAGGAGCATGGGTCACAAGGTGTGCTGCCTCTGTTAGTGGTGTTGCTAGGGAACATTTGCCCTCAAGGAGCATGGTCACAACGTGTG
Source organism: Spisula solida (assembly GCA_947247005.1). Classification (NCBI taxonomy): domain Eukaryota; kingdom Metazoa; phylum Mollusca; class Bivalvia; order Venerida; family Mactridae; genus Spisula; species Spisula solida. The sequence continues at coordinate 56,774,011 of OX365944.1, read as the reverse complement.
CTGCCTCTATTAGTGGTGTTGCTAGGGAACATTTGCCCTCAAGGAGCATGGTCACAACGTCTGCTGCCTCTGTAAGTGGTGTTTCTAGAGAACAATTGTCCTCAAGGAGCATGGGTCACAATGTGAGCTACCTCTGTTTGTAGTGCTGCTAGGGACATTTGCCCTCAACGAGCATGCGTCACAAGGTGTGCTGCCTCTGTTAGTGGTGTTGCTAGGGAACATTTGCCCTCAAGGAGCATGCGTCACAAGGTGTGCTGCCTCTGTTAGTGGTGTTGCTAGGGAACATTTGCCCTCAAGGAGCATGGGTCACAAGGTGTGCTGCCTCTGTTAGTGGTGTTGCTAGGGAACATTTGCCCTCAAGGAGCATGGTCACAACGTGTGCTGCCTCTATGAGTGGTGTTGCTAGGGAACATTTGCCCTCAAGGAGCATGGTCACAACGTCTGCTGCCTCTGTAAGTGGTGTTCTAGAGAACATTTGCCCACAAGGAGCATGGGTCACAAGGTGTGTTACCTCTGCCAGTGGTGTTGCTAGGGAACATTTGCCCTCAAGGAGCATGGGTCACAAGGTGTGCTGCCTCTGTAAGTGGTGTTTCTAGAGAACATTTGCCCTCAAGGAGCATCCATCACAAGGTGTGCTGCCTCTATAAGTGGTGTTTCTAGAGAACATTTGCCCTCAAGGAGCATGGGTCACAAGGTGTGCTGCCTCCGTTAGATGTTTTTCTAGAGAACATTTGCCCTCAAGGAGCATTCATCACAAGGTGTGCTGCCTCTGTTAGTGATGTTTCTAGAGAACATTTGCCCTCAAGGAGCATTGGTCACAAGGTGTGCTACCTCTGGTATGGGTGCTTCTAGATAACATTTGCCATCATGAAGCATTGGACACAAAGTGTGCTACCTCTGTTTGTAGTGTTGCTAGGGAACAATTGCCCTCAAGGAGCATGCGTTACAAGGTGTGCTACCTCTAATAGTGGTGTTTCTAGAGAACATTTGCCTTCTAGGAGCATGGGTCACAATGTGTGCTACCTCTGTTTGAGGTGTTGCAAGGGAAGATTTGCCCTCAAGGAGGATGCGTCACAAGGCATGCTGCCTCTGTAAGTGATGTTTTTAGAGAACATTTGCCCTAAAGGAGCATGGATCACAATGTGTGCTACCTCTGTAAGTGGTGTTTCTAGAGAACAATTGTCCTCAAGGAGCATGGGTCACAATGTGAGCTACCTCTGTTTGTAGTGCTGCTAGGGACATTTGCCCTCAACGAGCATGCGTCACAAGGTGTGCTGCCTCTGTAAGTGGTGTTTCTAGAGAACACTTGTCCTCAAGGAGCATATGCCACAAGGTGTGCTACCTCTGTTAGTGGTGTTTCTAGAGAACATTTGTCCTTAAGGAGCACGGGTCACAAGGTGTGCTGCCTCTGTTAGTGGTGTTTCTAGGAACATTTGTCCTTAAGGAGCACGGGTCACAAGGTGTGCTGCCTCTGTTAGTGGTGTTTCTAGAGAACATTTGTCCTTAAGGAGCACGGGTCACAAGGTGTGCTGCCTCTGTTAGTGGTGTTTCTAGAGAACATTTGTCCTCAAAAAGCATGTGTTATAATATGCGATCACTTTGTTTGCATTGTTTTTAGAGAACATTAATTTGGCCTGCACGGAGCATGTGCCACAAGGTGTGTTAACTTTCTTTGTTGCGTTTCAAAGAGAACCTAGGCCATAAAGGAGCAATGACACTGTCACAATGTGTGCTACCTCAGTTCTAGTCTCTTGAACATTGTACTCAATGAGCATCACAAGGCTACTTTGAACAAATACTGGAACAATGCATTAAATAGAAATCATCCATATTGTTATTTTACAACATTATTCTAGCTCACTGAAAACATAATGGCACTGAATCCTGCATTCCAGAAGACATAAACAGAATGTACAGCTACAAGGTCAAGTCCATGATGTATGTCTTGATACAAGAACATACAACTATCCTGCAATGGAGGATCATTATATTTTCTCATTGTATTTTAATAAGACAGAAAGGTCACATAACTGTTACTACAATGATACATCATGTATCAAATATCATCATCAATTTTTAAGTACATACAACCATCTTACAAATTAGAGATCTCATATTACAGCCTAAATGGTAATAAGAAAACTGGTGGGTGGTAAGTTTGTCTGTCTCCACTGTTACTGTGCGCCTCTAGCAATTTGAGACATACATGTCAAGTTGATGTTCCCACATATTGTAAGATAAATTCAGCACCTGCAGTCTGTTGTTCTCTATTCAGATCGCAATTATAAGAAATCTATAACAGAGATACATGTACATGAAACATACAGAGAGTTTTAGTCATTTCACTGATGGGTTGAATACTGTTGTCTTAAGATATTTTTATCATTGGAAAAGATAAGCCGTGTATTTGGGTACTCTTTATCAAATTTCTGAAAACCACCATTTTTTTTAGAAACCATTAAGCACTTACAAACAGAACAAATTACTTTGAAGCTTTTGAAAAAGAAAGGTTAAATATCCAGATCTCAATCAAGCTTATTAGATGCTGACACAGCTCAGGTTTGCCACATCAGCAACCAAAAGGTTTTATAATCTCCAGAAAATATGAAGTCTATCAAGTACTGGAACGCTGACTTGTCTTACTTCCACACTTTGAGAAAGCTGATGCAGGTTCGTGCAAATTGTCCATCATTTAACTAACATCCTAAATCACAGAAATACTGAAATACTCTTAACTCATTCTATACATAATATTACAATTTATATTCCATCTTAATTGAAAACAATCAAATTCTTAATTAATGCACATTCCCAATGGAATGTTTAAGACTTTCAAGGTGCCTTGCTGTAACATTAATTCTGTGCATATTTCTAATATTTTAATTTTGGTGGTACAAAGAAGCATTATCACATTATTCTCATGGAATGTTTTAATAAGTTGAACATATTTCAATTATAATTCATTTCATACAAGGAAAACAACCAAACATAAATTATGGAAACTGGGGCAAACATTGAACTTTTTTTAGAACTAGCTGTATTAATTACTCTATAAGCTTGATAACAATATTCTTAGCATTTGAATATCAGCCTTGTTAGCTGTTATGTTGTACATGTGGGTTATTGTTTAAGGTGCAATATACAACAATCATAACAAGAGTTATATACCATCTAAATTTTAAACCATGAATTTAAAAGAATAGGAATGTGAAAAAAACTGACATTTATATTGCAGGTATGTTGATTCAAGGTGAAGTATCAGTATATATTCTAAACTTCAATGCTTTCATTATTGTATATATCTTAATTTTCATCAAATAATGTGACTTAACAATGTTTATTGCCCTATTCTAACATGTAGAAATGCATTGATGCACATAAATTTTTAAACTAAATAATGACCGTCATTCATTACAGTGGAACATTAAAATTTTACAAAACCACAAAAGACATTGTTCATAAAATGCAATTATTTGATCATGAAACAAGAGCACCGCCTTGCGGGTGCAGACGCTCATCTGATCATTGTCACTGTAAAAAAGGCACATTACCCTTGCATAAAGTAGGGCAGTGTTATGAGGCAAGTGTTAAAGGGGCATTAACTCTTGCAAAATGCTGATCAGAGTTATGGGTCATGCTTGACAAGTTCAGGTACTGATGATGAATAAGTGTTGAAAGTTTCAAAGCAATAACTTAGTTTAGGCGAAAAGTGGAAAAAAACGCAAAACTTAACCAAGGAATTCACTAAGTCCAAAAAGAGGCAATATCTCTTGCAGAATACAGATCAGAGTTGTGGTTCATGCTTGACATGGCCAGGTATTGATGGTGAACAGAGGTTGAAAGTTTCAAAGCAATATTTAGCCCTCATAGTGTATGAGAAAAGTGGATCTAAACACAAAACTTAACCAAGGAATTTACTAAGTCCAAAAAGGGGCAATAACTCTTGCAGAATACAGATCAGAGTTATGGTTCGTGCTTGACATGGCCAGGTATTGATGGTGAACAAGTGTTGAAAGTTTCAAAGCAACAGCTTACATAGTGTATGAGAAAAGTGGACCTAAACACAAAACATAACCAAGGAATTTTCTGAGTCCAAAAAGGGGCAATAACTCAAACAAAATGCAGATCAGAGTAATTGTTCTTGCTTGAAATGGTCAGGCGTTGATCTTGAACAAGTATTGAAAGTTTCAAAGCAATAGCCCACATAGTGTATGAGAAAAGTGGACCTGAACACAAAACTTAACCAAGGAATTTTCTGAGTCCAAAAAGGGGCAATAATTCTTTCAAAATGAAGACCAGAGTTATGGGTCTTGCTTTACATGCTCAGGTATTGATGGTGAACAAGTGTTGCAAGTTTCAATGCAAAAGCTTTAATAGTTTATGAAAAAAGTTTACCTAAACACAAAACTTAACCAGACAACGCTGACGACGATCAAGTGATGACAATAACTCATCTTTTTTTCAAAAATCAGACGAGCTAATAAAAAAAGAAAAATTGTCAAATGTGTTAAACTGCTAGAAAGTTTTAAAAATATCACACGCCTACTTGACTATAGTGTTACAGATGATCATATAGAATGCTAGGATGCATGTATGTCAATGTCATTATATTGCAATCTTATACATCCTGGTGTATTATAGGACAATGTACAAGTAATAATAATACACCATAATAGTCAACATCACAGGATCTCAATATTTAACAGGATATAGCAAGAGTACGAATCTTGTAAATAAATAAGCTTAATTATCTTCACAAGTACATGACTATCCGTCCCGAACACATATGATCTTGCAATAATTTGTAGCATGAAAACCTGCCATTGTTTCTATGTGGCTTTGGATTGTCTGTGTGAAACTGTATTAAAATAGAATGTCAGATCCAACTAAACAAATGAGAAATATGAAATTGAAATGCGAGCTCTCTTATCTACAGACAGATCTTAGTACCTCGATTGATGTATGTCATTATTGTCACAGATGATTACAATCCAACAGCCTTAGGAACAAATGTGGATCAATGGTGAACAAGGTGTTTGTAAAACATGTGTCGTTTTGTATAAAGTCATGGCAACCTTGACCTTTTAGCTTTGACCTACTGAAAGCTCATGTTCTGATGATGCGCGGAACAATCATGCAATGAAGTTTGAAGATCCATTTAAGGCCCAATTGTTCTTTAGTTTATTATATTGATTGGAAACAATTGAATGTTGTTAATGTTAAAGGCCAGTCACCTTGACCTTTGACCTACCAACCTCAAAATAAGTTAGGGTTATCTACTGATGATGACTTAGTTAGCTACTTCCCTAGATTGAGTTTGAAGATCCAAGATCCAAAATTTAATGTTCTTGAGTTATTGATCAAAGCCATTTTGGTCTACCGACAAACAGACAGACATCCGTACCGACTGACATAAGCAAGCTGATAGCAATAATGTCTTAATGCTGTGTGTTTGAACAGTGTGTGAACATAATAGAACACAATCACTATTTTCATGTATGCAACAACACATTGTGAAAGACATTGACAGATGATGTTTTATATGACAATATCTAGCTGTCATTATAAGGTAAAATAATCCAGAGAAATACAAAAACCCACTCTCATATTACAAATACATTATGCCTACATCAATACTACCAATCATCAACAGAGAATCAGCTCAGGAAATGATAGAACATTGACAGTCAGTGTAAACTATTGGAAACACCTTATGTGTAATATGTCGGCTTTATATCACACTATATTTATCCTATGGCACTTCACCATTTTTGGAAGTGCAATGAAAATGTCGAGTACATGAGCACTAGAAATCTATAGCTTATACAACACTAAAATGTTACCAAACATTTTCTGTCTTCAAAATCTGTCTTCAATATAACTAACTTTTACCAATATTTTACTGGCAGGAACTCATCATAATACGTAATGGTAATGTTAATAATGTACAAAATGCGGCTATCTCTGTTGAGAAAACAAAGGAAGTTTTTAAAAGTTGTGTGGTTTTATATAAATGATTCAGCAGCATCACTTTTTCTCACGGAAACATCCTGCAAGGGGATTACATTCCCCTAAGGCCAGAGTTCTTTGATTTTTCGTTACTCGGACCCTCCTGCCCTATTTTTTGGCATTTTCCAAAAAAAAAAATTGGAAATCTAAAATTGTATAAATTTACCATTTTTTTATATCAAATATTTTGATGGTAATGTTTCTATACACCTTGTTTTATTATGTATTTCAATATTTTACTAATGATAAGTATGTATAGTGCTCTCATTTACCACTGTGCCATAATACCTGGTATCATTGAAAAAATATCTAACTGAAATTTATTTTTAAATAAAATTTACATGTTATTAAATTTCTGTAGATTTTTTAAAATTCTTTATCAATGATACAGGTACATGTATTGGTTATAAGATAAATTTGCTGTTAGAACTAACATTGTTGCTTTCAATAATGGACCGTCATTGACTACAATCCACTATCAACAACATTTTGGGAGTTTTTATTTTTTTCCCTCCTCCTGTGGACTTTTTTCTCAAAAATGTCCGAGTAACAAAAAATTAAAAAACTCTGGCCTAAGTTTGGTAGTTTTTCCCATTACATTAATAAAACACAATAGCAGATCTATTACAAAGTGGCACATACAATTCCATTAATCACCCACAGGGCAACTTGTAATAGTTTGTTTGTCATCATAGGGTATTACCCCGAGGAGGTATTTCTCTGAACAATTCTTGTATCTTCAGTCATAATTTTTTATATACCGTAGACAGTTGACCAGTTTTCCAGGAACATGTTAAACATTGTTAGTCAAATAGTTTCCTTGGGCAGATAATTTACCAACCAACTTAATGACCGGTTAATCTTACCTAATCGTATGTAACAGTTTATTTACAGTGGTATAAGACACTCTATATTAATTGCAATGAAGCAGACCCACTAGGGTGATTCCGAATAAGCGAGAACAGTTTACATAATAACAGTCCAAGCAAACAATAACATCCTTCATTCATAAAAGCCAAATTGATCCAGTGACTCTGTGCAATGTGATTTGGATGAAAATTGCATTAGTCTGGTTTACAATATTCTTACAAAATCCTTCCTTTAATTTGAATTGTAAGCCAGATTGACGCATCAGGCGTTGATACGTGGTCACTTGCTCCTCCATAGCCAAATCGCTTTAAGCATCCTCTAGGCCATGCAGAGTAATGTTCAACCAGTAATGAATACCCTTAACTACATTAAGCATTAAGAAGTTTAAAGCTACCTAGAGTATGCATGGAAATTCAAAATTCAAATTGTTAGTGATTAATGAGAACAAACATTATTAAAATTGCCACACGGTGATATCCCTTTTCAGTACTTTGATTTACTTTAGTAAACTGATGTTCTACATATATTAAGGTCACAAACCACTAAATAAAATTGTTCTTTAGCTAAATGTAAAGTGACAATTGTCGGCCCCAGATTATATCATGTTAAAGTCTATGGCCAGTTGACAGACCTATATCATTGAAAAGCAGTATGTTTCAGCCAAAAAATAAGACAAAAAAACAGGGGGTCATGTTTAATATAAGAATGATTTTGTTCGTCAAAGGCGGTAGGTTTTACCCCAGTCTACTATCGCTTTGTCAAACATGCCAAAATCGCAAAATATTCAAGATGAAACACATTCACTCATTCAACTACATGTATACAATACCTTTAAACTCAACAAGATGATTCTAGTTCCATTTTGTCGAGGCATATCACCATTTACAGACAAACATAAGTTTGTGGAAGGACTATTTAATTGTTTCCGATTTCAGTCTGCGTTACAATGCATTTAGTGGTTTATAACCTATAATTAGTCTTACCTTATTTTTGATGGTGAAGATATTTTTGACATTCATTGACTTAATGAATTTTTGTTAACTCCCTCTTCTCAGAATTGAAATAATTGGGCAATTACCACCAATATGCAGCTTATTTGTTGCTCTGAATATCCATCCATGTTTTTTTTAGTTAATTAGGTCATATTCACAGGTAGACTTGTTGAGTGTAAATTTATTATACATTTGTATATGCCAAACCAACAATTTATTAATTACGGTGCAATAAAAAAAATCAAAATAGGAAGCATATCTGAACCATGTATTGCATCATCAGACAATTACATTGTATCTTTCAGGGTATGTGAACAAGAGCTGTCCACGAACAGCGCGCTCCACTATTCACAGCGCCATGCTAGGATAGTACAATCATTATATATTAAAAACAAAATGCTTCATAACAGCAGCATTACCCTCTGCTGTGTAGAGGTTGGGGCTTCTAAGTCGAAAAAGGGGGATAATTTGGACAAATTATGCAGGACCGTTACCTACTCATGTGTAGGTCCACTTGGTCATTGAACGTAAACAAATAAGCATTTATTAGTCCAAAAGTGGGCATAATGTCAACAATATGCTAAATAGTTATCTTCTCCTGTGTAGGGGTTGGGGTCGTGGTGGTGAACAAGAATGAAAGTATCAAAGCAATATATCAATTCACTTTGAAGATATATGGGGTTAAAAAACCTGTACCTAAACTTTAACATATGCATTTCCAAGTCCAAAAGGGGGCATAATTTCAACAAAATGCTTGATAGAGTTACCTACCCCTGTTTATGGGTTGGGGCCATGATGGTAAACAAGAATGCAAAGCATCAAAGCAATATGCCAATGCACTTTGAAGATATAAGGGGTTAAAAAACCAGTACCTAAACTTTAACATTTGCATTTCCAAGTCCAAAAGGGGGCATTATTTCAACAAAATGCTTGATAGAGTTACCTACCCCTGTGTAGGGGTTGTGGTCATGATGGAGAACAAGTATGCATAGCAATATGTGAATGCACTTTGAAAATATTAGAGGTGGAAAAACCTGTACCTAAACATTAACATTATATAACACTAAGTTAAGAAAGGCAGCATAATTTCACCAAAATGTCTAATATAGTTACCTACCCCTGTGTATGGGTTATGGTTATGATTGTGAACAAGTATGCAAAGTATCAAAGCAATATGTCAATGCACTTTGAAGATATTAGAGGTTAAAAAACAAGTACCTAAACTTTAACATTTGCATTTCCAAGTCCAAAAGGGGGCATAATTTCAACAAAATGCTTGATAAGGTTACCCACCCCTGTGTAGGGGTTGCGGTCATGACGGAGAACAAGTATGCACAGCAATATGTGAATGCACTTTGAAAATATCAGAGGTGAAAAAACCTGTACCTAAACTTTAACCTGTTGCACTAAGTTGAAAAAGGGGGCATCATTTCACCAAAATGCTTGATAGAGTTACCTACCCCTGTGTATGGGTTGGGGTCATGATGGTGAACAAGTATGCAAAGTATCAAAGCAATATGTCAATGCACTTTGAATATATTAGAGGTTAAAAAACCTGTACCTAAACTTCAACATTTGCATTTCCAAGTCCAACAGGGGGCATAATTTTAACAAAATGCTGGATAGAGTTACCTACCCCTGTGTTTGGGTTGGGGTCATGATGGTGAACAAGTATGTAAAGCAATACGTGAATGCACTTTGAAAATTATAGAGGTGAAAAAAAACCTGTACCTAAACTTTAACATTTGCACTAAGTTGAAAAAAGGGGGCATAATTTCACCAAAATGCTTAATAGAGTTACCTACCCCTGTGTATGGGTTGGGGTCATGATGGTGAACAAGCATGTAAAGTATCAAAGCAATATGTTGATGAACTATGAAGATATTAGAGGTTAAAAAACCTGAACCTAAACTTTAACATTTGCACTAAGTAGAAAAAGGGGGCATAATTTCAACAAAATACCTGATAGAGTTACCTACTCCTGCATATGGGTTGGGGTCATGATGGCAAACAAGTATGCAAAGTTACGAAAGCAACATCTCAAAGGACTTAGAGAATGTAAGAGGTTAAAAACCTGTACCTAAACTCTAACAAAAGTGTTACGCCGACGCCAATGCCGACGCTCGGGTTTCTACGAATAGTGGAACTAAAAACAATGAAAGCATAGGTGAAGCATAGGTGAAAAGAGTGTTGTGCTAAAATAGTACCTCAGTGTATTGGTAAAGCAAAACAATAGGAAACATCTGGATAGTATATAATATAATATACAGGTAATATTCAGTTATCTACAGGCAGGGAAAATATAGCAGGAAAATTGGTTTGCCAATAGGTGTATGTGTTATTGTTAACAGTGATATTCCTGCAGCCTGTTTGGGGAGTTGTGCATGAACAAATACATATCTATGATACATTGTATTTGTTGATTCTATAAATATATAAATATCATACAGTAAAGTAAATTGGGAAACAAGAATTTGGTAACTTCTGATAACTGTTTGTTGTTTATTCGGGCTAAAAGCCATTTCTTCAAAAAATTCAGTGATATATGTTTTTCCATTTACCTGACCAGTTTTCCAGGACTGAATCCTAAAAACCAACACTTAACTTATTCTTTCACAAGGAACATGGAAATTCTCTGAAAGTGGAGGAAAATCAACATTGTTGTCAAATTTTCAAGGAAGGTATGGCCGCTGCAGGGAAAGAGCATGATCAAACCCAAATCACCAGGTTAAATATCAGGTGCACTGAAAACCACTCAAGACCCAGCCTTTAACCTGCTTTTTACCTTAATTTCTGACCATTAAATCCACTAATTACACTATAGGGTGCTTTAACTGATTGCATGGTAAACGATAGTATATCGTTCAATAATCACACACGCTACAATCTGTGTGTGTATATATACTCGTACAGTTATGTAAATAGTTGAAATCTTTTAAAAATTGTCAGTTTCATCCCCCCCCTCCTCTTTGAAACATATGTACATACAAGAAGAGGACCAAATGACAATTATCATTATGTAAATTACCTAAACATGAGTAGAAGTACTTCAGACATAAAAATCTTCCACTTTGATCTTCAGTTGCATAATACAGACAACAAGGAAAATAAATGTTTGTATTATGTTAAACAAGATGCTTTCATTCAACAACAAATTTCCCTGCAGTAGAATTATATCTGTCATTAACAAGTATATTCCCAGTCTGTTTACAGTCTGGTCAAACACTGAACATTGGCATCCTGTCTGCACTGTGCAATTTAGACAACATCAAGTCCTGAATGCTAAATGTGGGGCATTATTCAAGGACTATCGACTACTCATCGAGACATTGTTGGTGGTTTCAACGTCCTTATCTTGAAAATTGCCCAACAAATTGATTTTGGTCACTGAATTAAAATCACCAGCATATCTCCATTAAAGGGGCTGCCTCACAGATCGGGCTAAAAATTTATATTACGTAATTTTTCTACCTAACCAAGTATTTATGAAAAAGAAAGCCACCGACGGTTGCTTTATGAAAGATTCATGACAAATAAGCAATTTAAACCACTCTTGATATCGGGCACACGGCATTTTTCCTTTTGAAAATAACACATAGTTTCCTTTCAAAATGCTTTGTGAATTATGTAATTCACAAATAATCAAACTGTAATTTCAACTAACTACAGTGTAAACATCAGTGATGTATTCGGTTCTTTTTGCAATTCGTTTTCTTCAAATACAAACAAATTTCAGGCAATTTAAGTGATAGTAGTGTTAATTCTATAGGATATTAATACCCTATAGAATTTTGGATGTAAAAATGCGAAATAACTACTAAATTCCGATGTTTTGCAAGTTGTTTTTAATATCAGTGTGGTTGTTACAGGCAACCATACCAGAATTACGCGAATATTTGACAATTTTATTTTATTTTTGCAATACACCTATATGTGAGGCAGTACCTTTAATGCATTATAGCAGTTCAAATACCAATAGAGATACAGATTATAAAAGATACAGTCAAAACCGCTGTAGTGGTCACCTGAATTAAACAGCCAATTTTGGCACACACTTTGATGAATCCCAGTTTGACTGTAGAGAAATCTTAAGACAGCTTAGACTATATAATGACCAAAACATCGACACAAGGTCAGTGGCAGCGTGCAGATGGAGGCATCAATCTTTGGTTTTCCTCCAACCTTAATAGCTGTAATATATAGTCACGACATGACCTGGCTGGCTGACATGTCAACCCTATTTTGTATCGGAACATATTATTGTCCATTTGGGTGGACTCCAATTTGGCATATATACATGTCATTATATTTATTATATGTCATCATTTCACGAAACTAAGCTCTGAAGTTGCTTAAACCAATTAAATCTGCATTTAAATGAGCTAGCGGTAATCACTTGCATCATGGATCAGCAAGCTTACATGCAAATAATGCGATGTCTTCCTGTAGACAGATTTCCTGCTATAAAAGTAACTCTTCAGATTGGAGGAAAAAATCTCCCTAACAGATAAGTCTACAATTTAATGAGGTCAGTAATCCTTATCTTGGCCAATACTGAATCTGGTATAATAGAAGGTCACAATAAATCTCCAGTCAGTCTATACTGACAGCAAATACGACAGCTAATACAGCAGAAGGATACACTAAAGAAAGACCAGCTCGGAATTAGCAAGAAAATAAAACTGTGATAGCTCAGAGATTTTATTCTGATCAGATAATGTGGGAAGAGAACAAGACTTAGAGTCTCGTTGTGTAGTTAATCAGATAATCAAATAAACACAATGGTCTGATCCGTGTTTTATCAAATAGTTTTAAGGAATTCACTATTATATTCAGACATGACAATTTAATATTCTGTAACTGTGAGCAAGGACGTTATAATAATGGGATTTCCCTAGTAAACAACATAAGTCTAGTGGGAACCAATTTGCATACTTTGTCTCCAATCAAATTACATACATTGTGTGGCAATACTTACCTATATTATAAGAACTCATGAATATTCTGCGCATGTATCCGTAAGTAAATAATTGCTGTTTAAATTGTTTGAAGCCTAAGTTGCCCTTGACCTATTACTAACAATGTTATAGATTGAAAACGAGTATTGAGACATGACTGCACTATATTGTGGTTATCCAAATGTTATGGATCAGAGGTCAGATTCTATCCATACATCTATGATTATTTGAATCTGTCAAGCATTTCAATTTTTGACACCTTTAATAAGTTATTGTCCCAAGACCGCCAGATCATGCGATAGTCACTGACAAGCTAGAGTACTCCTATATACCCCCAATCATCGTGTTCATGGGTATTCTGGGGGAGGGGGGCAACCAATTCCTTTCTAAGAATATATAGGGACCCACAAGCTACTTTGCTCAGGGATCCATCGAACTTTTTATCTCTGTGTGGATCAGATTTTACACCCAAACAAATGAGTAGTAAATATAAAAGATAATCACAAATTCCAGGGGGGCATCCGGACATACCCCACCCCACCCTCTCTGAATCCACACATGCTGCTAATTAACATATGGTAAATGGTATGCTGCAGTATTATTAATAGCTAATAATACAGGTATTCCAATAGGTTTATGTCAGAATATATATAGGACAAACATCCTGTATATCAAACACACTGGCAACAGCCGTGACACATATCTGCAAACTGCAATTTGATATCAACATGATTCATTACAATTAAATGCTCATTTTACAGGTATAAAAGGACAAACTTTAAAATAAATCATTTATGTCAGGAATTATTTTTCTTTCATATCAAATGTGAATAGGTTTATTAGAATATGGCATATTGTTATTTATTATTAAACAAATCAATTGTGTGCTAATTTGCATGCTCTGACCCTCAAGTAGCACTCGCAATAACAGCTTTCCAGTTAAAACCGATAGAAACTAAATTAACCCCTTACTCTATTAACCAAACACTAATAATTCTGATAATTAGCGATGACCCAGAATGTAGTCCAATCTCATGAGCATGCAAGGGGTTGGGGTGAATATCAAGAATGATCTCCCTTGATAAGGTGTCTTGTTAAGTACATTTCCACAACTGGGTTGTCTTACCTTCATACTCCTTATTGAAAATTAATTGTTGATGGACAACATGAGATTGGTCATTAATCATGTATAGGGAGTATTTAATTTAGGGTTAAAATATAAACAAGTATCAATAAAGTACAGTCAGAACTCGATACAACGACGCTGTTCGTTTCCAAGAAAAATGTCGTTGTAACGAATATGTCAGTATACTGAATTGATACAAAGAGCGTTTCAATACTTTTGTCCCCAAATATGATGTCAGTATAATGAATTTGTCAGTATATCGGATGTCGTTATATCGAGTTCTGACTGTAATTATTGTAACAAATAATGAAAAAGATGGATTTTTTTTGTATTGTATATATCCTATTATGCAATTTTCAACATGGCCTGTTTTTCATAGTTATACCTGGCAGACCAGTTTTCCTTAAATCAATTTTCAATCAGTACTAACTTGCTGTTCTGTAAGTAAAACCTCTCTACATGTGAATGAAGGGAACATGACGTGACGGTCTGAGAGATCGAGTGTCGCAAAATAACACGACATACCCATTTCCAGGAATCAAACCGAGGTGGTCTGAAGGATATATAGTCTTCACAATGTACCGACATGACAATTTCACAATGATAGGAAGTATTATCTGAATGTGATCACCAGATGGCAATATCAGGTACACTATATATATAAATTATAGCGCAATTTTGTTACTATATCAAGCTAGTACATGTTACATGATTATGCGATAAATTAGTTAATTGTATTACATAGAGTTTAGAGTTTCATCATTGATCTAGCTACGTATGTACATGTACATGAAACATTTATTTCCTGGTTCAATTCAGCCAATTAATATTGTTAAGTACATGTATATTATAATTATTGTTGATTATATTTCCTGTTTTCTAGTGTTATGTTATCCAATGACTGATCACAGTTGCATACAGTAATATTATACATTGAACATGTTTATATACATGTACGTCACATTATGACATGTGCTGACACCCGGCTACATATGGATATTACATCAGTAATATGAATAAATAATCACAACTTATGGTACTAGACATTTTATGATGTTGATATTAACACATTATTACATATGTCATGTGATTATTATTAGGCTGTAATGTTTTATACTGGTGTCATTAGGGATCCTTGCAATCATAATAATGCATGTCAATTATGCTTTGGTATAATGATAAATGCACACCACAGACACACATTACTGAATGTAAGAAGGGCAAATATATAGCCCCCCTACCCACATATTTGGTGGGGGCATAAAAATGTGTCTCGTCGTTATGTTTTGAACATAATAACATAAAAGACCATAATTTTATCCCTTTATTTCAATATGGATACAATTCTACCGTATCTCAATGTAGACACATTTGGATGCATTAAATTTACCAGGTGGCCTTGCATGAAGATGTGATTAGTACTATAATTTAGGTCACCAATTATTTCAAGAATAACCTTCGCAGGCAGTGATTGCATTTTGAACTTAATATTCTCTTACTGGTGTTGAAGTTCACATTAAGGCATGGGAATCTGCCGTGCATTAGGGGATACATTATATTGTCATGAGCAAATGTGACACACCAAAAGTCTCAAACCACAGTGCCCGTACTGATTGTTATCCTTTTAGTATGTTGGTTGCGCAAAATAAACTTCAAAATTAGTTTTATAATTATACATATGGTGCAGAAGACCTCTTGTATTTTAAAGTAAGAATTTAATCAGAAATGAATTCTTCAAAATCTGTTTGTTTTCTCACTTGAAGTAGTCTTATAAACTGTAATTCAGTGTAGTAAGTGTGATATTTTCATGTTTCTTCATAACTTGAACATGTACCATGGTTCCCACAAACTTTCCAAGACAAAATTCCCTGACTTTTCACTGATTTTTCCCCGACCACAGAGCAGTTTTCCCTGACTTTTTAGAGCAATCGGGCGACCAAGCATCTTTTTGTTCAAGCTAAATATGGCAATAAAATAGAGAAAATGAGGATATATTTGCTTTATATGGAACAAAAAAATTTAAGGTAGCAGAATTTAAGGCTGTTGATTGACATAAAGTTATTATAATGTAGAATGATTCTGAGCGAGCATAGCGAGCGAGGATTTTTTTTCAGTCTTAGGTATTACTTCATAGGAAATAACACTTATCGACAGCTTCAATGAAAAATTCCCTGACTTTTGGTAAATTTCTGGATTTCCCTGACTAATTCCAAAATTCCCTGACTTTTCCCCGACCTTGAAAAAATTATGTTTTTCCCTGACTTTTCCCTGACCATGGGAACCCTGTGTACATCAGCAAACTGATGCGGCTATTTTAAAACACTAATTCCCTTCACAAATTCATAATCAGATCAAATTTATTTTTTATTATTCAACTGCCACGATTATAGTTCAATTTGACCTAAGCAACTGACATGTACATGTATATTAATTGAGCAGCTGAACCATGAAAATGTCAATAAAATATGTACTTAATAGAAGCACTTCAGGGCGTTCCTATGCTAATTACGAGTACATAATTGTAAGGTCAGAATGAACATACATGTATAGTTCGCTGGAGATAACACTAGCCTTTGTTTACAAAGAGAAATGAAAATTAAATACATTTTCGATATTCATTTTTGTTCAATCTTGTGCATATACACTTTTAATGATATACTCTTTAAATCTACACTGATAACTGGCGGCCATTCGACCGTGCAGTGTTTATAATTTGCTTTGTTTGTTTATTGATAAGGCTAGAGTTATCCCCGCGAACTATACTACTAGCTTATTATCCCATCTGACATTTTAGTTTCCTTTTTTTCCTTCCAGACCTGTAATACTCTCGTTCTAGTAAATTGAAGAAATTAAAATGGAAACTGGAAAGAATAAAAAAATATATCTAGCAACTTAACTAGCATGCATGCACAAACAAATCAGGGATAAGATGATTTGAGTATGACCTAGAAACTGAACTATAAATATACCTGCTGATAGTAAACATTCATGAGTACATTAGAAGCTTGTTGTAAAGTCATTCAAGTAAGAGGTTATTCTGCGATTTAGATTTGGTTAACTGAATTAGCCCAGTACCATCATGGCTAATTATCTGCAAATTAACGCCAAGATTGAAAACAGCTTCAAATAGCTTAGCAATAGCGAGTAAGATATCGATATATACCACTCCCCAACCAGCGTTTAATGCTTTACCTAATAGAAGTGGAAGGTTGAAGGTTCAAATCCTGATAGGGGTCCATTCCAATATAGCCGCTTCAAGGCATCAGTCACAAGCTTAAGAGGTATACAGTGGTTCAAGGTTTACCTTAATTATAAATATTGCCAAGACAAGATATCTTTCTCAGGCACTTGGTATTAAAGGATGATTGGGAGTTGGACAGTTAAAGTGCTGGCAGAACATAAGTTTTTAAGCCCTTTAAATATTGGTGACACTAATACTTACTATAATAAAGGAACAAATTCACTCTTATGTAATATTTATGCTGTTTGTAAAACACATACCCCAAGGCAGACAAATAAGGATTTTATTGTTCATGGCATCCTTTAACTTTGACCTTAAAATCGACATGGGTTACCTTCTTTTGCTGCACAACCAAAATTGTGATGTTTCAAGATCATTCTTAAGGACCAAAAGCTCTTGATTTTGTGAACACGGACAGATGGAACTCCAACTTGACTGCAATATAGCCCCCATATACATTGTATCAGGTGATGTAATAATAAATGAATAAAATATTTTGATGACGTATATTATCTAGTCATGTACACTGTATCCGATAGGAAAGGCACAAAACTTGAACGATTTAAAGTGAAATGCTATATATTAGTATTTATGACATGCTTCAATGGCTTAAAGATTATCTGAATAAGATAATCAAACGGAATTTCTCAAGTCAATGAGCTGGAAACAATACTGTTTTGTACCATGCAGTAAGTACCAATATCAAGGTTTGGTATGACTTGCATTATGCACTTTATTTTAGCTCACAAGATTTATACACATAGTCCCTATAAAAGTATAAAAGCTTATTGAGTATTATAGTGCCAACCCCTTTTTAAAGGGCCATTAAACAATTAAGTATGCTTAATGAGACGATCTACCATCAGAGCCATTTTAATTACATTACAACTCCTACCTTTTTATTCCCTGATCCCGGATACTCATGCACCTGTCAGGCATGTAGGTACCTTTAGTAACCTGAATACTGTTTTGTACAATGCAGTAATTTAGGATTAAAATAAGGGTCATGTTATCTAGATCCGGGATAACATACATAATATTGTCCTTTTATTTCTAATACAGCTCAAAATATTTTATATGGGTTATTTATTAACTATAATTTTTATGTTGTCATGAGCACAGTCCTTAAGTGTACATTTGTAACAAATGGGAGTTTAAACTAATCTACTTGTTTGTTTCATTTGGGTTTTAACATCGCTTAATTAGTTTTAACAATTTTTTGTTGGTCAACTCACCTAATCAGTTTTCCTGGACTGTATCCTAACCAGTACTAACTTGCCCTTCCACACAGATTCAGTTACTTCTCCACATGTGGAGAAAAATCAACGTTGTTGCCAAATCTCCATGGAACAGTATGAGCTGCTGCGACCGGGAATCGAAACTGGGATCGCCAAATTACAAATCCAGCATTATACTGACCTGAGACTGTCTGGACTGTGACGCCATCGAATAAATTTCTATATAATGTCATAGTATCTGGCCTCTGAACCGTAACCTTTGGGTATCCACTATATAAGTCTACAGCTAAAAGTGCAGCCACGGTTCATATAACTCGTTTCGGTCAATAAATGGTGGGTGATGCTGATTAATAAATGGTAGTGACATTATGGCACGCCTCAATCACTGATAATACCACGAGACAAAAATAGACATTTAATAAACAATTATTTGACAAGTATAGCATGGATATTATTACTGCAGGAAAGCCTCAGCACTGAAGCGTTGGACTTCATATCCACTAGAACTACAGCAAGCTGGTATTGATTAGAAAGTATCATAATGAAATAAATTACTCACCATACCATCTCTCATTAAAAACAAGGGAATATCACAAGTTATCAGCAATAAATCAAGACTGCCTTTATTTCTACCTCCATGTTATGAAGAGTAGCCAGAATCTCTTGTAATGGCTGCATGATAGGAAAATAATGGTTGCATGATAGAAAAGTAACACAGTGTGCTTCAGAGTAAATAAGATTTATTTTGCTATCTTAAATTAATGAGAACAACTTAATAGCAGTCTACAGGTAATTAGAAGAAGTGATATATTGCATTAATACAACATGGTGTCAATATCTGCTGGAGTATGTTTCTGTTGTTAATGATTGTTTATATGCTAAACATTTTCTCTATACGGTAATCATTTGATTATAGTTTAGATTTCTTAGGATAGGAAACGTTCTGGTACTTTCAAAACTAACTAACGCTTAAAGCTATTATAGGCATTTCTAATATGGTACATACTATTGAATGTAAATATCATCTGTAAAGTGAATGAGACTTAAATAAATAATTGAATTGAATCTGACATCAACCTTGGAAGAGGGGGGTCAGTCATAATAGACACAATTACACCCTAGGATCCAGAGAGCTTGCTCATCTGTGATCCTAAGTTCCAATTATAACAAGGGCAGATAACTCCATGAATTTAGGTCACATGGTTACCAGTCTTGTCTGTATAATGGACTCCCCTTGTGATGGTGAATATGAACTATGTTGAGTTTCAAGTGACACCTCTGATAGCCTTTGAGAAAATGACTTTGACAAAAAACTTAACCAACACACATGCAGACACACACTATCCCATCATGACAATATAAATAGCTCATGCTAAACATATAACAAATAATCAGTACCAACTCTGAATCTAGACTGAGCAATGATTTACATCAATATCATGAGAGAAAATTATTCCACTGTAACAAATTCTTCAACATTTTCCTAAATTATCTTTTCTTCGAATGTTAAATGTGAACACCCACACAAAGTGTTAGGTTACCTAATACATAACATTGAGAGTTATATTACTGGATCGGGAAGATATCTTCCAAACACAATCCAATGTGATGTCATTTATACTTGAATATTTCAGATTAAAATACTGTATGCATTTACTGTTTTAGTTGACTGTTAAAGATATATTTTTGAGGAATTGTGAATGCTAAACTGGTGGGGGGGCAGTTACAAACAAAAGAATTTAGTACTTTTTGAAAAGTAGTTTTCACGTAACAGCTTTTATGATAACAAGCAAAAAACTTTGATAGCACCACTCTAAATTGTAACACACACACACACATACACCCATGGTACAAACTTACAATAACTTCATTCACAGCAAAGAATTATTCTTTTATTAAATAAACAATGTAATAGTACAAAATTTCAGGAAAATTAAATTTAAAACAGCGTTCTTGAATAAGAATTATTTCCATGAAATGTCTCATTTTCAGGGATCTATATATAAATACCTTAAGATCAAATTCTCTTGCATTTTACTAAGTACCTACACAGAAGTGAAATCAATATGAAGCTCAGCAGGCAGAGATATATTAGATGATAAATTAAATCTACCACAGTCACAACAACCTCACAGTAGCAAGCAATTCTCATACACAGTGCAATAGCATTACCACAAAGCTTCTTAAGACTATTATAAAATGTAAGTGGTTAAATTACCTTAGTAACATGAAAAGGCTCACAAGTTTTTAAATAGAAAACTAAATAAAGTATAATAGAAGAGATCACTGTATTCATATGCAAAATGCCCACCAGCAATCGATTGGACAAATGAACAATAAAAACCTGCCATTCACCAATAGTTAGCTGGACCTGTATGAATGCCTTTGTATACTCTCCTATATGTTGAAAAAAGTGTAGTCGATTTTGTTCGACCAGGATTTAGTTGATTTACGGAGTTAAATGATTGAATCATTTCAAATGATCAACCAGCACTTCCAAATTCTTGTAGAATTGCGATATCAACTGACAACATCTCATGTGGAGGACATGCCTATTTGCTATTTACGGTTACTCTGACCTTGCTTAGAATTATGCCAAAACTTGCGACGGAACATGAGAAAAAATATCTTAGTGAAACGCATTTGCGCAAATATTATCGACATACGCAATATTTACGGAAAACTAAAAAAAAGTTACGCAAGCGTAAATGCTTTGATAAAACAGTACCCAGGTGAGTTGGCGCTTCTTTGAAATGCTATAGTCACAAAATTAAACATAAACAAGACTGCATGTGTTCAATAAACGCTTATGCTCCCATGAAAGCCTTGTCCATAAAAAAGCTAAGTCAATCAGGGGCCATAATTCTGTTAAAATGTAGTAAAGGGTTACATGGCTAAAAAAATTGACAATGTAAGGGGCTTATGATGGTAAACAAGTATGTCAAATTTGAAGACAACGCCTTGATGTAAGACGAAATTTGGGTTAACAAGAATTGGACACTTAATAAGTCTAAGTCCAAAATTAGGTTAGGTGATATAGGTGTGTGGAGAATGTTTAAATACAACATCCATGCAAGTATGAAAGCTTTGTAGCGAGCCATAATAAGGCTAGAAGAAACGGTCAATTTGGGTTAGCCAGGGACGTGCGGATGGACATTTTTTTTTAACTGATTTTTAAAGGGTTTTTTTGCATTAGCCTTCATTCAGCCGTATTAAAATGTGCATTAAGGATGCTAAGGGAAATAACTACGTTTGTTGATAATGATAATGCACCTGGATGTACAGCTTTTAACATAGCTTTAAAAAGTCGCAGGTATTCAAATGCATAGACCCAATTGAGTGCCAATAATCAAGATATTATTCCTGGAGCATAATAGGTTGGGAAAATCTGGACACATGAAATGTGAAAATGTCGTGATGTGCAATTATATCCATCTGTATACTGGTAATGCTATGTCCATACAAAGATCATTTCAATCATATGAGAGAACATTAATCTTATCAGTCACAAACAAACGTCATAACTGATGAAAACGAATGGCGACATTTCAGTAAGTGTCATTTGAGAATACTTTATATGAAGCAATACCGGAAACTCTGAGAAACCATTATTTCTGCAAGCATTTGATATCAACATAAATGTTGGAAATAACGGAACCGTGTGCAGCTAAATATTGAAATATTTTTTGCCCCTATCATTAAGCCATACCATCAATTATTGTGACAAAATAAGGATTATTTCTAGAATTTGTGAACCATTACATTATAAAACATAACATACAAAATTGAATCAGGGAAACATTCTGTAGCTGAATTATTTCTCATATTATGAGATTCGAAGGACTTACAAAAAACAAAACCGATAAACAGCTTTTATTTTAAGTATGGGCTTTCAATAAAAGCCTATTAAGTCAGTAGAGAAAAATGGCATTTCGAATTTTTGAAGAAACAGAAATTGTTACAAACTGTAGAGACTTAAGTTTATGAAATAAGATAATCTGATTATGTTATGCTGAAACACACAATAAATGAAGCTGGGATCAAATAGCACAACTTCTCTTATGTCACGGTTGCTACTAAAGTTTGTGTCTTTAAGCCGACATTAAGTTAAAGACCTCAAGGGTGGTATTATTCACAAAGCAAACATAGAATTTTCTTAAAATCTTAAAACTATCATACCGTATGTATGTTTTACACACTTTAGAAGCATCATGTTAAGAGCAACAATAATCACCTAGATCACATGGGTTATTCTTTGTTTCTTGGGAAATATGTGCAGATCAATTTTTTTAACTTAAATATTTAAGTTTACCCTTAAGATGCTTTGTGAATACCAGCCCAGAATGATGTTTTGGCATTGATTGTTACAAGCTAACAAACTGGTGGTAATGAACATGTAAATGTAGTATATACATCAGTACAGATATATACATGTAACCTCCATCATACTGTATAACAGATACACATCAATGTATAAACAGATCAGCTAAGACAATTATTTGATGATGCTAGATAATAATACACTAGTAATTGACCTGTATGGCTGTATGTTATTATGCCAGTATACAGTTCACCGGAGATAACATTAGCCTTTGTTTACAAATTAAAATTAAATACATTTTCGATATTCATTGTTGTTCAATCTTGTGCATATACACTTTTAATGATATACTCTTTAAATCTACACTGATAACTGGCGGCCATTCGAACATGCAGTGTTTATAATTTGCTTTGTTTGTTTATTGATAAGGCTAGAGTTATCCCCGGCGAACTATAACTCTAACGCGATAAATTGCTGTACAAAAACAAACAAAATTGCCTATATTTTTGTTATGGATTAAAACCAAGGACCGTAACATTTGCCTATGAAAGCATTCAAACATTTGGCACAACATATTAAGTTTGCATGCACCTAAATATTCAGAAACGATAAATATAGCGGATTTTGTGTTTGTTTTTGTATTGCAATTTATCCCGTTGAAGTTATAATACCAAGTTCTAATACACTACATCATGATGTGAAAACAAACAATCCCTAGATGTTACTTTATTAAGTTTGTTATGTATATTATATACCGTAAACTGGGAAGGCGCTGAATTAGTTTCACATCTATCTCTCGCCTTCAATCCTCTGACGTAATATTCTAATTCTAAGAGTATCAAAGACATCAATGTTCACAAAGTGACGTATTTGAATATTGACCAACCGTGATAAGCTAATATGACGCCTGGATTTCGATTTTCTTCAAGTTCACTGAACCTCAAGTGAGAACCTCACTCATGGGTAAGTACGATAGTAGTAGTATAGAGGGACAATGCACCTATCAATAGTTTGCCAGGTCGGGGCGGGGCAGGGGGCATACACAGGATTTTAGACAGAAGACACTTCCCGACAGACAGGAATATGTCACACCAAATGATTCTGGGTCCCGGGAAATAGACTTTGGCTGGTTTTTAAATCCCAGTATTTGGGATGCCGCAAAAAAGCAGATAACCAGTTAAAGATGGTGGGTCGTTTGATACACCAAGCATCTCCTTATGTCTGTGGGGATTAATACAAATGTTTGGCTCTAGGGTGAGCAAATAGACCCCAAGAAAATTGTCAAATCCCCCTGGATCTGCCCGCCATCCTCCAACCAACAGGCTGTTGATTTTATCCTAGTGAATTTTTCTGTTTCATACTAGGAAGTACATTTGATAAAATTTTAAAAGGCATTTGTTTATCTGTCATAACAGAACAGTGTCAGCATCGGTATTTGCCAACATTTTTTTTACGAGCATTCTGAATACTTATGACTCAGTTTACATGATTCAAGAAACGTTTCTCCCGAAGAGACAGAAAACAAGCTGTGAATGGCACCCAACCATGCTCAATCCATTCACATTGTCATCATAATAACCTCCTCCAGTAACAGTAATGGGGCTTATCCTATCAACTTTAGTAATGAACAAATGAAACTTAAGTTAACAGTTCCATAAAAATCATACTCCACTAGTCTAAATATAATGACCTGGGTTTGATCAATAACAAAGCAGCTGTGAAAGACAGTGAGTGAGAGAAAGAGAGAGAGGGAGAGAGAAAAAGAGAGGGGATGCATGCATGAGGTTGTTACTGTAAATAAAATAAGATTGTGTAAGAGAATCTCAGAGCAGCACAAAATTAGAGGTTAACGAATAATTGAAATCTGGGAGAAACACTTTCAAGATAGAAACAATTGCCATCAATACTCTAAGAACATTGTGTAAGAACACAGTACTCATGTGTTTATGACTATAATATTAACATTCGATCACTATCCATATGAAAAACGGGTCACCCATGTTTAAACATAAACAGTAAAATATTGCTGGTAGATTTAATCATGCCAATAAATAGTTGAAATAATCATGGAGCGATATAAGTAAAGTTGGAATATGTTTGTGTGAAAAAAAACCTAGATCAAAAAGGCACACAATTTTCATTTGAAAAAAATACTGAAAAAACATCATATCTTTTCATATATTTTTAAAAGAGATGCAAATTTATTGGCCCAATAAATTGAATTTTTACAGTATTAATATATAATTACTCATAATTTACTATAGTATTCAATAACATGTTCATTTGGTTGAACAATCTTAATTACAATTTAAATAGAAAAAAGTCAAACTTGGGAAAATTGTTAGACTTAATATTGGGAAATCTTGAACCATATTAATACAGGCTTCGCGAAAGTCGCCGGA
This sequence comes from Spisula solida, assembly GCA_947247005.1. Classification (NCBI taxonomy): domain Eukaryota; kingdom Metazoa; phylum Mollusca; class Bivalvia; order Venerida; family Mactridae; genus Spisula; species Spisula solida. The sequence continues at coordinate 56,748,854 of OX365944.1, read as the reverse complement.
CCGCCGGTCATGACCGGTGAAAATCAGTTTGGTCCGACAAAAATTATAGCTCGCCGGTCCGAATGTCCGTCATAATTTTCGTATCGTCTGGTACGAAATTTATCGGTACGAAGCATTATTTCCGGTAATTTAACGATGCGCAGGTTGGTTGTTTAAAGGACGGAAAGAGAACTAATTTGCAAAAAGACGCTGATTTGACGAATACTTATACTGTACTCTGTCTTCAGTATGTTATTTTCCGAAACAATATTCCCTATTAATATTGTTCGGTCCGGCCAAAATTGATTCGGTCCGGCCAAATTTATCTTATGCCGGACCGGATGTCCGGCCTTTTTTTCTCACTTTCGCGAAGCCTGTTAATAAGAAGTTGACATACATAACAATGTCTATAACACATAAGGACAAATGACTACTGATTATAAGTGTATTCTTGAAGTGAAATACTTAAGTAAGGTACCAAGTCAAAGTATTTTTTCAGACAGAACCTTCGAGTTGCAACTAATAGCTATGTGCCATAATGTGCAAAGGGCAGACATCGGGCAGACATCGACTCATCAGATGGTCACAAACTAAGCCACGCTTTGATTATGTCTGACAGAGCCAGCGATGACTGGCCGATGCCAGCCCGGCCTCCAGCCCAATAAGTCAAACAGTATGCCGTACAATCACTAGACGGAGAACAAATAGCATTAGTGACATAGCTTAAAGCCGTTATATTCAATGCAGATGGCAGCCACAAAACATTGGCATTTGACCATTTCACATACCCAGTCATACACCTGGGTAAAGTGGTGCATTGAGTGTTTATTCTTGCTCAGATAAATTAAGCAGCAGCACAGATAGAGATTGACACACGAAACAACTCTATCTTCATACCTTCACGTCTACTTAAATATCCTTTACAAGTTAAGTGTTCCAAACAATGACAGTTTGTTTAGGCTGGCTTTGCACTTAAAGAGAAAATTTTATAAGAAAGCATCATTTATGCAGTACATTTTTTTAAATATGTGGAATAGACTGGTGACAATGTCACATTTCTCTATTGAATCATGATGTAACTTATGATAATATTGTATATTAGACCATAGATGAGACAATAGACAGAACAGATAAATTAAACTGTAAAAAAGGCAAACTTAGATTTACAACAAAACAGAAATTATCCATTTACTATTCAATGAACTAACTGCAGGTCTGTCATGAATGCTTAATTCACTTTCTATGATTTCAAGAGATTATCACTGTCTTTTGGAACAAATACAAATGAACTTAGTGAGCAAACTCATGGAAAAAAACTATGGACAATGTTACTTAGCACTCATAGAATGATAGTCTAGAGGGTGCAGTGCCCATCATGGGTATTGGGCCAATACGGGCCATCTACTCCTTACATCTCTATCTATCTATGTATACTGCATCACCCCCTTGCGGGTATTATGTGCAGGTATGCATTGTTATATACTGGTACACAGCCTTAACTGAACCAAAAATTCAAAGGAATGAGGAGTGACAAAGTTTAGTGACTTTTTCAAGCTAAAACTAGTACATCGCGAGAATACTCATAATGAGGAATGTGATTAATGAAGATGATGATGATGATGAACCTTAAAAGTTATTGATATTTTTACACTTCTTGTACACCTATATGCCCATCAAATATTTTCTTCATGAATGTGCCAGTCAGTAGCATGTAGCATACTATTTATAGACTACCATAGTCTAGACTACATAGAGTTAAACATTAAAACTGGTACATTCGTATTAAGTTATTCATACAGACAACAAAATTCTTTATAATATCATGTAGATTCTATTCATAACTGTTCATGAAAATTATGTGTAAAATTCCTTCTCTCAATAAAATATGTTCATATCATACTGAGATATTTTTATTGCAAGTTATAAAATTGTTAATTCACAGTATAGGTCTTATAAATGTGGAAATGAAAAATACTTTTCCTATCATTTACAAATAGTAAGTCATTAACTTTTCCAACTTCAATGTGCACAACACAAAACACAGTTGCTTAGCTTATGACATACTTTGTGTTGATAAAAAAACTGTACACAACCAATACTACACGAAAATAAGATATGAACATAACACACCCACGCAGATCTAGTATTCTAGATTTATAAACGCCACTATCTCAGTACATAGCGGTTTACAGCAGTCAGACTCTGAGCAGACGTGCAAAAAGGTACCCAAAAACTTCTGAAAGTAATGATAACAGCCTACCTTGACACTGAAATCCCTGCTTTCCAAATCCCCTGAAAAAAATAATGTAAATTCCATTTAACTATATATCCAGACGTCTCGAAAATTGATGCAAAACAAGCTGTCAAGCAAAAAAATACAGGAAGTAATATCGCGAAAACAAGTGAATATTCAAAGGTAACAACGGAATGCGAGCATTTAATTCCACAATGCATAAGTTGTCTTACCATATAAAATCCTTACAATGACCACAAAATGTTGGTTGTTTGAAAAACCTTTGAACCATTTTATGATCCTTAACAACGGCGACATTTTTCTGCCTTAAAGCTCCCCTACGTTGCACACCCTTACTGAATCCTGGTTCGGCCATTTTTGCTGGCTGTCAGCTCGCGATGCGAACGCTGAGTGAATTGTGTATTGGTTTTCTTTATGCGCCTAACGGGGCAGTAACGTAAAAACCGAAAGTAGACTTTCGCGAGGAGAAATCGATAACAACATTTAAGCTAATTTTATCAATATACAGTTATCGCAATCGGGAATTATATAATTTATTTAATTTTGATCTACCTAGTGAAAATATTTAATAAATTAATTTGATAACACAGACGGTGATTCGAGTTTTAATGTAGACAGTTTAAAATTTGGCCGGATTAAGGCCAAACAAATTAATAAACGGTTCCCGATTAAACATTGTTAACAACGTGAATATTTAATTACAAAATGTTGGCACCGATTTAATTATTAATTTAGCATCTCACTACAAAAAAAATGTACCTGTGATTAAACAACCATGCCGTACAAAATGCAGGCCTAGGCCCACTCAAAATGTGCTAACTCATATCATATTTTGTTGATGATTATGATCGGCATAAAATTAAATTTAAAATTGATTTTGTCCGATGACTTTAAATACAATGTAGGTGTATATATCTACAGTATATGCTACCGAAACACAATTATTGATTACTACATTTGTAATTGTGGCTCAAATAGCTTAACCGGAAACTTTAAAGTTGATAAGGAGGGAAAACTTGAATGAACTATAAGTGTATGTAAAATGATACACAATTGCCTTTTCTCGCTTTCTTCTGATTGTTAATAGGCTAATAAGCCTCACAGGCTGCTCACAGCGTATGTAAACGGACAGTCGAACAGAAGCTTTTTCTTCTTGCTTTCTAGTGTAGACACCGTCTGGCGTATATACTCGTACTAGCATCAAGAATCTTCATGCAGTATTTTTCAACAGTTTAAGTTACATTTTGATGACATGTAACTGTGTTCTAGCGCTGTATCCGGCAACTCATCATTGAGGTGTCATAGCCCACTATGGGATACCCGAGACCACCAAGATCCTAAACATGGTGTTTCATTGAACCCCAACTTTTCCAGTATTTGTTTAACTTTATGTGTCCAATTGATTTTGTTTGGTAATAGTTCATTATCATTTAACATCACTTTGTATATTAGTTTTATATATTTTCTTTCATCATTACATACACATGTGATTTTCAACCAAAAACGTATTATATTTACCATTCTCATTATTTTTGAAGGTGTACGACCGAGTTCACCATACATGAAATTGTTTTGAGAAGAAAGCTTCACACCTAAAATATTTTTTAAAAAGTGTAAATGAGTGCGTTCTAAAATGTCGGCATCAGAAAACCCCCATATTTCAGAGCCATAATTCAATATTGGAAGTATCAACTTGTCAAATAAAGATATAATATGACTTACGGATAGTGTTTGGAATTTAGCCAAATACGACTTAAGTTTAAAAATTGCTTTACAAGCTTGACCATTGAGTGTTTCAAATGTTTTTGTAAACGACCCCCGTTGGAGAATGTTATGCATAGGTATGTGAAACAATTCACAATTTCACGTTCATCACCATTGTAAAAGAATTTCAGATCCTGTCTTAGACGCCCACCTTTCAAAAATACCATAATTTTAGTTTTTTTAACATTCACTGTTAATTTCCACTTGTTACAATAATCTTTTAAAGTATTCAATCAGTTCTGTAAGCTAATTTTGTCCTCAGCGAATAAAACGATGTCATCGGCGTATAACAACAAAAATATCTTCAATGTATCTAAACCGACCCCTTTAAAACCGTTAGTTTCAAGATGTACTTCAAGGTCATTAACAAAAAGGGCAAACATGAAAGGAGAAAGACAATCTCCTTGACGGACGCCCAAATAACACTCAAAACTATAAGGACTTAAGTAATTCCGATTTTTAACTCGCGATTTGACATTCAGATATAGCGACCTAATTACATTCAACATTTTCCCCCTAAATCTTATTAGTTTATAACATATATTTTCTCTAACTAGTAGATCAAAAGCTTTTGTGTAATCGATAAAACAAACAAATAATTTCTTGTTGCTGTTTAGAAGATGGTTGATTATACCGCTTAAAACAAAATGTTATCACTGGTTCCCATGTTTTTCCGAAATCCGGCTTGCGCTTCCGTATAAAATAAATAATTTTCAGCCCATGCTGTCAATCTGTTGCTAATAATTCGAGTAAACAGCTTTCCAAAAGTACTTAAAAGTGTGACTCCCCGATAATTTTCTGGAAGATCTTTATCCCCCTTTTTAAAGATTGGTACAATATAACCTTCTGTCCATTGTGATGGGAAACACCCACTGTCAAAAATCTTATTAAAAATGGTACTATATAAACCGATAAATCGTTAATACCGTATTTAAAGAATTCGTTTATAACAAAGTCTGACCCCCTGACCTCCCTATGTTCAATTCGGCGAACGCTTTTACAATTTATGCTTGATTAATTTCAATGTCAAGTTATAAAGCGCTTTGAATTGATTGAGTGTAGCAGACTGCTGAATATGACTTGGTAAAGCATTCCAAATACAAAATGTAGATGATCCTGAATATTTGAATGACTTACGAAATGTTCAGTATTAGGGCGAGGAGAATAAATTTGAAGGCTAGATGTTGATCTTAATTGTTTAGAGTGAACTCCTGGTGTAAATATAAAAGAAGTTTGTAAATATTCAGGTCCTATGCCATTCAAAGTCTTATACATTTGTGCAGCTTTAAGGTAGATGACCCTTTCAGGAAATGTCATTCGCCTTAAATCCACAAACATTGAGACTGAAGGTGTATAGATGTCCTTGTCTAGTATTGTTCTTGATGCTCGTTTTTACTGGGGGAACCCCAGTATTCGTATTACATACGATCCTGAAATCACGACGATTTTAACGATGTAATTTCTCCACGACCAATTCATCCGAACAAGAAAGAAGTGCCTGAAAATCTCAACCAATATCGTAATTTTCGACCATTTATGAGAACATTTGTTTTCAACATTTTAATATTTTTTTATTAGTTCGTATTGTGTGAACTTTTTGAAAGCTTTTTTGGATGAGAAAATGTGCGAATAAATTCCTACGCGCTGTAAAATGACTAATGATTTTGGAGGGGCGATAAAAATGTCACTGTTAAAAGTAACCCGTTGAGCAGGCGAACTTTTCACATTTCGTGGTGTTAACATTCATATAACAGTTTAGCAAGAAACTCCAAATCTAACGTGTGCTTGTTCTTTACTATTTACAATATTTTGCATTTGTTGATAGTATTAATCCACGTTTCGTCCTTTAACTTACCAGAGATCTTCAGCTAAATAGTTTGGATCTACCGTTAGAACAACCCTTTTCCCAGCGCTGTTACATAAATTTTCCCGCCGAAAGTCGAGACCATATGAGTTATTTATGTTTCGTCCCCATCTTATTCGTTCGCGCTATTCGTACCATACCCAGTTCGTACCCAGGTATAACTATGGAATAAGTTTTTAGTTTCTAGTTTTTTTTCTATTTTCTTGCGCCCGTGTTAATAGTATTGATCGACGTTTGGTCAATTGAATTGCCATAGATCATCAGCTAACTTGAATCGTTTGCGTCTGTGATCGTCTGTCGTTAGGCCAACCCTTGTCCGTGCGCTGCTGTGTATACAATTTCCCGTCGAAAATCCAGACCATATCGTCTTTTGTGTTTCGACACCTATCTTATTCGTTCTCGCGAACCGTATCCTATCCGGATGGTTTATAATTTACTTACAATATAAGTATGCAGCTGAAGAGTTGTGAAATTATGACTTTGTGTAGTTTTTAGACGCTAGCTTATATTTTCTTGCGCCCATTGATGCCCTATCCCATTTCTTGCATTCTTTTGGTTTACTACCATCAAAATATTTTGCACGGAAACGTTTAATCAAATGTTTTTTATTCTATTTATTACGCGACTCTGACCTGCAAAAATATATATCAGGACTGGTACGTCTTGATGTCCGCAGGTACATTCGATGTTTGATACTTCATTTAACGAGCATCTTATGAAGCTATGTCAGTGAAAAACGAAACACACGATGAAACACGTTGGAATCGAACACACATTGTGACATATTATTTAGAACTGCAGCAGGTGTATTGCCTTCATGAGTTCTAGTATTGTGATAGGTCCGTTGAGGTGTGATTTGAATGATTCAGCTGCTATCGCGTCTCAGAAACCTTGTCACAATATTAACATTTGTTTTGAAATTCAGTACCATCAAATGTGAAACCCTATAATACCCAGAATTGCGGTTCGTCCGCAATATTACAATAGTAGTGGTGCAGTAGCACTAAAACATTAGGTCCGGAACTCGGACAATAAACCTGCTCAACGAAACAGCACAGTCGAAAATGCCTAATTGAGAATAGATGCAACAATATTGCATTGATTTTAGTTCACACAAATGATTAATTTTAATATTATTTTATGATCATATTTCAATATGGAAAGAGATCCTGGTCAAATGATGAGTAGTTTATCTTCGAGTCATAAATTATATATTCAATATTACCAGGGATTCTCATAATTATGGTAAAACGACTCATTTTATGAGAATAATCTGGGTTAAAGTGACACCTTATTCAACAGTAAATTATATGTATGACACGACTGAAACCACAAACTCCAGTCGATAACAGATTTGGCTATATATATATGACAAAATAAAACAGTGCTTATTTTATAAACATCAAATAGAGAGGTAGCACTGTCCAGCTATTCGATCCCAAAGCCACATGATTTCAAATTATCTGAGTGTACCTTACATAGAATTATCTGAGTGTACTCTATATAATTGTATATATAAGGTTGTGCAGTGGTCATGTTTAGCCACAACGGATATGACGTAACAAGAACTGGTATCCGTCTGTAGAAAAACTTGGTACATGTACCAGCTTTCGTAACGTCATATCTGTTGCGGTTACACAAATCATAGTCGCTGCACAACCTTCTCTATCTATATGTGGTACAGTCAGATAATGCTATATAGGGTATACTCAGATAGGTTGAAACCATGTGCCTATGTTCAATTCGCAAAGGGACTAGTCTACGCGATTTGCTAAATAAAAAAATAAAAATGAAATGGGCCGCCTAATAACTTTTTAAACTGTTCTGGTATAACATGAATTGCATGATTTGGAGTTCTTTCCAACGCAATGCACATTTTGAATATCTAATCACGTTTATTCCTTTTTGTGAATTTCGCGCTGCATATTTGGGTTGAGTGGTTCCTTCCCTGACTTTTAGTATATATAGGCCTTCTTCAACGACATAACTCTGCTATCCGTTTCAACAAGACATGTACGAGTACACTGTTTTCAAAAGGCTTCGAACCCGTGTTGTACCTTGGGATCTTCTGACTTGGACTCTTGGTGGTCATCGTCAGTGACATCGGAGTGTCTTCCCGAAAACAGTCTATTAGACATATTTTTAAATGTCACAAAGTCAGTGAATAATATCAAAGAAAGAAGACACAAGTCAAAAAGGTGTGTGTAAAACGCGTTTTGTTTATTCAACTTCTTCAGGTTAAGTAAAAAAAGATATATGTAACGTTATATGTGAGACGTCATGGCGTCACCAGCAATGACACATTCAATGAAAAAAATTGATCGTGCACAGATGGTAATGTATGGTCTTCAGTGCAAATGTGGAACCAACATTCTAGTTAATAACTAATTCTAGTCATGAAAACCACATCGTCACTATATACATGTATACAGTTACTATTTAGATCATCTCTTGCAAAACAGACAAAGTTTGTCTAACTTTATCTCTTTTTAAGTGTTTTTGTACCTTATTTCTACCTAAATACTTCTTGAACCCCGTTAGTTACTGCATGGTGAACGTTCGCATAGAAGGGGGTTCGTATTTTATAGATCTACATTGTGGGTATTAAATTGTTTTTGATTTAGAATAGACCAAGTTTATTATGCTTTGTGGTTAGGCATAGTGTTTTACTTCAACTCATCGACATTTCTTTTCCCAACTACGATAATAAAAAATATATAATTTTATCGGAGTTGAATTACATGAAGTTGAAAATACCAGTTTCATTTCCTGGATATTTCTCTTCGTTTTTTTTGTCTTTGATGGAACATTTTGCTGAATATTTCAAGGATTACAAAAAGTACCAGTTACAAAAAAAGTCCAAATCTTTCCACAAGAAGTCTTGAGCTGCAAATGTTTTAATCCCTGAAAATTCTCCATAGTGCTGTTTGATAACCCCAGAGACAGAGACGCCGAAGAGACACAAATGTGTTTCACACGATTATTGAAAAAAAACAACATTCTAAACCATGTGGTTGAACATAAAATTGCCGTGATGACCAAAACTTGAAAATGAATCGATAGAAAGTCATTGTATGTGGTTAAACATAACTAAACTTGACTAAATGAGTATTTAAAACTCCATAATTAAATACAAAAATCCTAATGCATTTCGCCTTCGAGGCTTTTAAACAAAATTTATATAGCGCAATTTTTGCCAGGTTGCCATTCATATATCGATAACAACGAAAAAGTTGCTATTTTTATGTTCTAATAACTATGTTTCTTTTCTTGCGCTTCGATCATTTTTGACACTACAAGGGCCCATTCGGGTTCAACAATAATAGGTTCTTTACATGTGGAACCCGGATGCGTCCGTGTAGTTTACAACACAAGAACCGGTTGGGCCGCTAGATGTCGAGGGACTTGCCAACCGCAGTGTACATTCAAACTCTGATCATTCGCGAATCAGTTGGAAACGTACCCGTATAAGGACATATTGTTTGGCGTACCATGGCAGTTAAGGAGTTGGGAGCATTTTCTCATATACTAGTACTTATTAAACACGCCCCGTATTGTCACATGGAGAAAACTTCAACTTCTTCTACTTCTTCAACTTCAACTTCAACATCAATATCTTATTTGACGAAAACATTTGTAGCATGTTTATTGCCAATACAATATTAAATTTTACCAAAAAGAGAATATTAAGTCAGAAACATATATATAAATGAACATGTTCAAATAGACCAAAAAAGATGAATATATACAGGTATGCAAACAATCACATCAGGTAAATAAATAAAGCGGACGAGTTGCGATATAGGTGTTTCATGTCTTTGGTAGCATTGACAGATTTTAATGAAATAGTTCAGAGTATGTTATTGTATATTAACCGAACCCAATCGACACAAAATTCATCTGTAAAAAATTCGTTTAATATAAAAAGTTATAATCGGGAAATATTTCATCGATAAGTTCAAATAACAGAATGTCTACCCTCGGTAGAGTTACTTGAACAAAACGTGTTTTTTGGGAAATACGATAAAAGTATTAAACGATTCATTGTGAATATTAGGAAATGCTAATCAGTATTTATTTCACACTCCCAAAATTCTAGTTCGATAGTACATAATGCCTTATGGGAATATAGAACGAGAAATATTTTAATTCACTTAAAGGTCTAAACAATATAGGAAGGGCACAGCAACTATGAGAACGGCAATTGTTTAATGTCGAGTTAAAAAGGCTGCAGAACTACGCTGTCAGGGCATGATAGAGTCTATTATGTGTTGCAAATTATGAACGCAATCTTCTACTGGAACTTTTCTGGAATGCGTAACAAAGGAGATTGTACCCCGTGTAAATGTAACAGTAGCAAGACAACTCTCACACTGTGTTACGATTTCAATCATGTGTGGTATGGAATGTGGATGGTCGTTCTATGTCTGTATCTTGCCTGGTAGGCTAGGTCTTGCCGCCGTTACTGTATGGCTTCGAGTTGTCTATGTTTTGGATATGTGAATGGTACGTTCTGTGTTTGTCTCTTGCGCGGGTGGCTAGGCGATGCCGTCGTTTCTGTATATGTATAGTAATTCTATCGAACTGTATGTGCATGTACAGTGTGTGTAATACAAAATAGTTCTTGCTTACATAATAGTTCTTTGAGCCAGAGTAATATGTGCATGTTTATTTTTAATCTCACAACCGAACACAAGTGTATTCTACGTACATGTAGGTCTTTGAATCGAGTGTCTTCTTATCATCTATATCAAACTGAACGTTTAATTATATTTACAAGTATGTTTTAACTCTTAATATCGTTGTACAGTTTTATTTGAGAATTGGCATTTCTATTCAGTATGTTGATAGATCTCAGTCCGTTAACTGGTTGATAATATTGCACCACATGATCAGGTCAACTGCTCACTCAATTATGACTGAAAACATGCTGAAACTGTTAAACTGAAGGAGGTAACTTAGACAATGGAGCTTGAAGGCTTCTTCTGACAATAAATGCGAAAAAGTTTACTCACGTGATGAATTCCACATCAACCAGTATTGAACCACGTCTAATGGGGAAACAAAAACGTCAGAAAACACGGTCATTTGTCATTATTATGTTTTGTTGATGGGACCAATCAGAGAGTAACTCCGGATTTCAATTTCAGGTTCATCGGAAACATATTATTTTGTTATATTTGTTGAGGAAAGAAACATGTTTAACGCTTCGTTAGATATACGTTAGATGTTATATCAGGGGTGGCAGCAGAGCCAAATTAAAACACCTGAAAATCATATACGTCTCACCCTTTTTACCAAACAAGAGGCTGTTGAGATATTTTCATCAAATAACTTTTATTTTGATCAGAGAAACTCATTTAGGATAGATAAGTCCAAAATTCTGGATAAATCAGGAATATGGTCGCCCCTGATGTACATTATTTCTAATACTTTTTTCGAACTCGCGTCACTGTCGTTCTTTGACATTCGACCCTTCTTTGAGTTGACGTATCCGGTTTTCGTATAGTGTTTTCTACTTTATTCATATGTATCTGTAGCTCTCGACTTTGTGTATTTCGAGTTTATATTCATGATACGTATCTTTCGACTTTGTGTACTTCGAGATTGTATTAATTCGTCAATTACAAACCATTCCTGAAAGTATCCATCGACACGAGGGTATGGCAGGCCAAGCCACTTTATCTATTACAGTTGTGCAGCCACCAAACATGGCTGATACTGGTAAGTAGTTATATATATCGCTGGCTTAGAATTAAAAGGTCGTAAGTGCTTACGACCGCATAAGACCCATACATTTTTTAAATCTGCATCTCAAGGCGCTTCGGAACAGGTCATGTTGACCAAACTGAAGTTGTAAAAGCTTGTCTTTCCATAAGTAAAAAGCTGTTTCTTGTTGTCTCAAAATAGCGTTTTTGTACTTGTAAACAAGCATCTTCTTAGCCGCGATTGATCGTTCTCTGGGAATGACAGCGTAGTATAGTCATGACGTCATCAGATTGTTTACATATTTTCCGAGAATTTAAATATGTTTTCAAGGTATTATTATAGGTTCTGGTTTATACAGTCATCCTTTTAAGTCTGACGTCACTATTGATAGCATTCAATCCTTTCTATTAGCACAATAAACAGCCGCGAGTTACGACTTTAATTTTCAAAATAGAATAATACAACATGAGATATTTTTGTCTGTAGATTACGCTGTCTGGTCTTTTGACACTGTCTTACAAGTGTAGGGGTCAGTGGCAATTGCTGTCCAAAGAGCAATTATGATGTTGTCCAAGGGAAAGCAGATTTGAAGCGATTTTAGTGAATTGAATGCGTAGGATGGTAGTATGAAAGCTAAATACGTCACAGTGTGTCTTTATATGTACAGGATTGTCTTATTGTGCTTCCTGTCCCCGACACACTGTCGAACAAACCTTAGACATCTGTCTCAAAGCATTAAACACGCACCAAGCCTATGCATACGTTTAAATACATCCCATAAACATACATTTCCCTAAGAATTAGAATATATCATCTCAAAAGCATGAGCACACACACCTCCACATCATTCTTAAGTATTAGCATATACCATCTATTAATTATCCCTCAATTACGGCATGTGTGCACATAGGCATACACCATCTCTAGGCGCAAGCCATAAGCACACATCTCTAAGCAATAGCAAATATTGTCCCTATTCATTTATATATAGCATCATTAAGCATAAGCACCCAAATACCGACTCTTGTCGTTAATATATACCATCATTAAGCATAAGCACACATCTCCAAGCAATAGCAAATATTGTCCCTATTCATTTATATATAGCATCATTAAGCATAAGCACCCAAATACCGACTCTTGTCGTTAATATATACCATCATTAAGCATAAGCACACATCTCTAAGCAATAGCAAATATTGTCCCTATTCATTTATATATAGCATCATTAAGCATAAGCACCCAAATACCGACTCTTGTCGTTAATATATACCATCATTAAGCATAAGCACACATCTCTAAGCAATAGCAAATATTGTCCCTATTCATTTATATATAGCATCATTAAGCATAAGCACCCAAATACCGACTCTTGTCGTTAATATATACCATCATTAAGCATAAGCACACATATCTAAGCAATACCAAATACCGACCCTTGTCGTTAATATATAGCATCATTAAGCATAAGCACACATATCTAAGCAATAGCAAATACCGACCCTTGTCGTTAATATATAGCATCATTAAGCATAAGCACACATATCTAAGCAATAGTAAATACCGACTCTTGTCGTTAATATATAGCATCATTAAGCATAAGCACACATATCTAAGCAATAGTAAATACCGACTCTTGTCGTTAATATATAGCATCATTAAGCATAAGCACACATATCTAAGCAATAGCAAATACCGACCCTTGTCGTTAATATATAGCATCATTAAGCATAAGCACACATATCTAAGCAATAGTAAATACCGACTCTTGTCGTTAATATATAGCATCATTAAGCATAAGCACACATATCTAAGCAATAGCAAATACCGACCCTTGTCGTTAATATATAGCATCATTAAGCATAAGCACACATATCTAAGCAATAGCAAATACCGATCCTTGTCGTTAATATATAGCATCATTAAGCATAAGCACACATATCTAAGCAATAGTAAATACCGACTCTTGTCGTTAATATATAGCATCATTAAGCATAAGCACACATATCTAAGCAATAGTAAATACCGACTCTTGTCGTTAATATATAGCATCATTAAGCATAAGCACACATATCTAAGCAATAGCAAATACCGACTCTTGTCGTTAATATATAGCATCATTAAGCATAAGCATACAACCATACGCATTATTGCCCAGTGCAAGTGTACTTAAATATAGTCTCTATGCCACTTTAATAACACTGGCCATTTCAGACAGGGGGTTACTTTATACCGCTGACCACTGTTAGACTGTAATTTAAACAACTATTCAATAAATATATCTAGACCAACACAAGTTGGGCTAGTTAAGTGCTAGCTCCCTTCCCTGTTTGATTTCTATTATCTTTTTTAAACACAGGAATTTGTTAAGACGCGACACTGACAATGTTTTCCAAAACTAAGCAGATTAAATGCACTTGCTATTCCCACCTGCACTTGTAGAAGTAATAACAAAGATTTCTGCATAATTATCTTGACATACCAGTATGTCAAACATAGAAGAGAAAAAATGGATTGCAGAGAACTTAAAATTCCAAGTCAATATGCAAACGATTAAATTATGAAGATACAAATCGACAGCTCTAATTGCTGGAATGCATAAATAAATATACAAGGTGTGCCTAAAATGCCAAAAAATACACATCTCTAAGCAATAGCAAATATTGTCCCTATTCATTTATATATAGCATCATTAAGCATAAGCACACATATCTAAGCAATACCAAATACCGACTCTGTCGTTAATATATAGCATCATTAAGCATAAGCACACATATCTAAGCAATACCAAATACCGACTCTTGTCGTTAATATATAGCATCATTAAGCATAAGCACACATATCTAAGCAATAGCAAATACCGACTCTTGTCGTTAATATATAGCATCATTAAGCATAAGCACACATATCTAAGCAATAGCAAATACCGACTCTTGTCGTTAATATATACCATCATTAAGCATAAGCACACATATCTAAGCAATAGCAAATACCGACTCTTGTCGTTAATATATACCATCATTAAGCATAAGCACACATATCTAAGCAATAGCAAATACCGACTCTTGTCGTTAATATATACCATCATTAAGCATAAGCACACATATCTAAGCAATAGTAAATACCGACTCTTGTCGTTAATATATAGCATCATTAAGCATAAGCACACATATCTAAGCAATAGCAAATACCGACCCTTGTCGTTAATATATAGCATCATTAAGCATAAGCACACATATCTAAGCAATAGTAAATACCGACTCTTGTCGTTAATATATAGCATCATTAAGCATAAGCACACATATCTAAGCAATAGTAAATACCGACCCTTGTCGTTAATATATACCATCATTAAGCATAAGCACACATATCTAAGCAATAGCAAATACCGACCCTTGTCGTTAATATATAGCATCATTAAGCATAAGCACACATATCTAAGCAATAGTAAATACCGACTCTTGTCGTTAATATATAGCATCATTAAGCATAAGCACACATATCTAAGCAATAGCAAATACCGACTCTTGTCGTTAATATATACCATCATTAAGCATAAGCACACATATCTAAGCAATACCAAATACCGACTCTTGTCGTTAATATATAGCATCATTAAGCATAAGCACACATATCTAAGCAATAGCAAATACCGACTCTATTATCTTTTTTAAACACAGGAATTTGTTAAGACGCGACACTGACAATGTTTTCCAAAACTAAGCAGATTAAATGCACTTGCTATTCCCACCTGCACTTGTAGAAGTAATAACAAAGATTTCTGCATAATTATCTTGACATACCAGTATGTCAAACATAGAAGAGAAAAAATGGATTGCAGAGAACTTAAAATTCCAAGTCAATATGCAAACGATTAAATTATGAAGATACAAATCGACAGCTCTAATTGCTGGAATGCATAAATAAATATACAAGGTGTGCCTAAAATGCCAATTTTTGTGTTTTATCTTTTGTGAATTTGTTCAATCTTGAAGGGTGTGTGTTGTCAGGATGAGTGTGCACGTTATCTGTACTATCATTTATTCCAAGTCTTGTTTGGAATAAGATTTGTTAATATGTAGCAGTAAGCAAGAACTTGCAATGACCAATGTTGAAACGAAACCTAAGAAAGTGCCTAACTACGAGGCAATGCACAAATTCTATTTCAATTTAATATACTTTATGCTAACAATTTTGATTTTTTTGTGTTAAAGTGCCAACTCTGAAGATTCTTTCTAGAACAACCCCTCTATATCCTGACATGTACAGTACAACATTTGTAGAGTAAGACCCATTGGGAGCTGCATATCCTTTCCGCTACCACGATTTTTTTGGGGGGGGGGGGGGGTTATGAGAAATTCATATGGTCCCTATACCCCGTCCCTGGGACACTATTGACTTGCAGCACTGATAAAAACTCGATACACCCGGATGCTACACACCTACCCTAAACCGAAAGTAGAAAAAAATGTCAATATTTCGACTAAAGGTCACCGGAAATGACGATGTGACGGTGATCCTTGCGCGAAAAACTTTTTTTTTTTCTTAGCTTGACAGGCCTACTTTTTTGCCCCTTTAGGGCATTGTTCCTGACCCCTTTGTCTAGCCTTATATTCCTGCTATAGAAAAATAAAAACGTTTTGGCGCTAAATGTTAATGCAATTCCACAGGGAATCGTACCGCAATGGCGGGTAGGACCAGTAATTTCAGTTTTGTAAAATCTACGTTTAAAGCCCTCTTTAAATGGGTCTAGCGGGCCCAAAAACCTGTGCACGACCCTGGGCCCGTAATATCCTGTAGTCTGGGATGCCTGTGTACCCATGACGGCAACATTCCCGAATTTGGGCATTTAGGTCGAAAACTACGGAAGGCCGAAATGGCCATCTCGGCGAGTCTGCATAAGTACGCTATGGTAGCGGAAAGGATATATTGGCTTTTGTGTAGAGGTTATTGTTCTACAGAGGGCCGCTCTGGAGAGGTTGTACTGTAACTGAAGTTCACAACCTCTGCATCTTTATGGTAGAGTATCAGCTTGAAGTATGTCAGCTCAGGAGCTTGTTCAATGGCTAAGGAACAAAGAAGTAGTGGTAAACTAGTCTTCACGAATACTAACTGATGATGAATTCCGTCTTCTTGGAAAAGGGCTTAAATTCTGCCCGAAACCCAAACCTCATAATGTATAAGTTGTAGCTGATTTTTTTATTGAATTCCATGGCTAAGGTCATACATCCATGTACATCAGTGGTAACTTCCCAAACTAACAGGTGAAGATCGAATACGCTGGTGTATGAGAATGAGGCCACACCAATGACTACATAAAAATGGTTCAGTATTTCCAGGACAAAATCACAATAGCTTACCTAGAACACTAAGTCAGCTATCATAGAACAAGACTGTGTGCAATAAACGCTTATTATAAGCCCTGGTGGAAGCCTTGTCAATAAAAACTAGCTAAGTAAATCAGGGGCCATCAGTATGTTGAAATGTTGGATAGTGTTACATGGCTTAGACAATGTAAAGTGTTTATGATGGTTAACAAGTATGCCAATTTTGAAAACAATGCATTGATGGACTTACAAAATATTTAAGTTTCAACAACTTGACAGTTTTGGTTAACATTTTCGGACCGTTCTCTTGCATCAGTAGATGAGGCATAAAAAGAAACTAAGACTTATAAAATAACAAAAAATAACATACATCATCAATTTATTCACATATTTTTTACAAAGTTATTTACAAAATAATACAATGTATTTACAAACATAAAGTAAATAACAGAGGTAGAATACTAGATTCAAAAATAAACAAATACCAAGTGTGTTCTAATATAAAGCTGCGATATCATAATATATAAATATTAGGCCAGTTATAATTTTTGTCTTTTGTTTTACCACTATTTTTGCTGGTTAAAAAAATAATATGATCACAATATGTAAATGAAATGTGAACAGACAATATGTTTTTTTCTGAACCAAAGCAACTAACTTATATCATTTAATCATATTACATTGTTAATATTATATCAGAAGGTTTTTTGTATACTTAGTTACTTATGTGTGTCATCATGATTTAATTAAACTACATGTTTACATAATAGTATTATAAAAAGCATTGTCACCCACTTGTACCCCAATTCTGTTTACAAGTAGGTTTACACCAATTATGGTATCACATTTTTATTTTAATGTCCGCCATTCTATTGTTTTGGTGAAACTAAAAATAAATAAAATAACTGACCTCACACTGATTTAACAAATTAGCAAATGAATTGTTCTCTACGCTAGATATTTGCTCCAAGCTTAACAAATGCATGGTTTTGTTCATAAATATAAATTAGTTTGTTTTGTTGTCGTTGCGAATATAGTAAAAAAAATAAAAATAAAGTCTATATAATGCCATTGTTCAGCTAAAAAGTCGCTTTTTGTCTTTAATATACACATTGGTTTGGTTTAATTTATAAAAAACACACAAGGCCCAATGTGATATGAAAGAAGGAAAAGCATGGATTTATATTTCTAAGTAAGAGGATTGTATGGGGAGTAAGGTGCATGAAGGATGTTTCTGTTATACTGTCAAGGATCAGTTTAGAGTATTGTGCAAACAGAATATATTGAACCTGCAAACCTGTATATAAAGATAACGCAAAAAGACATTCCATTTAAAAACCTTAAGAGAAATTGAGGTATTCGGATGCATATGACCGGTATAAAAAAAATTTAAAACATTGATTTTGTCCGATGAGTGCAAATGACTTTAAATAGGTATATATCTACAGTGTATGCCACTGTAACACAATTATTGATGACAACATTTGTAATTGTGGCTCCAATAGTTCAACCGGAAACTTTTAAGTTGATAAGGAGAGAAAACTTGAATGAATCATAAGTGTATATAAAATGTTACAAAAGGCGTTTTCTTCTGATTGCTAATAGGCTTATAAGCGTACAGATGCCTCACAGTGGCATTATTATAAGCCTGACAAGCATTTGCTAGCATGCTACGATCGGTCAGCGTACTTATAATGCGATTGGGTCTTCTTGCAAGACTTTTGTTCACGCGAGAGGCTCATTCATGTTGTTTGGTTGGGCCTGGTGGTCGTTGTTCAAAGCATGTACCAGACATGAAATATAATTCTATTAGATTTTTACGTCCAGGGACTTTGCAAACCAATCAAGTCTGTCGGTCTAAATGGATGGTACGATCGCCATTCAACACCCCCATTGGACCCATTGCGCTTGCGTATAGGGACATTCGGACAAACTGAGGCTTCTGCTTCTTGCTTTCAAGTGTAAACAACGTCTGGCGTATACTCGTAGTAGCATCAATAATATCCATGCAGTATTTTTCAACAGTTAAAGTTACATATTAATGACATGAACATGTTTGTGTTCTAGCGCTGTATCGGCAAATCAGCATTGAGGGGTCATAGCCTACTATGGGATACTGGAGACCACCAAGATCCTAAAAATGGTGTATGTACTGGCTTCAGCGCAAAAGTCATCTGGGCATAACCCTTACATCCGACTTTCAGATTAAGCAGAGTTGCGTGATGTCCTCTTAGTTTTCTCAATGAATAGTGACTGTCGTGTGAGGAAACAACCAAGTGTGCCAGTAGAGGAATGCAGGATCTTCATGTAAACACCGAAAGATCTCGACTTCGCCGATGATTTCCCTCTTCTAGCACAGCTCCACCAACACATTCAAGCCAACACAAAGAAGCTGGATTGACCTAGCTAAGATATTGGGATAAACAACAACATCAGAAAAACAAAGTTATGAAGATAACTCTCATACTGATAACCAATCACAATAAAGGACAGTGCCATATAGGGAGTGAGAGAAACAAAGTCACCAGCGGTGGAAACCCAGGATATCAAAAGTCGGTGGAATATTAGTAGCATTGCAGGGTGATTGGAAATCATCAGTTAATTATCAAGACCAACGTACCGACAGTGATACTGTATGGTTTCGAGTCTTAGAAGGTTACACAGGCTATAAGCAACCCTTCACTACAGAACGAAAATATGACTTGAGATTAAGCGAATAATGTAGAAATGGATTAGCCAAGTACATTTGTACTATGTTTGAAAGGAAACAGCCATTCCCAAGAGTTGCAATACGATGGACTCCAGTATGAAGAAGGAGAAGAGGTAGACACAAGGTAACTTGGAGAAGATCAGAAGATGAAGATGGGGGATTGGGCCTGGGGACAAGTACAGACATTGGCGAAGGACAGACAACATTGGGGATCTCTGGTGGCAGCCCTATGCGCAAATCAGCGCGATGATGATTACAATATCAATAAAACAGATTCAGGATGTCTGATATTGAATGGGGTTTTGTGACATTTTGTGATACCGTGCTCTCTTTGTACGTAAAACTAATACATGTAGTTTCAACATTAGACCTTTTCGATTTGACTGTTTCATGGAGCATGTTTTAACCTGATTCCCGTCCCTAATATTACAGTAGTAGTGGTGCAGCAGCACTAAAACATTAGGTTCGGAACTCGGACAATAAACCTGCTCAACGAAACAGCACAGTCGGAAACGCCTTATTGAGAATAGATGCAACAATATTGCATTAATTTTAGTTCACACACATGATTAATTTTAATAATATTTTATGATCATATTTCAATATGGAAAGAGACCCTGGTCAAATGATGAGTAGTATACATCTTCGAGTCATAAATTACATATTCAATATTACAAGGGATTCTCATAATTATGGTAAAACGACTCAACTTATTAGAATAGTCTGGGTTAAAGTGACACCTTATTCAACAGTAAAAGATGTGTATGACACGACTGAAACCACAAACTCCAGTCGATAACAGATTTGGCTGTATATATATGACAAAATAAAGCAGTGCTTATATATATAACATCAAATAGAGAGGCAGCACTGTCCAGCTATTCGATCCCAAAGCCACATGGTTTCAAATTATCTGAGTGTACCCTACATAGAATTTTCTGAGTGTACTCTATATAATTGTATATATAAGGTTGTGCAGTGGTCATGTTAAGCCACAACGGATATGACGTTAAAGGAACTGGTATCCGTCTGTAGAAAAACTTGGTTCAAGTACCAGCTTTCGTAACGTCATATCTGTTGCGGTTACACAAATCATAGCCGCTGCACAACCTTCTCTATCTATATATGGTACACTCAGATAATGCTATATAGGGTATACTCAGATAGTTTGAAACCATGTACCTATGTTCAATTCGCAAAGGGACTAGTCTACGCGATTTGCTAAATAAAAAAATAAAAATAAGTGGGCCGCCTAAAATAACTTTTGAACTGTTCTGGGATAACATGTACATTTGTATTGCATGATGTGGATCGTTTATCACAGGTTCTATCCAACACAATGCAGGTTTTGAATATTAAAGGGACTGCCTCACATACCGGTGTATTGCAAAAATTAAATAAAATTTTCAAATATTCGCGTAATTTTTGTATAGTTGCCTGTATATCACATAAACAACCACACTGACATATAAAATAACTTTAGAAACTTCGGCATTTTGTAGTTATTTAGTATTTTACATAAAAAATTCTATAGGGTATTAATACCCTATAGAATTAGCACTAATATTGCCTGAAATTTGTTCGCATTTGATGAAAACGAATCGAAAATCCAAATACCTCACTGATTTTTACGCTGTAGTTTGTTGATGTTACCGTACGATCACGTGTGAATAACATAATTCACAAAGCATGTTGGAAGGAAATTTAGCGCTTTTTTTCAAGAAAAAAATACTCGGTGGGCAGTATCGAGAGTGGTTAAAATTGTTTATTTGCACCAAACCTTTCATAAAGCAACCGTCAGTGGCTTTCTATTACATTACATCAATACTTGGTTAGGTTGGAAAATCAAGATATACAATAATTTTAGCACAATCTGCGAGGCAGCACCTTTAACTCACGTTTACTCCCTTTTGTGTGTTCCTTTTTGTGAATTTCGCGCTCTCTGTTTGGGTTGAGTGGTTCCTTCCCTGACTTTTAGTATAAACGAGGGATAATCCACATAGAACGAGAAAATGCTTATAACTTTGCTATTACATGTTATTTTCTAACAATATTTTATGTGGTGACTAAAACATATATAAGTCGAAAACATGCGAAATATTTTTTAGATATATCGAACATTAAATTGTTTGGAACATTTTTGCCGACATATGAAACCGATAGGCGGGCAACGTCATTTTTTAACGTCATTCAGAATTTAACTATGAAATTTTAACGATCACATTCCTTAGGTCCTACTGTATTTTTTTTTAAAGTCAGATTATCCTCCTTCAAAATGTATACGTCTTCACCAATGCGATACCAAGTTGAAAAAGACGCAGAATAGTCATCCTTTGGAATTTCGTTCAGAACATCCAATATTTTCGTGCTTAGTTCTGACGTCGACGTCACGTTGTGCCTACGTTGTGTTAGATCACCAGCCTTTTTCAAGACCATTTTAATGTGTTATAATGTACATAAATCGTACCTTTTGACAAGACATGATCACGAAATGATTACTGAATAGCAGGCACAATTTTATTATTACTTCTTTTCTTCAAAACTAAATATTCTAATGATAATCGTTTGTCGTCGGTTATTTTGCTATCACGGTACGATAACACGTGCGTGATGTAACGAATGGCAACACAACCCGTGTATGACGTCACCATCAGTACAGCTAGTCTTAAGTGTCCCCAAGTACCAATTTTCATCACATTGCTATCGCGGCTTACATGAAAGCTGTGACGGTTTGAATATGCGCGAAAACGGTGAAAAATCCACAAAATGCCCCGCCTAGACGTATCAAGGGTTACCTTAGCAACCATAGATTTTAGCATGGTGATATTGATATCGTG
The DNA here is from genome assembly GCA_947247005.1 of Spisula solida. Taxonomy (NCBI): domain Eukaryota; kingdom Metazoa; phylum Mollusca; class Bivalvia; order Venerida; family Mactridae; genus Spisula; species Spisula solida. The sequence goes on along the minus strand of OX365944.1, from coordinate 56,726,410 downwards.
GAAATTCAGGGAAACATTGCTAATGTATGTTATTACTTCCAGCTAAAGTTTGAGTACAATCTAAACTATCATAAGAAAATTAAAAGCATTTTCTCGTTATATATGGATCATCCTTCGTATATGCCTACTTCAACGACAGAACTCTGCTATTGTTTCAATTAGACATGTACGAGTACGCTGAAAGATCAAGGTGGATATTAATCATGTTAATTACTCCATGAAATGAATCACTCATTCTGTTTTCAAAAGGCTTTAAACACGCGTTGTACCTTGTGATATTCTGTCTTGGACTCTTGGTGGTCATCGTCAGTGACATCGGAGTGTCTTCCCGAAAGCAGTCTATAAAACGCGTTTCGTTTATTCAACTTCTTCAGGTTAAGTAAAAAATATATATGTAACGTTATATGTGAGACGTCATGGCGTCACCAGCAATGACAAATTGAATGGAAAAATACGATCGTTCACAGCTGGTAATGTATTGTCGTCAGTGCAAATGTGGAAACTACATTCTAGTTAATAACTTATTCATAGTCATAGTCATGAAAAACACATCGTCACTATATACATGTATACAGTTACTATTTAGGAGGACAATATTGGGTCGGATTATCTATTCTGGTGACTCTTGTTATAAATAAGGACCGTGTTTGACCCCAAACTCAATGTCACTTAAATTTTACAATCAATTCTTTCAAAACAGACAAAGTTTGTCTAACTTTATCTCTCTTTAGGTGTTTTAGATCTTATTCCTACCTTAATACTTCTTGAACCCCGTTAGTTACTGCATGGTGAACGTTTGCTTAGAAGGGGGGGGGGGGGGGGTATTATATCTCTTTGTGGGTGATAAAATTGTTTTTTATTTAAAATAGACCAAGTTTATATGCTTTGTGGTTAGGCAAAGTGTTTCACTTCAATTCATGGAATTTTCTTTTCCCAACTACGATATTAAAACATATATAATTTTATCGGAGTTGAATTACATGGAGTTGAAAATACCAGTTCCATTTCCTGGATATTTCTCTTCGGTTTTTGTCTTTGATGGATCATTTTGCTGAAGATTTCAAGGATCACAAAAAAGTACTAGTAACAGAAAAAGACCAAATCTTTCCACAAGAAATCTTGAGCTGCAAATGTTTTAATTCCTGAAAATTCTCCATAGTGTTGTTTGATAACCCCAGAGACATCGACGAGGCACAAATGTGTTTCACACGATTATTGAAAAAAAAATTCTGAACCACGTGGTTGAACATAAAATTGCCGTGATGACCAAAACTTGAAAATGTATCGATAGAAAGTCATTGTATATATGGTTAAAAATATCAAAACTAAAATTGACTAAATAAGTATTTAAAACTCCATAATTTGATTAAAAACCCCAATGCATATCGCCTACAAGACTCTTAAACAAATATAGCGCTTATTTTGACAGGTTGCCATTGATATACATGTATCTACTACAGCGAAAGATTTGCTATTTTTGTGTTCCAATAATAATGTTTATTTTCTTGCGCTTCGATCATTTTTGACACTACAAGGGCCCATCCGGGTTCAACAATAATAGGTTCGTTACATGTGGAACCCGGATGGGTCCTTGTAGTTTACAACCAAAGAACCGCTGGGCCACTAGATGTCGATGGACTTCCAAATGCCAACCGCGTACGTTCAAACTCTGATCATTGGCGAATCAGTTGGAAACAAACGTACACGTATTTATAGAATAATACATGGCTGAGCAGTGCCATTGAGTGATAATCGCCCCGGTAGGTTGATAATTGCCAGAGGGCGCTAGCCCGAGGGCAATTATAATCTACCGGGGCGATTATCATTCAATGGCACTGCTCAGCCATTCATTGTTCTGTATAATATTTATGTTGTTGTTTTCAATAAAACTACTCATTTAAGAAAACATTTACAAGACATAACATGTTCCGTAATTGATCGACAAACCCATCGTCGTTTTAAAAATTGTCAAACTTGGATCTATTCGCGTAGATCTGTCTAGATCTAGTAAACACATATTTAATGTCTAAATTTTAGAAAATAAGTGTAGATTTAGATCCATCTGATCAAGTGTTGCATGTTTTAGTTGCATTCACAGATTTTTATGAAATAGTTCAGAGTATGTTATTGTATATTAACCGAACCCAATCGACTCAAAATTCATCTGTGAAAACAAACTCGTTTAATATAAAAAATGTTATAATCGGGAAATATTTCATCGATAAGTTCAAATAACAGAATGTCTACCCTCGAGAATAACTTGAACAAAATGTGTTTTTTGGGAAATACGATAAAAGTATAAAACGATTCATTGTGAATATCTGGAAATGTCAATCAGTATTTATTTCACACTCCCAAAATTCTAGTTCGATAGTTCATAATGCCTAGTGGGAATATAGAATGAGAAATATTTTAATTCACTTAAAGGTCTGAACAATATAGGAAGGGCACAGCAACTATGGGAATGGCAATTGTTTAATGTCGAGTTACAATGGCTGCAGAACTTCGCTGTCAGGGCATGGTAGATCTATTATATGTAGCAAATTATGAAAGCAATCATCTGTTGGAATTATTCAGACATCCATAACAGAGGAGATTGTACCCCGTGTAAATGTAACACTTACAAGACAACTCTCACACTGGGTTACGATTTCATCTAAAGATGTGTGGTATGAGACGGGAACGGTACGTTCTATGTCCGTCTCTTGTGTGGGTGGCTAGGTACTGCCGTCGTTTCTGAATGGCTTCGCGTTGTCTGTACATTGGGTATGTAGATGATACGTTATGTGTATGTCTCTTGTGTGGATGGCTATGGTACTGTCGTCGTTTCTGAATGGCTTCGCGTTGTCTTTACATTGGGTATGTAGATGGTACGTTCTGTGTATGTCTCTTGTCAGGATGGCTAGGTACTGTCGTCGTTTCTGAATGGCTTCGCGTTGTCTGTACATTGGGTATGTAGATGGTACGTTATGTGTATGTCTCTTGTTAGGATGGCTAGGTACTGCCGTCGTTTCTGAATGGCTTCGCGTTGTCTGTACATTGGTATGTAGATGGTACGTTCTGTGTATGTCTCTTGTTAGGATGGCTAGGTACTGTCGTCGTTTCTGAATGGCTTCGCGTTGTCTGTACATTGGGTATGTAGATGGTACGTTCTGTGTATGTCTCTTGTGTGGATGGCTAGGTACTGTCGTCGTTTCTGAATGGCTTCGCGTTGTCTGTACATTGGGTATGTAGATGGTACGTTCTGTGTATGTCTCTTGTGTGGGTGGCTAGGTACTGCCGTCGTTTCTGAATGGCTTCGAGTTGTCTGGACATTGGGTATGTAGATTGTACGTTCTAAGTTTGTCTCTTGTGTAGGTGGCTAGGTACTGCCGTCGTTACTGAATGGATTCGAGTTGTCTATGCATTGGGTATGTAGATGGTACGTTTTATGTATGTCTCTTGTGTGGATGGCTTGGCGATGCCGCCGTTTCTATATGTACAGTATTTAATACGAACTGTATGTACATGTACAGTGTGTAATACAAACGTTTGCTTACATAATTGGTGTTTGAGCCAGAGTAATATGTGCATGTTTATTTTTAATCTCCCAGCTGAAAACATGTGTATGCTACATACATGTAGCTCTTTGAATAGAGTGTCTTGTTATCATTTATATTAAAACTGAACACGTAAATATATTTGTATGTTTTAACTCTTTATACCGTTGTACAATTTTATTTGTGAAATCGGCATTTCTATTCAGTATGTTGATAGATCTCAGTCTGTTAACTGGTTGATTAAATTGCACCCCATGATCAGGTCAACTGCTCACTCAATTATGACTGAAAACATGCTGAAACTGAAACTGTTAAACTCAAGGAGGTAACTTAGACAATGGAGCTCGAAGGCTTCTTCTGACAATAAAGCCGTACAAGTTTACTCACGTGATGAATTCCACATCAACCAGTATTGAACCACGTCTAATGGGGAGACAAAATCGTCAGAAAACACGGTCATTTGTCATTATTATGTTCTGTTGATGGCACCAACCAGAGAGTAACTCCGGATTATTTCAAATTTCAGGTTAATCGGAAACATATTATTTTGTTATATTTTTTGAGAATAGAAACATGTTTAACGCGTCGTTTGATATATGGTTGATGTTATATCAGGGGTGGCAACAGAGCCAAATTCAAACACCTGAAAATCATATACGTCTCACCCTTTTTACCAAACAAGAGGCTGTTGAGATATTTTCATCAAATAACTTTTATTTTGACCAGAGAATCTCATTTAGGATAGATAAGTCCGAAATTCTGGATAAATCAGGAATATGGTCGCCCCTGATGTACATTATTTCTAATACTTTTTTCGAACTCGCGTCACTGTCGTACTTTGACATTCGATCCTTCTTTCAGTTGACGTATCCGGTTTTCGTATCGTGTTTTCTACTTTATTCATATGTGTCTGTAGCTCTCGACTTTGTGTATTTCGAGTATATTCATGATACGTATCTGTCGACTTTGTGTACTTCGAGGTTTTATTAATTCGTCAATTACAAACCTTTCCTGAAAGTATCCATCGACACGAGGGTATGGCAGGCCAAGCCACTTTATCTATTACAGTTGTGCAGCCACCAAACATGGCTGATACTGGTAAGTAGTTATATATATCGCTGGCTTAGAATTAAAAGGTCGTAAGTGCTTACGACCGCATAAGACCCATACATTTTTTAAATCTGCATCTCAAGGCGCTTCGGAACAGGTCATGTTGACCAAACTGAAGTTGTAAAAGCTTGTCTTTCCATAAGTAAAGAGCTGTTTCTTGTTGTCTCAAAATAGCGTTTTTGTACTTGTAAACAAGCATCTTCTTAGCCGCGATTTATCGTTCTCTGGGAATGACAGCGTAGTATAGTCATGACGTCATCAGATTGTTTACATATTTTCCGAGAATATAAATATGTTTTCAAGGTATTATTATAGGTTCTGGTTTATACAGTCATCCTTTTAAATCTGACGTCACTATTGATAGCATTCAATCCTTTCTATTAGCACAATAAACAGCCGCGAGTTACGACTTTAATTTTCAAAATAGAATAATACAACACGAGATATTTTTGTCTGTAGATTACGCTGTCTGGTCTTTTGACACTGTCTTACAAGTGTAGGGGTCAGTGGCAATTGCTGTCCAAAGAACAATTATGATGTTGTCCAAGGGAAAGCAGATTTGAAGCGATTTTAGTGAATTGAATGCGTAGGATGGTAGTATGAAAGCTAAATACGTCACAGTGTGTCTTTATATGTACATGATTGTCTTATTGTGCTTCCTGTCCCCGACACACTGTCGAACAAACCTTAGACATCTGTCTCAAAGCATTAAACAAGCATCAAGCCTATGCATACGTATAAATACATCCCATAAGTATGCATTTCCCTAAGAATTAGAATATATCATCTCAAAAGCATGAGCACACCCACCTCTACATCATCCTTAAGTATTAGCATATACCATCTATTAATTCACCCTCAATTACGGCATGTGTGCACATAGGCATACACCATCTCTATGTGCAAGCCATAAGCACACATCTCTAAGCAATAGCAAATACTGTCCCTATTCATTGATATATACCATCATTAAGCATAAGCACACATCTCTAAGCAATACCAAATACCGACCCTTGTCGTTAATATATAGCATCATTAAGCATAAGCATACAACCATACGTATTATTGCCAAGTACAAGTGTAATTAAATGTAGTCTCTAGGTTTTAATAACACTGACAATTTCTAAAAGGTGGTAACTATATACAGCTGACCACTGTTAGACTGTTATTCAAACAACTATTCAATAAGTATAGCTAGACCAACACAAGTTGGGCTTATTAAGTGCTAGCTCCCTTCCCTGTCCAATTTATATTATCTTTTTTAAACACAGAATTTGTTAAGACGTGACACTGACCATGTTTTCCAAAACTAAGCAGATTAAATGCACTTGCTATTTCCCCCTGCACTTGTTGAAGTTATAACAAAGATTTCTGCATAATTATCTTAACATACCAGTACGTCAAACATAGAAGAGAAAAACTGGATTGTTGAGAACTTAAAATTCCAAGTCAATATGCAAACGATTAAATTATCAAGATACAAATCGACAGCTCTAATTGCTGGAATGCATAAATAAATATACAAGGTGTGCCTAAAATGCCAATTTTTGTGTTTTATCTTTTGTGAATTTGTTCAATATTGAAGGGTGTGTATTGTCAGGATGAGTGTGCACGTTATCTGTACTATCATTGATTCCAAGTCTTGTTTGGTATAAGATTTGTTAATCTGTAGCAGTAAGCAAGAACTTGCAATGATCAATGTTGAAACGAAATCTAAGAAAGTACCGAACTACAAGACAATGCAAAACTTTCGTTTTCAATGTTATATAATTCATGCTAATAATTTTGAATTTTTGTATTAAAGTGCAACTTCTCTAGAGATTCTGTCTTGAGCAACCACTCTACAGAATGACATGTACAGCACCCATTGGGAGCTGTAAATATTGGCCATTGTGTCGAGGTTACTGCCATATCAGCTTGAAGAACATGTGTATGTCAGCTCTGGTGTTTGTTCCATGGTCAGGGTCATACATCCTTGTACATCAGTAGTTAGTTCCAAGACAAACGTGTGAAGATCGAATACCCTAGTGTTTGAGAATAAGATGTTTATGATGGTAAACAGGTATGCCAAGTTTGAAAACAATGCAAAGATGGACTTACAAAATATTTAAGTTTCAACAACTTGACAGTTTTGGTTAACATTTTCGGACCGTTCTCTTGCATCAGTAGATGAGGCATAAAAAGAAACTAAGACTTATAAAATAACAAAAAATAACATACATCATCAATTTATTCACATATTTTTTACAAAGTTATTTACAAAATAATACAATCTATTTACAAACATGAAGCTAATAATAGAGGTAGAATACTAGATTCAAAAATAAACGAATGCCAATAGTGTTCTAATATAAAGCTGCGATAACATAATATATATATATATTAGGCCAGTTATAATTTTTGTCTTTTGTTTTACCCACGAGTCTACCACTATTTTTGCTGGTTAAAAAATAATATGATAACAATATTTAAATGAAATGTAAAGAGACAGTATGTTTTTCTGAACCAAAACAACTAACTTATATCATTTAATCATAGTACATTGTCAATATCATACAAGAATGTTATTTGTAAACTTAGTTCCTTATGTGTGTCATCATAATTTAATTAAATTACATATAATAGTATTATAATAAGCATCGTCACCAATTTGTTCCCCGATTCTGTATACTAGTACGTTTACACCCAGTATGCTATCATCATTATTTTTTAATGTCTGTCATTCTATTGTTTTGGTAAAACTAAAAATAAATAAAATAACTGACCTCACACTGATTTAACTCCAAACACATCAGCAAATGAATTGTTCTCTACGCTAGATATTTGCTCCAAGCTTAACACATGCATGTTTTTGTTCATAAATATAAATGAGTTTTTTTTTGTTGTTGTTGCGAATATAGTAAAATAAAATAAAAGTATAAAAGTTTATATAATGCCATTTTCAAGCTAAAGTCGCTTTTTGCCTTTAATACACACATTTGTTTCGTTTAATTCATAAAAACATACAGGGCCTAAGGGGATATGAAAGAAGGAAAAACCATGGGTTTTATATTTCTAAGTAAAGAGGGTTGTACGGGGTGTAAGGGGTATGAATACAGGAAAAGGGTATTCGCGTTGTATTGTTCAGGGAAATGTGCAAATCTGTATAGAAAGAAACTGCTAATAGACATTCTATTTAAAATCCTTAGAGAAATTTAGGGATTCAGATTTTGTTCTAAATTTGTAGCATTAGCTGAACCTTTTTATAATTACCAACGCCAAATGAAAACAAAATATAAAGCGAAAACCTCTCATTACAGTGATTTCATTTCTGTACACACCTCAACTAGCAGTTGTATTTCTAGTAATTATGAAACGTACTGTACAATCACCATGAAGTAACATGTATCTTGTCATCAATTGACACAGTCAAAAAGAGCTATCAGCCTTCTAACACTTTTATGTATTTCATCGGTGTGGATAGCTCCTTTTGCCTGTACATGCACAATGTATTACTGTGGTCAGAATGCTACTATTCTTTGTACCTAATTCATTAAATTATCACAAAATACAAGTTTGTGTTACAAATGTAAGGATGGCAGAGTGTATTAGCGAATAGAATACATTAATGACAAACAAACTCACTATAGTCTGTAGTCTGATTTTCCTGAAAGTGATGGTTTTTGTGGCGGCGATTACCGGTATACTAGTAATCTGATCGCTAGAATAAGTACCATAACATACACGCTTGATTAAATTGCTAAAATAAGACAGCATAATGTTCATCTGGAAATATTTTTAAAATCACCAAGGTAACGACAGAGGACAATAGAGAGTTACAGAAATAGTCAATCATGCATGATTTTATAGTAGGAATTTCTAATTGACACCACAGACAGTGGAGAATATCAATGACAATACATTGTAACAGGTGGGATTTGATCGGTGATAATATTGCGGACATGAATGTACTCAAATAGGCTGAGATACCATGTCAACAAAACTATATATAGTCCAAATACAGACGAAATTAACAAGTAAGACACACATACGATCAAAGCGTGACATGAGTGTGAAATATTGTATCAGAGCAGGTATTCACAAAGCATCTTAGTCAAAACTTGAGCTGCTCATATTTCCATCAATTTGAGGTATAATCCATGTTTTCTTATTGATTATAGTAGCCCTTCATGCAATACTTTAAATATATACAAAATATTAATCCATCTTGATTTTCTTGTATAGCTTACACACAATTTTAGGAAAATTCTCAGTTTTATGCTACATGGGTTCTCCTGAGGCTTAATGCCCAATCCTGAAACGAATTGTAAGCCTGCTTTGGTTGCCATAGCACACACCCCTACACCAAATCACAGTTCAATTATTGTTCAACTGCTTAAATTCTGCTTATGAAATTTTAAATGACCGTAACTTTGTAAAAACGATGTTTTTCATCAAATAACTTTTTATTTCTGCAGAAAAATGTGTTCTTTCTAATGCAGCAATTTCCGCTGATTTCCGGATCATTGCGGAACTGTAGGACACCTGATGCTAAGATTCCTAGTGAATACCACCCCAGATGTATCAAGCTTTATAATGACAATAACCGCTAATATTCCTACATCAGAAATTACATTTATAAGTAGAACAAATTTAACAGACTTAATCATTACAAACTTCGATGGACAACCCTAGTCATAGTACTTCATTATCCTGTTATTTGCATAGTTAAAAGTTATAACATTCACTGATATTTCTCTGCAAATCTTTAACACTAACAACTCCGCTTAAACAAATTTGTAACCTTTTATTTGAATTAAATTAAGATGTGAAGCTTAAATTTACATGTTTGATAAAATGATCGGAACTATTTATAAACAAGAAGCTCGCATAACACAACATATATGGCAAGCAAGATATAGAACAAGTATAAATCGATTATTCAGGTCAGTCACTTGTTTACATAACATTGTGTACATAAACATTGCAATTTATCTTCTAAATGTCCTTACTTTAATCAATATTATGTGTATTAGTATGTAGATTTGTGAATAAGGTATTGGTTTTCACAGTACTTTTTCTCCAATTAAAATGTTTAAAACAATAAAAATATAAAGTTATGGTATTGCAATGTTTGTACACAAGTGAATGACCTGAACAAATGGACTAAACAAACGTTTTCTGGTTACCTGATTGTATACAGTGTATTAGCACATACTGACAAATAAATACACTAACAAGTATCTATATACAACAACTACAAAACAAGATGCGCCATCCACTTTATCCCTTGTTCAAGTGCTATAACTTTACTTTCCCTAGGTTTAGAGGAAAGCGTACCCCAAACAGCAATACTACATATGCTGTTATACATTCCTCTAACGTTTGAAGACTGGAGAGTTCAGGTAAAAAGAATGGCACTCATTTTATAATAGAACAGACAATGGTCAATCTAAATGTTTATAACTGCTGAGCATAACCTTTATTGGCCAGTCAGCTTTCTGCTGAAACATTATAGTCCCCCCCTCCTTGCTCAATTGCATTAGTGCCAAAGCAAATGCCAAGCATAGCTTTTATTTGCAAGTCAGCTTTCTGCTGAAATATGGCAGGCATATGAGTGTCTCCATCCGTATTTGGACCCAGGTCGCCAGATTAGACAGCAAGCGCACTAACCATTGAGTAATGGAGGCACACTGTATAATGTCATACACTGTCTATGTCTTCTCTAATAAGTTTTCAATCCAAAAATATGTTTTTTAAACTTTTAAATTTAAAAAGAAAGAAGCTGTATCTACTTCATTAATTTTTCAAGTTCTATTATAATGAATGAATGTTACTCATAACTAGCTGTACAAGTCACTAAATGCATTTATAAAAATTAACTTACGACAGCATTGATAAAACTTAAGACAAATTATTCACTTGATTCCATACAGACTTCAATAACTCAGCCACTATATATGGGTGTCTTACAATGTCACATTAAGAATGTCATCACAATAAATGATGTGTGACATTTTTTTTATTGTTTCCCAAAATGCAATATTTCCTAAGTATTTTAATACACAACAAGTTACAGATTTATATTGTGATAAAACTTTAAACCTCCAGTTTCTCTAATATCTAAATTGAGCCAAAATGATCACATTTTGATACTGCGCTCTAACAGACACAAACATTCATATTTACAATATGATTTGTCCTACATCAAGGCCATTAGAAAATTATTGCTACGGTATCCATTTCTTACTAAAAAGTGGGAGTATTTGTGTTTCCTGAGTGGCATTATAATTAGGGGGCAGGGGAGGATAAGCTAAGAATTTATTCTGGCCTTAGAGAAAAAGATGAAAGAAAATAACTAAGTAATTCTTTGAAAAGTCGAGCTAAAAATTAAATTAACCCGACGTGGCTAAAATGACAAGCAGTTTAATAAACAAACTTCTTTTTTTAATTCTAAAATGATCTCCAATGGGATTCCGGTTACCAATCCTAGAAACACTTCACCTTACCAAGAATGATCAATAGAGGGTTTATAAATGAATTAAGTTTTCTTGGCATCGGGGGTTATAATAAAAAGTAACAATGACGGTCCAGAACTACGCAGATGGGTTTTTGATACAAAAATGCATGTCTTCCACAAAGGGTCATAGCTTTGGCAAAACTCTTCTGACTTGTGCCCAACTAGACTTTGTAGCAACCATTCATGTGAAGTTTCATTGAAATTACAGCTAGTGGTTAAGGAGAACAAGCGTATTCTGTATTCATTGACATGTAGAAATGGAATATAAGCATAAAACCGGGTATAGACTTACACACACACATATAATTTCTCCGTTTAAACATTGAACATAAAACACATTAAAAATTTAATACACATATTTTATATCTGTCAGAAAATTGTAAAATATCATGCATATTTGATAAGCATGAAGTATGAAAAATGAGAAATCATTCCATACGTTTGAATGATTACTGCATGTAACGAAATCTGGACGTAACACAAACAATGTCAAATGTATCTGTACACAGTTTTAATACATAATATGTCAGGTGGGATATTAACAATACTATCCAGCCTACAACTGAATCAATTATTTATCTAATTAATCAATTTATAAACTCACTGCTAATGTATTACACAAGAGTCAATTTACATTGCTGAACTTTGATGAAGAACACTCACAGAATAGAAATATTGGTTGATTTTATTGGGGTTTTACATCATTTTTAAACAGTTTCAGTCATATATCATATGGCAGCATTTTAACCTTACCAGTTTTCCTGAAATTAATTTTCAACCTGTACCAACTAGCTCATCGAACAATGACCTGCCAGGAGTCAGTCACAGCTAGTTAGTCAGGTTTTCAATTTCAAGTCAGCACTTTTTTGCCGAAGGTAAATTCATCCTGATCTAAATCATTAATAAGTGGACATTCGATACCATAAACAGACTCCATGTAGCAGTATCCAAATGAAAACTCAATACATCTAATTTGCAAACCAATTAATTATTCAGCAATTTGAACCATACTGTATGCTATTATATCTTTTTGTAGTGAAGTAATTTGATCATGTTTTTTATAACAGAGCAGTTATAGCTATAATTCACAGAATGAAATATAAAGCTGAATGTGAGTGGCAGTATATGCAAACAATTAATGAAAATGGTAAATATGAAACATTTTTTTCCATATGTTACAAAGGCCATTGTACATGAATTCCAATACAACCATCCTCTCCCAGCTATTATCTTACCTTTGTTTTGTTTTTGCTGAAATAGCCTTAACGCTTTAACAGTTTTCAACAATAAATTCACCAAATTGCGTGAAGTGCAGGCCAAAATTTCTTAACTTTTAATAATGATCTTTCCAAAATACACTCGACAGATTAATGTTTTTAAAATTATAACTGACATGTATCTTACACCATGGACCTGGGGCTAAATGATACATATCTGAATTCAACAGCTCTTTATCAAGTTTTGTTTGTACTGGTCATGTACTGATCAGGTATAAAATGTAAAAGCTGCCATTTTTACTTAACCATGATAAAACCTATTTAATATTCATAAATATATATATAAATATCATCATTATATCTGGTTCAATTGTGCTTGCTATACAGTGTTATTCTATATTGAGTCTAAACAAAACAATACAGTTTATATGGTTCCATGGAAGCAATGAATTCACTAGCAATCAAATGAAATTTAACATGATTCATTAAAACAATGTATTAAGATGGCTGTAGTATACAACAATATTTTGCACGGAAGAATTAAGAATCCCTTAGTGCTTAAATTATGCCATGAGTTCTAGTAACCATAAACTCTTAAGATAGCATGTTCTACCTTCAGATTCAAACTTAATTACAGGTATATTTAAAACAAAGTTTAAAACAAAAGTACTTTTCCACCATCATGTTAAATGTATATTAGGAGATAATGCAAAATGTATATTATGAGATAATGCAAATTTTCTAAATTCAGGCAGATTATTCACAGGCCATTTCTTAGTATACCATACACTTGAATTCAAATAATATGCGACATCACCCTGCTTAGAATAGAATTTTCAGGGGACATCACCCTGCCTAGTATAGCATCATCAGAGGACAACATCCTGTCTAGAAAACTGTATAAATCCATAATAATAATATGCCAGAACATAAAGTCAGTGCAGATGACAATAGGTGACTTCCTGTGTTAGTATAAAAAATGAAAATCCTACACTGAGATCAATTCACCAAACTCAAAGACAACAATTATAAAATTAATATAGCACCAATCTAAACTGTTACATCAGTGTAAAAAATACAAAAGAACCGCAAACATTGGGTAAAAAATCTGGTAAAAACTTCTTAAAACAAACATGTGCCAAAACATAGAAAGTAAGAGTACAAAAATGGTTAAAATATGGGTTTTCAAGGCCATTCAGAATCAAAGGTGGGACAGTATTAAGCGTGTAAAAGAAGCCATCAGAAAAATGCCATTTTATCAAATATCGTTCAAGTAAAATTGAAATGTTAAAACAAAATGTTATCATATTTGTAATTTTGCCAGAACAGATAAAGATTCATGTACTTTTTCAAAAACACATGTGCACTTAAGAAGGGCCAAACATAAATTGTATAATACACCTCTCTAAAGTGGCTGGGCACAATAATGCACCATTTAATTTGCAAAAATATATTTTATGCCATACTCAAATGCCATTATCAATTATTTATTGTTACTCAGTATTTTTCGGCCATATAAAAAGAGTGCCAAAACTTCACAAGTATAAATACTTAATTAATTTAAGTTTTTCAATTAAAATGCACTAAAATCGATAGAAAAACTAATTCATGACAAAATAAACAACCTCTTCATCCATCTAGTTGTGAGTCGATATCTAAGAAAGGTTTTTATTTCATATTTTTGAACCATAGACAAAATGGTTCAAGAAAATCAAAAGTGCACGCCCACTATGTATTTTACAACCTAGACAAACCCAGCAGTGTCTTTAAAAGTAAAATTAAATACACAACATTTGTATCTGAATCTTCTACAAAAACTGAATAAACAGAGCAAAGGGATACAACTCAATTACAACCATTTTGAAATCAAACACAAATCACTGAGAAACAAGGGAGATTAGTGAATAGAGAAGGAATATCTTAAATACTAATTAACATCTTATCCATACAAACAGAATGTCTAACATTAACACAGAAATGTGAGCGATTTAAAGCTACCTCCCCACAAAGAAAGAGCACACAGTATTTAATGCAAAAATCTGGTTACCTTTTCACACTTTCTTACAACAAAATTCAGAATTTTCATAATACATCATAAAGAAAATAGCATAATTATATAAAATCACAAAAAAACCAGAACATGACGTAACGACTATATATACCAGCATTAAAACATACAGCATATGAACGTTGTTTCGATTATATAAAACAATAGTAAATACACACCATGTAGGATGTTCTTGTGACATAAAACAGCTGATTCGATGATTGGTTATGAACCTTAGACGGTCTCACACTATGTTTGGTATGATTATATGACAATGTACAAATACTGAACAAAGGAATATTATGTTTCTTGAAAATCCAAAATAATCCAGACAACCTTTTCTGAAATATAATGGGTAATATTTATTTGTTTATTCTTTCTTTTCTCTAAGAATAATCATTAATAAATTCTGAATGAAACATTCTTTTCTGTTAGAATAATTATTAATAATTGAAATAATTTTTTTAAAGAAAATGTAAGTCCAAATATGTTATGTTAGGTAACAATTTTATTAACTTTATTTTAATTTTATCCCAGTAAGCACTTAAGATTGTATATGGACTTTTTGCTTGACTTTTGCATGATTCACTAGAAATAAAACTGAATAATTCATTATTTAAATTGTACTGACTTAAAGAAATGTTCGCTATTTATTTTTAAAAATTGAGATTTTATCATCAATTAGAGTTAAGTCACTTTAAATAACATAAACATAATAAACATCAAGTATGTCCGGCATGATGTGATTTTCAACACAGAAACATAATATTCCAGCATTAAACACTGAAGAAACACATTATCATGACGCTTGTTATGGTTGAATTGACTGTAGTTTGGCGATTTTTTCACAAGCCTCCATGATTTCACCTAATTTAGCAAGTGTTTTCTTCACTCTTAAAGATGTTAATCTAGCTGCAGGATTAGAACTCCAACATTCCATCATAAGCTTTATCATTACTTTCATGTACTGAAAAAATAAAAATAAATCATGATTTAAATCACATTAAAAAGTATATTGTATATGTAATGATTAAAACAAAATATCAGGTATTGTTTAGTGACCACAATGTCTATCTACTAATAATTTATAAAACATTTTTTCATTGTCAGATTACATCAGGGGTTTCATATTGCTCAGGAGTAGTTTTTTTGATCCTTGAAATTTCCAAAAAGCCACATTTTTACCCAAAAGATTTCGGTTTGAAGGGTCCTTTTCTGTTAAAATCATGGGTATTTTGCCTATAAAATGGTAAAATCTAGTATCAGAGTAAGCCTTCAGATTAAGAAGCTAGTGGACCCCCTGTTACATACAACATGCATAAAATAAGGCAGGAGGTGACCAACTAGAGGTCTGTATCCTTCCAACAGGAGCTTATTGCTCATACTGAATACTAATTCTCGACCATTCCTGAAAATTAGCAGGTCTGTACTACAATTACTAATGCCCTTCCATTTGTTTCCTATGTAATAGATCAGTATTGGCATCACATACATCTCCAGCAATGAGAGAATGAAACCATGTACCTTCAGATTATCAGATAATGATTTAATTGCTTTACCAGTACATCTCAAACAATGCCTTTCTTCACAAATCGTTGACCAGAAATAAATAAACACTTAACTAAAACGACATTAGACGGTAATTTATTGTAACACTAACCAGCACGTTGTAGGTGGTTTATAGGTACTAGGTAGGCAATTATTTTATGTAATTATTTTTAGGTTGTACTTTAATTATATATATTTTTTTTTTTTTATTTTTTTTTTTCCACTTACTTATTCTCTTTTTTGTATTAGTATAATTATATTTAAATATGCAGCTGTAAATTTTCCTACTTTGAACTCCTAATTTTGAGCATGGTGTGTTCTCATGAGAAGATTATATAATGCCAAACATGACAGAAAATCTTTTAATTCCCTATTACAAGTTGTTTTCACCCCCTATATGTTGGACTACGTATTCTAGTTAACAAGTAAAGAAAGAAAATCAAAGATATGAGAAGGTTGTATACACATACATCATCCCTGTGCCATCGACTTGGTATAGTTGGTCGGAGTTTCTGTAAACATACAATTTCCTTCATATCATCAAAACTGGGGTCAGATGGCACCAAATCTTGATATGGTATAGTCTGTTCATCAACAGCCCCTATAAAACATCAAACAGACAATCAGAATCAAACAGTACTATATACAAAGATAGATGAAGTATACATATATACTTTTTTAAAATCATTTTTCCAATGATTGCAAAAACTTAACTCGTACAAGCACTTAGCATGCGGCTTTACATCGGCCCGACACCCACTAGAACTGACACCTATGAGTATATATAACTGTTAAATAGCATGTAAGGCAACATGCAACAGCAAATGTGCAATCATATCTTGCTATTGTTACAAATCCTGTGAAAAAGTACTTTAATACAGTACGAAACTGGTAAAATGTCCAATCCACAGTAGAATATTCTTGTCATGACACATCAGCAGCCAAAACAGTACTGGTACTAGTGCTTAGATCAGGGATTGTGAAGTTGATCCCAAGATTGAATTCTTACCTACATCTCTAAGATCAAAAGCTACACACTCTTCCCTCTACGGTTAGAGCCATCAGTTACATATGAGTGAAATTTCAAAGCCACAAATAGCATCTATTGAGTCAGTAAGCTATCAACTTACAGTCTGCGAAATTAGCATTTTTCCGGTTGTCCGGGACAAGTAATTATTGATTAGTGCAAGTCTCTTAGCAGGAAATATGTATAGAGTATAAAGGAAAACTATTCAATGTTGCTGATTCAGCAAGCAGTTTTAATTTATCAGCCAAGAACAAAAGTTAATGTTCTAATAATATCTAAGTTTTGAAAAATATTTGATACAAAATTTGAGATTTACCTCCTACAATTGTTCTTTTGGAAACCTCCCACAAGCACAAGCCAAAAGAATACATATCACCCTGTTTATATGCATCAAAAGAGAATCTACTGATTGACTCATCTAACACCTCAGGTGGCATGTATCGTTTTGTTCCCTGTCGTGTGTTCGGTGCAATATCAACCTCATTTGTTTCACTGTAAAATAAAATATACATGTGATGGGTTCTTTTTTTAAAAGTTTATGTTGGTATGCGGTCATTTTCATAAAATTCATAACTGTTAATATTTAGCAAATACTAAATTGTGGGTACTACTCCTGGCTCTGACTGAATTCATCCGATTTATAGGCAATTGTAGCCAGTTCCTTTGTACTCAACTGTCAGGATAAAATGACAGTGTAGAAATCATGTTTCAACTGTCATATGCTCTAACACGCACGTCGTGTTTTCCAAGCCAATTTTAATTGCAACCTGTATGTATACATATATTGGTAGATACACGTACAAGTTGTTGTACACATTAACTTCCCTAATGATGGTATAACTGGTATCAACTACCCCCCTAAATAACTTCAAACTTCAGAAAGGACAAAGTATGAATGATTGCACTATAACACTGACCTGATATATTTGACAGCTAAACCAAGATCAGCAATACAGCATGTACAATCTTTCTTTACAAGAATGTTTTTTGTTTTAATGTCTCTATGAGCAATTGCTGGTTTTCCTGAAAGAAAAATCATGGTACATTGGTGAGTCAACAATAACAAAGTTAACACAAAGTTCAATCAGATTAACTGAGACACAATTAATTATTTTTCAAACTTCTTCAAGTTTACAAAAATTTCAATTATTGAAATTGAAAAAAATAAAAGAATATTAGTTTATATAGATTATTTTGGGCCCAATGTGAAACAAGTTTTTACAACTTATATCAATCATTCTCAACACTTCATTCCCGATTGTTTAACACCACAAGGGTATGAGAGAGAAACCAGTTATCCTTTTTTATTCGGATTGTTAAGCAATGGAAACCCTGTTTTCAATTATATTTTGTCTTTGGGGTGACATTTTAAAATTAAAATTCTTTATAATTTGTTTAGAATTATCAAATGTGGTAAATAAAGCAGTGTTCAATCTAGCTCACCATGACAGGGGGCCATTCGGGCCCATAGACTATGCAACAGGGGGCCATTGTGGAAAAATGGGGGCCCTTATAATAATATCAAAACATTCCATAAATTATATAAGTATACCAGTCTTCCCCTTGAAAAGCCCTCATACATTCATCTGCCTAGCTATAAACCCCAATGATACCAACTAAATTAAAATCACAAAAAAAATATTATGAAATAAAATTCTCCCCTTGTTACATCTGCCACAGTCTGGAAATATCTTTGAGTCTACGAGGATTGATGCATCAATAAACCATCCTTTTAATCTAAAAATTACCGTGGCTGTGATTTGTAAAAGTGGAACATCGGTTCTAAAACGAACGTTTTCAGGCAAATTACTGACATCATTCGACATACTTGATCTGGCAGATGTTCTTTTTGCAATATCATTTTTATTTCTTCCTCATTTTTTTATATTTTAACCCATATCGGCGTAAAATTACTCGAAATGTTTTCATCATGCTTCAATGACTGGAGGCTGACATCATTACCATACCAACGGGCACCTGTTTGAAGAGTTACTGATTGAAGCTGAAGGACAACAAGTAACGAAAAGATAATGTAGCAAAAATACTTCAATTTTATAGAGTGCGCCGATGTGGCCCAAGGAAACATCTGAAGTGCCCCATTTCAATTTTTTAGGGGTCAATGGCGCGGCCTAGATTGAACACTGATAAAGCTGCACTATTTATAATGGTTCAGTTACTGAACTCCTACAAACCATACCCTTCACTAATTTGCAGTTGTTGTAAATTAAAAAGAATTTAAATTTGAGCGTAACTTTAAGATTTTCGTAAATCTTTGATAAAACAGTACCCTGATGAATACACAGCACAACAAGGTTAACTCCTGGCTTACCTCTAGTACCAAATATTTCAGTGTGTAAATGTGACAAGCCACTGGAAATGGAATGAGCTATTTTTAGCATGTCATGATGATCTAGGGTGTTTTCTGTGAGGTAATCATACAAGGATCCATGATCATGATAGTCTGTGATCAAAAATAACTGTGTCCAGGAGCCTGTACCTTTAATATCTGATGCAATAAAACCTGGAAAAAGGAGCAATAATATGAGTCAGGCGATAGTTAAAAGCCCCATAATTTTGTATCTCTCCCAAAAAAATTCCCGATCATCCAATAAATACAAGGAATTAGGACGTTTTTCACAAATGACCAATAATTGATGACAGAATATTACTATATCTGTCGAAATAGTATGCCAAAAATCACAATTAAGTAATATGCATGGAAGACAAATTACTAATTTTACAAGAGTTGCTTCCCTTAGACTATTAATCATGCGTTTATTGTTTACAATTTGTTATTTCGTTTCCATCCATCTTGTGGTAGTTTCCACCTTTGGGACTCAACTAAAGTGCTCAAAATCCATCATTCAGCAGATAGGTTACCAAGTTATTGCTTTTTGAAAAAAGCCATTCAGGGCTTAACAAGTGATCACTAGCAAAAGTTTGACTAAAGTTAGTAAGGTCAATGAATGACTCGATACACAGAATTGCATCCACTGTACTAAGTTGTAATGTTGTGAAAGAAATAAGAAGTCTATTCGAAAAGAGCTAGGGTGTCACATCTGGATTCTAAGTATCATACAACTGTCTCTTCCCTCGAAGATGGAGGTCATTCTGAATGACCACGCACTTAACACTGCCTCAGTCAAATGCAAACAAACAAACTGTTAACAAGCATGTAAGACAGATTCAAGCAATAAATTTAGGCATATTATTTAGATATTGGTTACAAATGTACTAAGTATAGCTCTTTTCTTACCAAGAATATTATCATGTCTCAATAAAACTGTCTGATATAATTCTGTTTCTCGGATCCAACTAGCTTCCTCAGTGGTGAGGAATATTTTTACAGCCACGTTTTCTCCCCTCCATTTTGCTTTGTATACATCACCATATCTGCCTTTACCAATAGACCTAGTTAACTGTATCTGTTTGGCAATAGTTCTCTGTACCTGGAACAAAAAGGTTAACAGTGTCTTGAAATAATCAACCAGATATAGGGTAAGGTGCATCTTCAAACATCAGTGGTTAGTCAAGTCCCCTAGATTTTAAAGCTTTTTCCATACTCCATTCAATTTTGTACTCAATCTTTAAATGTTTCAAACAATAAAATGTCTCATGAGTTACTGACACTTTTATATTACATGGGTAGCAATAAAGAAAGCAGAGTAATTACTCTTCTTACAAAACTTCTGATATGCTTTTTGTACTGATTACAATCAAAGATATTAAGAAGTAGTAAATATATATGGTTTTGGATTTGTAACTTTTCCTCCACCACTGATTCCAAGAAGGAATTTTGATTATGCTCACTTATAAAAGACAACAGGTAACCTGGTCAGGTCATAAGACTACTGTACTTAACTGTATACTGTAGAAATTCAAATGGTTGAGAAATGATGTTAAACTCGAACAAACGAAATAAAGACATTCAAAACAACTGAAGAGCATGTAACAATGAACTTTACAAAAACAACTCACAAAAATATATAGACTGTATGATAATTACATTAAGAGTTTCCATTTGATTGGGGAAAAGGGGTTGTGCACCTTGAAATTTCCAAAAAGCCACATTTTGACCCTCAATATTCTGGTTTGAAGGGTCATTACATACAATTATGGGTATTTTGCCTATAAAATGGTAAAATTTAGTCTAAAGTATCAAAATGACCCTACAGGTTCAGAAGCTAGTGGACCCCTGTCGATTGTGAAGTTATAGTTAGACTTACCAGTAAAGGTAAACCTGATCCACTGCCAGAAGAATGTTCTATCATCTCGGACAATGTCTCGTCTTGAGGTAAAATCACTTCTTTCTCTATATCATTCAACATCTCCTGTTGTTCTATTTCTCTTTTCCTATATCTGTCAATTATACAAACACATAGGTGAAATTTGGAAATTCTGAAAAAACTGGTATCCTCAAAAATTGCCAATTTATGTAAGGAAAATAAAGAAAAACAGACTTTTTGGTACACTCAAAAATCTTAAGTTCAAGCCTGAAAACTTTCACCCATGCACACTTTCCACAAAGAAAGCTGAGAGGTTACTTTTTTCAATATCTTTTATTTAGTGTTGGTGTGTTTGAGATGGATAATTGTTATTATTTATAATATTATTTTAACTTATTAAGTTATTTATTATAGCATCAGGGCCTTCGCTGTGGGTCGCAAATGGAGCCATTTGTGCCAAAATCAAGAATTTGGCGATAAAAAAATCAATTTGGCGAATTTCATGGCGAAGGCTAATTTCTTAACAAAATTTGACCTAATGTCGTAAAAGATCAATTTCACTGCATGTTTGTGTCGTAAAATTGTCATAAAACGGTCTCTTCCGGGTCAATTTGTAGATTGTAAACAATTAGTGAGGTGTTAACAATTCGACATGTTTATCTGTTTATTGCACCCCTGGAGTCTTGTCCAGTGAAGCCAGGTTACCAAGGTGATTACGATTGAAGCGTGACATTGTTTGATCAATGGGTCTCATTGGCAGTTAATGATGTTAGATTGCTTTATTGTTGAAATTTTAACACTTGTAAAAATTGTTTCAACGAGAAACTTGAAAGTTTGATAAGTCAAGTGATGAATGGAAGAAATAATTATTACAGTGAGCATGGGCCAGTCTGCCTAATTGATCTATCAGACTACTTAATGAACTGAACTTTATTTCATGAACTTAGTAACTGTAAATGTGCCAGTACAAGTGATCTGGTCATCATTTGTATAGCCTCTTGATTTGAAATCAAGATTTCACTGGAGATTAGAGAAACAAAAGGAATGCAATATTTTAGTGCCTAACCATAGTTTCCCAGTTTCAAAACAGCTATTCATTATTGTAGTTTTTAATGCATATACATGAAGTCAAATATATATTAGAAATCTTGAGAAAAGATTTGGCCCAAGTGGCGCTAAAGTGGCGACAACTTTTTTCATTTGGCGAATGTAGTGGCGAAAGCTAAATATTCTCCAGAGGAAGCCCTGTTAAGCATTATGATATAGCATACAATGTTTAATGTATATATGTTCTGTTGTTTTTCCCTGTCAACATTGTGTATGTATGTTATGTCCACATGGGTTTGTGACCTTCTGGAAATGCAAATAAACTCTATTGTATCTATCTACAATAAAAAACTTGGAAGCTATTTTGAAGTTTTGAAATCTTAAATCTGTGTCAAATTTGACTCATATCAAGCACTGCTGTGAGTCTGATCAAATCTCTGTCACAACTAAGCGACAGGCAAAATATTGTGCAGTAATGAGTATAAAAGTAATGTTTCACCTATCAATTTATTTGATGTTACATGCCTGTGGTCAGCAACTAAGGCAACATAATAAATCATCTAAACATGGCATATGGTTGAATTATAAAAAGATCATATAAACGCACATTTTGTAAGTTGAAAAACTGAAAAATTACACTAAACCACCTAAGGTTAAGCAAGGGAGCTCTACAGAAATACAAGAGCCAACAGAGACTGGTGTTGTTATCCGTGGGATGTTTGTCATCGAAAATTACTCCAAAAATATGCAAAAGTGAGTTATTGGGCACTGCAATTCTCCTTAATAAGACCTATTCAACTGTAAAGTTTCAAATTGATATCTCCTATTCAGAATGAGTTACATGTATGGCCTTATGTTGTTTTTTATGTTTTCTGTGCTCGGCTGTTTCAGTTGTGGCCCTCCCAGTCCATTTTTTACTACCTTTTGGTCGAATAATCAGAGTGTTACTTACCTTAAATAGAGAAAAGATGCAGTGACAATAAGAATGATGAGACACAAAGATACAGAAACCAGTACAGCAATATGTGTCAAGTTCTCATAACTTGTATACTCCCTCGGTTCATAGTCTGAAACATAC
Source organism: Spisula solida (assembly GCA_947247005.1). Classification (NCBI taxonomy): domain Eukaryota; kingdom Metazoa; phylum Mollusca; class Bivalvia; order Venerida; family Mactridae; genus Spisula; species Spisula solida. The sequence goes on along the minus strand of OX365944.1, from coordinate 56,703,072 downwards.
AACAATACAGTAAAAGACACATACTCTTTGAACCGTAATAGATAGGATCAGGGTATTCACTAAGGGGAAGAAGTTAGTCAAGTTACTACCAAAGTTCACTACCAAACTCATTTTTATTCATATCTTATAATAAATACATGTTACAAATACAGCCTGTTTGCAGAAACACATCTATTTAATCGTCATGAAGAGAAGCTACCAGTAGACATATTTTTCCCCTAAATTTTTAAAAGTTCCCAGATAATTCCCTAATTTTTGCCCCATTTTGGAATTCCCTGGTTTTACCCTACAGGGAATTTGTTATTGGCATTTTCCCTGTTTTCCAAAGTCTGTGGCCACCCTGAAAATGTGAGATTTGTCGGCATGTAATAGTTAACGGAATGTTATCTAATCATCATAAAGTACCTGGTCTTTGTGTAGTAGATCTCTCTGTATAGATAGGTACAACACCTTTATTACATTCGTCTGCATTGTCACAGCACTCTATAGCTGTAGGTGTACGATGAGGCACCAAGTTGGCCATACACTGAAATAACGTATCATCATTTATCAAATTATTATATCAATATAACAAATGAAAAATCAGTAAATCACTGACAAATCTTGAGAGCTATACAGCGGCCGCGGTCAGCCCATCACTCCAGCTTTATTAGAACTAACTTGAAAAAGTAAACAAAATACAATGCACCAAACATTTAACACTAAATTATATGTGAATTCATGGCAACTCATAAAGACATACTTGCATAAATGATTTCTTCACGAATAAATTTCAAGTCAACCAAAGGCATTCTCATACATCAGACTCAGTGCTTAGTCAAGTTCCCAGATTAACACAAGATACAAGAAGTTTTATTTAAAGTCGGTTATGGCAAACAATATAACATAAGCTCGCAGAGCTATTTTCCGACAAACAATAAATAAATATAACAACCCGGTGTAAAGCAGCTATGGAATAAAAGACATGGTTAAATATTATCAAGCAATTGTTACAATATCAATGTTATGATCAAGGGACATAATCTAAGATGACTAACAGCTAAAGTTTCGCATGTTGAGCGAAAATGACCAAAGGTGACAAATACAAAAAAAATCACTATATAATTTTATAAGAAACAGTTCAAACAAGGGGTGGGACAACCAATTGTTAAAACTAGCAAGAAAATAATAATGTTCACTACTTACTTGCATCTTTGTACCACCCTCAAAACCAGGTAAACACCCATACGCCAACTCGTGAATTCTTTCCCCATTTTCATCAAAAGCCTGTATTGAAGCAAAGCACATGCTGTTTTCTTCAGCAAGGCATGTGCCATTTATATCAAGGCCATCGTGACATGGACTACAATAGCACCTGAGACTTTCACCTGAAAATAAACAACAACGTCAACAAGTACTTCAAGTGAAACAAGACTGTGTAACAGTAAATGCTTATGCCCCAGTGGAAGCCTAGTCCATAATAATTAGCTAAGTCAATCAGGGGCAATAATTCTGTTGAAATGTTAGATACAATGTAGTATTACATGGCAATGTAAGGCGTTTATGATGGTAAACAAGTATGGCTTAGTATGCCAAGTTTGAAAGCAATTCCTTGATGACAGAAATAATAAGCTATCAATAATCAATGTAGTTCAAATTTCCATTTAATAACATTAACATTTTTGCCCTGATGTTTCTGTTCATTCACTTCATTGCTTTAGACTTTACAGAAGAGTCTAGTTTTTCGAAAATGAGTTCACCTAGTTCACTTGACCTCAACATTTTCCCCATTTTGAGGGTGGTCGGTTTTGTTAACCAGAAGATATAAAAGAAGTGGCCTTATATTTTTATAATTTCTATACAGGGTTACGCATTTTAATATTCTCCCAACCAAACTTTCAATATTCTCCCAACTGAACTTAACAAATGAAAACACAGCGACATATCGAGTGTAATTGTGTTACTTGGCGTCTTGGAAATAGATCTACTATATCATGAGTAGGCCTACATGTAAGTATTTCTCAAAATATGTTAGTTCATGAATTTCCGAGACCGTAGTTTAGTCTTATGACTAAATAAACTTTGTAGTTTTTGTTGGTCCTTTTTTCACTTTTCTTTTTATTTTCAACTTTTATTTCTTCCTTCCGGTTCCGCACTTGATATTTTCTTTTATTTTTTCACTTTTTCACACTCAACTGTCTTCTCGCATATATTTAAAAATCATATAAAGTCATATTTGTTTCTTACATGATTCACACTTTAAAAACTTAGCTTTCATATATAATGTCCTATGAAGGCTACTCTAAAATTATTTACATGCCTTAGTCATTTTTCTTTATATAGACCCTGCCCGAAGTACTGACCCTTTATTGTATTTATTTATAGCAGTCTGCATCAAATTTGTTGTCTACTTTCCATAGTTTATTTAATCTAGATTTGAAACTGTTAACTGTTGGTGCATTTATAACCTCTAGGGGTAGTTTTTTCCATATGTTTACAACTCTATAACTGAATGTACCAAGTCTTGTTTTAGTAAGGCCCCTTTTTTTGAATAGTTTTTTATCATGACCTCTTGTATTACTCTGGTTTAGCATTGTGAACATTTTATCCTTTTCTACAATATCAATCCCAGTTAAGATTTTATAAACTTGTATAATGTCTGCTCTTGCCCTTCTGTATTCTAATGTTGGGATTCCTAGATTTAAGAGTCTCATTTTATAAGACATTTTTGAAATAGATTTTACCATTCTAGTTGCCCTCCTTTGTACATTTTCTACAGATATGATGTGTTTTTTGAGTCCAGGAGACCACACAGGCGATGCATATTCTAAATGAGGTCTAATGAGAGACTTATACAGTATCACAAACATTTCTTTTGACATATGTGAAAAAGTTTTCATGACCAGTCCCAGGTTTCTGTTTGCTAATTTTACTTTCTTGTTTATGTGACTATCAAAGTTCATTTTACCATCAATGGTTATTCCAAGATCTTTTTCTGATTCTACATTTTCTATCAGATTAATTTTTCCTTCATTATCCTTCATAAAGTATTCACATGTTTGGGTTGAATTTCCTGTTCTTAATGTTTTGCATTTTTTTGTATTGAACATCAATTGCCATTTTCTGGACCATTCAAAGGCGTTAAATATGTTATCTTGGAGATGGTTTTCATTGTTAGAAAAAAGTATTAAAATATATAAAAAATATATTAGCTGAAGTAAACCACAGTCAAATTGTCACCGTGAATCCACCTTGTTCGTCCACTTAGGCCCACCGCGTTTCCACCTCGACGGTCGATCTACGAGATATAGGGGAATCGCCACGGTGGCAATTTAGGGTGGCACTTTCTGGCCACGGTGTGCCCGCCACAGTGGCATGCCACCTCAAATTAATTATTGACGCGGTGGCCGAGTGGAAATTGGAAAACCCACCGTGCGTGTACTGTACACACGCAAGACCATGATGGATGTAATGTGTTACATATACATATGGGGCTTTAGCCTTTACCCGACAACTTTATAACCCACATTTATCGTTGCATTACTATTAAATTACTGTACTGGTATTGTAACAAAAAGGTCTCATTACTCTCAACTTCAAGACTGTCGCTGTGCATGGAAATCTAGATCAATCATGAAATGATTTCATTCAGATGTGGTCAAAATAATACAAACAATTGTACAGTCATTCATATAAATGCACACAAACTGAAAGCAAATGTCATAGATCAACTGCAGCTAGCAAAAACAGTTTTGATTATAACATTTATAAGATCACGAACTTGACAAAAGACAAGAACCCATGAACCCTGAGACTGTAAACACAATGTTTGCACGCATCTAGCTAGTTCTTTTTAGAAATTTACAAGTTAACTGACTGGTAACTATGTAACGTGGTCTATGTTCATATAATAGGACGCATACTTACAGCAATCAAATGAAATATAAACTAGAAATAATATAAAAATCATGCTGGAGAAATTCAGATTTCGACGACATTCTGTCGCCATTTTGTCTTATTGTTGTGAACTACGTCATGAGTTTTGTGTTGTTCACACTCGGCTGTCTCCGTACTGAGGCCATGTTTACGGAGTTTACCGAAGAGAACTCGGATAAGGATATATTCAAAATAACCCGTTGTGTCCCGTACAGCAAACAAAAAATGCATTTACCTCCCCTGAGTAGTTAAATTCCATTTTGCTCGGATCAGACAAAAATAATTCGCAGATTGTCTCGTTTTATTTTTGCTAACCATTTATTTTCATTTTTTTATTTAATGTCCGGGCGTAAAACCCACCACGGGCAAGTGACGACATCACAATGGTTAAAAGCTTCTAATGTGAGAATATGTACAATATAATTTAATATGTGGGTAGATATGCGTCTACGTTTTGTGTTATCCTGCCATTTTTGACAATGATATAATGGTGCCCAGTCAAAGAAATAAAGCAATACAAGGTCAGACCCACATGCCTTCTCTGGGTTGGTGTTGCGCAGTTGTTTCTCTTTTTACCTTCTTGTGTAGCGTTGATCTCATACATAGCTGGAAGTGGTGTTACTGGTAGTTGTTGTGTATCGTCCTGGCTCTCGTTGGGGGATTTTTTATCCGATTTAAATGCTTTTATTTATCCTCGCCACTTGTAGTCCATATGGACGAGGCCCCAGAAGAGGTTACTCACTTCAGTTGGGGGGGGGGGGGGGGGGGGGGGGGGGAGTGCATGGAACAGAATATGCCCCAGTTTCAGAAGCAACTCTGGTTCTTTTTCGAAAAAAAGACATGAATTATCTGTTAAGTATTCTGCAAGTGTCCTTCGGTGCGTTAAACAGTCTGCCCTTATCCTTTAAAGGTAAGACACCGGGTTGTTTTTCCTATAGATATATATATATATATATATATATAGACACGTCGTGTTATTTAAATCCCTGTTTATCCTTAGTGACCTAATGTAGTTCAAGAATATTTTTTATTTAATAGGTTTACCATCTTCAGGGTTGCCATATTCAATACAGTTGTTGATATACTTAAAGTATGATGGGCGTTCTAGCTTTTGAAGGTTGGATTTACATTAATTATAGTTTCTGTAGTCACTGAGTCTTTCTTGGTTTTCTGCCTAATGCTATTGAGTTTGATCTTCTTACGTGTGGCTGATGTAGCTTTCTAATGGATTCATGGCTTGATTAGAATCGCCTGATATCCGTCGTCCACAGTTCGTTCAAACATCTCCTCTAAAACGACTGAGCCAATGGTGATACAAATTTACCGGCATGTTCTTGGCACTGAGCTTTAATAAGTTTGTTTAATAAGTCAATGCCATGTAAAACTCTGGTGGCCATGGCAACATAAAAGCACCTAAAGGAAAATCTTTGAGATCTTCTTAGTTGACATAGAGCTTAGATATTTGGCTGTAGTATTGCCCAGTGGACCTTTTACAAATGTGTTCAAATCATCACCACTGGGTCAAAATTTATCCCGCCTCGGGATCACATTGTTTTGCATATGGATATATAGAACAATATTCTTCTCAAAAACCAGAATACATAGAATTAAGATATTTGGTTTGTAGCATTGCCTAGTAAACAACCGTAAAGTTTGTTAAAATCATGAACCCGGGTCAAAGTTGACGCACCGGGGTCACTTGATTTTACATAGATCTCAATAGACAAAAAACCTACAAATAAATCAGAAGACATAATAATAGCTTAGATATTTGACATATAGCAATGTCTCGGACCTTTACTAAGTTTGTTCAAATAATGCCTCCGATATTCTGTATTCTTGGTCTCCATGAGAGTAGAAAATGATTTGCCAGTGGATTGACAGTTTACTACTGTTAGGAAAGAGACTAGGGTGATAGAGTGGTTCCTCTGTGTCGCAGGTAGTTGATTTAACAGACGGAGATGGGATGCTTGTAATTATTGTCATGTATGAGGTATTGTTTGGGGACGAAGTAGCCGAAGGGTTTTCAAAACTGTATTCAAAGATTCTGTTGTTGAGGTCTGTAGATAAGGGTTCGAAATAATCGAATCGAAAGAGTATTGTATTGAATACGCAGGGTGAGAAGTTAGGAAATCCACACAGCACACATTCTCATGAGTAGTTGTTTAGTGCCTTGTATACTTAGTCTTTCACTCCCATACAGTGGTTATATTGAATCATACATGTATCCCATAAGACCCCGGTGGGGGGTCCATTTCCAAACTCCACAAGGAGACTTTGGAGGTCTTTGACCTGGGTTAGGTGCAGGAGGATAGGAAACTGCAAGGAGCATTCATACGTAAATAAGGGCAAATTTCTCGCGACAAATAAGGCCTTTTTGACATGATAGATTGCATAACAATGATCTGCTAGGTGCTTGATGATAAGTCGGTGGAAATGGATCTGATCAGACGTAATGCCTTACCAGATGCTGTAGTTTCCGCCAGATGTGTATGAGAGTCAACTTTGGAGGATAATGTATTTAATTTTTTTATACCGGCATACTCGTACATGAATCCTCGGCCTTTTCTTGATTCACTGACTTGTCATATCACAAATACTCATCACCTCAACAACTGCCAATCAGATTTGAATACCGATAGGCAAACAAAGCTGTCACAAAACAGGCCTTATACGTACATCATTCATTTCAAATTTATCTAAATTGTTTCAACGTTGGAATAAGAATAACTGGTCCATTGAAAGCGCCCTTAATTACATTTTAACTTAATTATTCAGTGATACTGTAAACTGTCATATTTTCCCGGAGGTATCCATGCGGCCACGAGAGTATGAAAGTTGAGCAGCCGAATCAGTGTTGCAATACCACGTGACTTTGACATCGCTAACGGCTACAAATCCAAGACGAAATTGCTCAACATTGGAAAACAAAAATAGCCGTTTTTATTTCTATTCCGATTTCTATTAAACATAAGCCACTCTAAGGGGAAATATGTAAGCTGTCAACGAATTAAAGGATCTCTATCAGCAGCTTTGTCGTTTTGTCTAGCACCCTGTGAAACCTTGGAAAAAAGACAGCTTGAAACTGTAGTCCGACACTCAATGGACAGCATTTAGACGGACGAATGTTTAATAGAAACCGATGAAGAAATATAATACGGCTATTTTTGTTTTCGAAGCGAAGCAAAATTGTCTTGTACGGCTATTTTTGTTTTCGAAGCGAAGCAAAATTGTCTTGGATTTGTAGCCCAAAGTCACGTGGTATTGCTACACTGCGAATACCGAGCCTTAAGTAAGGGAACCATCCCGAACTTTCGAGTAATTTCGTCTTTCTATGTGTCTCGAGTTTTGCAACATTAATTACTTGCTTTTACATGTCATTTATCAAATATCTACTTCTGTTTTATAGTTTGACTTTGCTTTTTACGTTTAGTTTGAAATACATATCATACATCTTAATACTGTATAGTTACGTAAATATCAAGCTGATGTTTATCTCTTTACGTATACATATTTTTTATAATGTTCATATTATGAAGATTAACAACTGCTCCTTGGTTCTACATGTGTAAATAAGTTATTGTTAATACTGTAATTGTAAATGTATTTTGTATTTCCGTTGTACCAAAACACATATTCCGAGATTTTTCTTTAAACATACTATTTCTGTCTGCTATGCGGCATTTCTGTATATGTTGGTACATATACATGTAGTTTGATCTCTTTGATGTCTATATTAGCCTCACTCGGAAATGTTGTTCCTTCAGTGAACCAGTTGTATTGGACAACCAATCCACAATTCACTTTCTACACCGAGCGCCAACCAAAGAAGCTACGTTGCGGTGTCGTGGTCTAGGATCGAAGACGCAGTCCCCGCCGGTTCCAGAGTTTTTTTCGGTACCGAGCGCCAATCAAAGAACGTATGTTGCTGTGTCGTGGTCTAGGATCGAAGCCGCAATCCCCGCCGATTCCAGTGGTTGTCCCGGCCTGTGACCACAATGATTCTGAAGCCGAATTCATTCCGTCATTAGCATCTCATACCCTCGTGACGATGGATGAAATCAGGAATGAGGTGTCGAGAGTGATTATAAGTTAGAAAAACTTGTTTCACATTTGACCTACAATAAATTAATATAACTATAAATCAATAAGAACTACATAATATCAATACCACAGCGTATAAACCTTATTACTGTATAACGTATTGGAAGACTTTATATACAATTCAACTTGTATGACTTATTGCGAGTAGTATCATCTGAATTCCCGGTCACTGTATGGCTTATTGCGAGACTTTACAATTCAACGTGTATGGCTTATTGCGAGCAAAATCATTTGTGATTTCCGGTCACTGTATGACGTATTGGGAGACTATAGGGTTCATCGTGTATGACTTATTGCGATAACCGAAAGTTATAGTACAGAAAGTTATATATACAGAGTGTATAAACGAGTCAACTTTCGGTTATCGCAATGTGGTGTCTTATTATTGAGGTTTCTCTGTAACTTTATATGTAAAATCAAACATTATTTGTGAATTGAGAAGTGATCTTGAATGTGGTGACACTGAGGCTATCTGGCTTGAAATAAAGCCAGAGAAGCAAAAGCCATTTATAGTTGGATATGTCTATAGACCACCATCATCTCCTACAGCATGGATAGATAATTTAGAAAATACATTGGAAAAAATTTATATTGAAAACAAAGAAACAATCGTTTTTGGTGATTTTAATTTTAACTTCATTGGCAACTCTTCAATTAATCCTAAATGGAACAATCTGACAAACTCACTTAACCTATCACAGATTATAACAAAGCCCACAAGAGTTACACAATCAACATCAACTATCATTGACCATGCATACACCAACCATCCTCACAACATAACATACACTGAAGTCCCGGTGCTATCCTTCAGTGATCACTACCCTATATGTTTCACCAGGAAAACAAATATGAAGTTTAAGAAAGGTCCTATGCATTCTACTATAAAATACAGATACTTAAAGTCATTTGATGCTGACAAATTCCTAACTGACTTGTCAAACCAACCATGGTCACTTATGGACATCTATGATGACATAAATGATGCCCTTGATACTTTTTATCAATTATTTCTGCAAGTTATAAATGCACATGCACCCTACAAACAAAAGCGTGTAAAGCGTATACTTCAAAATGATTGGTTCAATGACGAAATTGCAAGTGCTATCCGAAATAGAGACCATGCTAAAAACACAACAACTCAGATTCACTGAAACTTTGGAAAAACAGATTCAAAGAACTCACACACAATGCTAAAAGAGACTTCTTTAACCAAGAAATAAATTCAAACAGTAAAAATCCTAAAAAAATGTGGAAAAACCTAAAAGAATTGTCTGGAAAATCTGTAAATCACCAAACCAACTATGTTAATGATGAAAATGGAGCTCCCATATCAGACCCAAAATCAACATCTGAAACGTTCAATACATTCTTCACAAACATTTTCAAAAATACAGAGATGCTTTCGACACTTAGTAATGAATCAAAATTTTCCCTACAAGAAAATCATGCAACAAAAATAGCACCCGACGTAGCCAAATTTGAAATCCCTTTAATTGATGAAAACACAGTTAAAAAGAAACTAGACTCTCTAGATGTTACAAAATCCACAGGCCTTGATGATGTCAGCGCAAAATTTCTTAAAACGGCATCACCTGTAATATACAAGCCACTGTGCAAAATAATTAACATATGTATAAAGACAAATAAGTTTCCATCGGCTCTAAAGCAGTCCAAAGTCACGCCAATTTACAAAAAGGGACCAAAATCAGACAAGAACAACTACAGACCGATATCAATTCTACCAATTTTAGCAAAAATATTTGAAAAACATGTGACTGACCACCTGAAGAAATTTCTTGAAATTAACAATCTAATATTTCACACACAATCAGGATTCAGAACTAAACATTCATGTGAAACTGCTCTAACAAACATAATTGATAACTGGATTGATGCAATCAACGAGGAGAAACTTGTTGGAACAATATTCCTTGATTTGTCGAAGGCATTTGACCTAGTAAATCATAACTTACTGATTGAAAAGCTGCCTTTCTACCACATCTCATCACAAACTATAAACTGGATTACATCATACCTTTCACACAGGACACAGAGAGTATGTGTCTCTGGACATCTGTCAAATACAGCTGACATACTATCTGGGGTACCCCAAGGTTCAGTCCTGGGACCTCTTCTCTTTCTCATTTACATTAATGATCTACCAATGACAGTAAAATTCTCATCAACAGACATGTTTGCTGATGACACAACACTCGCTGCATCAGGCAATACAGTAGAAGAAATATTCACAAAACTGCAAACTGACCTCGACAATGTAAATACTTGGTGCTCCAAAAATTCCATGATGCTCAATGCACAGAAAACAAAAGCCATGTATTAGATATACACTAACAACATAAACCCAATTACATCAACAACTCCTCGTCTACAACTGCAAAATCAGGAAATTTTATATTCTGAAAATGAAAAATTATTAGGGGTCAATGTTGACAATAGGCTTAAATGGAAAACACAAGTTGAGCAAACTATCAAAAAATGCAATTCACAATTACATCTTCTTCTCAGAATCAAAAAGTACCTAAACTTACATTCGCGGAAAATATTCTTCAATTCATATGTATTACCACACATTGATTACTGTAATACAATATGGGGAAATTGTGACATTGGCTTAAGAAAAGATATAATCAAAATTCAAAAACGGGCTGCAAGGATAATTCTAGACAAGGATTATGACACACCTTCAAAGAGCTCAACTGGATGAAATTTGATGAAAGAGTCAACCTTTAAAGAGCTCAACTGGATGAAATTTGATGAAAGAGTCAATTACAAAAAAGCACCTATGGTATTTAAAAGTATAAATGATCATTCATTTCCAAAATATATGACCGAAAAATTTCAATTTAAATCAAAGAAACATTCACTAAATCTCAGATCTATTGAAAACTCAGAGCTCTATGTTCCTAAGCCAAATTTCGAATCTTACAGGAAATCACTAACTTACTCGGGAGCAGATCTATGGAACAAAATCCCTATAAACATAAGAAAATCTGAAACACTTTCAAAATTCCAAACATCCTATCTAAAGTGGAACAAATATTGAGTTATCATTAAACTTAAAAGTGTTACCTATTTGTATTATACATATTTAAATATTTAAATATTACGTTCCAGATAAATGTCATTCCTAACTCATTTAAATAATGTGCTATGTTTAAATTGTGTTATGTTGATATACTTGTAATGTTCACATTTTGCAGTTTTTTGTCAATTTTAATGTTAAATGCTCTTATTTATTATGTTGCTACCAGTTGTTTTTATGTATGTATGTTTGTATATCTGTAAATGTATATATGTTGAGGCCCACATGGAAGATTGGGAAACCAAATGTGTAGCCTCGTTAAATAAAGTCTTTACTTACTTACATAAAAACATGAAAGGGCACGGCGTTTATCCTCTCCCGGTGACAATAACATTGACCACACACAAGTTATACGAGGTATAAATGTTTGTACCTTTAGGTGGGATTTGTAATTTATTTGTAATTTATTGACATCTCACTGAATAGCGTTAATAAAACTGATGCACAAGGTATTTTTTGTCAGTAATAAACATACACATTGTCATAATAAATACATAATCGTTTAGTGTAACATGTATCATATGCGGAAATGTAATACATAAGGACGGCTCACCTATTGAAGGTGTATTCATTTACCGTCATTTGATACTTATCAAGGATTTATATAGTGTCGGTGAAAAAGTTTGTTGAAAAAAACATGTGTCGCTGTCCGATGCTTTTACGAGGGGTGTTTTTTAAATGATTGGAGTCGAGTTCTATTTGCATTTGGTGACCCATGTCCAAGGTTTCATCTATATGGTTGTTAAAGAAATAAAACATTTTATCTGACCAGTGTACGGTGTCTATATGAACATTAAGGTACCCAAACCGCATTGACTTAATTTTAGATTGAACTTTCCAAAGGTGTCAATGAAAGGGTTGTTAACTTTTATAGCGTCTATTGAAATACCTGATACTTTACGGATGGTTTGTAAACTCAATCGACGAGATCGGGTTATAAGTGTATTTATGTGTAACCTTCAATAGAAACAACGCCTGAAAACAGAAAGTTAAATAACTTGGATTTTTGTCGCGTATATTTGTACAGGAATCATGGCAATGGCCGGTTCGGAACAGATCATTTATGTCGTTCAAGGGACATCAGAACAGTCAGCTAGAGATAAGGTAGACATCTTACATGTATTTCTTAAACATAATTTTTTACCAAATTCTTCATTTCTGAAGCGGCAAAATTTGAATTGTACAGGTCGTATCGGACTTATGTAGACTAATTCTAGATATGTGTATTTTATAAAGCAACTAAAGTTTTCTGATGAGAACCAAATTACTGACGTATAAGTCCGACCAATACGCCGTCATGATTTATGAAATCAATGTTATTTCCAAGCAACAGCGCCTTGGATAATTTGCATAAAAATGCTCGCATTATATGATTTATTACAATATTTATGTACAGTCCAAAAGTCCAAAAGTTAGAAGCCAATATTATTAGTACACCGTCCTCTACGTTCAAAAATGATAGGCTTGGTGACTTTATGGATGACACAAAATAATTATACATTTCATCCGGAAAATACCTGAATTTGTACATGAGGGATTTATATAAGGTAATAACAAGATAAACTTCAATAACTCGCATCATTTTAATACAATGACACGCTATACATAAGATACATAGCTTACCAAACATGCGACCCGACCATAGCGTAAGATAAGATTACAATAAATAAGGCATACTCAATGCACACTCATGTCCAACTTTAATCATTATGTTTTATCGATGAGTTAAAGTATTGGGAAAATGAAAGTTGGAAATGATAAGGCCACCTGCGCTGCTAACCGTAAGTCTGTGCTCTCATCCAGACTACTTGAATTCGATAACATGACTCGGCAGTTTATATTATTCCATGTGTGATGGGCTACGACCATATCCTCCACATGTGGATAAGTCATCAGTGGCTTGCGGAGAGCTAGGTATTACTGCTTATCGACCAATTCCTGAAAACTGTTTAGATCAACTCTCGGTCGTATAGGACTAAAAAATCGTTTTAACACCCTATCAAACATAGATTTCTAATTTTACGTATACAGTTCACCTCTCTAAACATATTTTCTTTTCATACCTCATTAAATTCAAACTCCCACAAACAAACATCATAAGTTGGTGACACTGCATACATTAAACACACGGCTACATTTTATAATGAACTATGTTTATGCGGACCGAACTATTTCACAGGCCACTGAAATTGAAATATGATTGCAAAACGAGCTACCAAGCATTGCAGTTATATGTAAAGTTTCTATCTTTAGATTGATAATCGGGTAGCAATTATATAGGGTACATTATTAGGATGACTTTATGTAGACGTTTGTCATGCAACATTGCATGTTGTGCAAGGTTGTTACATAATACATGACTCATCGACAATACGAGGAAAGATGATGAAGTTTTAAGAAAAATATTATTAGATAAAATATATCAGCTACAACTTACTTCATTTAGTATTTTTAGGCCGAACATAAAATATTGTTGGTTTCCCCATCCCGACCCTAGCAGATTTAGATTGGGTAGGTAGGTAGGGTAAATATTTTTTTTTGGAACTGTTTCAGTATGATAGTTATTGGTTAAGACATACAAATAATGAAATTTAGAATTAACTTTAGGTGAAAACCAACAGACTTAAATTTAATGGTAAGAAAGAAGCCAGTAAACAAAAACAAAAAATTTCACTTCCAATTTTTAATAAAAATAATATTGTTTCAATTTGGGCAATAAAATATTTTGGGTAGGGCCCTTTTTAGTCGGGTAGGTAGGGGATGGGGAAACAAACAATATTTTATTTTAGGCCTTAATTATTTATCACATAAGTTACATGTTTCGGTAAACTTCTTCAGTGTGATTTTTATTCACTGTGATGTGATGTAATGGAAAATATTACAAATACAAGTATTAATAAATGAGATGAATTTGAAATACATGTATATGTACAGGTGGTCGTTATACGTTTCCGTAGATTTGACATGAAGTGTAATAACTTGACACATTTTACGTAACCCCACATACCTACATGTGATATAGAGGATTGTTGTATAAAATATTAACATTGAATATATTATATAGGCAGGTCGAAGCGTACGACCTACTCAATATGTTGACATTCATGCTACACTTACATGCTTTAATAATAACACAATGGTAGCAAGAAAAAGGTGTATAAACGAGTCAACTTCCGCTTGTCGCACTTTGAACTGTATAGTCCCCAATAAGTCATACCAGTGATTAGGTGTACATAGTCTCCCAATAAGTCATACCAGTGATTAGGTGTACATAGTCTCCCAATAAGTCATACCAGTGATTAGGTGTATATAGTCTCCCAAATAAGTCATATCAGCAATGATTAGGCCTCCCAATAAGTCATGCCAGTGATTAGGTGTACATAGTCTCCCAATAAGTCATACCAGTGATTAGGTGTATATAGTCTCCCAATAAGTCATATCAGCAATGCATGATTAGGCCTCCCAATAAGTCATACCAGTGATTAGGCTTATACGCTGAGAAGAAAGTCATTATGACATTTGGGAAACGGTTTTACCTCACGAATCGTGACGATTATGGCTAAAAATGCCAAGTCTTGCTGAAGATGACATATTTTCGGCGGATTTATCTGCATAGTACGAGCACATTTGGGGTATGGATGGTTATGCTTTAAAAGCAGTGTTAAGGTATTAGAACTATTGTACAGGTTTAAAGGAACATGCATTTTATTCAGTTTGAAAAAAACCACAGTGCTAAAATTAAGCAATTTGTGAACCCTGTATTATATAAATGTATAAGAAAACTTAATTTTAGAAACCCAGTTTTTTTTCGAAATCGATCGGTTGGATAATGGGTATGCACGTGTACTTGTATTTTATTCATAAACTGTATGTTACATAACATTGTATACAGCCTGGTGAATGCATTGAATCTTCTATAGAAATAAATGCACACCACGCACTAATAAGTGTATCATATATCTGTAATCTTTTGTTGAGATATGAACAACAGTGTGCAATATCAACTCAAGCTAAGATTTCCATTCATGCAACCATTTAAACTTGGCAAATATATACAATTAGTGCTGTAAACGGTGTCAGATTTACGAAATTAAAAACAATGACCTATGCTGCTCCAACGAGGTGCAAAGTGTCTGGGATTTTCTAAAATGTCTGGACTATTGACAAAATTAGTGTTATGGTATGAAGTGAATTATTGCTAATAAGTTGCGTTGTCAAAATGAACAATTATGCTAAGGGTTAAAAACGCAACGGTAAATATGCTCTTATTCTTATTCAAAGGGAGGTAATTTGAAACATACCAACGTTTTGACTCAATCGATATTAATCAGCTTTAGACATTAAACAAATTATACGACATATTTATAATTTTATTATATATCCATACGACTGATATTTTGTACATAGTAATTCGATTTATTGATGTCATGTTTCTGTTGTTTCAATGTTTCACTGCTGAGGGCTTTACGGCAGATTGACAATTATGTCAAGTATCAAAGCTTCGTCCATAAAAAAGTCTTTATTTTTATTATTTAACCATGACTCTTGTGTTGATGTTTACAGAATGAATACACTACATCTACCCATAATCAGATTCTTTTAATCAGCGTGATGATGTTTGTACACAATCTGAGTTATTTCCCTTTGTGTTAAGTAATGCAGCGTTGCGATACCCAGGCAGTTTTGCAAGATCGCATTGTGCTGTTGAGGAGGGGGTATTTCACATTTATACATACATCGAATTAGATCGGATGATCGTAATAATTTTACTCGAATAAGAGGGATAAATTAATGTACAACATAGAGCAAATTCGTCCGGACTTTGAAATTTGCTCGAATTAGGGCGGTTGCTCTAGTAATCGCTGCTCGTATTACCGAGGTTTTATTGTAGTTACGTACATACGTATAATTGTATTTTGAATTCGAACATTGAGATATTTTCCTATAGTATACTATGCATCGAAAGTGACCAGGTGGTTGTGTGCGCTAGTACTGAAATTATTTTCAGCAATATGTTCCGGTATATAAGCTGGGCAGTTGCCTTGACACGTATCATTTTAATCTTACTTGGTCATTCATATACTGCTATCAGATATTGTTAGTGCATAACGTTACAAAGGTGAGTGAATAACCTTTGTCTGCGCATTGCTGTCGAATCAAGTGAGCTTTCAGTGACAATGGCCGTGCTACTGAAAGTACAATAGGGGATAGCATTGCTACTCACGGTTTATTACTTTATCATCTGATTTGGCACGATGTCTACGGCGGGATCACGATGCCCTCATCTGTAATACGTTCCAGTAAACATGTCTATACTAAGAATGACCGTGAGTAGAATGTTTTTCTGTGCTCGACTGGTTAAGTTGAGTGCTATCCTTCCTGTCAGATTTTCTATCATCTTATTTTACTAAGAATGCAACAAAAATGTCATTGTCTACCAGAATGAAAAAAAATACTCTCTTGGAAAGTTTTCCGTTCTTGTGTTGTTGTTCTGCAAAATGACCGTGAGTAGAATTCCAGACCTAAATACTTGTTTTTTCTCTCTCCTCGTTTCTTTGAAATTAAATACGAGCCTTTTTGTCAAGATCTTCCGTATGATTTAATGATTGGAATTCGGTTTCTGTCAAATTATCACACAATTACTTGTGCCATAATTATGATGTATTTCAATACATTACGTTCCAGACCAGACAATACGCTATTGTAAGAGAATATCCAAAGAGCACCAACCATCATTGTCTGTGATGTTGTAAAATTGCTGGTAATAATGCGATATTATATTTCACCGTGTTTTTTTCAGCTCTACTGTTACCAGATGGATATCTAGGACGACAGCCATATCGATTAATAATTTGTTCCGTCGTAATTGGGTAATTCTTCTTACGACTTTATACTTAGACAGAAGTTATTATTTTTATTTAACATAATTACATGTATTTTATAATTTCATACTTTAGAGCAAATTCCATATGTCACTGACTGTTAGTTAGTTTGACATTTAGGTTACTAGTAATTGCTACGGAATGACGTTTGTTCTGCAAAGGTTAGAACAAGACATGAGGACATTCCTCGGGTTTCAATCAAGGGTAATAGCTAGGCTGCGACTTGTTACCAGATAAACCTCATCCTTTGGATCACAATGAACGAACAATAAAGACCCATGTGAGAGCTATGTGTAAGCTATAGTATTTTGATATATACACCAAAATGGGTTACCGATTTCTCCAATCACATCGCAGTATATAATCGTCATCAATTACATTTTTGTAAATGAGAAAAAACGACATACAGGCATTATATAAGGATGTACAACATGGACGGACACGTGAAAAAACGGAAACAAAGAAATACTTTGCAGCAATTATGTCGGGCACTTGATGTTAGCATCAATTTATGTAAAAGGTCCACTTTGTTATTACGTTCAGTTTATAATGATATCAAGTGTCAACTAACTACCGGCGAAGAACCTGACATCTCTACCGGCGTCAACAGGAAATAATCCCAGAACTTTTTCAGTTTATCAAAGTAATTATTTACAAGAGCAGCAATTATTCAATCATGTGTTATTTTGTCGGAAGTGTTTCTCTTTTGATTTGGCGTTCCAAGGTTGTTATAATTATTATCAGACACGATAAAGGCTAGCATTTGAACGATTTTATAATTAAGTGTTTAAATTGGATAGTTTGATCACAAACTGGAGACCATAGGTCAGAAGTTTATTGCAAGGTTTCTTCGGAGACAATTTTAATCAAATGGAACGCACTACCAATGTTCTAACGATTCGGCTTTGTCTTGTGTACGCTATGTAACAGGCATTGTCTGCAGTATTTAGTAAATTTGATTACTTTTAGTTCTTGGTCTTACATTACGCATGGGCTCCAAGAAACAACCATCTACTCGTATACCGGTTCAATTATATTGCCTTTCCTATGTTGCGGTCTAGGATCGACTTTAACACCCCTACATTCCTGAGGAGGACGTTCAAACAATAATACCAACTTTGACCGGTGCTTGTTTTTCAATAAATTAAATTAACGTCGTGGCAAAACACTTCTCATATCGTAGAGCGTATTATATTATAAAGTGTAATACATGTAAATGTTTCGGCGTATTGTTTGAAGGTCGGTTATTTTCAGACATAAAGTCTGTTACAACTAAAGCGTCATTGAAACACAACTGTTTTCTTTTCTGGTCCACTTCAAGGCTTGTTTCAAAATTAATTGTAAAACTTTTGAGAACATGCTTTATACAATGTTCTCGGCCAATGAAACATCTGCCATATACGAGTATGTATACCTATAGCTGATTGTGTTTAGTTTCAAATTTCTGTAATATAAGATCAAGTTTATTTCCAATCAGGGGTCATAACATTACAAATAAATTACATATAAAACATAATGAATTGACATTATAATCATAACAGCTAAGCATTTCTAAAGTAAATAGAGCCTAAGGCTTGATTCGGATTTAGGAACACAAGTAAATAAAGCTTTAGGTCTAAATAGTCATGCCGCGACGATTGAATAAATATAATTGTTTAACTACAGACTGCATTAAGTTGTCTACCATATGAAAGGGTACGATTTGGACATTTTGCATAATGGTTCAATAATTGTGTACAAATTTCACCTATATCTGAATCAATGTTGTTATTTCACGTTGAGTAAGTTCGTGTTTAACCTCGAGGTTTTGTTAGTTTACTGACTATGGACAGTTTGTCATGCGAATGGTGTCTGTACACTAGTTCAGATAAGGTCTAAAAGTTTGAACACAATTCTTACATTGAAATACAACTTGCCAAGCAAACCCTATCAAAAAAGTGTAAGTTAGGTCGACTCTCAATATCTCAAAACCACGAAACATGGTATTAACTATCAAAAAATATGCGCGTGCAGTAGTAAAGAAACACACGTGGACGTATTTTGTTTTAAATGATAGTTTCAAGAAAACAATTAATGTATACATGCTCACTTTGTATTATGTAATTGTCGTAAAACTTGCTATGTTTTTAATACAATTTATGTTTTGTGTTGTAGATCTATTGTATTTGATATAACAATAGCTATAACGAAACACAACGCTGTCAAGTAATATATTCTAAGAATGTTTTTTCCATACCACGACCATTGTCAAAACATCAAGCTTAGAGTTCTACTAGTTTTACGACAATTTTTCCTGACATGCATGGTCGTAAAATCTCCCATGGAGTTCTAGTAGGTTTACGACAATGTTTCCCACGGTTCGCGACACATTGTATATTGTCACGCTATTTATAATCATATATTTTGTTTTATGTGAAACAGCATGAACATAAATATAACACAAACCATATTGGTAGACCTTTATTTGCTGTATATGAGACAAGCGAAGGAGTAAACGCATCTACTGGACTGTCGGCTAACTGATATTGCCGTTGCATACGTTTAACTTGATTTACTCAATCGAATGGTGATCTATCCTACCCGGTTCGATCCCATCCGGCTCAGCAGAGTGTTAGCCTGTCAACTGGTTTTAAAATATGGAATCGAACATGCTGTGTTCTATCGTCACAATGGCTACATTTATTTAGAGAAGTTGTCAGTTGCCAATGAAAGGACACGTTAATCATCCATTGATAATTAATCAAATGAATAATGATTTAGTCAACATGTCACTATATACTATGACTGACTGATTCGTGAAACAAATAGAAACAGAACTAACAGTCAAACATAAAGATACATTAATCTTTCTTGGAGGTTGAGCTATGACATAACTGCACGATCCTTAAATTAATCAGCATCAAGTAATATTTATTTAATAAATGGCCTATCAGTCGCATAAAACTTTACCGATTAACTTTACCAACTATAAAAACCTTTAACTTTGTTTGTGTACTGAGTGACTAGACATTGTAGACTTTCACAATGGAGTTACTCAGTGTATGACTTAGAGCAACATTAACATACATGCACTGAATTCTGGTCACATAAATGAGATATATGTATTCCATTGGGTGAAACAGGGTCATTTAGTAATGAAGACGGAATATATTTGCATAGCAGGACGATTTACCATTCTCTGCGACAAACTATACTGGTTCGTTAACATTTAATGTCGATGATACGGACGTAACCGGATCAGTCAATTCCACACTTTTCCTGAAAATCTGTACGATTTTTATGCTAATGTAATCAGTCTTTTGCAAGCACACACGACTATCAGTATCTTATGAACTAAGAAAAAAGACATCGTTAAAAATTATAGACCATCATACTTCATCATTATGTAAGAAGATATTTGCTGTGTCAGAGATTAAGACATCTGGTTCACCCAGTTACATTGTATATAAATATATCAACATTTTGCTTTAAGGTCATATAATAAATCATTTGAAGCCGATGTCCAGCAAAGCCTTTATTCGCCTGTTAGCTTTATGTTGAAAAAAAAACGGCAGGCATATGAGTGTCTTCACCCGTATTTGAAACCGGGGCGCCAGATTAAACGGCAAGCGCGCTAACCATTGAGCTACGGAGGCACATTACTATTCAAAGGGCGACTTTTATAATTAAAAAACACCTGACAAACAAATCACAATTTAATCAAGCAATTTGAAAAGTAGATACAGGTAACAAAAATATAATAATACTAATTATTATTCCTTTTGTATTTGAACTGAATTTAACTAGTGTTAAATTTAGTATCTAATTTATATAATTAAAGGGAAACGACCGTAATAATATTATAAAACTTCAAATATTCATCAAGGGAGAACAATATGCGAAAACGTTCGAGATGAGGGTTTTTGAGGGATCTGGGTGGTATATTTAAGGGTTGACCCAATGTAACCATCTATTATATGTGTCACAACGTTGTTTAGACCTATTGACTTCTCCAATTTAAAACCATGTATTACATACGAAGGTTGATCGGGAAGTTCGTATAATTATGTTGTGAATCGTGTTTATGGCTCACAATTATTAATAATAACTACACTCACAATTTACTACATATGATCAAACTCTCTTATGAAAATGATAAAAATAAATCGAACAGTTAGATAGTTACGACGATTCCTAAACAGTCACTATGCATAGACGCCGCACACCAGAAAAAATAAATAAACGACGTCACATAACGTCAAACGCATTTGAGGTTCACTGTATGGAGCACTTTCCCCCACGTAGTCACAATACAAGGCTACGAATGTATGATTATCGGCAAACCTAGCTCATTTGTATATAATCCCATCCATAGTTAAAGGGGACTTCTCGAGCACGCTGACAATCTGTCTAAAGGTTTTACGTCTGTCTATCCTCTCACTTTTCACGTACACACGGAATCACTGTCGGTAGCCACCGTTCTCTCTTGTTGTCTTCAATTGATCTTCTGTGAACTTTGAATTGTCCGTGCCATTTGTATGTAACTGCTGCTTTTACATTTTCATCATTTCATTGGTGTAAGTCAGTGTTTTCTTCATATAACCACGCAACATTCTGATAACGCGCCCCAATTCAATGTCACCTGTTGACGTCATGACGCTGTTTCCGTTTCAGTAACTGTTCAGATAAATTTGATAGCGGATGTGGTAAACAACATTATATCTTTTTTGTTTTTTTATTCAATTTAAACATATATTTGTACAACATTATATCTTAGGGAAATTACCCCATGACGTTAACGTAGGATTTACTGTATTTGCGCGAATGCTAGCCATATACATATAGAAGACTTTAAAAATGCCATTGTTTCTGACGAAAGGTGAAACATATAGCACTTTAGGTGTGCGGCAACCCGGTGTTGCAGCGTTGCCAAGGGTACTGTTAATTGTCGCATAAGTTGGCGGATTTTTATTCCGTTCTATATTTCAACTTCAATCAAGTTGATCATCTTGATAGTGAAGTTCATCAATAATTAACTAAAAACAAATCATTTATAAGCAAATTATGCGAACTTCGCGATCACCCCTCGTACATGTGCGTATCGTATTATATCTACTCAATCAAATGTTTATGTTACATTGTACACAAGGTATTGTAACATTAATGCAACGTAGACGATTTATGACGGTTAATTCTTGAACGGTTTTTTCAGCGTTAGCTGTCTAGCTTGGATTTTGACCTACATTAACCACCAATGAAATGTTTCTAAATATCTCCGGGGTGAAAAATGCAAACTTTTGATTCCATATATTATTGTATTCTTTTCACAAAAGGTTATGCCCGATTTTAAATTATTGCATTTTCATAAAGATAAAAAGGTAAAGTGGCTTCCTGAAGCGTTAGAACTATGGTGTCCTTCTAGCCTATGTTGAAATATGTCTTTGCGGGAAGAAACATGCCTTGGTGGTAAAAATTCAATAAATGGTGCCTTATACCAAGTGTATTTCCTCAGATTATCTGTCTTCTTCAAAGTCGCATTTACAGCGATGACGTTGCACATACTAATTGTTTAAAGTAGGTCATTCGTCTGGGAGCACTCAGCTTCTATTGCAGCTGGGTCGTTCTACTGTTTTGCTCGGCTTGTTCAGGCGAGCCATCTAGCTAAGGCATTACACTTATTGAAACTGGGTCATCCGGCTGGGGCGTTTAGCTTTTTTATTGCTGAAACTGGGTCATTCGGCTGAAACCTTGGTATGCAGGTTTTTAATACTGTTATTTTTCAATTGTTTTGACTTCTGACAGCTAAAACTAAGTATTTCAGTCGTTTTACTGTTGGAACTGGGTCATTAAGCTTGGCCATTCAGCTTTTTGAGTGCTGAACCTTGTTCATCTAGCTTGTCGACAGCTTGGATCATTTACTTGTTCAGTTGGACATTTTGCCGTATATGTATTTTTTGTATATATGACACCATAATGTTTATTTTCAGATTTTTATTATTAAACATCACTTTTAAGCAATGCGTTGTGTTTTCTGTGCTCGGCTTGTTAAGTAAAGTGTTGCCTTCCCTGTCTGGCTTAATATTATCTCCCTCATTGGTCTCCCTCCTCTATCAACAATACCGCCTGTCCCCCATCACCGATTCCCGCATGACATATATAAATACATGGTCTTGAAACGACGAAATTACGCTAAAATGATTCCAGATTATGAGAATGACGTTTTCGCGTGTAACACCAAGGAAATAAGTATTATGTAAACATGGAAACATTGCAGAAATAATGTTTGTAACTGTTGGTTGTCATGTATTTGTTTTGTACCTGTTACGCGTTTACTCGTGTTGCCATAACAACTATATCAAACAAATTGCGTGAGTTGATACAAGCAAACCATTTCACGGAAAATAATAGAGACATAATTATTTATTCATTTCAAACCAGATATCCTTCCCGCTACCACGATTTTTTGGGGCCTACGAGACATTCATATAGACCCTATACACCGTCCCTGGGACATTATTGACTTGAAGCACTGCTAAAAACTCCATACATCCGGATGCTACACACCTGCCCAAAGGTGAACGTAGGCAAAATTGTCAACAATTTGACTAAAGGTCACCGGAAATGACGATGTGACAGTGACCCTTGCGCGAAAAACTTTTTTTTAGCTTAGTAGGCCTAATTTCGGGCCCCTTTAGTGCATTAATCCCGACCCCTTTGTCGTCTAGCCTTATATTCCTTCTAATGAAAAAAACCCCAACTTTTTGGCGCTAAATGTTAATGCAATTCCACAGGGAATCGTACCGCAATGGCGAGTATGACCAGTAATTTCAGTTTTGGAAAACCTACGTTCAAAGCCCTCTTTAAAGGGGGGCAGCGGTCCCAAAAACCTGTGAACGACCTTGGGCCCATAATATTCTTTAGTCTGGGATGTATGTGTACCCATGGCAGCAACATTCCCGAATTTGGGCATTTAGGTCGAAAACTACGGAAGGCCGAAATGGCCATCCCGACCAGTCTGCATGAGTACGCTATGGTAGCGGAAAGGATATGAAAAGTGTATGGTGTATATGAAACAAAATATTCATTTTCTCAACGAACTTTTGTATGTACCCTCATATGGTATTATACCATGACAAAATTAATATACATGTAATATGACCCAGAGAAGGTAATAAATCATGCCCTAGATATTAAATACAGTATTTCTCTGAGTACGTGTATTTGTCAACGTGGGCAATATTAGAAGCATGTTATTATAGGTAAAAGTTACTGTCCTTCGTGTGGAAAGCTCGACAAGGTCAAGGTCAAATGGACTTTAATAATAAGAAGCACGCCATAATTATTGAACATTATGAAAACACTTAAGGTGGTACGCGCGCCTTTTATCCAAGGATCGACTTTTCTCCGAAACATCTTTAATGAAAGAAAAAAACACCTTAAACGACATTGAAATAATGAAAATGATAAGTCACCAGGCTCGTTTTCGAGATATATTGTTTTCAAATGACCTACCATGATATTTTGTTCATTTCATCTGTTTATTGTACATATGACACCATCATGTTCATTTTAAGATGTTTGTTATATTATATCACTTTTAAGCAATGTGTTGTGTTTTATAATATTATGTACAATGGTCTTTCCTATTCCCATAAACAACAATTCCGGCTTCCTGGTGAACAAATTAATAACTCGTACACGATAAAAAGTTACCCCACCCACTTGCAAAATATTGAAAAATGTTGATTTTTAATCTAGAGAAAAATGTCATCGATCGAAAATAGTTTTAAATTGCGTATGGCAACAGTTAAGTAAAATAAAAGTAGGGGTCACTAGCCTTTTTTAGGCTATGCATAAAAATACTAACTTCGTATAAATTTGCATAAATTATCATACTTTGCATATTGGAATGAAATATTATTTTTGAAAATATTTTCAAAGTGTAGCTATATTATTATATACACTTCATATCATTAAATTATGCACTACTTTATATATATATATATAATATATATTATATATAAACAATTGTAGTGACGTATTGTATACCTATGTACTTTCAAATTGTATTGTTCCCCATCCATTTTTTATAAATGCAAACAAGAAAAAGTTAAAACATTATGCACCATCATTATGTTTATTACATGAATCATTTATTTAGGTTTCTATGGCATCATTTGATTTATATCTTATGTTTGTTCTGAATTATAACTTGCAAATCAAATTTTGAATTGCCGTGCATGCGCAAAAATCTGGCATACACTAGCTATTATCAATTGTAGAAATAATGCTGAGTCTTAAATACATATATTTACACACTAAAGCCAATGTTGAATAAAGATGATATGAAATATACCAATATTTAGAGATTTAAGCGAAATAATACTTACCCCACCTACTCTCAAAAGATGCATTGCAGTATAGCACGGAGAATTTGACGTGATGCTGACCATTATGCATGAACATATTACAACGTTGAACGGACTTGTCATTGACTACGGTCATGTCATTACGATTGGCAGAAGTTGATAAATACGTAATAAGGAATGTCCAGTCGTTACTGAATGATAATGCATTTCATGAAAGCTTGTCAGACCAACTGTCCTTATACATGTATGTAACTGTAACATTGCTAAAATACGACGTGAACTTTTCAGATAAAAAGGAATCAAACCATCCTCTTTGTTCATTAGGAGAACCGATATTTGTGATATTTACCGGGGTACTACAGTACGTCATATGTTATACATGAATTGTGCCATTGACTCTGTCTGTGAATCCAATCAGAAATATTCCCAACATATCGTTTGATTCTCACAATGGCTTTGAAACACTCCGTTTTTCAATCCTTATTTAATATGGTCTGATGACGTTATTGCTTTTAACATTGTCTTTGAAATTGTTGCTCTCGGCTACACCTTTGTTGTGATCACCAGGCACTGCTGTTTTATCATAGCACCCACATCTTAATAAAGTTTTTTTATAGAACAAATTAAAAAGTGTATGAAAGAGTTTCTAGGTGCGAAAAATGGAAATAACAGGAGATGTTTGGATACAAAAGTTATAGATACATAAAGGAACAATCCTTCCAGTCACATATACGTCCGTAAGTATTTTGAAAAAAAAAGTGTAAACGTGACGTCATTACCCTACCCCAATCACAGTTGTTTTCTAAAAAATAGTACTTTGTCGCTTTTTCGTTGACGAATTACGTCGTGTTTGCATTGCTCGTTCATATATATGCTAGCATTACACGGATTTAATAAAGAGGCCGAAGAGTGTTTACAGACGGCTTCAAAAAGCTTGTCCTGCGCAGTATGTATGTAGGTGAAGTCTTCGTACAAATACCAATGTGTTGATGATGCGACAGGCCTCCTCTATGACACAATATTGCAAACACCTTGTCCTACGCAGGGTGTATATAGGTGAAGTCTACCTACATCAACGTATGTTTTGATGATGCGACAGGCATCCTCTATGACACAATATTGCAAACACCTTGTCCTACGCAGGGTGTATATAGGTGAAGTCTACCTACATTAACGTATATTTTGATGATGCGACAGGGCTCCTCTATGACACAATATTGCAAACACCTTGTCCTACGCAGGGTGTATATAGGTGAAGTCTACCTACATCAACGTATGTTTTGATGATGGGACAGGGCTCCTCTATGACACAATATTGCAAACACCTTGTCCTACGCAGGGTATATATAGGTGAAGTCTACCTACATCAACGTATGTTTTGATGATGCGACAGGGCTCCTCTATGACACAATATTGCAAACACCTTGTCCTACGCAGGGTATATATAGGTGAAGCCTACCTACATCAACGTATGTTTTGATGATGCGACAGGCCTCCTCTATGTCACAATATTGCAAACACCTTGTCCTACGCAGGGTATATATAGGTGAAGCCTACCTACATCAACGTATGTTTTGATGATGCGACAGGGCTCCTCTATGACACAATGTTGCAATAGAATATAAATGTGTCCGAAGCCGATCAACTGCAGGGTTTTATTTGCTCATGAGAAAGACACCGGCTTCAATTAGTCCTGTTCTTCGTGAGACAGTTAGGCATACTTAATTTACGTTTGCATATTGGTAGACAAATGACATAATGACTGGTGTTAGTGAAACGCTCATTTTGTTCAGATACGAAAATAACGAATGTGAGGAACGGGATACTGAATATATATTATATTTGTGTCAGTTGGTCTGATATTTTTCGGATCTTTCAAAGTTTATTTCTGTTAAACCCTCTGTGGGTGCTACGTTGTTTAGGAATTTTACAGGCCATGTAGCAATTCGATGTTGCTCTTAAATTTCTCGGATTTCTTTTTAAATTCTGTAAAGCTCGGTTTCCCTGGAAGTCTTTGGTCTATATTTGTTAGCAACCGAAATTAATAAAATCTACTTATAATTGACATTTGGAAACACTGTTTCGTATAAACCTTGGCCTGACATAATACTCAGGGTTGTAAGAACAAAAAAATTGTCATTTTGTTCACAAGGTGGTAAAAGCACCAAACTTTCACAAAATGACATTTAGTACATTGGCTTTCAGAAAAGTGAAAGAGACAACCTGTTAGGCCCTTTATATTTTATATCTGAGGCCCCAATCAGGGTCCACCAATTAAAATTTAATTGCACTGGACAAATACAAATAAGCTTAAAATTAAAAAACATCATATCAATTGGCCATTTTTGTACTAGAATGTGTTAACAATTTATATGTCTGATAAATTATATAATAAATTTCACTATTGTAGTTGTATTGTTACCAATAGGAGGCCCGAAAGGGGTATCTTCAAGAAAAGTACTCATAAAATAAAAACAGGTTTGTATACTTATTCCAGTATTCTATATAGCTGACTAAGACAACTATAAAATGCTTTCAGATGATCTACCAGTGTTTATAATATATTTTAAGCCTTTTAAAAGACACCTTAGCAGTCATTTGAGGCCCTAATTGGGATATACTCAGTCATGAAAAAGTAAATAAATTTAGCATTTTCACGGTTCTATCAGTGAAACCCATAATAGTATCTCAATGTATAACAAAAGATCTGTAGTTCTGATTTATATTTGTTTTATGTGCAATTTAAACAAATTAATACACTTAAGTAATAGTTCAAGGTGAAAATGAGGCCCCATTAGGGGTACAAACGAAAGCTTATTTCCGTAAAAAGGCACAATAAAAAATATGTCAGATCATTAATGTAATACACAATTACAAGAAATAACTTTATAACTACATTTGTATAATAAATATTGAACTGAGTGGCATGAATATACATCAAATAACCTAATGCATGGTAGAATTTGATAAAATTGAGGCCGAAATAGGGGTAATTAAAAAAAGGGAAAAATGAATGAAATCCATTAGTAGAGAAGCATTATTAAAATGTATTTTCTTAAAGTTTTTATCAAAGGAACTCGGTAACCCAAGTTCATACTGTGTTGGTATTTGAGCTATTTCACATTTTGATAGTAAAATGTGTACATGAGGCCCCGCTTGTGGTACTCATAAACTACACATGACGTCTATTGTTAGGCAAATATAGTAAAGAAATCAATTAAAGTAAAACTTTCTTGCATTAGAATTGCTAAGAATATTGCATGTGTATTTGATTCATTATTTACCACGACTAAAGTTCGTAGTTCATGTGATGATACTTAGAATACAAATATGAATACAACATACTCGCAATTGATCTAAGCATACTCAAAAACATCATAATGATTATCTTGTATTAATTAATTAAAACATGCAATCTTCAAAAATGTAATTATACTGTCTGATTAGTTAGAATTCTTGTACCCCATTTGGGGCCTCATTTGTGCAGGAGATAGGGCTTCTCATGAGTGTCTCTTTCGTCCTTTTAGCCAGACAGACTTAAAGTAAAAATATGCCAAGTTTGGTGCTTTATATACAATGTCAACAGTCATGTTCCTTATTCATTTACTATTTTCCAGAATCTGGGACTCATTTTTGTTGAAACCACCAATGGGGCCTCTTTTCCATGTTTTATTATCACAAAAAAAAACATATTTCATATACTCACATTCATCTTAATATATAAAATGGTCACATATGCTTTGCTTCTTAAACGGGTAAATAACAATGTATTTTATATACTGCCATATTTGTTAAAACGCATGTACCTCTTCGGGCCTCATTTGTGTAGGAGACAGGGCCTCTCATGAGTGTCTCTTTGGATTTTTTAAATCAGAATGACTTGAACTACAATTATGCCAAGTTTGGTGCTTTATACACCTTGTGAACATTCATGGCTCTTACAACCCCAAGACTATTATTTAGGTATTATTTTCCCAAATTAGGGCCTCATTTTATTCTTTAAATCACTAGCGGGCCTCTTTTCGATGTTTAATTATTACAAACAGCAATGTTATTCAAATAGAAACATTAATCATGATATATACTAAGTTTGCATACGTTTTGCTTCACAATTAGGCGAAAAAAACAGGTATTTATACCGGGGAAGAAATTAAAAATAATGTACCCCTATGGGGCCTCATTTCCAGAGTATAAAAGCTTCGATCAAGTGTCTCTTTAGATTTTTTTCATCAGACTGACTTGTAGTACAACTGTGCCAAATTTGGTGCTTTTACCACCTTGTGAACATTCATGGCTCTTACAACCCTGAGTATAACCTTAGTTCAGATGTCCTCGTCTCATCATGGTACATGCTCGTGTCATCAAGTCTCTACATGGTTAGCTTTTAAAAAAGCTAGAAATTAGGTCGGTTCCTTATAGGAGCGTAAACATCGAATTGAGAAGAGATAACACGATATTCTGCACTGTCAGTGCTTCGTTCTCACAAACACAAAATGTTGTAAAAGTCATGTTTTTTTATTATGTTATAAACTTGAAATTTTCTGTTTAAAGACTCAATTGAGTTAAAGTACGATCGACACCCGATTAGACACAGCAGTCGCCTTTCTTCAGTGCTTTGATTTTATGGCGTCTCTCTTCGTTTCAAAGACATAATTGCGTTACACAATGGCTGTTAAACGTGGGGACCTTTTATACTTTGCATAAGCCCGATTTCAATTGGTTACTTTGCAGCGACGACATGTTTTGTTTTCAACTTCGAAGATTTACTGATACGTTAAGTTGATATCATGGATCATCCTAATGTTCGGAACATTCGATGATCTAGTTTGGTTTATGCTGTTTCAGCAGTGAATTCCTAATGTTGTAATCGAAAGTAAATAATAGAATTGGGTAAAACGGCAAATATACTAGTACTCGTGATAGTTTCAATAGGACTGACATGGGTTAAAACGGAAAATTACGTGGTAGTAAGGCAAACACTATTTACAAAATAAAACTATTTACCAAGCAAAAATGACTAATTGCAAATATGTTTGGTGCAGTTTATTTATTTATATTTAGCATGGTTGGATATATAGTATACTGAGTACATATATTTATATACCAGATTATTTATACTTGATTCTCTTTAAATTGCCCCATAAACGGCCGCAAGTTTGAAATGATAATCTGCCACCAGAACAAAACTAAAAGTTCTGCCCTGCAACAACCACATTTAGAGATTGTGTGTACTTGTTCAAGACGAAAACGTCAGTCGTCACATGGGTTGTTCCGACATTGTCCAGCCACGGCGACTGTTAAATATCCTGAAATATACAGCAGCGCACGAGAAAAACGGGATAGGGTGGGGGAGTCTTTCTATGAAATTGTTTTCTTAAGCCTAGGTTTGAAGTAGATTACACAATGTACCTCTCCGCTGGAATCAGAATTGAAAATAATTTAAATTCCTGGAACGGTAGTTTTATTTGGGTGCTGATCACATGTTTAGTGAAATGGCGGAGTGTCGTTTTTTGATGGGCAAAACGATTAACCTTTTAACGGTTAAACTGAATATTGTATTAACTGTTTCATACTTCCGGTGACCTTTGGTGTTTGCATCAATGTTTTTTTGTTGAGTGTTTTACCACAGGTAACTGTATCATTGATATATCTCTAGGAACTTGTACTCATCAATTTGACAAATAAGAAATTATAGAAAACCACGGAAATAAAACAATGTCTGCTAGTACAATGTACTTTATACAGACGATACAACTTGTGTACGGATGTATGTTAATATCGCGCGGGAAAGTATTTAAAGCCAAGTCTCTCCGGTCCTCGATAACTGATGAAGACGCTATATAGCGTGTGGCTACTGCTTTAACGTAGTCAGAATATTGTAATTATTAGAGACTAACGGTTCGTGTTCGTATAATGTCAACTCCCGTTGGAACATACACTCGTGCAAGCACACGGATGTAATGCTAAGCAATGCAATGATGGATACAAGCAGTTATAGGAATGAACTTCGCATGCAACACTCTAGATTTAACTGTCATGACTTCGAGTAGAGAGCTTACCGTATTGCCTAGATATCCTAACCGACGGACAATTTTATGAGCTGTTTAATGGTATGTTGTCAATATGATTAGTTTCTATAGTCATAATTACAATGATCGGTAACTCCAGAAGTGACCGGTTGTCGTTGTTAAGGTAACATAATATACAGTACAGCTGTTTGAGTAAGAAGAAGACTCTAGGTAGTTTGTTAAAGATAAGGATTTTCTTGACGTGTTTGGAAGGACTTTTTAACGTAAAATTAATAATTTTTAAGATATTTACTCACAATTTTAACACAATGACGACAATATCGTGATGGAACATGAAATGTGTGTGCAATATTACATGTACGTGTGTGTATGAGTGTGTTTTACTCACATGTGTTTAAATACATACATTGGCTAAAATGAACACTCGGAAATTATAGATACTTCTATATATAACAATATAGGATGTCGGAGAAATATAAAGAAGATAGTTCTTGTTTTATTGGATGTATAAAGGTGAGTGGTGTATCTACATATACTCAAAATGTGTACTATACAACTTTATTTCTTCCAGTTTGTTGGTAGTACTGTTTTTTTAAGTAAATGAACCCGTTTGGTGTGGTTATGTTGATTTAAACACGTCTTGAAAAACCAGTGCCAAATATTTTGAAATGTCTCTGTTATGCAACTAATTCTCAGCTCAAATATTGTCGCTAATCTTTGAGATGTATTGTCTTTTCTACCGAAAAGTGTCCTTGCTCAATTTATGCTCAAACCCAGATCATATTATGAGCAAAATTGAAATTTGAGATGAGCTTTCTAGTTGAGATGATTTGGAATAATGGGACAATACTCTCACAACTGGTGATGTGTATTCTCGTCATGACAAAATGACGGACAGGAGGCATTTATATAATATTATTATGTTGTCATCTTCTGTAACATGTGGGGAAAAATGTCAGTCGTAAAACTGGGTCATTAGTTAAAAGTGGTTGCTGACAGTCTCATAGCCTGACTCTGTTGGTAGATCCTTAGTCTGTCACCCGATAGGTCTGAAATCGATTCCGAGGTTAGCCAGGTTACTTTTGTGTCCATGACACTGGCTACTATAATGCCCATCTCAAGTGTATAAGTTGACACTATTGTTAGCTGAAGAATAAATTGGAACTCGGCTGATAGGCAATTCCAGGAAGCCAGGTTAGGCATTTCTGACCGATGTATACGACTGCAATATTGTTGAAAACTGGTTAAGCTCCAATGAAACACCTCAACATACACACGAACCTTTTACATGTACATTAGTTGTTGGATGCTTAACTGGTACTCAGTTATATAAGGTTTCTAGACTGGTAGCCGTGATGCTACGAGGTGGTCATCATGTTGATATTTTAGCAAAGGTTTCTAGACTGGTACCTGTGATGCTACGAGGTAGTCGTCATGATTGATATTTTAGCAAAGAGGTTTCTAGACTGGTAACCGTGATGCTACGAGGTGGTCATCATGGTTGATATTTTAGCAAAGGTTTCTAGACTGGTACCCGTGATGCTACGAGGTAGTCGTCATGATTGATATTTTAGCAAAGAGGTTTCTAGACTGGTACCCGTGATGCTACGAGGTAGTCGTCATGATTGATATTTTAGCAAAGGTTTCTAGACTGGTACCCGTGATGCTACGAGGTGGTCATCATGGTTGATATTTTAGCAAAGAGGTTTCTAGACTGGTACCCGTGATGCTACGAGGTGGTCATCATGGTTGATATTTTAGCAAAGAGGTTTCTAGACTGGTACCCGTGATGCTACGAGGTGGTCGTCATGATTGATATTTTAGCAAAGGTTTCTAGACTGGTAGCCGTGATGCTACGATGTGGTCATCATGGTTGATATTTTAGCAAAGAGGTTTCTAGACTGGTACTCGTGATGCTACGAGGATGTCATCATGATTGCTATTTTAGCAAAGGTTTCTAGACTGGTAGCCGTGATGCTACGAGGTGGTCATCATGATTGATATTTTAGCAAAGCGATTTCAAGACTGGTACCCGTGATGCTACGAGGTCGTCATCATGATTGATATTTTAGCAAAGAGGTTTCTAGACTGGTACCCGTGATGCTACGAGGTCGTCATCATGATTGATAGTTTAGCAAAAGGTTTCTAGACTGGTACCCTTGATGCTACAAGGTCGTCATCATGTCTGATATTTTAGCAAATGTTTCTTGACTGGTACCTTGAATCCAAAAATTGTTTGTTAATAATATGTCGTAATTTGTTTTCGTCGTCTTCGTACCCACAAATTCCCTAGAATTCACGGCGCCATGCAGTAGAATATTAATTTCACTCTGCTTACAAAAACGATCGCCTACGAACAGTATTTATGATATTTCTTGTGTAATAACTTAAACAAAAAGAAGCATAATAACTATCAATTAAGAAAATTGCTGATCTAGGAAATAAAAACAATTGAAAATGAACGAATTCGTCTCCTTCATCTGAAACAATTCCGAACTTGTCAGCTAAAATTGAAATGTCATTTTTCATATTTATAATCAACATTTCCCTCAAACTTTCTCAGAGAAAAGCATTACGGTTGTGAAACGTTGTTATATAACATGAAAACTATATTGACCTTAAAGTAGGTGTTTATATAAAATCACCAGGGTTGTGTAACATTGTTTTGTAACATTAAAACTGTATTATAAATTTCACCTTAGACAGCCAAGCCCTTGAATATTGAAATATACGTTCGTACAAACCTGACTTAAATAGACTTTCGTGTATCCGTTGACAAACACACTGATGCAGGAGTGCTCACCAATACTTAAACTTCGCATGGCATTTGTTTATAACACAGAATCGAACTTAAGCGCATACGAAGCAATGTGAGTTCCGCGGTTTTATGAACAAAATGTAGACTCGTAATCAAAAACAAATTAAAAACACTCAGACTATTAAGGCAATGAGTCAAAACAAAGAGCTAAACACATGATGATGACGTAACATGGTAGATAATGAATCTGTCAAATGTGTGACACGGTCACTTTGATCTGATCATATATTACACATTATCGATGTATGAATTTTATCATGATCTGTTAACATATTGACACGTTTGTTATTAACAAAGATCAGCTGACCTCATATACTATAATTATATGTGTATGTCGACGCGCTCGGGTGCGTAATTATTACATCACGATTGCGCATCCGAACAAGTGACCATATAATTTGAATATTTCGATTCTAACATGAACAATGGTCTATTTTTACAGCCCACCAAGATACGACACGCGTTAACTAAATTAGTTCCATAGAACTTCAAATTATTTGGCTTAGTAGAAGACGTATCTAATTAAGCACTATATATATACATGTACCGGCATGTGTATTAGCTACCAATCTTGTTAGACTCTCATGTACTATCCTCTATCACAGTTCTAATACTATAGTTATGCCCAACGTACGGCTTATAACATATTTCAACTTGTCAAAATTACACCAGGCTTATGCTTATTATAGATTGAGTCTAGTATAGTACGTCATACTATCCCATATGTTTAATAAGATTGAATACTGACAATTAAATCGTGTTTCACAGCGAGAAGTGCATGTGATTTAACATCATCCCTATGGTGTATGTGACGTAGATGCGATTAAATAGTTCTTACGTGGTACTGGCACTGGCTGTTTTATCCCCTCTTTCAAAAATACTTGAACATTAACACGTCGTATAAGTTATCGACACCCTAGCCTGTACTAGTATTACTGTATAGGAATAAAACCTAATCCTGTCAATCTTTTTATAGCCCTGGAAGTTGTCCTGTCTTTTTCCATTTTACGATCAACTTACAAAATATAACTATGTGTGCCTAAAATTAACATTCTTCCATTTGGTATATATACCATTGTAATTACATGTACATGTATGTGATTTGCTAGATACTAGTACTAGTGCATTTTACTTCTACAGCATAAAGTTACGACGTAAATTAACTTGGCTTTGATTAATTAAACGGAGATATTTATGAACTGTTTAAATGTCTGAATATATGAAGGCGATGTTGAGATAATTGCGCATTTACAAATGGAGTCGAAATGTAATAAGAGTCAGCTGAATTATTCCTTACAATACGTGTTTTCACGATGAATGTTATGAGTAAATAATGCTTAATGATAACGATGCATTGTCCATAATGACCTTGGTACCATACCATGGTTGCTACACTCTGCCACACTATAACATCGCATACCGCACTCACTGATCGTTTGTTTTCCTTTCTCTGATTATGAAAGCAATCAGTTATTAGATACAAATATAAACAGTAGTTCTAATACTTTTTCTCGTAGAATCTCGTTTTATCTCGCGTGAATCTTCTTCGGACATGAACGTGGTCCTGTGGGGTTTCTTCTCAGAGAAACTCTGTAACAGTGATGTTATTTTCTATCAATTATCCATAGCCAAGACATGCTTTAATTAAAAGTATAATCGCGCTCATTTGTTTATGTCTATTTTGTGGAAATAAACAATAATTTTAAATATAAACACATTTTATAACGAGAGTACATTTGTACTGGCGTATTTGTATTGATGTTTGGCCGTATGTTAGGTTACTGGTACTTTGATTATTCTGGTCCTTTGTTTAGCTAAATTCATTTTCAGTGAAGAGAATGTATATATATATAAGTCTGTAGCCCTAGCAGCCACCAAGGCTGTATGTTTAAAGTACTTGATCAAAACCTAAAGTACAAGCTTAATTCAACGTATTTTATCCAACAACCAATGTTACATATATCTATACGTGGTATTTATTATAAACTGACACGTCAAAGAGACGATTTTGGAAATCTTAACATATTAACATAATTAATAATGATCTGTAATATCCATTGATATGTCACACAATCTGACCTTAGTCTCGCCTGTCAATGCGACATCCATAGGACTATATTGCTGTTCACACGCGAATGGATCAGTAGCAGATCAATGGTCGTTATATAGGGTCATGGATACATGATCCTCACATACGGTCATTGATCCATGGTCCTTATCTAGGATTATGGATGCATGGTCCTCATATAGGTTCATGGATCCATGTCCCTCACATAGGATCATTGATACATGGTCCTCACATAAGATCATGTATGCATGAATCTAACATAGGATCATGGATGAATGGCCTTTGACATACGTTCATGGATGCATTGCCCTCACATAGGATCATGAATGCATGGCCCTAACATAAGATCGTGGATGCATGGCCCTCACATAGGTTCATGGATGAATGACCCTCACATAAGATCGTGGATGCATGACCCTCACAAAGGATCGTGGATGAATGACCCTCACATAGGATAGTGGATGCATGATCCTCACGTAGGATCATGGATGCATGACCCTCACATAGGATCATGGATGCATGTCCTCACATATGATCGTGGATGCATGGCCCTCACATAGGATCATGGATGCATGGCCCTCACATAGGATCGTGGATGCATGACCCTCACATAGGGTCGTGGATGCATGGCCCTCACATAGGATCTTGGATGCATGGCCCTCACATAGGATCGTGGATGCATGGCCCTCACATAGGATCGTGGATGCATGGCCCTCACATAGGATCTTGGATGCATGACCCTCACATAGGATCGTGGATGCATGGCCCTCACATAGGATCATGGATGCATGGCCCTCACATATGATCGTGGATGCATGGCCCTCACATAGGATCGTGGATGCATGGCCTTCACATAGGATCGTGTATGCATGACCCCCATACAGGATCATGGATCCATGACACTCACATAATATCATGAATTCGCTACCTGTCCCTTTGCTCACAGGAAGTATTGATCGAAAAAGAAACGCGAAGAGTATTAATCTACTTTTGTCAGTACACATGTACTACATGAAAAACTTTTAAACAATACAGACGCTACGTACGAAACTTGTGTCTTTTTCGTAAATCGAAATATTAAAAAACATTTTCGTGCGTAACGTCCAAGTCAATATCATAGATCATTGCAATTCGGGATTGCACCTTGGTCTTGAACCAGCGACCCCGTCGTTACCGAAGCCATCGCACTCTCTTCTCATTAACTTGGGCTGTAACAGTGATCCAACAATTAAGCGTTGCTATTCTGATTTTTCTGTTCACCCAGTTGAAATAAATTTCTTTAATAAGTCTATATTGTCCACGGCACCACCTTGTAAGTCATAAAGCTATCTTTATATTTTAAAGTCGCGACAAAATTCTCATTAATGATGTATTTATTGCAATAAAGTAACCACACATGGATACTTATTTTTGTAACCACACGCAATACTGTCTGAAGTTGTTCACTTATTATAGGTCTGTACTTCAAATTACGTTAGTATACTTTAAAGGTGTGGACTTTTTCAATTATTCAGTATAACTATATTTCCGAAAATCACTAAAAAGTTTCTGTTATGCAATAAGTTGTAGCTTTTAGTTGTGCTACCTTTACTAGACTATATAATAGTCTGAGAATAATGTACATGTAGTCTGGTTCCCTGTCGTACTATAGCGTTTTAGTTACACAGTGATAGGGGAGGTAATCCAGACTAACGTGCATGCTGCTTTGAGTTATCACATGTCCTGTAGTTATCTTAGATATCCATTTCCTTTCAGAATTTACGAGTAGATAATATAAGTTTGTCTTAATAATGTGCGTATTTTATTTTTTGCCTTACCACCTTTGTTAATTAATCTATGAGACAATAATAATGAATAAATATAACCTCATTCTGGACGACGGAAGTAAATAATTATTACCACTCGAATTTAATAATAATATCTATCATAATTCAGTTAAAGGAATTCACTTTTCACAAAAAATAAAAAGTGTACCGGTGACTTATAAATGAAAGACAAAAAACTCGTTTTTTAGCCTACAGCCAGCTTTCTATTCGTATTATCGACTTATGTGTACATGAGACGTATGAGTGATTATCTACGGTACTTACTTTGCAACAAAGTTGTTATTACAATAATGTACAGCTACCTGTAAAGCGAACTCTGTTAATGTAAAGTACTTATTGCCTTTGTCATACACGCCGGCCAACGACACGTGACCGTCTCTATCATTTATCTAAGCATCAATTATTATATAACAACACATGCACTTTTGCTAGATTTGATATTTAACCAGTTGTTTTCAACAAAAAGGAGGTACTCCGATTTGCGGGCGGACAAACGGGTAGGGTTATGATGCCAATTTTATGGTGTCAAGCGCTTTAGCCACGGTCATGACACTCAGTAGGAATAGGTTTAGTGTGAGAAGTTATTCCGATAAATCCGTATTTGGAGATAATGGTCTAACTTAATAGTATTTCTTTACTAGTGCCGATCAAGTTGCAACAAAGATGTCGATCCTTGTTGAAAAACATTTTTGTTGTCGTTGGGTTCACGATTCCTGTTTAAGTTATATATAAACTACCAAATCGGGCTACGTTTTGATATATAATTATTTTGTGAACATTTTGTATTTTCTTCACAGGTAACTAATGATTTGAACAGAAAACTACATACATGGATCACGATATTGACGGACATGTGATATCCTCTATAATAAAAACTTCAAAGCTTTGTTGTAGAAAGGTCCACCATACATGCAATCATTACGTCATACGAAATGAACCTTTTGTTTTGTAATTATTTCTATAAGATCTATACACACCAAGTCATGTGGGGTAAAACTTATCGCAAGTAATTTTTTTAAACATCTTAAAATCTATATTTTCTATTCATCAGATGTCGATTAAAATTAGCATAGTACAAATGTAAGAGTCTCACTAGAATATTTTGTTTTACATATTTCCAATATTGATGTTGTTCTTCTGGTCAAACAAGGGAAGTAAACCATATTTGAAACTGCGATCATCTGTCACTGAGTTAACTCCCTTGTATAGTAATGGTAATTTCGTGCTTGGGATAATACTACTTTCTCTAGTTATAACAGTAATGACAGACATTTAATTATAACATATAGCTGATACCATTTATGAGGAATGTTAAATTATTAACTAACTATAATAAAGGCAATGACGTGGTTTATACATGGTATTTTAAACATATCAGTCAATTAACTGTCTATAACTATTTTCTTATCGCCAAAATAAATACTTCAGACGTACGCATTAACCTGTTATACCAACAATTATAGAACCTGAATGACGTATGTACGAGAGTTTGAATTGTCTCGGTGATATAATGAGTATATTTTACTATTTACGTATTTTAAAGTTGGTCATAAACATACAAATTAAATTGCATTGACAATGTATCTCCAATCTTAATGTACATTTTATAATTAAAGTGGTTTCTCTTACTGTCACATGTGACGTTGTTAAGATTGTAATAGATCTAGTTTAATGTCGTCCTCGGGGTGCAGGAGGTTACGGTTTGATAACAGTAGTCATCATGTTAAATACCGGACAAATTGTACCATGATATAAGTTTGCTATTTGTTGATAAATGTATAATGGCATGTCCATGGTGGATTTGGATGAAAAGATAATGCGACCGGGTGGTATTCATGTGAATGAAGATACGCCAGTGGAACTGTACGATTTTGAATTTAATTATTAACAGTAGTCTAGAATATTAAAAAAATCACATCACATAGCGCCCATGCATGCGATTACGACTGTAACTTATATACATGGAAGAGTGATGTTATATATACATGAAAGAGTAATGTTATTTAAATCGATGGTAGCTCAATACAGCTTTGATAAAACGGCTAGATAGGATTCTTTAATAAGAATGGCTGCCTAAGTCGCGAGGCTGCTTAGTTCATGTGGCCACACCCACAAATTATGTCTTTTAATTGAATGTAACTCAAACAAATCAACGCATTACTGTTGTTAATGAATTAATTATCTCATTATCAATTAATTTAATTATTTTAACTTTTGCTATTTATTTCTATAATACTGCATACACATACAGGGTGTTCCTAAAGTATATAGTAGTAAGTTTAAGTAATTAAATCAAGTCAAGTCCAAATGTATTTATTGTCGGATATGGTTTATGTACAGCTTTTGACCGAACAGTGCTAAAACGATGAGAACAACTGTAGATCATCTGGACGTGGACCAGTAATCTATACATTTTCTTATGTAAAAATAATAAAATAGTAAAACTTAAATATTATGTAAAGGAACTTTTAATTAATGTCATTGTGAAGTATGTAAAGTTGTACAGCATATATAAATCATGTCAATTTAAGTTTATTTTTAGTCTGATAAATGTCATTCGCCAACGTTTCAGCTGAACTCGAAAGATTATCAACTCTTAGATTGAATGCTTCAATCATTTATTTCAATTAATTTTATCTTACGTATCCTTTAGTTGGATTATTTCCATGAACGTTTTTAGAGATATCTTTAAGTGCTTCGAGACATCGAATGGATATAAAATTGGAAATGAAAACAAACTTCATCGTAAATATGTCTGATTTCATACCCGCTGTATTTAATCTAGTAATTGTCAACACTTCGTTGAATGATATTAAAAACGATGCAAATTCATTTATTGTGTTTCCATGACGACTGTGTAGAGTATTTTCTTATATTGTGTGCAAATCTGTTGAGTCTTACGTTAACGTGATGGAAAGATACTTCACCGAAAGGATGTTAACACAAATAATCCGAGTAAGTCTTCTATCTAAATTGTATATCTTTACTTTTTTAATGATTGAACATAGTGTAATCCATGCCGGGTGCGAACTACGTATGGGTAATCATATTAGATGAAACTACCGGTATTTACAATCTGATCATAGAGTATTCGTTGAAACATTGATTTATTCTTATGTATGTCAATTTTGAATAAATTATATAACTTGTAATAATCATTTTTTACACCTATCCCGGTCCGATGGTATCCCTTGCCACAGAACAGAACAGAACAGAACAGAACAGAACAGAACAGAACAAAACAGAACAGAACATATCTTTATTAACTTAAATCGTATAAACGAGGGTATGCGAGAAAGAAATACTGAGCGTCAAACAAATAAAACGTTGGTATCATTTTCATTTCTGTTTTTATATGGCGTGGGCACGGATCTAAACCCTACCGCACTCAAAGCGCTACTCGCTCTACCATTTAGCTTTAAAGGCTGTATTAACATACGATTTCAGAATAACAACGGCGTCCCTAGCTTCACTCTAGTACTGGGAATTTGAAGTTGGGGTTGAAGACTTTGACCGTAATTTGTGTTTATCCATATCTCACTGAATTGTTTCATCATTAAACCACTTTAAAGGTATGCTTTCTATGACTGCAATGAGGTCACACCACCCACAATGGCCTGTTTTACACATGAGTACGCAAGCACGTAGCGAGCGCAAGCCAAAACATTTCAGCACGCGCTGTACTTTTCTCCCACGATAAATAGTTCAACACTTTCTCCGGAACTTTGTTTGATCACCACTTCACTGTTTGGCACATCGTCTACATTTTGTTTACATTAGATTCTAAAGTTGGCAAATACTTCATGAATGTGTGTACGATTTTAATCTTAATTCAATGGAACTATTTCATCATTGATGCTATAACTAGAAATGATATATTTCTATGTTTATTCTCACTGAAATGTCATTCAAATAGTTCTTTGAACCTGACCGATTTTCTAAGAATTTTGTTGATAGCAGATTTTGAGATTACCGTTTTATCCTGGTTGGAAAAATGATGCATTTCGTTTAATTTTGTGTTTTTCATGCTTCACATGGGTGTTCTCGTGAATGTTAATTCTCGAATGGTTTAAAGATTACATTAACAACAAAACTGTAGTATTTCACAGGTTTTATTTGCGAATATTGTATAACAGAGGACATGGTTACAGCGTTCAACAGCTTAAAACAACATATGAACAGGAATATCATATTTCATAAAATAATAATAATAGTGATTTGACACTGCTGAAAACACGCATGGGAGGTACATTTGTAGGAGCCTTTATACACGAACATGTAATATAATGTGTAAGATACGTGGTAAATCTGAATTTGAACAGTTCAGATAAACCACAGGAACTTGCAAAATTTATAAAAAAATGGAAAAAATAATATTTATTTTTTGGATTTTTTTCACTACTGTTGAGCCTGTATTAAATAAAATATATTTATATAAATTATATTTATATGTTAATACAGGCTCTACAGTAGTGATTTTTTTTTATTTTTTTTATAAATTATGCAAGTTCCTGTGGATAAACTATTTACATGGCCTGTAAATAAATAAGAAACCTAAGAGATATGATATATCTATTTTAAATTAAATAAGCACTCAGTGGAGTAATAGAAACAGCACATATAATCCAGCGTCTACCACAATATAGATAGTGAAAGTGATAATGGATTAGCTTATGTTCTTGGTATTATAACATTATTTAGGAGCATCTCGTAAGTTCTGAAATTATAGCTACATTTTGTCAGGACAATGGTCCATTTCCTTTAAAAAATACGATTACATATTGTTGACAGTTGACTGTTATTGTCTTGGAATTCATTGTCATCAAGACTTACTAGCCTTTTTAGCTTCTGTCTAACCCTGTGGATCGAACCCTATCAAACCAAACTCGGTTCTTGTACTTTCTACAAATGTCCCTGAACGGCCTTACACTGATCATAAACTGACAGAACGTTGCAGTAACTGTTCTGTTCTGTTCTGTTCTGTTCTATTCTGTTCTGTTCTGTTCTGTTCTGTTCTGTTCTGTTCTGCTCTGCTCTGCTCTGCTCTGCTCTTTTCTGCTCTGCTCTGCTCTGCTCTGCTCTGCTCTGCTCTGCTCTGCTCTGCTCTGCTCTGCTCTGCTCTGCTCTGATCTGATCTGATCTGATCTGATCTGCTCTGCTCTGATCTTGCCCTATTCCGTTCTGTTATATATTACGCTCCGTTCCGTTCCGTTTCATTTAGTTCCGTTCCGTTCCGTTCCGTTCCGTT
Organism: Spisula solida; assembly: GCA_947247005.1. Lineage (NCBI taxonomy): Eukaryota > Metazoa > Mollusca > Bivalvia > Venerida > Mactridae > Spisula > Spisula solida. Next base: position 56,659,728 of record OX365944.1, on the reverse strand, counting down.
CCGTTCCGTTCCGTTCTGTTCTGTTCTGTTCTGTTCTGTTCCTTTCCTTTCCTTTCCGTTCTGTTCCGTTCCGTTATGTTCTGTTGTGAATCGTGACGTAAATGTATTAAGATTTAACCTTCATACACCTTTTTACATAAACTATCCACATTGCGTGAGAAACCCATTACAAAGCAACGTAATGATATAAATTTTGAAAAAGCAAAAAACTTCATAGATAAGTGTCAATACATTATGAACTCTCAGTAGTAAACTACATACTGATATATACCCAGCATGCACCAAGTGGTCGAGATGTGGTGAGCTAATCATCTAATAAACGCGTTTCTCAGTTATGTCAGTTAAATCTTTATCCAATTTGAGTTTTGTTATCAATCAATCAGGTGCGAAACACATTCATAGGCAATATGCCAAAATAGAAACTTTCACTTGTACCCATTTCACATTTTGTTAGATAACCCACTTGGCAAGCAAAATACAAACAAGCATTTGTAGCTCATGCAATATTTTATTCATGTGCTTCCGATTAAATTTCACACATATAAGTCATAAATATTGTATATAAGTGCGCCAACAGAACATATCATATTGTACCGATTTGTCGTAATTTTACACTGATTGCAGTTTGTCTGCCAAGTTGGTGCAGTGAAAAAATTATCGGTATATGTAGGTGAATGTGGCAGACTTGTCTACTTAACTGATTGATAGGCTCTCACGTCTCCACACTGGAGACACTAAGTTACCTTCATCTATATGGTATACCATTCTTCAGCTGTCCGTACTGTTTGATACTTCTCCTCGTCCCCAGTTTAATAGACATAAGGCTGTCATGATCTCTCTCCACTTGTTCTCTATTTTTGGCCATTCTCAGCGCTTCTTCTAAAGGTACACTAATCTCTGCGAGGCATGTCACCATAGTTCTGCGCCATGTTGTCTTCGGTCTACCGGAATTTCTTTCACCAGATGGTGTCCATTGAAGAGCAACCTTTGGTAATCGGGATTGGTTCATTCTGATAGTGTAGTAAACTCGATCGATCAGTATTCGGATCAAGACATCGGCAGTATGTTCTGTACAGGTTGACAGATATTGACATTATATCCCCACTATTGTTTCACAGTATTTAAGGTATTGCTAAACACGGTGTTGGGCCCGAGTGACCTTTGAGACCGAAAGTAACAAACAAAAATTAGAATGAACTATGTAGTATTTACATTGATATCAAACAATTTGCCTACAGTAGCCAATACAGAGCGAATCAGGGTCACTGCGTCAATAGTGAAATTGAGGCCAATATAAAAGTTGGCTGACAAATTCATTGGTTGATCTTAGAAAAATCAGCACTTTTGTTGCAACATGTGTTCTTAAACCAATATAATACATTGTTAATCACAAGAATAATTAAATTGTGATGAGTACCAAGCGATTTCATATTGCCATTATTAAAAAACATGTGATATTTTATGTTTTCTGTGGTCGACTGGTTAAGTTGGGTGCTGCTTCCCTGTCCGATTTTTTATTACATATGTATTTTTGTTAAAGCGTCGCGAGGTCGTGTCCGGCTGGCCGGATTTCATCAATACATGTTTTTCACACCCCTGAATGTAAGTGTTTTGAAAAAGCATTTTTTAAAGATTTTTAACTAAAATTACGCTGCCTTCCGCTTGCATCAAACTAAATATACACACTGTACGTATACACACAGTATGGTAGGCATCAGAGAGAACCATGTTCTCACGAGACAAAGACGGTCTGAAGTTTACATCTCGTTAAAGTGAAATTTATGGTCTTCTTCGGATCTATAAACTTAGTTGAAATGTGTTAATTTGCCAATTATCCTGTCTGCGATAACAGTTTCGACGGCAGATGAAAGAACAATGGCAATTTATTGGTGTAACAATACATTACTTTCTCGAAGCCTTGTTAGTTTTGTCTAAGGGATGCACCGAGTACACTGTCATTGAAACAGGAAACATAAACGTAAAAATAAATATTAGTTAAAATCTAGTAAATTTATTTTTGGATTGAATTACAAAATATGTACAATGACTCCTTAAACAATGTTTAGGTATCAATATGCCAACAGGTTTACAGGCAAGCATTCGTTTCTCTCCAGTTATTCTAGTATTTCTTGATGAACATACACTTCGAATGTGTCGTGAGACTTTTCCCTCGTACAGTGACATAATACTCTTATATAAATGTATCATCCTTATACTTTTATCATTTATTTTATATTTTTATTTTTGGTCTAAACCTCTGACCTCTCGCACACCCAATAAGCTATTTAGGCGGCTATCGTATGTTCTGTAAACTCTTTCTATTCACTGGGAAAGATTTTGGAAAACTCCTCTAGGACTTTCTTCAGAAAGACTAGATTAGATCAGATTAGAAGACGGAAGTAAAGCACACTAATTAATCGATCACTAAGCCACAATTTATTACTAGTACATGTATCACTGTTCTTGGTTATTTTCATTGAAATATCAATTTCACGCTTCTACGGAATTGACACCTCCAATCAACGAATTATTATACCCTCGAATATATTGGACATACAGTGGTTTGTTTCTACAATGTATAGGATATTGAACACTTCGCGCTGTATTTGCTAGGCGAATTTATATTCACTATGGAATGGTTTAGACCGTAACTAAACGGTCATTTATCATGTGTTCAATACCACTTGCTGTACTTTCATTGGGGACTCAACTAGCATAATATCAGTAAGCGTCTGTCAGATATGTGTCAGGAATTTACCAGCCTCCAAAAGTGAAGAGTCGCCACAATATTTCAAGAACATTTGCGTTATAAGCAAACTAACAAATTTGACCATCGTGCTTGGATTTTGAGGAGTACAAACTGGCTCATTTCTTAAAGTCATGTCTCAAAGTATTTACGGAATCCTACTCGTATATAACTCCTGGACGTCAACTCTCGTAAATTCTCTATTCGCTACTTGGTCTAGTTATTGTTGCAAGGTATTTCAACATGTCCTTTCACAAAATATGCGTTTACAATGACGTACTCAACTTTATCAATACATTCATCGAATTCATTGGAATTTTATCACGGCAACACTATCCAGAATATACCGTTTTAAGTGCACACATGAAATAACTCTAGCAGCCAACAATTTAATCCCTTTTGAAAAATTATTTTTATATTGACTACATCTGTTTGTAACAACTACTGATTTTAAACAATCTTATCTGGTATATCCATATTTAACATTAAACTAACATTTAATTGAAATTCACGTTATGAAGTAACTACCATTAATCACGCGATCACCGTCTACCAACTACCATTGATCACGTAATCATCCAGCAACTATCATTGATCACGTGATCATCCAGCAACTACCATTGATCACGTGATCATCCAGCAACTACCATTGATCACGTGATCATCCAGCAACTACCATTGATCACATGATCATCCAGTAACTACCATTGATCACGTGATCATCCAGCAACTACCATTGATCACGCAATCATTCGGCAACTACCATTTGTCACATGATCATCCAGCAACTATCATTGATCATGTGATCACCAAGCATCCAATAATCACGTGAACTACCAGTACATTTTCTACGATTTCTCATGCTTTCAAGTTAATTTCCAAAAAATAATGCTTTTTGTAATTATAATTCGTCAATAAAATGCTACAGTGTTTCTTCATCCGATAATTGAATTCATTTTTAGTTAATTGTTCTGCTTATTTAATCATGAACGTCAATAATCCGACAAACAATTAACTTGGAGACATTTTGTCGATCTGTAATGAATAAATTGGAACCATTCTACCGAACAAGTCACAGTTCAGTTTGTGTGTTTGCGGAACATTGGCATGCGCTGTAGTGTGCAAACGCCATAACCAGTTATTCAGAAATTAATTAACAGCCAATACTAAACTTGCCTTTTGTATCATGGAAAACCTTTTCACGTCAGAATTTTGATTATTAAATAGTTTAGTGATTTGTTCGTAGACGTTTGTGTTTATGATTTATTTGTGTCTTTCCCGGAAGGTATCAAGTCCAGTTGCTATAAGCATTGCATTTACTGCATTCCCACTTCTTAGGTGAACGCTGGTTGAAGTGTATTGCCGAACATCTGGGGAAGCTTAATAATTATACACCTTACCAAGTTCATCGTCGGTCATAAATATTTTAAATAACTTAACACTTCTTTCAGCTATTTTGTTGCCAACTTTCCAAATATGTTCAATATTCATATAAACTGCGCATGTTTGTAGTAGAATAACTATTATGGTTTCTATACAGACATTTAGCAAGTAACTTAAAGAACTCTCTACATGATTAGTGCCATTAATTAGTAAAGGAAATAATGACTTCGCTTAAAGTTGATGACTTTCTTTTGTTTTGGAAGAAAACACATTTATGTTTGTTTTATGGAACACTTTTGGATACTTAACGTGTTGCACTTTGGATTAAGATGTTACACATCGTGAACGTGGTCAGTATCTAACTAAGTTATCTTCTGTACAACCTGTGATAATTATATCTCCACTGAGTTATCACTCTGTTAATTGCATTGTAGTAACCAAAATTTACATTCATGTTAACTGAAAAGATGTCACAGTGGCTAAATCCAATGATAATTGAAGAGATGTGTCTTCATTTTCAAAAGAATGAGTGCAACAGCTACAGTGCATAGTATTAATATCCTGCTCTGGAGTTATTGCACCCTTGTTGTCTCATCCAAAATCCAAATATATCATATTTACGATGGACAAGAGTGCAATAACTGCAAACCTACATTAGCTTAGAGTGGGTTAACTGCAATACTGCGCCATGTCTGCCATTTTTACAATCACATTCACCGCGTCCTTAGTTGAACTATGATACAAACAAATAGAGAACAAACACTCTGATATCTTATGTTATCTCGTGATCATCTTGGACTACTGTGTTATCTTTAAATATATATATCATGGTTATCACACGGCATTTCATGTTCAGAATTATAATTATTTTCCCATTGTGCAGTATTTGTAATTACTGCATTTTTTCAACTTGGTGTGATATATTCTGACTTCGTTATTTCTACTTAGAGTGACATTTTATCATTGCGTTATTTGTACTATGTGAGGTATTTTCTCAGAGCGTTATTTCTGCTTTTAGAGATATTTTCTCACTACACTATTTGTACTAATAGTGATATTTTCTCACTGCGTAAATGCTGTTTAGTGTGGAACTTTTTCATTACGTTTGTCTACTTACAGTGATATGTTTCCACTGCGTTCTGGTACTTGGTGTGGTATTTTTCCACCGCGTTATAGCTGTTTAGTGTGGAATTTTCTCACTGCGTTATGTCTACTTGGTGTGACATTTTCTTACTGCGTTATGTCTACTTGGTGTGATATTTTCTTACTGCGTTATGTTTACTTGGTGTAATATTTCTTACTGCGGTATGTCTACTTGGTGTAATATTTCTTACTGCGTTATGTCTACTTGGTGTGATATTTTCTTACTGCGTTATGTTTACTTGGTGTAATATTTCTTACTGCGGTATGTCTACTTGGTGTAATATTTCTTACTGCGTTATGTTTACTTGGTGTGACATTTTCTTGCTGCGTTATGTCTACTTGGTGTAATATTTTCTTACTGCGTTATGTCTACTTGGTGTGATATTTTCTTACTGCGTTATGTTTCCTTGGTGTAATATTTCTTACTGCGTTATGTTTACTTGGTGTAATATTTCTTACTGCGCTATGTTTACATTGGTGTGATATTTTCTTACTGCGTTATGTTTACTTGGTGTAATATTTCTTACTGCGGTATGTCTACTTGATGTAATATTTCTTACTGCGTTATGTTTACTTGGTGTAATATTTCTTACTGCGTTATGTCTACTTGGTGTGATATTTTCTTACTGCGTTATGTTTACTTGGTGTAATATTTCTTACTGCGGTATGTCTACTTGGTGTAATATTTCTTACTGCGTTATGTTTACTTGGTGTAATATTTCTTACAGCGTTATGTTTACTTGGTGTAATATTTCTTACTGCGTTATGTCTACTTGGTGTGATATTTCTTGTTGCGTTATGTTTACTTGGTGTGATATTTCCTTACTGCGTTATGTTTACTTGGTGTAATATTTCTTACTGCGTTATGTTTACATGGTGTAATATTTCTTACTGCGTTATGTCTACTTGGTGTGATATTTCTTGTTGCGTTATGTTTACTTGGTGTGATATTTTCTTACTGCGTTATGTTTACTTGGTGTAATATTTCTTACTGCGTTATGTTTACTTGGTGTAATATTTCTTACTGCGTTATGTCTACTTGGTGTGATATTTCTTGTTGCGTTATGTTTACTTGGTGTGATATTTTCTTACTGCGTTATGTCTACTTGGTGTGATATTTTCTTACTGCGTCATGTCTACTTGGTGTAATATTTCTGACTGCGTTATGTTTACTAGGTGTAATATTTCTTACTGCGTTATGTCTTATTGGTGTAATATTTTTTGTTGCGTTATGTTTACTTGGTGTGATATTTTCTTACTGCGTTATGTCTACTTGGTGTGATATTTTCTTACTGCGTCATGTTTACTTGGTGTGATATTTTATTACTGCGTTATGTTTACTTGGTGTAATATTTCTTACTGCGTTATGTCTACTTGGTGTGATATTTCTTACTGCGTTATGTTTACTTGGTGTGATATTTCTTACTGCGTTATGTCTTATTGGTGTAATATTTCTTACTGCGTTATGTTTACTTGGTGTAATATTTCTTACTGCGTTATGTCTTATTGGTGTAATATTTTTTGTTGCGTTATGTTTACTTGGTGTGATATTTTCTTACTGCGTTATGTCTACTTGGTGTGATATTTTCTTACTGCGTCATGTTTACTTGGTGTGATATTTTGTTACTGCGTTATGTTTACTTGGTGTAATATTTCTGACTGCGTTATTTTTACTTGGTGTGATATTTTCTTACTGCGGTATGTTTACTTGGTGTGACATTTTCCCACTGTGTTATGTCTACTTGGTGTGATATTTTCTTACTGCGTCATGTCTACTTGGTGTGATATTTTCTTACTGCGTCATGTCTACTTGGTGTGATATTTTTTACTCCGTTATGTTTACTTGGTGTGATATTTTCTTGCTGCGTTATGTCTACCTGGTGTGATATTTTCTTACTGCGGTATGTTTACTTGGTGTGACATTTTCCCACTGTGTTATGTCTACTTGGTGTGATATTTTCTTAGTGTGTCATGTCTACTTGGTGATATATTTCTTACTGCGTTATGTCTACTTGGTGTGATATTTTCTTGTTGCGTTATGTCTACTTGGTGTGAAATTTTCTCACTGCGTTATGTCTACGTGGTGTGACATTTTCCCACTGTGTTATGTCTACTTGGTGTGATGAATTCTCACTGCATTTTTGCTGTTAAGTGTGTTATTTTCTCACTGCGTTATGTCTACTTGGTGCGATATTTTCCACACTGCGTTATGTCTACTTGGTGTGACATTTTCCCACTGTGTTATGTCTACTTGGTGTGATGATTTCTCACTGCATTTTTGCTGTTAAATGTGGAATTTTCTCACTGCGTTATGTCTACTAAGTGTAATATTTCTTACTGCGTTATGTCTACTTGGTGTGATTTTTTTTGTTGCGTTTTGTCTACTTGGTGGGGTATTTTCCCACTGCGTTAAGTCTACTTGTTGTGTTATTTTCTCACTGCGTTATGTCTACTTGGTGCGATATTTTCCCCACTGCGTAATGTCTACTTGGTGTGACATTTTCCCACTGTGTTATGTCTACTTGGTGTGATGATTTCTCACTGCGTAAGTTCTATCTGGTGTGGGATTTTCTCATTGCGTTATTTTTGCTTGGTGTGATAATTTCCTATGACGTAACATTCGCTGAGTTTGATTATTTGTCTCCGTGTTTAAATAATTTATGGTCAAACTTTTGTTTTGTACTAAATTAAATATTCTCCAATACCTATACTAACATATTCATAATTTAAATCATTGTATCTATCCCGGCTTGTTATTTTTTAAATCTTACTGTTTCTATTGTGATATGGTGCTGTATGCTTCGGTAAAATTTCTGTTCTGTTGTATCATATTGGTTGGCCTATTTGCCACAGCCTCATTCGTTGACACACTGACATGTAATAATTAATGAAGTTTGTATTCGGATTTAACAAGCAAATATATCCATACATACGTCCTGATCTGTCTATTATATGATACACAGTTCTCCCAGTTATATAAATCGATTTACCCTAGCTGGCCTAATATACATTTAACATTACTCTAGTAACAGCCTAATGTCATAGTACATTTGGCATAAAAGAAACAAGCCTAGTGACCCAGTAAAACAATGCGTGCGTTCGTTCATCTAATTAAGAAGACGGAAGGTTAATAAACGAAACATGTCACGATAACATTTAACTGTTGAATGTTTTCATTATGTTTCCGGCTCCAGAATTTCCGAGAAAAGCTGAATTAAATGTTAAATCTGTTAACCTTAATCAATTGACAGATTACTGTCACGACCGCCAGGATTCTGTCATGCTGGGAAAATGCCCGTTTTCATTTGCACGTGAAGGGAAACAAAATTAATCAGTGAAACAATTGAGCTTACTCAAAAGTTGATCGATATTTTCGTTCAATATTTAAAAAATCTGCTAATGAAATGGCTTCTGTTTCGTGGTAGCAATAAGCAGGCATGATAAGAAACCTCACACGGCCACCGTGCAATCATTTAAATTTGTTCAAACATTTTTACAATGGCGTTATTACACGCATTTTAAAATGTGGGAGCGACCAATAGTCTACCACAAGCCCGGATTTAAAATTCGCGTATAATTGCAAGAGCCAAATACGAAACAGTAGTGTGATTGGTAGCAAATTTAAGTCAGCTTGTCATAATGAACGACGCGTAGAAAATAAAACTAAATTACACTATAAAGACAGTTACGATGCACCGGTTTCCTCTGTCATATCATCAAATTGATTTCAAAACATTGTATATCATATAGTATATGTATCATGCATATCGTAAAACATATGTTAAGGCGGCGATAGTAATTGTTGGGAAAAGTTTTGCAGTACGTCTGTCGATGATATCGGTCGTCTTTTGTGTACGAACGATGCGTTGCAACATCCAAGTTGATGTTAATACAATTATTCACTACTAGTATGCAGTTATAGCTTGACTAGGACTAGGAAATCCGGGTTGAACAAGTCATTGTACTATTTTGACATTGGCTAGGGTCATTTCTTCTACATGTGTATAGGAGTTATCAGTTGCTTTCGGAAGAGCACGTTCATACTCCTTGACAATTCATACCAGGGAAACTTTTAAGGTCAACAAGTATCCGTATGTGATTGAAAAAAATATTTTTAAAAAATCAGCAGCAACCCGACGGAAAATATACTGTAGCTTGATTTGTATTCCGGTCATCCAAAGACAAAGGTTGTTCTGTCTGACCGTAATCAGATGTCATACAGGAGTGGATTAACCAGTTGCCTTAATTAATTACATAATCAATACAATTATAATGGATTAACAAAGAATGATATATTATTGGTTGTTTATTAGTGTAAATACACACTATTATCTGTAACGATATGATTGTGTAACGTTATGATAAAACGCTAGTCAGAATACATAGACTATGTTACCAATGTCAGGAAGCATGCAAACATTTGCCGTCTATCTGGTTAAGATAACAGGCGGCAGTCGTTAGTAATTATCAGTGTTTACCTTTAGTTAATTAGGCACATTTTGTGCTTGTTATATTCTTTAGATAAATGCCATATTTCTAATCATCACCGATCAATAGAGAAAGTATCATTTACCCAACGTCATTAGGTACTTTGGTAATGTTTTTTGGGGCAACCTGACAGAAGTGATTGATCTTTCTGAATGTAGAATATTCTAATCATTTTGGGATTTCCCATTGTGGATAAATTTAGCTTAGACAGCAAGGGATATGGATGGTACTGATAATGTTTGTCTCTTGCTTGGGTGGCTAAGCGCTGCCGCCATGTCTGTGTGACTTTGAATTGTCTGTGCATTGCATTATTATATTAAAAAAATTATGCTAGTGTTGGTCTACATTTTCAAGCTTTTAAAATAATAATAATTTGTGATGGCGCTGTTCGGGTATTTATTTATATCCAACCATTTATGTTGATAGTTATTCAGGTTCTGAAATAAAAAGCAAAGGCTGAAAAAATTTTGACGCTTCTACTTTCAGTAGCTTTACATTGATTATTTATTTCGATAAGTCGCAAACAAGTCATTTTACAACTTACACAACATATCCTAACTAAATGTGGTATTTGAACAGGACATGTCATCTAGTTGACCAAACGTGTCATCTTAGTCAGATGTATGGTTCAATTGAGAACAAACTATCAGCCATCAAGTAATTAACTGACTTACTGGTCGTCATTGAGGAAGTGATTTTAATCAGATTGGTTTTCAGAGCATTGTATCAATGTCTATAAAAACCGTACTTGAGCTAATTGATGAATCTACTCAGGTCAGGAGTCTGATCAGTTCATGTAGGTTACGATTGTTTGTATGATTCTATAGGTAGAAAATGGAGGTTACTACGCGTATACACCAGGGTACTGTTTTACCAAAGCACTTAAGGAAAACGTAAACTTTCGTTCAAAATTAAATTCTTTATAATTCCTCAATAATTGCAAATTGAGGAAGATACATAGTGTGGGAGTTCATTTATTGAATCATTATTAATATTGCAGCTCCATTTCCACCACTTGGTAGTTGTTAAAGAATGATAAAACATTTGAATTTAGACGTACGTTTAAGATTTCCGTACATGCTTTGATAAAACAGTACCCAAGTTTGTAGCAGTCGGTGATTGTTGGGTCATTTTTTCCAACACCATGTGAAACCTTTAAAATCAAGACGGCTCGGAACTGTTGTCCGCTTGCATACAAACCCCTTCAACGTTTCACAGATTGCTGAAAAAACGGCACAGCTGCTGATATTTCACCACGGTATTTGGACGATTGAGAATATTTTGTAATTAGTGTAAGTTAGTGAACTTAAATCATTTCTGACTACATACATACTTTGCCTCACATTAGAGCCTATATAACTACAGGCTGCATGTCTCGTATGTTTGATTGCAAGAGGTGATTTAAGATGTCATGTAAGATAATGTAGAATATCTAGGACCAATCAGATTGTGTTGTAATTAATAGTTCAATTATGCAAGATAATTGGAAACCTAAAGACTATATGATACTTAACCAAGCAGTTATCTGACAAATGATATGTGGAAACGTGTTCTAATTGAACACAATGACGGGGATAAACTATTTCTTGCATGTTCAGATGTGCTCTATCGGAATACTACGTTCGTTCACAACGGCCACGGTCGCCAAAGGTTGCGATGCGAGCTTACTGATAAATGTCGAAACCAATTGCATATGATGTATCAATACGAGTACATGATGGGTGATTTATCGTTTTGGCTTGGACGATTGCCTGGTATGAAACAAACATCATTATACCAATAATTAACTGTGGATTGACTTCGAGTATTTCTAATCATACGTATCATGTAAGCTGGATTAGACAAATCCTTCTTAGATTGTCGATACTCTCAATTTGGCGTCAACTACTTGACGCTGTGTTCGAAGTGTTTCCACGTGATCCGCTGTAGCATTATATACTTGACGACTCATTAAAAGTGAGACGAGAGTTGAATGTACAGTTTTTCTTAGTTGTTAGTTTGACATATCCGACTCGTAGTGTTAGGAACATATTTCTAGTTATTTATTCATGGAACTCCGTGTATACGTCTTGAATTTGTTATCCACATAGTTTCTCAAAGATTCGTGCTGTTGCGTGCAAAGATAAAATCTGTTCAATTAGTGTTAACGTATGTAAAAGATTTGATTACGTATAATAACAGAGCAAATTGAGAAAATTAAGTGTTCCTCGGTCACATGCCACCAGGGTTTTTTGTGTCTAAAAGCAACTTCCCTGACTTATTGGAATTCTTTTATCTGACCAGCACGACGAAGCATTTGTCATACCGGTGTACAAGTTAAAATTGAAAGGAGATCTAGTATTACCTAGGGTAACTAATTGGATATATACATCTTCGTTAGTTTGTTTAGTTAGGCGGTGACATAAGGAAGGATTTATTATAAAGATGCATATAACAACATGAAATGTAGTGAAATAGTTTCCCCAGAATGGAAAACGGGGATGTTGTACCAATAATTGGCAGGAATCAGTCGGTGAGTACATTCTACTGATTTTCTTATTATTATCTTGGATATAGGAACACTTGTCATATTGCATGCTGATATTTGTATGATTATACAGATTCGTCAAATCATAGATGATAGTGAAAGTGAAGTAATGATGATATAACCGAAAATCGAACAGGGAATCCAGCTTAAATTCATTCCTGTCGTATTTCTGTCAAAAAGAGGCTTCCATTTTATAGTATCCTGACACTGGTCCAGCATGTTCTGGAACTATCCTTATACACTGAGCACCAAACCTGGAATTATATCAGTGTCATCTGAAACTTTTGGTACGTCATGAATTGCGTTATCACAGCCCATCGTCACAAATTGATGCAGTTTACTTTAATCATGTGATGCATCAGTATTGAAAATTTTCTCATAAATCAGTTATGCCAGATGGCTGACGTGCTGACATTATGTCTTCAATTTTACCATAAATCAGTTACGCCAGATGGCTGACTTGCTGACATTTTGTCTTCAATTTAACCATAAATCAATAATGAGAGGATACGTTTAGTCAACAAGATGATATGCCCTGTCCAGATATAACATTTACCTAGGGTATGGTGTGTGAGGTGTAACCTAGGTATGAATTAAGTTGAGCTTGTTCTGTGAGGTGTAACCCAGGTATGAATTAAGTTTAGCTTGTTCTGTGAGGTGTAAGCTACGTATGAATTAAGTTGAGCTTGTTCTGTGAGGTGTAACCTAGGTATGTATTAAGTTGAGCTTGTTTTGTGAGGTGTAACCTAGGTATGAATTAAGTTGAACTTGTTCTGTGAGGTGTAACCTAGGTATGAATTAAGTTGAACGGGTTCTGTGAGGTGTAACCTAGGTATGAATTAAGTTGAACTTGTTCTGTTAGGTGTAACCTAGGTATGAATTAAGTTGAGTTTGTTCAAACCATTCTTGATACTGACTTTTGTAACACTCCCCGTGGTTGAGGGGTCGATATACACATTTAGTGCATGCGGTCGATGGTACGAATCCTGACTGGTATTTTGACATGATCAGTTGGTGAACCGCCAAGGGTGATAGGTACCTTTACCCCTTTATCGCAAGTTAATATTAACTATAGAACTTTTTTGAACAATACTTATTGATTACCACTCGAGGACTTGTTGGACTGATTTGAATAAAATCTTAAGTTTAAGAACCGAACATGGTGTGGTAAACAGTAGTGCGTGCGACTCCCAAAAAGCTCAGTACCGTTGTATTTTTGCTACACTACGTGCTAATATAACACGGATTCCATTTCACAATATTAAGATATTTGCCATTTACCGCGCGTTCAATTAATGCAAATCTTACAGACTATCTCACTTTGGAAGCATACCACGGGGATATTGTAAATGCAATTTGATTTGGACGAAGCAAAATCACCATTCTATGCAGCTGCAAGGTCAAAATCACCCTTCTATGCAGCTGCAAGGTCAAAATCACCCTTTTATGCAGCTGCAAGGTCAAAACCACCCTTCTATGCAGCTGCAAGGTTATATTATATTCCATAAATAGTGATTCTGAATCATGTTTTGGACTTTGAACACCTTAAATTAGGATTTGTAACGGTTTAGTTCCATTTTCTTGTAACAGTTTTGTGTTGGACATTTTGAAATATGCTAGTGGTCTGTGATGTTTCATTTTTGTGCGTGCCAGTTTGTGTCTTTTGTACTCGGCTGTTTTGTCTAGTGCTGTCTTCCTTATCCTGTGTTTCATTATATGTGTTTCTATCCAACAATTAGTTCTTAACAATATATCACAATTTGTATTCCCACACTCACAAATAGGTTCGTGAATTACAAGCTATATCTTTACTCTTACGTATTTGAAGTACGTATTGCACGGAACTGACCTACGCTAGCCCGTTTATTTTTTCAGTTAACGTGAACAAAAACAACATATACATATATCACAGATATAAAGAATTACGATGCATGTAAATAGATACCACAAACAATACAAAGTAGTTAGTTGTTGGTGTTTGAATGCATATATGGGGTAGGTATATTTAGTTGCTTAAGGAATTTTTCTAAAAATTTGCGTTTGGTACTTTGCGTTTTGTATAGACTCCAATTAAAAGATTTAGTTCCTCTTGTAATATTTTAATTATTTAACATTTGTTAGTTCTTTTTGCACTGTATTCAAGGCATTCATGATGGTATTCGTGATGGTACCACACATACACCTTTAGGTGTCTATTGAGTCGTAACCCAAGCGTATATTCCAAGATATTCACAGACTGATACGTAGAATATAATTAGTTCCCGGATTCATACGTACAATCCAATATGATTTTTCCTCAAATGATTTACCGGTGATAGTCTCTAACTAATAGTTTTCTATCACTGTGTTCAAGGATCTAATCATGCATGTATTTCAAAGCATTCCAATAGTAAGACGTTAACATCACGATATTTCCTGACCAGTCCGATGATTTCAATTAACTATTCGCGTTTCATTAACACACCGTACAACCCGCTGTGTGTAAGGCAGTTAAGTATGTTGAAGGCAGAGACACACGCGTTTTACGCCACTACAGCGGGGTAAGTATTTGTTATTTTATAGTGTTTTGCGTTGCTTTTGAAAGTGATCACTTACATATATCGTTCACGCGATGAATGAACAAAAAGTATATACCATTTATGTACCCACAAATGCCATATTATTCGAGAAAACAGGGTTTACGTACGCGATGTTTGCCAAAAGTTCGAAACTTTCACCTTTGACATTGAATTCTCAACTTAATTCGTGGTTTGGAACATTCCTAAAACATTAAATACAACCTTCAATCCTTCTTCAATAAATCTGTCGTTTCCGTTTTGGTAAATGTGCATTTTCTGTGAAGATACAGAGGTTTAAATTGAACAAGGTACCAAAAAAATGCTAACGAAATAGGCAGTTCTGTTTTTCGAATGATAACGACAAAGGCAGATCGTTAAATATTAATGCTAACGCAGAGGCAGAGATAAGAGACTTCTGCTAACGACAAAGGCAGAAATTCTAATGACTTGACAGGGCCATAAAACCCCTCTGTACGATTTGTATGTTATAAATTTAACCCAGATTCATGTTAGGCTTTATTCCAAAGTTCCAAAGTCCATTTCACCAAGAATCAAGTGTTTAGTTGTTATTTTCATCAAGTTGATAAACGGAATATATTACGTACCTGGTGATCCTGACGTCGGCAATCATCAGTTGTGAGTGGCCCCTTATGTCTGTAAATGACGAACTGGTGTGTTTGGGGGGGGGGGGGGGGGCATTCAGCGCTCCATTTGTTATCATAAAGTTAAGAAACGAATAGTTTTTAGCATTCTATAGAATACGCGAGTTCGAAATGCAGCAATTCAAATTACTTGACAGGGAACTTAATTTTGTTTGTACAAAAATGTATGTTATTTGTATGCTACACATTTTATTTGACTATTATTCGTGAATAACTCACACGAAGAACATAAGACATAATGTCGTAAAGCATCGTAATGCCCCGATACATTGCTATTCATGTGCAGTCGAACATATGATCTTGGTATTATTCTTCTAAGCAGTCAATATTGATTAAAATTTCCTGTATTTTATAAATAAAACAGTCAGGTTATTTAAACAGTCACAGAGTATACGGTATTACATCTATTTATGGGCTGTTTGCTTAAAACAGTTGGGCAACACGTGCTCATGTAGCATCACGTATATTATGTAACATATTATTCCATGCTAAGTTGTTTGGTCTTAATGACATCATATAACGCCATCCGGACCGCAGATAATTATGCAACGAGGCGTAGCATAATACCAATAAGACGAGACGCAAGTACGCGTAAGTTCCTTTATGTATAATTAGATTTACGATGCACAAATGTAGTTGTTATCAATAACATTTCATATAAAATCAGAGCGCTGAAAGTCAGCAGTTGTCCGAATGAATACCATTGTGATCACCTCGGCCTGTATGCATTGAAGTATTTACCGGAGACAAACGGAAATGTCCGAGGTTTCACGATTGAAATACAATGTATATGCGTGCCGGAAGTACAAGTCAAATAGTTTTCTGCAGCCAGATAATTTCTAGTTTTTGTCAGCAGTTTGGACGCTGATCGAGTTTATTCCGGTGTATGTTTAAATGGTATTAGTCCAAATAACCCAGATACGTGTAACATCGGATACACCTGTAAAAATGCCGTACGGACCGTTCCGATTGCAATACCGGCTGACCGGTTTACTATTGCAAAGGTGGCGCTGCCTAGCGGCGGTGTAGGAAGAAAAGCGGTTTCTTCAACTAAAGTATAGTCGATTGTAGAAACGTGTGTAAATAACTATAGTTGGTCGATTCTCGAACAAATAAAAAGTATTCATTTAATGCTAACTGATGAGATATGGAGTTCTATCAGTGAAATAAAACCTATATCAATCACTGGTTATCACCTACAATGTTACTGATATTAGCTCTGCCCCCTCACAGGGACTACTTTAATTTTACCAAAAACTTAACACTAAACCGTCTGTAACGTGTTTATTACTGAACTTAAACATGTCATACGGGTTATTTATTCTTAGTTAGAACAATTCCTACAAGTTGGTGTATGATTTGACGCAAAATTCTCAAAAAAGTTGTTTTCACCTTTTCACCATAATCAAAGATGACGGATTTTGAATTGAAAAATATGAATGGAATAACATATTCATAAGCAGCCTAACCACAGTGGTAGATTCTAATTTGGCCTAAATAGTACCAGTTTTGACACCAGATAAGCATTAAATAAATAGAATATTTGTTTGTTTTGATTGAATATGGTTAATATCTCATCTTGTAGTGATAAAATTTTAATATTTTTACTCGCGCTACGCGCTCTTGAACTTTGAATATTGAATTTTATCACTACATGATGAGATATAAACCATATTCAATCAAAACAAACAAATATCCTCTATCTATATTACATAAAGCTGTTTAATAGAGTGTCAGGTAAAAATTCCTGTGTCGATGACTTATAGTTCATGTAAACTGCTGACAAACAAGTGTTGTATTTATACCTAACTGTCATAGATCTACATTTATCAAATATCCAGACGTGCATGGACATGTACTTAGTTAGAGAATTAAAGCTCCAGCACGAATAAGATGTAAAGTACAACCTCCTCGACAGAGCAACAACCTTTGATTTCCGGCCATTGTATTACTACAATGATTAGGAGACTATAAAATTCAACTTGTATGACTTATTGCGCCTCCCAAAAACTGCTAATTTCACCGTCATTTTGTTAACATTTTACTTATATTATCGATCGAATACTACGAGAACCATTCGTTTCTAAAATCGAAGACAGTGCCTGAAGAGCTTACGTCTTAAAAAAGCCATGCACTCATCATTAACAGGCATAAAAGGCAACTCACAACCGACAATTACCAGTGTCAGCGATCACCAGGTATGTAATATATACCTTTAATCAACTGGACGAAAATAACCACTAAACACTCGTGATTCTTGGTGAAATGGACTTTGGAATACAGCCTAATATGAATCTGGGTTATATTTATAACATACAAATCGTACAAAGGGGTTTTCTGGCCCTGTCAAGTCATTAGAATTTCTGCCTTTGTCGTTAGCATAAGTCTCTTATCTCTGCCTCTGCGTTAGCATTAATATTTAACGCTCTGCCTTTGTCGTTATCATTCGAAAAACTGAACTGCCTATTTCGTTAGCATTTTTTTGGTACCTCGTTCAATTTAAACCTCTGTATCTTCACAGAAAATGCACATTTTCCAAAACGGAAACGACAGATATATTGAGGAAGGATTGAAGTTTGTATTCAATATTTTATAATTGTTGAAAACCACGAATTAAGTTGAGAATTCAATGTCAAAGGCGAAAGTTTCGAACTTTTAGCAAACATCGCGTACCTTAACCCTGTTTACTCGAATAATATGGCATTTGTAGGAACATAAATTGTATATACTTATTGTTCATTCATCGCTTGAACGATATATGTAAGTGATCACTTTCAAAAGCAACGCAAAACACTATAAAATAACAAATACTTACCCCACTGTAGTGGCGTAAAACGCGTGTGTCTCTGCCTTCAACATACATAACTGCCTTACACACAGCGGGTTGTACGGTGTGATTAAACACGTTCTAAAAGTGTGTCGGCGGTAACAACCACATTGCTATTTTAAGTTAGAAATCGATCAAACTAATCGTTCGAAACAAAACCAAAGCATTTAAGCTATTTGTGTCTGTTGAATAAGTCATCATTGAAACAAATTAACAACGCGTAATTAGGTTTTACCGTTGATGAAATGTGTTGTATTCGATATGAATGGTGTAAGTATCTGACGCTATTGTCGTTAAATTAGAATTGTTAACACTCAAATCTGCATTGAGTAGCAATTCTAGAGATACGCTGAAAGTAGCTGCAAAATACCTTCTCACAAAAAAGCAGCAATACTTGATAACTGGCCGATTCGAATTTTATCATATTGACGACCCGTGGTTGCTTAATTCGAGCATGCGCTAATTCAGGTTGTATACATGCACATGGTTAACATGGGACTTGGACATTCGACCCTTTGACAGCTGAAACTTGGACTTTCAGCGGTTGAGTTCCATTTCTGGTTTACTTGTGTGTTGGCATTGCACCGTGTATTTATGGTCTGTATTGCTTTTATGTTTAAGATGAGTGCTGCCTTGCTTGTCTGATTTTAGTATCGTTTTACCTGTTGGTGGATTTGAACATTGGTTTTCTTTCCTGCTGATTGTTATGATATATTGCACTTTGATAATCAAATCAATGGCTTTTAGTTTCTGGCATATAAAATTTAACTACTAAAACTAATATCTTATATAGTTCCAGTGCAACCTAATCCTGACGTACCCTTATTACTGCAGTGTTCGCACTTCCATATAACAGAAGGAGTACCACATGGTATCTTGCAAAGCCTGGTCCCATCATCATAAAACGAAAATAAAACACACTAAAATAGTTGAGCATGGAACTCGTTTGCTACAACTAAATAACCTTCGATTTATTAAGAAAAAGCACTCTGCTTTCTTAAAGGCTATTTATATCATATGAAAGTTTCAATAAATTTATAGAACCATTTGAAGCTTGAACAAAAATTGTATGATTTGGGCATGAACAAAATATTGAGCTGAGCATGAAAAAAGTTTTATAAGCCTGGATCCAGGTCTGATTGTGGTATGTTACAAGGTACGTTCAAACGAGATGGTTGATGGTTAAAGTTTCTCGTTCAATCCCAAACAAGCAGGCGTGTGGTTGAAGCATTAAAACCACTACAACGACAAGTAAAACAACTAGGGCTTCGTGAACTTGTACCAAGTAACACTCTAAATTTACTAAGAATGTTTAGTTGGCAATATTGGCAACCGGTAACGACGACGTAACGATAATACTAGCGGATTTATCCATTGAACAACTGGTGCGTCAGTAAAATTGTCTAAATTAGTACCAAACTTTTCAACGGATATTGTCTTAATAAAACATGCATACAAGCCAATGTCCGTACCCTTAAATAGTATTTAATTTAAAGAGCATTTATTTCTAATTATTCATAACGACACATTTACTTGCTATTTCATACTTAAAAAGACATTAATAAATGATGAATTTCTGTCGTTTCCAGATGTGCATAGCCTAAAATAGATCGGCATATGAATTATATTTTGCATGAAACATGTTTAGAACACTATAAGATGACACTCAATACACTAATTTGTCCGGTAAACATATTTCAGTCATAAGTACATTCGCTTTAACCGTCAAAAATTAAGTTTTATTTTTAAATGCTATTTAAGAGTACTGATTTTCACCAAATTGTACAGGAAGTGGTAATTTTCAAATGATTGTATCAACCGTTCCGGTGGACGGCATATGTAGGTTTTTAAATGGAACCATCTCCTGAACCAACAATGAACTGGTGTTGACCAAAAACAACTGAAATGATACCCGGTGGGTCGTTCAAATCTGCTTCATAGGTCCTTAGTACCAAAATGAATTCGAATTCATTCAAAATGTTGATGATCCCAGATGAGCGATATAGGACCCTATTGGTATTCTAGAATTGACACACACTACACCGAAAGTGTATACAAATCCACATTAGAAAAGTCTACCGTTTTGACAAATGCCCATTTTCATGTCCGCTAAATGAACTACATGTATACCGGAACGGGATAATAATAATAACAATAAAGACTTTATTTTACGAGGAAACTCATTTGACAATTATATTGAATGGCAATCTTCCATGAGATCCTCAACAATAAAACAGTTGAACAATAACACAAGTACATAAAAGAATAGTGGCATAATGGCAATTGGCCCATATGATGTCCACACTATCATAATTTCATATATAATTGGGGAATTTCATATAACATAATATTTCCACATCCATCGCCATCGAGGTTTGACTGGTTATACATTCCTTGACATTGAAATATTCTACACATATGAAGAAGTGACCATGCAATGACTTGAGCAAGCCTTTACTGAATGATAATTGGTTCAACGAAGGAGGCACCATAGTAGAATGATTTAATGCCAGGCTTCTGATTTTCAGGCCGTGGGTTCGGAACCCCCTTGAACGGAGTAGAATGTTATTAAACCCTTCAGTAATGGAGGAAATAAAAGATAATGATATGTTTCGAAATCCATACAAAATAATAACGTTTAAACTTCAACCTAAAACATATCCCAGGGACCCAGGTCAACTAGTCATTATAAATTATGTGATTGAACAAATGTTGCAAAAAGTCGTAAACCCTGATGATAGAGGGCCAATAAGGACTCGTCAAAAGCATTTGTTGATATACATCTCTACTCTTGGAAATAGCCTTCGAGAAATTTGTCGATGTTAGGGATTAAAAATACTTTATTGGTATCCAGATACAAAATATCAATGTTTTTTTCTGTTTTTTTTTAAATTTACGATCAGTAACACTGTTACAAAATACTGTGCGTCTTCATATAGAATATGAGAGGAGAATCAACCTGACTTTCTAATATGTAAGAGGTCTGGGCCATGTGAACAACTAACACTTGAAACACGTACGTAAGAGGGACCAGAGGGAGTACATACCACCATTGATGTCTACCCGCATTATAAGATTAGCTGGCATTTGTATTCAAAATGTCAAGGAATGGCATATATGAATTGTCGACTTATTTAAAGATAAGTAATTAGACCCGTAAGCACACACTCTAATTGGCTAAACGTGACCATTAGATAGATCAATAGAAACTGTTCTCTGAATGGCATATATCGTAGGTGGGAATCATTTGTAATTTTACCAGCGATACGAATAACAAGTACTATACTCTCTTATATCTAATCTGAGTGATGCTTAGTTTGGAAAGCATAGTAACCATTGACAATCTACCGACAACACGTCAGGCGATATGACGCTATTCGTACCCTTTGCGGTTAATATGTGCGGTTGCAAGGATTCACAAATATCTGTTATTTTTAATTTTTAGTGTTTCGGCCTTTTTGCTGTTGAAACGTGGTTATTCAACCAGTTTTTGCTAATTGTTAAGAGGAGGTCATTTGGCTGGGGCATTCAACTTATTGGAGCGGGGTCGTTCTATTGTTGCGATCGGCTTGTTCAGACATGCCATCTAGCTAAGGCATTAAAATTGTTGGAACTGGGTCATCCGGCTGAGGCTTTCAGCTTTTTTATTGTTGAAACTAGGTCATTTAGCTGAAACCTTGGCATTCAGCTTTTTAATACATTTTTGGTACTGTTATTTGTCAACCTTTTAGGATTTCTGACAGTGAAACTAGGCATTGAAGCCGTTTTACTGTTGGGACTAGGACACAGCTTTGGCATTCAGCTTTTTGATAGCTGAACTAGTTCATTCAGCTTTTCGACAGCTTGGACATCTGCGGATCATTTACTTGTTCATAAGGGCATTGTGCTGTGTATGTGTTTTTATGTTTACTTTTCTCGGCTGGTTAAGTTGAGTGATGCATTCCCTGTCTGACTTAATATTATCTTTATTAAAGAAGGCAGAGCTGCAAATAAAGAAAATGTCTTTGTGATCTATTTTGTTTTTCCCCTTATTACGACGCGTCAAGGGAGTAGACTACAGACCTCACTCCAAGAGGGTACTTAGCACTAATCTATCAAGGTGGCCTCCTGAACTCAAAGCAGACACGCTATTATCAAGCTATCAAGGCGGCTGACCACCGACGCTATGTACGAGGGTCGTTCATTAAATACCCGGACGATCGATATTTCTTGTAAACCAATGGACTGATATTGATGACCACTTACAGGAATACATTCACACCATACTAATCCACATATGAAATCTCAACTTGTTGCGACGAAGGGTTTACATAATATAAGTGTTTTAATAAGTACCTGTCACGCGAGTAGGCCCATGCCGACGTCATAATATTGTGACGTAAAGTCATTTTCGCTCCTAAAATTAGACCATTTTTCTCTATTTTATCAATGTTTGGAGCAATAAAGTCATGCGAGCACACATCTTTACACTTTTAAGATTTTCAATAGTTATGTTAAATGCTGTATATCACATAACCTGCTGTCCAGGAGTGCCGTAAAGCCGTGCCGTAAATATCGTTCGGCACTCCCAGACTGTGCAATAAATATGTAAATTAGCTTGACGTGACGTTAGCCAATCCATACATTGATCCGTCAATGACGTCAGGATAATATCAACGTCGCCATGACGTCGCACTCAATGTACCGCTGAATTTTGGCTGAAACATATGCAGCGTGCATCATCCTTTTGAAGAATAATGAGCGTGTTCTAAGGTAATGCGATAAATAGAATCTAACATTCGTGCCCATTACATACGAGTTTTATTAAACTCGTCGACAAAAAAACTTTATGACACTCGGCAAAGCCTCGTGTCATATCATTTTGTCCACTCGTTTAATAAAACTCGTATGTAATGGGCACTCATGCAAGATCCTCTATATCCACGACAATTTCGCATCGTCCCGTAATTACTAAATTAGTTATCCTTCAAGTAATGTTTACCGTCCAACAAGTGTTTCTGACGTTAGATTGGCCCGGTCTCGGATCATCGCATGGTGATTCTTGTCATCATGGAACCGTTTATAAGCAGATATTCACCGATATGTATGTTCCCAAAAGGCTTCACTAAAATACATTATTTAGTTTTACTGGTGTTTGACTTATACTTTTACGAAATTGCATCATAATCCGTTTTTCCCCAACAAATTCGATTTCATTGCGATATTAACGGAAAGAGGCCCGTTGTTATTAATCAACGCTTCAAGCACAGTTACAGTACAGAAATGACATCAAACGTTATATAACACAACGTAGATGTAGCCATAGCGTTATCTGATGTTTTCCGTTGAAAAAAGGCAACTATACCACGAACCCTGTCATATCAATTCTCAACAGTTTACCAAAAACTTTGGCACGGCCAGGTCGTCCTTTGTTGGGTTACCATAGTGGCGATATTCCAGGTATTAAATGAACGGCCCTCGGATACGGCGGCCGACCTCCTCCTCTATAAGTTGGCTTAGCATCGTCATGTAAATGTGATGTTCCTTGTGATTTCTTAATGTTTACTTGGGTGAGTTACGCGTCAATAAGCCGGCGGATTATCTAGTATTGAAATGTCAATCTAAATAACAAACAATCGCTTGTTTCTCTCCCAAGTCACGTTCGAAGCATCTACGCATATATTTGTGTTACATAAATACTCACAGAACATTAGCACAGGCATCATTAATTCTATCCATAAATAAACTCAGCATGAGTGATTTTATGATATCCGGGGCCTTATCTTATAGTAATGTTAATTTGTTTGCGTCAAATGTACAGTTATAGATTTATTTTCGCTTCGATAAAAAACATAAGTTTTCCATGAAGTTAAACAATTCTCTGTAGTTTGGTATTAATCAATTCCATGTTTTCAAATATAGCTCAGGGGTAACGCGCTGGGCTGTCGATCCAGAGGTCGTGGGTTAAATCCCTGTCATCGGAACTTGATATTTCTGAAACATTTCCCGCTTTATCTGCCCGTGTGGTCTGCAAAGTATCTGGAACTGCCAGGAAGCTGTGTATCGGTGCTATACACCGGGCACATTAAAGAACCAGGCTGTCTATTCGAAATAAGAGCTAGGCGCACTTCTGCAGCGCCGGACATGCCTGTATCTAATGTCTCTCTCTTCCTTCAGGGGCTTTCTCTCAGTCTGTCCCTCCGGTCAGATCATCCTGTATCTGCACTGGTAGAGGATGCACCTGCGCCCTTGTGGCTGCAACACAATAATATAAAGTGCCTTTGAACGCGCGTTCGCATGAAAAGCTATATAAATCTGGTATATTTTTCAAAGGCTTGAGTGATTGTTTCACCCTTCGTTAATTGGTCTGAAGTTGTTTTGTCTGTTAATGGCATTTTAACGTTAATATTGTTAATTAGTCGTTAATTCTAAACTTGCGGTCAAAATGGATAATCCTTTTTTGGATTATCAAATAAATTACTTATACAATACAATGTATTTGCAAAAATTATGCTTCATTTGTTCGTTAAACATTAATGATGGGTTTCTCATTTTTGAAAGAATACTGTTATGCTTGTTGTAGTGAATCCGTCCAGAAAATATATTCTATAGAGATATCACTACCAATTTTGCATATTTTGACAGATTGTATTTGGACCCGGTGATTCAATGTTTATTACATACATGGTCATTTGTTCAAGGAGTAGCAATATATACTCAGAGTTTTAATACCGACTTATGGGACCTTGCAAACTATTGAAAAAAACACCAGTCGAAAGATAATAGAAAAAAGGACAGGGAAGGCCGTACTTTCTTATCCCGTGCAACATAGAAAACACAAAATCATCACATACTTCAATAAACGACACAAAGCCCAACACATAACTGAAAGAGAAATTGAACTTATAACCGCAGCCAAATCAGAGCTCAAATATTGTCGTTTAACATATAGAATATTTCATTGACAGACAGAGCTTAAAATCGGTATCACAAAATAAACCATTGCCTTATTTTATTACAACACATTTTAAAAATATTTAACCGAATTTCAGACTGTGTTGCGAGTTGTATTTCAGATGCTTCAGGTGATTAGGACATCCATGGGCATACAACGCGGCATTATAACCCGTACAAAACTGTACCAGAAACCAACCTCAGAAAAATTAAGATCAATAAATGCAAATAAAGCGTCTTTAAGAGAAAACACCACTGTAATTTAAGCCTGATATCACACTCACCAGATACTATTAACACTGTGCTTAGAATTAAAGCAATCGGCGATTCAGACAAATCAAATTGCCCTTGTAAATGTATTGCCTAGGAAACTCTTACCCGCAAATGTCACCAATTCATTGCAGATAATTGATTAAGCAATTTGTTGCGATAAGTGTTATTTATATTAGCATTTTCGACATTATCAGCGAGGAACAATTACACAAACCACTTTCTACCATCGTCTCTTCAATGCATAGATTCCATAATTACAATACTAACTCCCTTCTGTTCAAATGGCAACCATTTTGAAGGACATCTTTCTTATGTGTTGATATAAAAAAAGATAAAAGGTTATAAAACAAATAAAAGGTTGATCAAGACCATTAACGAAGCAGATTAGTTAAGTAACTATCGCATGTACATCTGAATTATCACAATTATGAATTCTGACATTCAAATAGTCGTCAAATCGGAAGTGGGGGAATATCGTAATTACAATATATCATCTATCCACCTTTGTCATAAGTTACAAAATATACTTTTTATTTTCTACCATTCACAACAGAGACTACAGATAATATGTTGTATAAAGTATCAGTCCACAAGAATATAATTATCAGTTATTAGTTTTTGTAAGAATTAACTATTTTATACATTTGCACTTTGTCCTGTGTTAATAGTGCAATAAACAATCAAACAAACTACACTCACAAGTAATAGAGTAAGAACAGCGCAAGTTGTCTCCTAAATCAACCAGTATGTGTTAAGCAGCCAATTTACATATAACCGTATCCTCAATCCACCACTTGCATATTCATTATTAATACCCCTGTATTTAGCATATCCGATGTACCGGTATCTTATGATTGACTGATTACGGTATGGTACGAGGGTTGTTCATATTGGAATGCAAGTGATGATATATCTTTTTGGTATCAATGAAGTTTGACAAGAGTGATCTGTATATCAAAGATCATTGTATTAGCTTTAATTGGATACCTCTTGTTGTAAAATTCGTTCAGTATAGCTAACACAATAGGTCGTTTAACACTGTCAACTCGTGTATACTAATGCTTAAATGATTATCAAAACGTCACTTTCTTTGACCAAATTCGGTCCCATTAAAAACTTTTATTAATGCCGGAGCAAGTACCACATTCAAATTAACTTGTATGGTGAGGTTGTGTAATGTAATGTCTTATTCATCAAGTACTTGATAGTTTAAGAAATTTAAAAGTGTTGTAATATTTCATTTGGAAATGAACCTCATGCACGTCATCCAAAAACCGCAACATACTTGAAAAGGGTTGCAAAAATCAAATATGTTTTGGAAACTGGTGCAAGATTTCCAATTAGGCAAGTAGCTCAATGTGTTTGCACATAATGTGAAGCTATTCATACAACCATCAAGCACATTACAAAAATGAGAAAGTTAAGTGCAGTTTGGATATCCCTATCTGTTTTAGACGCCAGCGCATATGCCCTTACAAACTATCCATAAATAATGGAAACCATTTTCAAAAATAAAAAAGACAACCGTTCCCAAATGAAATGACCGTAAACGAAACGTGGGTTCTTTTTGTCAACAAGCAAAAATGGGCCAGCAAAGACAGGATTAAAGGTTTGCATGCAAAACACAACATGGGCGCTAGTAGAAATGTGCACCTTTTCCTTTCTACCATTCAATATGACGTATACAACGGACAATGGGTAAATGCCAAGTTTTATGAAAAACAATTCCTTAAAAATGGAAGAAATACTCCGACAATCGCTGCGCAGCCACATGTTTGAAGAGTGTCATGCTGTTGCAGGGCAATGAGCCTCCACTTGCAGCAGCCATTAACGCGACTTTCTGAGAAGCGTAAAAGTCCTTGAGCTTTCCGACCATCCTTATATGTCTAGCATTGTCCCTTGTGTCCTTTACTTGTTTCCATGACTCTTTAAATGCATTGTCGGAAAACAGAACAGCTACGTTAAGATCTCGGTTTGGCTCTTGTCCCGTAAATGCACTGTGTCTCTGTGAAGGATAATAGAATCGCATTATAAAAATGGAATATTTCATTGAAACTTAGCATATATATCGGAGATGAATACATTTAAAAATACTTTTCATTATATCTAACTAGGATACATTTTTATGGACTTAGTTGCATTCAAATTTGAACACCCTTCGTGTATGGTAGGCCTAGTAGTACTAATCTAGATGGAAATTTTATAATTAAGATTTATGTAACCAGGAGACGCAAACAAGCCATAAAAAATATTATTACTATCGATGTGTTTTGTTTAAGTTCCCTTGTTTGTTTGTCTATAATTGCTTTATGTGATACGAAATGTCATATTTTCACTTGTCTGGCAGTTTCTTCATCTAGATCTAGAAGACGACTCACTGCAAAATGTATGTATATTCTGCACATTAGTAGATTGCAGAAATCGTCAGAATAAAGAAGGTAGCTCTGTTTAACAGAGTAAAAGCTTCCAGAAGGTTGTCAGCCAATTAAAAGCCGTTTTTTAAACGATTGACCAATAAACATCGAGTAAAAAATAGCAGTGATTGACTACTTGTTACGAATCAATTGTACCTTGACTCCGTTTTGCTATTTTTCTATCTGATTTTTTTCATCATCATTATTTGATCGAAGAGTGCAACATCATATAATACAATAATACATTTGATAACATATGGCCTTTTTTCACTATTCATGAATACCGAACCCATCACATTCGACTGTGTCTCAATGTTTGAAATAAGAAACCATTTATTATTAGCATCTACATTACGAAATTCAAAAGGAATTTCGCATTAATTACTCTTTTCTCTAAAGTCTAATCTCTACATAGCAAGTCTTATTTGTCTAATTTTTGTAGAAAGACCCAATTGCAATCACTAGTCATTCTAATTTTGTGTACGTATAATCTGTTCTGTCATTAACTCATTGTACATTGAGTGCCAAATAAGGAAACGAAATAACAACATACGTCGCGACCTATGACCAAATTCACAACTCTGAAGGACTTCTGGCAGCTACAACTAGTTATTTCAGCCTTATTACTGTTGGAGCTGGGTCATGATGTATAATTAAGTCAGATTTATGATTGACTGATCAGAAAAAAGCAGAGGAGCAAAGTCGTTAATTTACCATTAAGGGGATTGATTCGCTTGAAAAGCTAAGAATTTTTAAATGATCATCTTTTCAATATTCGACCTAATCAATGATTGAATCCAAATGATTGTAAGTATTCCTCAAACTGACCATCTAACGCTTCATACGAAAGCTAAGACCTAATTAATTTTTAGTATTAAAGCTAAGACCTAATTAATTTTTAGTATTAAAGACCTAAAAATTAATTAGGTCTTAGCTTTCGTATGAAGCGTTAGATGGTCAGTTTGAGGAATACTTACAATCCTTTGGATTCAATCATTGATTGCAATAAAGATTGCTTGGTACACTGTTGAATAAAACGAATATCGGTGGATGTTGTAACAGATTTAACATTGGTTCCTTTGTTTGGCCTTTTCATACATGGAAATTCCAAAACAAACTCTTCTGTACTTTCATGTCTTTGTTACGTATTGCCTCTTAGCAACAAAGTGTTGACAAAGACATATTGGTGTGGGTTCAATATCGTATGCATGTCTGTCAATCTTTTTACACATTTCATTCTGCTGATTTATTCACTTAACCGATTGACAGCACAAACGCACACACCGTCTACAGAATGATATAACAACACACTTTCTTAACGTCGTTCTTATCTCCCTAAGGACTAAGGGTCTGTCTATCATATGCTTAGTGCTGCAAGTTTCTGTGGATTTATTAATCTGAAATGATTCCTTCTGACTTTTGAAGGTCACATCTATCACGTCTTTGCCATCTTTTACGATGTTTTCTCTATCGTTTGAATCTAATTACATTTGGTTTTTAGGACTTACGAAATAAACTCTCGTATTTCAGAATCATTTACAATCTAAATCGAAGACTTTAGTGTTTTTGTAGTAGATTTCATTCGCATTATAAGATTTGCTGACATTTGTATTCGAAATTTCAACGAATGGCATATACATGTATATGTAGTAGACTCATATAACGATAAGTAATAGGATCATAAGCACCCTCTTATTGGCTAAACATGACCCTTTTAATAGATCAATAGAATCTGTTCTGTGAATGGCAAAAATCTTAGGTGGGATTCATTTTTTAATTTTACCAGCGATATGAATAGCGAGTAATCAAAACCCTTTGGGTCATATATCTAATTTGAGTGATGCATAGCGCGAAAGCATTCTAACATTTAAAAATCTACCGACGGCACGCCACACTATATGACTGGCACTAAGCATTATTGAACTTTTCTAAAAAATCTTTCATTCTAAAACAGAAAATTTAAATGAAAATCAAACATTGCTTCAAGAACGTTACGTCCGTCGGTCGCTTTAGACATTTATCTTGCTCTCAAATTAAGGACAAATTCGGAATCAATGATGACAAATGAGCACGAAAATATAGAATCTGTGTAGACATACTGTGCTTGGATAAATAATTACCCATGAAGTTTGTCGTGAACCTGGTGCTCTATTGGGTGATTGAGGTGAATTTTGTCTTCGTCAATTCCTGTACTAACGTTACCTCATAGTAGTAAGCTTCTACTTATACGTCCACGAGACCGATTGTATAGGTTTAGTAATTATGGCACTTTGTGTGTGGGGGAGTTAAAAGTCTAATTTCCCTGCAAGTGGTTATTCTCATCCGCTTGTAATTGGGTGCGATATTCGCGTGGAATCTGTGCATGGGCATTGTCTTGTTTAGGTTTTACTTAGTAAGTTTAATATTAACATTCTCGACTCCTCATTCCTGATGGTATCCATCGCCATGATGATATAGAGAGAAGGCAAGATTGTTTCTTCCTCTTATGCTGAGCTGCAAAAAAGACGATTTCTTTTCTGCCTATTTTGTTGTCGCCCCTTGGTATGGCGCATCATGACAGTAGATTACCGACCTTCCACTCCCCTAGTGGGTACTTATCATCAGTCTATCAGGGATTCAAGGCGACCTCCTGAAAGAAAAAATTGACGCGCTGTCATAAGTTAAAGAAGTTAAGTTACTAGTGTTCGATGGCTGCACTCAGAAATTCAGCTGTTCAGTCACCCTTTTACATCTAAATCCCCCTGATCATATGTATGGAAACTTGCATTCGAGTATCCCTGGGGAGAGTATCCCTGGGGATACTTTCTGTCCTGGTACGAGTGCAGCCAACATCGACATACGGCGCCTAGGAAAATCGACATCGCCCTCACTGATACCAATTCACACTTTGTTTGAGTGAGACATTGTGGGATATTTCTTCTGCTCAGAGAAATTTTAAAGCAGTGTCGCAACTGGGGATCGAACTTGGGACCTCCCGATCCCAAAGCGCGCACCCTATCTCTGGGCCATCGCTCCCCATCAGGCTATCGAGGCGCCCGACTACCGACATTATACCACGGCCGACCTGCTCCTCTATAAGTTGGTACCGCATCGTTTTGTGAATGTAATGTTCCTTGCGACTACTTAATGTTTACAGAGTTATGCGTTAATTAGTCAACGGATTATCAAGTATTGAACTGCGAACCTGAATAAAAAACACCCGCGTGTTTTTACTTTCTTCCAAGTCACGTTTGAAGCATCTATGTATATGTTTGTGTTACATAAATACTCACAGAACATTACAGCAGGCATCGTTAATTTTACCATAAACAAACCAAGGATGAGTGACTTTATGACATCGGGGGCTTATCTTATAGTAATGTTAATTTATTTGCTTCAAATGTTATACAGTTAAAGATTGTTTAAGTTAATCACATCCATGATTTCAAAGACTTGAGAGATTTCTTCAGTGATATCGTTAAATTGTCTCGAGTTGTTTTTATCTGTGAATGACATCTTAAAGTGATTATGAAATTAATTATATATGTAACATTACATAGCCTGTTGTTGCGAATAAGTTGTGCATGTTAAAGTTGCTATCAGACTGAATGAACTTTTCCGGAAAGGTTTATCGAAGAAACTAGTTATACAATGAGTGCACCTGCTTTGCTTTATTTGTTCGTTAAACTAATGACACAATTAAAAAAAAACACTGTAGCGAGAAGACAATCCAAAGTCATACAGAAACGATAGCAGCGCCTAGCCATTCTCGCAAGACCCAGACATAGAACGAACCATTAAAAATCCACAAAATTAATATTTCAAGCAAGCTTATATACCCACCCCGCAATGAATAACATACTATGCACTTCGAATTCCGTGAATAATTTACCATAAAGGGTGGTAAATATGAATGATAAACATTTGTTTCTCACTTTTGTAAGAATTTTATTAAGGCTGTTGTAGTCATGCCGTCTACAAAATTATCATAATTATACATAAATATTCTATAATCAAATAACACTTACAATTATATGGCATTTTTTCATGCAGTTTATGCAGAAATATGAACTCAGACTTGAGTTTTGATATCCAACCTCTGGGACCAATCTATCGAAAAAAATAAACATAAGCTGAGTCTTAGCTCAAACATTATTGCTTTACATAAAGAATCTTTCACTGTTATTAACACATTTTCAAAAGACATTTTCTTAATTTCAGTCTGTGATGCGAATTCTATTTTATATGTCGTGACATCAAAGATCATGCAACACGGCAACATTACCCGTACAAAACAGTATCAGAAACTAAACTCAGAAAAATAAGATCAATAAATGCAGATAAAGCGTCTTTAAGTGAAAACACTACTGTCATTTAAGCTTGATATCACACTCACCAGAGACAATTAACACTGTGCTTAGAATTAAAGCAATCGGCGATTCAGACAAACCAAATTGCCCTTGTAAATGTATTGCCTAGGACTCTCGTGGACGCAAATGTCACCAATTCATTGCGGATAATTGATTAAGCAATTTGTTGCGATAAGTGTTATTTATATAAGCATCTGAGGACCAATTACCAAATCCATCTTCTAAATCGTCTCTACAATACTTATATTCCAAAATTACAATGATTAACTCCCTTCTGTTGAAATGGTAGCCATTTTGAAGGACATCTTTCTTATGTGTTGATTT
Organism: Spisula solida; assembly: GCA_947247005.1. NCBI lineage: Eukaryota > Metazoa > Mollusca > Bivalvia > Venerida > Mactridae > Spisula > Spisula solida. The sequence continues at coordinate 56,627,101 of OX365944.1, read as the reverse complement.
AACAAGATAAAATGTTATACAATAACAGGATCTGTAGACGATAACCTAATTAAAAGTTGATAAAGACCATAAACGAAGCAGATTAATTCAGTAAATATCGCATGTACATCTGAACGATCACAATTATGAATTCTTAAATAAAAATGCCGACACATCAGAACAAGGGGGTGAATATTGTAATTTTAATACATGTACAACCATCTATTCACCTCTGTCATTAACTTCAGAATGTACTTATTTATTTTCTATCAGTTATTATTTTTTGTATAATTAATTATTTTGTACATTTGCACTTTGTCAAGTTAATTGTAAATAGTGCAATAAAACAATTTAAACAAACTATACTCATAAGTAATAGAGTAAGAACAGCGCAAGTTGTCATCTAAGTCAACCACTATGCTTTAAGCAGCCAAATATTTGGCTGATCACGGTATTGTATTTTGTAGACCTAGTAGTTCTAATCTAGATAGAAGATATATAATTATGTAATATATAACCAGGAGACACAAACTAGCCATGTAAAAGTATTTATTTCTTTTCATTTCCCTTGTTGGATAGTCTATAATCGTTTTATGTGATACAAAGTGTCATATTTTCACTTGTCTGCCAGTTTCTTCACAATTTAGAATCTATAAACATTCAAGACGACTCGTTGCAAATTATATGCATATTCTGCACGTTCATCGAATGCAAGAATCGCCAGAGTAAAGAAAGCAACTCTGATTCTCAAATTAAAAGCTTGCAAAAGGATATAAGCCAATTAAAAGCAGTTTTTCAAACGATTGACCAATTACCATTGCATATAAAATAGCAGTTATTGATAACTTGTTATGCATCGATTGTATCCTGACTCATTTTAACTTTACCGTGATCCGTTCTGTTTTGATCCATTGTCATTCTTTGATGGAAGAAATATGCTGAATATAACATCACATAATACCAAAAGACATTTGATGAAAAATATACACTTCATGAATACCAAACTCATCACATTATACTGTGTCTCATTTTTTGAAATAAGCAATCAATTGTTATAAGTATCTGCATTACGGCAGTCAAAGGCGTTTTCGTTTTACATTACTCTGTCTATCTGTGCATTACAAGTTTCATTATCTTATTTTGTGGTTAGACCCAATGGAAGTCACAAGTCACTTCATCTTGGTATAAGTATAACATGTCCTGGCATAAACGCATTATACACTGATTGCCAAAATGTGCAGAAGACATAAAAGCAGACGTGGCAACCTTTGATCATCCTAAACTGATTTACTACATGGTGTCTCAAGGTAAGATTGAACCAGAAACAAGGTCAGTTTTACTTAGTGGAGATTTATAATAATCTATCATTCGAATATAGAAATCGAATTGAAAATTAAACAGCACTTCCTACGTTACGTCCGTCGGTCGCTTTTGACTTTACCTTGCTCTCAAATTCAGGACAAATTCGGAATCAATGATGACAAATGAGTACGAAAATATAGAATCTGTGTAGACATACTGTGGTTGGATAAATAATTACCCATGCATTTTATCGTGAACCTGGTACTCTATTGGCTGATTGTGGTGAAGTTTGTCTTCACAGATTCCTGTAATACTGCATTATAGTAAGCTGATACCTATACGTCTACGAGACCAATGATATAGATTTAGTACTGATGAGATTTAATTGGTGTGTGGGGGGGAGTTAAAAGTCCTACATTCTGGCGAAATTTTAGTGATATGCTGACCGCCATGTCATATTTTCTTGGCATTGGGCAAACCAGCCCTGAGATTGCCCTCATCCCGGTGAATCGAACTTTGAACATCATTAGCAAAGGAACTACGTATTTACCAGTGCCGCTCGACGGTAATATTATTGCCAAGTATATGCCCGACAGAATACCGTTCCGTAGGCTGACACACTGGTCATTGGACCAACAATACCAATGCTCCACTATAACGCGCAGATTTTGAAACGTTATAATAATCCTTCAAAAAATGTAATTAAAATCACCCGAGAACCATATTAAAAATGTTGATTCGTATAGTATACAATTTTTAACGGGATTCCTTTTACTATAATTGTCTCGTTTCAATTGCTTCACACAAAATGTATCATGTAAAATCTCATTTGCCTGCATGTGGTTATTCTCATCGGCTAGTAATTGGGTGCGATATTCGCGTGGCATATGTGCATGGGGGCATTGTTTTGTTTAGGGTTAACTATTTTATTTTTGGTTAAAATTGAAAACAGTTTTACAACTAATGTTAACATTTTTGGCTCATCATTCCTGATAATACCAATGGCAATGAGGGTATGAAAGAAAGAAAGACGGTTTCCCCCTTTTAATACAGAGCGGCAAAAAAGGACGATGCTATTTCTATCTATTTTGTTGTCGTCCCTTGGTATGAGGCGTCAAGGGAGTAGACTATCAACCTCCCACACGCTCAGAACGTACTAATAACGAGGGTCGTTCAAATTGGAATGCAACTGATGCTATATCTTTGTTGTATCAATGAATTATTAAAAACTGTATATTAAAAACCATTGTATTAGCTTTAATTTGATAACTCACATTTTCAAATCCGTTCAGTGTAGCTTTAATAATAGGTCGATTAACACTGTCTACCCGTGAATACTAATTCTTAAATGATTGGGAAAATGTCACTTTTCTCTGACCAAATTCGGTCATTTGCAAATGTAATGACCATAAACGATACGTGGCTTCATTGGTCACCCTATGGGCAGATCCATAAACAACTATGGGCTAACAAAGACAGAACAAAAGTTTGTTTTGCAAAATGCTTCATAAGCTCCAGTAACAACGTACACCTTTTCCTTTATTAACCCAAGTTTCTATCACTCAATTTGATTAATAAAATGGCCAATGAGTAAATATCAAGTTTATCGACGATAAATTCATGCAGGAATGGAAAAATATTCCGACAATCGCTGCTCAGCCACAGGTTTGAAGGATAGCATGCTGTTACAAAGCAATGAGCATCTACATGCCGCCTCCATTAGCGCGACTTTCTGAGAAGCGTTAAGGTTCTTGAGCTTCCCGACCATCCTTACATGTCAAATATTGTCCCTTGTGACCTTTATTTGTTTCCAAGACTCCAAGGCATTATCGGAACATATATCAGGTAAGTTAAGATCTCGGTTTGACTCTTGTCAAGTATATACACAGTTTTAAAAATGGAAATGAATACTGCAAGGGGACCAAAAGCTTGTTTCGTTAACACCTATCTTGATCTTCCTTTCGACTACTTAATGTTTACAGAAATGAGTGATGCGTTGATAAACCGATGGATAATCTAGTTTTGAAATTTCAATCTAAACTCCAAACACCCTGGGTCTTCTTCTTTATTTCAAGTCACGTTCGAAGCATCTACGCATATATTTGTGTTACATAGATACTCAGTAAACATTAGAACAGGCATCATTAATTCTATCCATAAATAAACCCAGGATGAGTGATTTTATGACATCTGGGGGCTTATCTTATAGTAATGTTGATTTGTTTGCGTCAAATGTTGTACTGTTCAAGATTGATTTTCGCTGTGATAAAAACATAGGTTTTCCATGAAGTTGAACAAATTTCTGTAGTTGTATTAATCACATTCAGTGATATTGTCACCCTTCATTAATTTGTCTGCATTTGTTTTGTCTGTTAATGTCATCTTAACGTGATTTTGATTATCAAATTAATTATGCATGTAACATTACATTGCCTGTTGTTGCGAATAAGTCCATTTGCAGTCAACAATGGATGCATTTTTCAGTAAAGATTTATAAAAACATATTTATACAATGTTTTAAATGTTTTGCTTTATTTGTTCATTAAACAAATGATAAAATTAAAGTCAATGGTTTCTCATTTTGTGTTAGCATTCTATTATCGTTGTAGCAGTGCCACCGTCTAGAGAATACATGTATATTCTATAACTAAATGACGCTTACTATGGTTATTTGTTCATGGAGATCTGCAGAATTATAATTATGTACGCAGACTTGAGTTTTAATATCCAACCTCTGGGACCAATCTATTGAGAAAAAAATCAACATAAGCTGAATCTTAGCTCAAATATTTTTGCGTAACATCCAGATTATTTCAGTGAAAGCCTGTGCAAAAACCTTATTTTATTACAATACCTTCAACATATTTATCTGAATTTCAGACTGTGATGTTAGTTCAATTTCAGATGCTTCGGGATATTCGGGACATCCATGGTCATGCAAAATGGCAACACAACCCGTATAAAACAGTATTAGAAACCAAACTCAGAAAAGTAAGATCAATAAATGCAGATATGCAGATAAAGCGTCTTTAAGAGGATAAAGTACTGCCATTTAAGCCTGATATCACACTCACCAGATACTATTAACACTGTGCTTAGAATTAAAGCAATCGGTGATTCCGACAAATCAAATTGCCCCTGTAAATATATTGCCTAGAAAACTTTTACCCGCAAATGTCACCAATTTATTGCGGATAATTGATTTAGCAATTTGTTGCGATAAGTGTTATTTATATTAGCATCTTCGACATTATCATGGAGGACCAATTACACAAAGCACTTTCTACCATCGTCTCTTCAATACATAAATTTTATAATTACAATACTTGTCTCCCTTCTGTTCAAATGTCAGCCATTTTGAAAGATAATTTCCTTATGTGTTAATATAAAAAGGATAAAACAATTAGAATAGTAGACGATAATCTAATCATGAGTCGATAAAGGCCATTAACGCAAATACTGTAGCGGAGAGAAATCCAAAGCCACACAGAAATGGCGGCAGCGCCCACAGACCCGCACAAGATAATCACCCCGCAATGAATGACACGCTGTGAACTTTGAATTTCATGCAAAATTAATCAGAAAGGGGAGGTAATTACGAATGATACGTTGACTGAAGTGAAGTACTGGGAGACTTTTTACAGCCGCCTCACGATACTTAACACCTAATGAGGTGATAGCTGCAGAATGTACTTTTGTGTGTTCTGTCATTTGTACAAGAATATAATTCCAAAGTCAGGATGTTCCAGCATTCTGATTTGCTAAGACTTGACGTTTACACATCAGAAATACACCAGTCAATATTAAGCCTCCCGGGGGCGGTGGGCGACCTGGGGGGAATTAGTTATTTTTAATTTTTTGATGTCAAAATCCCCACCATGGCGACAATGCTTACATCATAATCCCCATTGACACTTTGCTTGATACTTTGCATACCTGTGAACGCAACTCCTCCTTTAAGTATATTCCCCGGGACTCGGAGTCGAAAAGGTTATCAAATTCCCACCTGTCGGGAAGATTGGTCTGTTTAATTCCCCCTGTATCGCCGCCGCCCCCGGGCGTGCGTGATAATGAATGGTGCATAAACCTCCGTTTGCACTTGTACACACGACCTAAACAAAAGTGCCCATCACTACTGTACCTTCGGGGCTCTACTCAATGTGTTTCTTCAGATCGGGTGTTAACACATTAGTGAACTTCAACAAATGGTCGTTTAATCCTATCATAATCATTATTGTTTTGTTTGTACAATTAATTATTTTGTACATTTGCACTTTGTAAAATCTACTGTAAAAAGTGCAGTACAATAAGTTGGAACTGTGTAAGCTGTCACCTAAATTAACCACTAAATTTCAATTTACACGTTACTATATCTCAAACCAACCACTTGTATGTATTTTATATGCATACCCCTGCATTTAACAGCAACAATCTTTAAGCGCCCATATTTTGACGTACCGGTATTCTTTGATTGGATCTAGATAGAAAATTTAGCCAGAAGACACAAAGTAGCCTTGTAAACATATTATTACTATCGATGTGTTTATTTAATTTCCCATGATTGTTTGTCTATAATCGTTCGATGTGATACAAAATATCATATTTTCAGTTGTCTGCCAGTTTCTTCACATTCAAGACGACTCATTGCAAATTGTATGTATATTCTGCACATTTGTCGATTGCAAAGATAGTCAAACGATTGTTAAATAATCATCGAGTAGAAAATTGCAATTATTGACTACTTGTTATGAATCGATTGTATCCTGACAGCGTTTTTTTTATTTTTCTATCTGATTTGATTCATCATGTTTCTTTGATGGAAGAAATATGTTGAATATGATTGTAACATCATATAATACAAACAGACATTTGATAAACACATGGCCTTTTTATACAGTTCATGAATACCGACTTATCACATTCGTCTGTGTCTTAATATTTGAAATAAAAATACTATTCATTATTAGCATCTACATTGCGAAATTCAAAAGCGATTTCGCGTTAATTTCTCTTTTCTCTAAAGTCTCATCTCTATATACAGTAAAGCAAGTTTTATTTTGACTAATTTAGTTGAAAGACCGAATGGCAATCACAAGTCACTTTATTTTGGTATATATATAATTTGTTCTGTGAACTTTGTACATAGTTCTGCTGTAAACAACCCACATCCATTTCTGAAGCATCGTTTTAATGAGTTAAGTAACTAACACACATTAGAAAGCATGTACGCTTTTTGTTGCATTTATTGAATAGCATGCATAAGATTAACAAACCAGTAACAATACCGCATAATGTCTACTATACTGATTTCAAGGTTATATCTAACCAGAAACAAGGTCAGTTTTACTCAATCGAGATTTATCCGCGCTAAGAACTAATAAAATGACTGTCTTACTTTCCTCGTCTGTTGTACTGGAGACCTACATTGAAGAAGGCAAATTAATTTGATCGAGTGTGGCGATAATACACTAGTTCATCGATGATGTATAATTAAGTCAGATTTATGATGGACTGATCAGAAAAAAGCAGGGAACTAAAGTCATTAATGTACCATTAAATGGATTGATTCGCTTGAAAAGCTTAGAAGTTTTTAATGATAACCTTTTCAATACTTGGGACTGGACTAATTAGGTATTAGTTTTCGTATGAAGCGTTAGATGGTCAGTTAGAGAAATACATACTATCATTCGGATTCAATCATTGCTATAAAGATTGCTTTGTATACTGTTGAATGAAACGAATGTTGGTGAAAGTTGTAACAGGGTTAGCATTTGTTCCTTGGTTCCCTTTCATACATGGACATTCCAAAATGCACCCTTGTACTTCCATGTCTTTGCTATGTATTGCCTGTTTGCAACACAGTGTTACAAAAGACATATTGGTGTGGGTTCAATATCGTACGAATGTCTGTCACTCTTTTTACACATTTCATTCTGCTGATTTATTCACTTAACCGATTGGTACACATCGTCTACAGAATGATATAACAACACGCTTTCTTAACGTCTGTCGTATCTCCCTAAGGACTTAGGGTCTGTCTATCATATGCTTAGTGTTGCAAGTTTCCGTTATATTATTATTAATGTGAAATAATTTGTTGTGACTTTTGGAGTTCACACCGATCATGTCTATGCTAACGCATATGATGTGTTCTTTGTTGTTTGAATCTAACTATATTTGGTTTAGATGACTGAAGAAATGAACTCTCGTATATCAGTAACATTTACCATGCAATGAAGACTGTAGTTTTTTGGAGTAGATTTCAATAGTTAAGCGAAATCTTTTGCGATTGAATTGGTCGTAACATTTTGAGGACGTACATTGCAGCATGTGCGTTTCAGACACAATTAATACTGCGGTTTTCTCTAAAGAGTATTTTTATCTGTCATCAGATAATACAAGTAATGTCAATAATTGTGATATGTATTATGTACATGGAGATGCGTGCTGTTTGAACAATGCCAATTGTAAAGTTTGTAAAGGCATGGATATTAATAAACTTATTTATTTAATGCAAACTGATGAGATATTGAGTTCTATCAGTGAAATAAAACCTATATCAGTCACTGGTTATCAGCTACAATGTGACTGATATAAGCTCCGCCCCCTCACAGGGACTACTTTAACACTAAACTGTCCGTAACTTTTTATTACTGAACCGAAACATGTCATGTGGGCGTTCATATTCTTAGTTAGACCATTTCCTACAAGTTGGTGTATGATTCGAATGATGCAAAATTCTCAAAAAAGACGTTTTCACATATTCACCACAATCCAAGACGGCGGATTTTGAATTGAAAAACATGAATTGAATAACATATTCATACGCAGCCAAACCACAGTGGTAGTTTGGCATAAATAATACAAATTTTGACACCAGATAAGCATTAAATAAATAGAATACTTGTTTGTTTTGATTGAATATGGTTAACATCTCAACTTGTAGTGATAAAATTTTTATATTGAAATATTGAATATCATCACTTCACGATGAAATATAAACTATATTAATAAAAACAAACATATACCCTCTATTTATGTGACCAATGAATTTTAAACAATGATAAAGTAACTATGTAACGTGTATTATACATGTATACTAGCATAAAGAAAGACGTGATGTTTTAAAACACTCGGTAAGAGCATTTACTTTGATTTGCTTGTGCTGTTTTACCATCACTGTGTACTTGTGGTGAATTTGTATGGCGACGGTCATCCTATTGTCTACGTGTACCACCTTATATGTCCGTAATCTAACAATACCAAAGTGAATACCAGAGTGAGCACTTTACAGTGCAGTAAGAGCAGCCGACTCGGAAATATGATTGTTGTGAGCAGGTTGGATTGCAAAACACGATATTACAATATTTCTCAACAAAATATATAGTTGCTCCATTACTATATACTCGTTAGAGGACTAACTAGTAATAATGTGACGGGGTACTCTAAATACTGATTGAAATACTGTCGGCGGCACTTTCAGACTAAAGTGGAGAGAGAAGCCTTAATTTCTACCTTTACAATAGAAATTGTACCATACGGTGCAAACCAACTAGTTTGCCGCACCTACGTTAGTTTGAGGAAGTGTCCTAGGTGGCCAAAGTCTTAGATATTACATTAATTAATTACTCCCCTAGCATGGACTATTTATCTCTTACAATTTATAACCATCACTGGACGCATCTTCTACTGCTAAAGAGTTATGATTCTTCGCAAAATAATTAGCCTGTTAAGGTTTAATGCTATTGATTTATACGTCCGTTGAGTCAATAAAAAGATCAAATCATTAAATAAATGTCTTAGAATAGCTGTAAATGCCAATAATTTGTAACGAATGCGATTCTCATCGATGTAGTACGTGAGGTGATACTTTGTATGTACGTGAGGTAGAACATACAATAATGATGTATGCCATCTGAAATTTGATTATGTTGTGTTGTGTTTTGTGTGTGTGTTTGTTTGTTTTTGTGTTTGCGTTTGGCTGAGACAGTTGTTAGTGCTTGGTCATCCGTATATCCCTGCCGCCTGATTGACGAACGACTTCGAGGGAATATAATTCAGAAGGATGATAATACTCAATGATTACGTCACAAGAAAAGATGGCAACAATATCAAATGTGTTTTATCTTCTTCTAACTATAATGTAAATAATGTAAATAAAGTGTTAAAATAATAAAAGAAACCACCCGAAAAGTAATGTTGCTAGCTATTGCTGACGTAGTCTTTGAAGTTACTACTTATGTATAAATGCTGTTATTATATACGTAGATCATGGATATGTTATCACTACAGTTGTGTCCAACCAATGCAACTACTATCTATGTTGCATTTAGTACTTCTAGTCAAAGAATAAATGTTTCTTCTAATGCTACGGTATGAAGATGTGGACCATAGGAATGCACTATGCAAACGTTTGCTTTAATTCGATTAACATTTGGAACCAGACGAATTAACGAGCCGTCACTCTAAAATACAGAGTACTCAGAAATGTTGTTTACAATGTTGATGTTTGTTTTTAAATTTTATTATAATTACTCGTATAAAATTATATACAGAATATCCATTGAATATGTTCCAGTCTTTCTGGCACTCGTTGTGTATCATACCAACATACTATATATCTTGGTTATATGAGGGTATTGTAATGTCGTGAATATTATATATAGACGTATGTGAACTTCGTCCGACAGTAAGCAAACACGCACTTTATTTGTTGAAAACGCATAAGTCTTGCTATACTGTATACGTACCTTGTGTTCTGAATGAAGCGACACGTGACAGTTGGAACGAGGCAGCTTGTTATGTTTTATATTTATTACCCGGTTTGATTGATACGAGGAAGTACATTTTGTATCCGAGAGAATGATACAACATTAACATCTAGTATATTCCTTATTTAGTTCCAATGACAATTCTATTAAAAAGTACAAAACCTTGTTGCCAGAAATATACGCTACATAATTAAAGAAACATAAAAAGCTAAGCCTACAATATGATCAAACATGATGCGTTTCGTGAAGAAATTCTTGTTCTTTGCATCATTAACAAGGATGAAGGTATATTGACTATTGACCACGGAAACAGCGGTGGCCATTGCAGTTAAATTAATTGCTCCTCTGGGATCCGCAAAGTAATTCTGCTGTCATTCTGCTGTAATCAATCATTCTGATCATTTTTTTATAAAGTGTGGGGATTTACTGGGATTTGCTTTCGCTAATTTCGCAAGTCTGGGAAATAAGATGTCATTCGTATTTATTCCCAAGGCAAATAATGTGGAAAATGACACACCCGTAGTATTACCGTTTTTTTCTTGATGATAAGAATTCAAGTAAGTGGTTTGGGTAATCCGACCTATCATATAGAGATAGATCAAGCACATCATATTTGTAATGACCTCTGACGAATAAAATTCGTTTTTTACAATATATAATTCCATGAAATGATTTTAGTCAAAATTAGAAAATGTTCCAGTTGGTTTCGGACTGTACATTGATAATGATATATAGGTGTCAGATTTAGTGTTGTTGCTGCGGTGTTATACATGTATTACTTCATGTTCAGTTTTATGTTTCTCCTTGTGACTTGTACATGTAATCCATGTGTTCTATATGTGCCTTTCATGATCTGCTCTTTCGGCAGAACGCTGAATTCCCTGTCCGATATAGTAATGTATTTTTTTTTCAATAACATAACAGAACTTTTCAAATGAAGGTTGAATTTAAAACCACTGATGTTTCTTCCTTTCGCCCCGGTGAACAAATAATTCGTCTCCGTTTGTACTTGGTGATTCAAGAACATAGTACAATCAACTGTAAAAGACACACAAGGGCTCTTTATTTTGTTTATTTTTCTTTAAACTAATGAAAATATGGTTATGTCATACAATGTAAAACACTGTTTAAAATATACAGTAAAATTCGTTTTCCATTAATTTACTTTGCTTTGTTATCAGTTAATCTAGGATTAAAAATGAAAATAAAGTTTTCATAATAAATGTCGGAAATATAAAGTAGCTTGCGTTACATTTGCCGTTATTTTATTATACAGTCATACTGAAATGCAAAATTACATAACATAATTATTTGTATTCATTCTCTTCTCTAAAGCAATTCAACATCCAAGAAACATCAGATGTGAAGATTATAACCAATAAAATAGCACGTAATCTTTGTTTAATAGGATTTCAACAGATGTATTCAATATCACAAAATCACTAAAACAGTAAGAGAAATTAATTATGTTCACACTCTGTCTATGGCACTCATAGAAAATCTAGGGCTAGCAATTATTCCCGCTCAGTGTACATCGAACGAGATCATTTTCGACGATGTTTGACATCTTTAGTAGTCACTTGGGAATTGGTACACCATTTATGCAACCTATTCCGTTGTACTTAATATGATAGCTATCTGATATATTGCTTTGACCATTATTAAAATCAGGTTTAATATTTGCCAAGTCACTGTCTAGATTCGTCTAGTTCATTTTGTTATATTAATGTTGTATGGCGCTTATTAGCTTACAAATTGTTGGCTACCAATGTCTGCATTTACACACCATTGCTTCATATTTATCAACGTATTTCTGAATGGATTCAACATTGGCACTTCTTAATATGAATTATACTACTCAGACTTCGTTAAGGATCAACAAAATTCTTTGCAGTCATTTTGCAAATTTGATAAGATAAAATCGTGGAAGTTTCAGAAAACAAAATGTTTATTTGCATGTGAAATATTGTTAACACTTTTTAATAAAGGTTGATTTAAAATGATAACAACAAATTGGACATAGAAGGCAAAGCCCGACAGAAACAGCAGAGCAAGAATGGCACAAAACGGAACACACAATAAAACCAGAAAAACACACACACATACCACAAGCACTTTCCCCAATGATAAACACACAAGCGAACAAGACAAACAAGCTGATGCCTAAATGTTCATAATTCGAACGCCACTCAAATGGTTGGACTACATTAGTAACATTAATCTTTGTGGTGGACCACATTTTAACTATACGGGCTTACACAAATTGAAAACGAGACAAAAAGTTTACGCGTTATTTTTGCCACTTGAGCCCCAGCTTTTGACTGATTATATATATAGTAAACGGCGACATTGTCAAAATGCATGTCAAGTGCAACGCACAATCATTTCGCTATTCAGCAGCTACCTAGATGATACTTGCATTACGTTTTCTACATCAGTTATGCTCAGCTGAAGTTAGACTAGGATGTACATGTGTTTGTTGACCGTTATAAAAGTTTGATTAGTGCAGTGTGTACAGTAGTCCAAAGACTGTGTGTTAAATTTCTGATCAAGAATTTTATACACAGCGAAGTTTCCCATTACCGCGCTCAGTGATCAGTATGCAGTATTCTAAAATGTAATTGTCATTCATAAATACAATGATCATTTGATCCTTAGTTGATGGGGTTTCTACTACCGTCTTTGTATTGTTAATATGTAACGGCCATCCAAAGTTTTCTAGCGACAAAGACAATAAATTGGCTGAGCACTGGTTAATGAGGCATTATGCTTGCATCGATAGCGGCCGACTCTCTCTGTATTTGAGACTGTGGTTATGTCGTGTTCCATTGGTCGTCACGTTGTTAGAAGAGGCAACCGATTTCAAACAGTTGTTGTCTCGAGAATGGCGTGTTGTTTCTCAGAAGGTGTTCAATACATAAATGTCGGAAGTAATACTGTGACATTGATAGTTCCACATGCTTGACTCTAATTGATTTCTGTATCTTCATTAACACCACGCGTAATCTGTATAACCAAATCAGTGAAGTAACTTAAGACAGCTTTGTTTCAATTTAGAAATGTCATAACTATTTTGGATATCTTATACTCCATTGTTTTGTGTTGAGAATAGTTACAGACAAACTTTCTGTGTGAGGTTAAGGGCCATAAAGGGTCTTAGAATGGGATCACGTTTTATTAGTCGGATTATACCATTGCAAACATTTAGGCAATATACAAGTAGACACCCTTATGCAAATGTTGATGAAAGTGAACATCTTATTCAGGCATGCTACGAAAACCCGCTATTTGAAGAGGATGGTACAGTGGTGAATGATACCCAGACAAAGATTCACCGACAGGCGGACGGTATCCGGGCCAAGCCATATGAACTTCCAAACGCTGCTCAAACCTCAGTACATTACAGACAGAGCAAGCCCCGTAAACGGAAGGGATTATGTATATTGGGTGTGATTCTCACGGCGCTTGTAGTGATTGCCATTATTACTGCTGTAATGGTTGGACAAAGAGGTAAGAGACCTTTCTTCTCAATATTATATATGAGCCTGTCTTTAGTAAAAAAACATTGTTATTACAATATGCAACAATGTTTTGCAACAGCCCTATAAAAAAGAAAACATGACATATTTATTGATTCAGTTTCAAGTAATTTATCGATATACATATAGTACTATATCTTAGCTTTAGATTTTCTCATGAATCATGTTGAAATAAATTACTTTGTTACTAAGGCAACCTATTTCAGAAAAGTACTCCGATTGCGAAAAACGAGGAGTTAGTTGTTTAAAAAAGACGCCGTATTTCTCTAAATGTGACCATTTTCTTACGATTTTGATGTATATATATATATTTTTTTTAAATAAACAATTTGTAACTTGATACTATTTTGAATTATTTATGTTAAGAATTGATCAAATACTGCATCTACGTCGAATAATGTTCATGAATGACGTTTGCGACGTCAGCAAACAGTTGTAACTTCCATAAAAGTAAGGAAAGTAACCAACTGTTCTCCAATTTGTTTCACTATGATTACTCCTTGACAATATGGAAAGTCTCAAAATAAATTATTTTGTCAAAATAGCAGGTTTTCCTGGAGACAAGCTCACATTTTGGTTCATCAAATATGTTGAACTTCAGATTATCATAAAAAAGAAATATTTTAAAACCCCTGAAAATGAATTAAAGAATGCTGAAATAATAAAGTCGGATTGAAACACACATACAATCTCACTATTCATGGCACACGCATGTCAAAAACTATTATGTTAGGTCACTATATTTTCCGTTAGCTTACCCATGATGCACATTTTTGTATATATTTTATGTACTTCCCAAAGTAATGAATTGTGCTAAGTATACTGACAATATAACTTTAAATTGACATAAATGTGAAAATAATACCAATCAATTGGGGATCGGTACTTTTGATATTTGAGAAAGATTGAAATTCGTAGATTTATTTGACTAACTATCAAATAAGAACGGTTCAGATAGATTTTCAAAAAAACGACACAGTGTGTTCTCCATCAAATAAGATAACTGAAACAGCCGAGCACAGAAAACTGAAATAACACATACCACAATCACATGGAACAATGTTCAACAAAAAGATTATATTAAGTCAGACATGAACGAGAAAATTAAACGCAACCCCTGAAAGTCCAAGTATCAGCTGACAAAAAGTCGAAAGACCTATGTGTTTGGTATATGTGTACTAGTCTTGTTCTAAGTTTGTGCCTATCTTTATATACCCGTATAACTTCATTAGTCACGTCTTAAATGTTTTAACGACTCTCCTAGTACAATTAGATGAACGCCTCCAATGCCAAGTGATTGTGATTATCGTCTTTCAAGACACATGCCCATTACTGATACATGTAACAATTTTAACCAGGATGGATGTAAAAAGTATGTGATAAAGCTATACCCACCTGCTGCTTTATGGAATATTAGTGGTTTTAGCCGAGTGCTATGTCCAAAATACTGCTAGTTTCAGAGTTTTTCTCACCATAAAAGCTGGAATACAGAGGTTCATTGCAATTTATATGATCATGGTAGTGTACGGGTACTCGAGAGCACCATTGAAACATACACAACATACCATAGGCCATTGTAGTGCTAAATATAGAATTATTTTCAATGCATAATAATCTACGAAATCAAAACGAAATAGTATCTTAAAATTGACGATGTAATGTGGGCAATCGCGAATCGTTTAGCATTAGTACAGTTCATTTGTCTATGGATGAAATGATCATAATCTCACGAAAGAGACAATGTACTATCTCTTATATTTTGTGTGCATGTGTTTAAGAATTCATCAGAACTAATTAAACTGGAGAGGTATATGTTATCAGATGAGAGTTACGGTGTCAATGTCATATGCACAAAACGTCCATACTTGATAGTGTTATGCCCGATTGTTAAATACGTACGCTTTGGATAAATACCATTTACATATACTCCTACAGTGATTCTTAAACTTTTTAGAAATATTTTGACATCTGAAATTAGGACTTGAAGCAGTTTAGTTTCATTTTCTTTTGTGAGAGGCAGAATACCGTTTGCTTGTGGTCTGTGTTTATTTTCTTTTGTGATAGGCATAATACCGTGTGTTTGTGGTCTGTGCTTTTTCTGTTGAGTGCTGCCTTCCTTGTCCGATGTTTCATTATATTTATGAATAAAAGTGTGTATCTGTAACAAATAACGAAGTTCAGTTAAATTGGAAAGTGTGAACTTTGGAAATTGACATAACATTTTTTTCTGAAACATCATATGCTATCACTTTTATTATCTAGATTTGCTGAAGAAATTAGAAAATCCAATTTATCACATAACCTGCGACCAAGGACTAGCGTAAAGCCGTGCCGTAAATATCGTTCGGCACTCCCAGACTGTGCAATAAATATGTAAATTAGCTTGACGTGACGTTAACCAATCCATGCATTGATCCGTCAATGACGTCAGGATAATATCAACGTCGTCATGACGTCGCGCTCAATGTACCGATGAATTTTGGGTTAATGTGATAAATAGAATCTTACATTCGTGCTCATTACATACGAGTTTTATTAAACTCGTCGACAAAAACAATATCATTTTGTCCACTCGTTCAATAAAATGAGCACTCATGCAAGATCCTCTATATGTATTCTGTAAAATCTTAAATATAATACTATTAGAACCTTGAACAATTGTCGTCTTGTTAAAATGTTATTAATATTGAGGGTTGAAGTAATGAAGACAATATCAGATAAATGGACCTGAACTCGTGTTTTTATTTGAGATGACCTCTGAATGAGGGTTTGCAGCATTTTCACAATTACATAATTCTCTATCATTCACATAACCATTCCATAAAGACAAACTGTTGATCAGAAATTTCTGTGCTATAAGCCGAATTCTACTACCCCAGCAATAGTTCCAATATTAACATAATTTCTTATTAGCAACGACCCTGAACATATATCATGTACGACTACCAAAGAGTATTGCTCTTTGGAGGTTTGTCTGTACCTTCTGATGTAATATATTTTTGAAGATCCGTAGGTACTGCACGCTTGAAGGCATAGTATTTTGTTGCGCCTTGTTAGACACTTGTGCAGCGTATATAGATAAGATGCAGGACTCGTTGGCTCAGTGTCAGGATAATACAACTGTATCATCTCAATAAAACATAAACACTACCAGTGGGACTGTAAACTCAAAACAAAACAAAAAATTTTAGAAGCTGCAAAATACCAATATATCATTTAATGCATATTTGCTAGAATATCAAATGTTAAAATTACCATGATAACATTCGGATGTGTTTTATGTTTCTTTTTGTAGTCCCAGTAACATTCAGGGTCGCTTAAGAAAACATAAATTGAGTTTTATTGATGTTGTTAAAACCATTGATCAAGGGAAATATTGCCAGTGTTCGTCATGATCCAATATGCATATTTAACTCGATTGCAGGTTACTTGATTTAAAACAGATTGTCTGGCAATAATCGTTTGATGAGAAATCAACAGATTGCAGTTGGCATGTTGTTTTGTTTAAAAAGTTTCATTTTTCTTTGATTGTGAAAATACGGAATTCATTTTACTGTAAACTCAATTGGATTCGTTTGTGTAGAACTTTAGTTAATTTCTCGTGTGGGATCTTCGTGGAACTCAATTGCGTGTACTAAAGTGACCCGAGAAATAAGCATATTCCGTGACCGTCCTTCAATCACCGACAAGTATTAGTAATAAAATAAACATTTTGACGCGTTATATAACAACAGACGTCGGCTAGCCAGGCTGTCCTAGCCAAAGTTTTTAAAAGGTAAATTCTGCATACGTTTCTACTCGGTAACTGAAGCGTACTGATACAGCGAAAATCGGATATAGCGAAAGGAATTTCTGGGTCCCTGTGATTTGTTATAACCTTGTTCCTCTGTATACTGTTTCCTAGGATACTTACCAGTACTAAGCAACCATTTCAAATAAAATTGTGGTGTTTAAACATCACTGATGTCAGGGTCTGTTTAGGTACCATCATTAGACAGGAGCCTAGACATTCTAGCTATATATTATATTTTGAAAGTTTCAACTAGATCTAAATATGTTGAGTTTTCTTGAAATGTAGATTTTAGTTGGCTCTTAGGATCTGTTTAAAAATTGCAAAGGGAGATAAGCGTAGTTACATAACAAAAGTGTATTAAGAGTAGTAGATGTATCCTTAATAAAAACATTAGGTATGTACATGTATACAGACTAGATCCAGGTCTACACACACTTTACTCTTACTATTGTGAGTTTGAATGTGGTAGATGCCTGACAATGTAAGAAAGAGCTCTGATTATTCCTGTTGGTCCACTTTGCTTGACATTTCGTTATGACAATGAAATATGGGGCAACTATTGGGTTTGAGTTCCACACACCACTAAGATTTAATAATGTCTCCTACTTAAATATCACTGGCATCGAAGCATATATAGCACACATTCGAGTAATGCATATAGCCACAGCAAAATGGTTGAACCCCACGAGTCAGACATATTTATTTCACCGGTAAAATTTGCAAAAGTCTTCTCCTGCACAAAGTGATAGATTGTAAGTCACTTGTAGAAGAGTTCATCAGTGCTGATTTAAAACTATTAAGGTCAACAACAGTCCCCGTACGTATTTGACCGACACATTGTTTTATAGTGTACATTATCGATTAAAACACAACTTATGAAATATGTATGGTTTCTGATTATAAAAAGATACAACGACAAATTATTAGGAGATGCTGCCAATACGTTCCCAGATTTTTACTTGGATCAATTTTGATTTACAATTTATTTTAATTAAATAGTGTTGGTAGAATGGCTTTAAACTATATGTATTCCATCAGCTAAATTACGTATTATAAGTTCTTGACATATCTCATAGTACTAGTTACCCTTCCGGCGTGAACGGAGTAATTATTCCTAAACCGTGACGCCATGCAATGGTATCGATAAGTTTCTATGTCCATGATCTGTATATTTCCCGACTCTGACAATGTCTTTATATTGTTCTACTGCCTAGTAGAAGTGTATTTGGTCATTTTGTTTCCCCACTCTAGAACCCTTAGGTAACTTGGACACAATTTTGTAGTCAGAAAGCCCTAGGCTACACAATGTTCCACCCACTAACACTACTCCTGGAGTATAGATGTTGCAGCAAGCTGCGTGGGATGTAGATTAGTTGACCAATCAGTTTATAATGAATGGAGTCACCGAACCAATGTCCAGACAAGCCACATGAAGAATCCTATATAATATAATTATATGGTTTCGCTTTATCATCAACATCAAACCATTGCCGTAATTCTCTTCATTTGTTACAAGTAGTACTAGTAGCACATAAGTTTACAATCTTGATACAAGTATATGATTTTATGCCAAAACATGATCATTGACAAAGCTGTTTGAATTGTATTTCTTCCCTACCAATATTTTATGTTAAACCAGATGTCCAAACAATTGAATCGCACGTAACTTGAAACGTATTGGAGCTACAGTCACTAACACCGTATGAATATTAGTCAACATGTGAAGTTGCACGTCTAGCTATTTTGTTTAAGTCTCATCCAGTATTAGCAGAGGTATGACCCTTGGAATGATCAAATTTGGCTTGTGTTGCACATAACTCCTTACATGTTTTAAACTACAAGCAATACAGCCGTACGTACGAGAAAATAATTCCAAAATTAACCGGACTGTGTCGATTACCACAGTACTATTTGTTGCAAAGCATAAAAACCAATACAGCTACAATAAACAAGGTCTCCTTGATGTTTCCGGAAAATTTCAAGTGATTTACGCATATAAGAATGGTACTATATATATGAAACTGCATTCGTCATGAATGTATTCTTATTACAGCCATTTATGGAACACGTTTTACATCGAACATTTTTATTTCAATTTCAAAATCGCGTGCATCAAAACAAAAAGGCTTTTAGAAGTGAATATATTGTCTTTAATGACGTGAGTAGGTTTTTGCAATGACATTTTGAAAACTGACTTTTAGCTCATTTGTCCTATTGTTATTGTGCAGAATTCCACTCGCATGATTAAAGTTGCTTCCTACGATATTTCTATTTCATGATTGCGTTAACAGTCTCGTTGAGCATCAAACTAGTAGCCAGTTAGCTATTAAACATTGTCTAGATTTCCATGTTCCCTAACTCTCTCAGATTGACGTTTACAACAGTGTTTCTATTGAACAAGCAATAAATATCTCGTGTTGGTGTCCAAAGCCCATCAAATGTTCGCCCTTATTCTGTATTCATTGATATTTCAAATATGTTATCAGATGGTGATGAGTATACTGCCAGTTAGAATAGTGTGAGTGTATGATATGAGCCGTACAGAGTTGTAATATAGTGTGTAAAAATGATGTACAAGTTAGTAATGATCATAACGTACTTCCATGGGTGGCTGTAATAAATAGTGTTTATTGCTCTAGTGTATGTTAGGAAACGATTAAACATGCCAAAGTGTGTCACATTGAGAACTGTAGTGTCTCTTTATGTATATTGCTTTGATCCTGAAAGCGTTGGAAAATATTAAACAAATTACATTTGTCGACTGCTGTACATTTTCAACATCGAACGTAAAAATGTAGTAAAAAATGAATCAGTAAAAGTACGTATTATTACTTGTTATGCTGATTGTTTGTCGTATAAGGAGGTCCATATACACATTTTGCTGGAAATTATTATCAAACAGTATTTAATTTGCCCTTCTGTAAGCAACTGCATGACAGGAACATGCAGTTCGGTTTTACATACTAGTAGATAGATATTGACCGGGCATGCCTTGAGGCAACTGTAAAATAAGAAACGTTAAAAAAGTCAGCAGCAATACTTGTCTTATCAAAATAATATTAAGAAATATATTGGAAAATGAGGAGGATAGCCTTCCTTTGATCACAAGCCAAGACTTTTAAAATGGACTTTATATTTGTCTTCAAATTGCTCAGTAAAAGACTTGTCTTAGCTAAATTAACCAGCTTCAGTGTTTTGTTTCTTAAAGGCATAATAGTGCTATGATATTCTTCATCTCGGTTGATAGCATTTAGAATGTCAGTATTTGTTCATGGTTTTGTTCCTTGTCTTATAAGAAGTTGATTAGGTCATACTAATTTATTTAAGCTCGATTGTTTTTCCAACTTATAATAATCACTCGCGACACTTCATACCTGATCGGATCCATCGCCCCGAGGGTATGGTGAAGAGAAGACAGTTTCCCTTTTATGCCGAGCAAGGGAATTTCTGGTTTCATTTTTATTTCGTCTTTAGTATGACGCGGCCAGGGGTCGAACCGGAGACCTCTCGCAGCGGACGCTAAACCATTAGGCTATCAAGGAGACAGTTGATTGAATGGAACATATATCAGACTTTTATTAAAACATTCTCCAGCGTCAGACGCACTGTCAGAATGATTAACACTAGACCAATCAGCAATTAGACGTTTAATCAGAAGTTTAATTAACTTATGTTTCCAACGGGTTAGTAAATAACCGATTTAGACGAGTAGATGCTATGGTGGGCTGGCATCAGTATTGCACATATGGTCATGACCTAGGACTTTTGCTTTGCAACGTACATACATGCATTATTGTCAGTAACGCTACATGACCACTTCATTTGCGTAAAAATACTTCTTTATTGTTTGCTTTTGCCATTTAAACCACTTCTTTTTTATGTGTAGTTCAGCTCGATTTGATCTTATAGTAATGATGCAATATCTCTTTTGTTTCGGTTAGATAAATTTATACCAATCACATCCGTATTGGCATTCAGTTCCCTGTCTAGATGTATTAATTCGACTGTCCCTCTTTTTTTCGTTTATCCAGTAAATGGTAAACTACATCTTCTCTCTTTTGGCTCTCACAGTAGTAAGTTTTATTAAACACTTTGTCAAATAAATAACGTCTAAAGTCGCTGAACTATCTATTCATGTAGTTTAGTGCTTCCAATTTTAGATTTGTTGAACTCTGTCTTTCAACTTCGTTTATTTTTAACTTGTCTATTACAACATTTTCTGACGTATGCTAGACGAGAAGATTTTAATTACTCGCCAAATGTTTGGCGGAATTAATTAGTGTTTTAGAGCAATTTATCTCATTTAGACATTTCTAATTTAGCTCATCATTCCACTGTGTACGGTAGAAGTTAAGCGTTCATTGCAACTGGTGTAATTTGTCCTTGGAAACTTTGTAGAGTTCATATGTAACAAAAAGGTAAAACCTGTGTTAGTGTTCTCACAAATTAAGCAAGCATCTTTTAACACAGATATTGACTTAGACGACGATATTCTCCAAAGTTTGTTACCAATTAATGCACCCCAAAATACAAAGTATATTTTAGTCATGCTTGTGTCGGTCGATCGGTCGGTAGGTTGGTATGTTTGTTGGTCCGTGCAAAATTTGTCCGGGCTATTTCTTTGTAACCGTATGTCGGATTTCAACGATACTTTGCATGAGTAATCAGTACCGAGTCAAGTTGTACATATCGTCAGCACACATTGGTCCGCTCTATTTCTCTGTAAACATTGATTGGATTTCAATGATAGGTTTCATTGCTTATCATTACCAAGTTTAGTTGTGCATATTGTCAGAGCACATTGGATTCTTGGGGTATTCGGCAAATACTGTGATATTTTTGTTTTAAACTATGAAGGTGGTTTACCTATTCTAGTTTCTCATCATGAAACTGAAGATGAATATATAGTATTATATACTCCGGGATGTATAGGGACCGGGTTAGGCGGTCAGTAGTATTAATATTTAATCATTAGTGAAATAACCTTCAGCCACACATCTTAAAATAAGTTTTGCTGTTTTTTTGCATTTAGAAGAGGGGCAATATGCACGATTTGCAGAATGCAATAATACATGTGATATAACAAATTATGATACAGAAACATACAACATCTGATCGCAGTCTATATGCTAATTCTGCATAATGCCCGGTAGTATCGACACTTGCAGCATCCAGTAGGCATTAACAATATCTGGATATATGATAGGGCAATGCAGTGTTTGTGTTTATGGTATAAACAAAGCATGACAGGTTGATATTTACTTACTATAAGACTATGGACAACATTCTTATAGATATTACAATTTCTCAAAGGTCCTTGTTATCTAGGACGGGTATCAACCATTTTAGATTTGTGTGCCCCGGGAATAGGACGTTTAGATCGGTTAAGGCCGAGTCATACGAACGATATTGTTATAAATCAGACAGTAAATGGAACACATAGCATAACACAAAAAAGCGCATCTCAAGGAACAAGACACACAGTCACAAAGAACTACCACACCACCAGGGCAGTTACAAGCCAACCCTATACTCCCAAGGCGACAGGGTGACCAATATTTTTGTCTGGAACTAGATGACGATCATTATGCAAACGAAGAAGCCATATTGAAATAAACGAAACAGTCTTATACGATAATATGACTGGTAAGCATCCATTCGTCTGAAATATTGTTGACGGCACTCCCCCAAAACGTGAAATTAGGACTTTTAGCAATTTAGTTTCATTTATTTTGTGTTGGGCATGGTCACGTGTACGTGTGGTCTCTGTTTATTGTTTTTGTTAGTTCCTAATTGTGCTGCTTATTAACTTTTTGGTTGGAAGATCAAATGTTAAAATTACCATGACAACATTCGGGTGTGCTTTATGTTTCTTTTTGTAGTTTCGGTAATATTTAGGGACACATAAGAAAACATGTATCAAGTTTTATTCACGTAGTTAAAACCATTGATCAAGGGAAATATTGCCAGTGTTCGTCATGATCCTAAATGCAAATTTAACTCGATTCCAGATTACATGATTTAAAACAGATTGTCTGGCAATAATCGTTTTATGAGAAATCAAATGATTGCTGTTGGCATGTTGTTTTGTTTGAAAATTTCATTTTTCTTTGATTGTGAAAAAACGGAATTCATTTTACTGTTAACTCAATTGGATTAGTTTGTGACGAATTTGGTTAATGTATCGTGTGGGAGCTTCATGGTATTGAATACTGTATAGTGTCCTGGGAAATAAGCATATTGGGTTACCTTAATCACCGACTAGTTTTTTAATACAATAGACATTCCGACGTGCCCTTTATAACAACAGACCATGGTTACCCACGAAGTCCAACCGCAGTTAAATCTGTCTTTGAATGGTCAATAGTGTCAAACTACTAGCATATGTTTCTACCAACGAACTTAAATTAGTGTGTAGGCACTATCATTAGACTGGAGCCCAGACATTCTTACTACAGACTGAATTTGAAATTTGAGAAACTAGATCTAAATACGTTTTTTGTTTCAAATTTGGGCTCGATTTAGGTGATTCTGAGTATCTTATTGAATCTACAAAAGTGTATTTGAAGTAGGTGTCTCTTATAAAAAACACCAGGCCTATAAAGAAACTAAATTAAGGTCTTCAAAAACCTTACTCTTACTATTATGACAGTGAAAGTTTGAGTGTCGAAAATGCGTGACAACGTCAGAAAGATCTTTGAGTATTCCTGTTGGTCCATTTTCCTTGACATTTCGTTATGACAATGAAATATGGGGCACTTATTGGGTTTGAGTGCCGCATACAACACATATTTAATAGGAGAGTTTTTTCAAAACCGAAGAAAAAACATCTCCGAGACGTCTGAGTTTGGCTTTTTTTCCTAAATCAGCAGCCTTTAAATGTCGTAGAGGCCGTACCGATTGTCTTCCCGGCAATCGTAACTACTCTGGTCTTTCCGTCATCGGCCGAAGTTTCGCCCCACTAATAGCTGAAAAGGTATGGATTTCCGGTTTTTGGGTTGGTTCCCATACGCTTCTATAGAACGCTATAGTACGATGGGACTCAAGACAGTCTTCCGGTCTCATCGAAGAGCCGCAGTGACGTACGAGAGTAGTTATGATTGGTACGAGGATTCAACCATTACTGTAATCTCAAATTAGTTGAAAACTGACAATTCGTAGCTGTACTTCTATATTTTTTAGGTTTTCTGAACATCTGCAGATTTCAAATTACGCTATACAAAATAAATAAATAATCCCGGGTCCGGAGCGATAGCCAGGTAACAGGGGAAGTAACTCAACATTCTACGTGATTGCATTCGTCTGAGAAGCCGACCATCGATTACACGATTTAAGTACTTGTTAAGCAAGGAAAATCGTCTTTAATACTCGCAATTAGCATACTTATACAATAAAATCAACATCCGATGACGTATGTTGTTATTAAAGGTTTGGTAAGTACAACTTTCTACAAATTCCTGTCGTACCCGTTCCTATTCGTACCTAGGACCGAAATTATTCGTCCAAGTTTCATTAGTTTGTACCAAAACAAAATGTAAAATGACTCTTTGACAATGTTCCGTCTGTACCATGTGTATTGTGCTTTGGATAGCAATGTTTATGAGATAATTGTAGTATTGTGTATAGGATTAAATTACTGATAGGGGAGAAATGTATTTGGCCAGCTTGACCAGTTTTCAATTTTTCAACTGAGCCGCTACAGTGTATACTATACGCGTCCAATACGTTTGACTAATGCCTGGATAGCTCAGTTGGTAAAGTGTTCGCTCTCTTAGCATCTTGCCTATAGTCTAACCAACATGATGTGTGTATGCCTTCACAATAACATTGTTAAAACCACAATTGTTTTGTGCATGGTTTTCAGAAGTGGATGTTGGTGAGTCGGGCCTCGTCATCAGTGCCGATTGAGGCCTCTTTAGTTTGGTATTAATTTAGTTTTAATTTCCCACTACTAAAAGTGTTTTTGAAGTTCCCGTGCCCCGGCAGAGATTCAAACCAGGGACCTCTGGATCGGTACTAAGTTGAGAGACAACTGTTCCACCAAAATGTCTGCCGTGAAATTTGAAGACTGCATCGGCAAAGTTATGATCTACTTATTCCAATTCATATTCACCTTATCGACATTACCGGATAAACATGCGTAATTTCAAAATATATAGGAGCCATGACTAAAACCACTTTCACAATTGTCGTAGGAATGTTTTCGTCGCACAAGGCTTATGGATCTACATGGAAATGTACCAATTTGCGCATGGAAAGGGTGCGACAGCTCAACGATGCATTTTTGGGAACTATCGTGCGTCCGCCACACGACAGACAGACGTATGATGGTCATGCGATGGTCGCAGGTCATAACAATTGACGCACGAAAGCCTTAAGATGAACAGTTGTTGCACGTCCGTCGTACGATAAAAGCATTGTCAAACTATTAGCTGGTTTAAAAAATAAGTTTCAGCAGCTGGGTATAATTAATCAAAACGTCCAACCAAACTCTTTATTTTCAAATAATAATAAATATTTGCAAATAGGAACTTGCTAAATGCTAGTATTAAACTAAAATACATGTCACTTTAATTATAAAAATGCATTTTGTTGTCCGATGGTGTCAAACGCGACAAAATTTCTTAAGTTTGTTGTACGACGGACACAGGATATTCCTCAAATTTACATCGAAGACTCGTCGTACGACAATTGTGAAAGGGGTTTAACTTTGATTTTAAAATGTTTGTAAAAATTTATTTGTTACAAGCTTCATTCAAATGAGAGTTAAGAATTTCCCTGAAAAATATGCTAATAGTGTCTGTCTGTAGGATGCCTGGAGCTAGTATAGGAATTAATTACTGATAAGGAAGAGAACTTTGTAGGAATCCACTTAGCTCACTTGGTAGAGCATTGAACCTTCTTAATATATAGCAAATGGTTCCAGGTTTGAGCCCTGGTCCGGCTACATACTTTGCTAACCTTGTTACATTATTAACGTTCCCGTAGATGATACCATGTACTATTCTGTATAAACTGTTATATATAGTCGGTTTTGTTAGATTAATCAGTCAGGTGTGTAGCCAGCGATACTGATGTCACACGTGCGTAACATTAAATATAAATATAAGTCTCAAATTTTCACGAATCTTGAGGACCCCCAACCATAACCACCAACTTCAATGCTTATGAGTCAATTCAAGTCTGGCTACGCCCCTGTCGTAGTATTCGATATTACACATTTCTGATTATTTGGCTTATTATTCTGACTAATAAATTTAAACATACACCGGAATGGTCATGTAGCGTGGTTGCTCACTTTGGCATACTAATTGTTTAAATTGGGTTGTTTAAATTGGGTCATTCAGCTTGGGCTGTTCAGCTTATTGGAGCTAGGTCATTCTTGGTGACTATCGACTAAGACTTGTTGCTTGTTGAAACTAAGTCATCCGGCCGGGCTTTCGGTGTTTATTTATTATTGTATCTTTCCGCCGTTTTACATTTGAAACTAGGTCATTCTGAGTGGGCATTCAGCCTTTTGATTGCTGAAACTGTTTCATTCAGATTTATGACAGCTGGGATTTGGGCGGATCATTTTCTCGCTCGGCTGGGTGTTGGGTATTGTGCCTTGTATATTTTTTTGTTTTCTGTGCTCGACTGGTTAAGTAGAGTGAAGCCATCCCTGTCCGACTTAATGTTATCTGTTTGATCAGCATCCTAACTGCATCCTAAGCAATACCAGTAAATTTTCTGGCTGCAGAAAACTATAGTATTTGATTTGTACTTTCCCTGCATGCATTAATTCTAATCGTGAAAGTGCGGCCAGCTCAGTTTGTCTACTAAATATTGCAATGCATATAGCCGGGGTGATCAGAATGACATACATTTGAACAACCTCAGGTCTTTCAGCTCTTTGATTCCTGTTTACCCTTAAGTACATGACTGTAGTTAAAAGGTATATAATTATGTTTCTTTATGTAAACTGTACATACATGTACATAGATACATACAATCTACATTAATTTATTAATTAAGAATGAAAAAATCTCCGTTAAAGGCCATGCCTTAGTTCATATAAAGTTCTCCTATACAGATATCACTGGCATCGAACCATATTTAGCACACATTCGAGTAAAGGGATAGAGACAACGCGAAATAGTTGAACCCCTTAATTTATACCGATTTTGGTCATCGAATGCTGTAGTCTTCTGCGCACATGGATAAATTGTGAGTCACCTGTGGAAGAGCTTCTCTGTGCTAGTTTAGAATTATTGAGGTCAACAACAGACAGTCGTGTGTATACGACCGAAACATGGTTCAATATTGTACACAAATTACGCAATATTATATGGGTTCAGCTTATGAAAGGATACCACAACAAGTTATTAGGAGATGCTGTCAATACGTTCCCAGATTCTCAATTTTCAACATCTTTTATTAAATTGTGTTTGTTTAATGACTTCAAACTATACCTAGTCCACCAACAAAATTTGTCTCATAATCACCTGATGTAACTCATTGTAGCCCTTCCCGGTGCGAACGGAATCATTGCACCGAAACTGTGATGTCATGCAATGGTATCGATAAATTTCATCGGTATGTTTTCCGACCTAGACAAAACCTGTTTAGTCTTTTTCTGTCAGTTCTAAGTGTAGTGGGTCATTGAAATTATCTCTCGCAAGAGCCCTTAGGCAACCTGGACATAATTGTCCTTTCAACACTCCAAATGCAACATAAGTACTGTTCCAGTTTCGTCACATACAAACTCTACTCCTGGAGTATAGATGTTGCAGCAAGCTGCGTGGGATGTAGATTAGTTGACCAATCAGCTTATATGATGAATGGAGTCACCAAACCAATGTCCAGACAAGCCACAGGAAGAATCCTATATTATATGATTATATGGTTTCGCTGTATCATCAACATCAAATCATTGCCTTAATTTTCTTCATTTATTACAAGCAATA
The DNA here is from genome assembly GCA_947247005.1 of Spisula solida. Taxonomy (NCBI): domain Eukaryota; kingdom Metazoa; phylum Mollusca; class Bivalvia; order Venerida; family Mactridae; genus Spisula; species Spisula solida. Next base: position 56,598,771 of record OX365944.1, on the reverse strand, counting down.
CTGGTAGCAGATATATAAGTTTATGACCTTGACATAAGCGTTTGATTTTTGCCAAAGTATAATCATTGACAAAGTCGTTTAATTTGTATTACCTCGAAAACCCAAATCAAGATGTCTAAACAATTGTATCGCACGTAACTTGAAAAATATTAAAGGTTCAGTTACAAAACGCCATAAGAATTTTAGTCAACATGATTGTGTGGGTAGCATCTATCTATTTCGTTTAAGATTCATCCAGTATTAGCAGAGGTATGAAACTTGGAATGGCTTGTGTCGCACGTAACTCTACAATGTTTGAGCTACATTATTCAAACAAGACAATTTGCACGTAAGAACCTTAGTAGGCCCTAAACAAGACCATTGCAAATAGGTGCCTGCAAATAAATATATTTTTAAACCAGTTCCGAACATATATCATATAATATCTTCATTACTAGATGTGCTTTCAGACAAAACATTCGTGAATGTATTCTTATAACAGCCATTTATGGAACACTTTTTACATCGAACAATTTTATTTCAATTTCAAATTCCAAATCGCGTGCATCAAAACAAGAAAGCTTTTAGAAGTGAATATATTGTCTTTAATGTCGTGTGTAGGTTTTTGCAATTTACATTTTGAAAACTGATTTTTAGCTGATTTCGCGTATTGTGATTTTGTAGAGTTCCACTCGCATGATTAAAGTTGCTTCCTACGATATTTCTATTTCATGATTGCGTTAATAGTGTCGTTGATCATCAAACTAGTTCCCAGTTAGCTATTAAACATTGTCTAGATTTCCATGTTCCCTAACTCTCTCAGATTGACGTTTACAACAGTGTTGCTATTGAACAAGCAATAAATATCTCGTGTTGGTGTCCAAACCCCATTAAATGTTCGCCCTTATTCTTTATTCATTGATATTTCAAGTATGTCATCAGATGATGATGAGTATACTGTCAGTTAGAAATGTGTGAGTGTATGATATGAGCCGTACAAAGTTGTAATATAGGGTGTAAAAATGATGTACAAGTTAGTAATGATCATAATGTACTTCCATGTGTGGCTGTAATAAATAGTGTTTATAGCTCTATCGTATGTTAGGAAACAATTAAACATACCACAGCGTGTCACATTGAGAAAAGTGGTTTCACATTATGTATATACTGTGATCCTGAAAGCGTTGGAAAATATTAAAACAAATGGCATTTGTCGATTTATAGGTGACCTCGACTGCTGTGCTTAATCAACAATGAACGTAAAGAATGAAGTAAAAAGTAAAATCATTACGTACACACTTGCTAGGCTGATTGAGTGTCGTATAAGGAGGTCCATTGCACATTTCCTGGAATTAATTATCAAACAGTATTTCATGTATTTAACTTGTCTTTAACAAGCAACAGTATGACAGGAATTTCACATGGTTTTAGATACAATAAAACAATATAAGCACTACACTAAGGGCTACACAAAATAGAGATACTTTTATTTTCATTATAATCATTCAGTGTTAGTTGGTGGTATGACAAAGAGCTGCAATGTCTAAGGAAGCTCAATCTTTGTTTAAAGAACGGAATATCATCAAGACCTGTAGCACCAAATTGAGTACTATGAGATATGTCTATTTAAAATAATAGCTAAGTATCAAAACGCCTAAATTAGCATAATATTCTGTAACAAATATTTTCAAACTTATTAACACAAGTCGGCAATTTATCAACAAGCTTTGGGGCAACTGTAGGTTTAATGAGTTAAAAAAAAGAGTGATTCAGCAATACTTTTCTTATCAAATCAATCAGCACCCTCGTTATTAAGAAATATATTGGAACATGAGGAAAATAGACTCCTTTGATCATAAGCCAATGATGTTATAAGAATGGACTTTCTACTGTCTTCGAATGACTCAGTAAAAAGACTTTTCTTAGCTCAATTAATCAGATAATGTGTCTAAAAATATAAAGTACTAACGTTTTAATATTCTTCATTTCTATGATTTTTAAACATTTAAAAGTCCAAGTCTCTCTGGGTGATAACATTTAAAATGTCAGTATTTGTTTATGGTACGGTTCTTTGTCTAATACCCATTTGATTGAGTGGAGCAGACATAAAACTATTATTAAGAGGTTACCTAGCGTCAGACACACTGTCAGAAAGATTAACACTAGACCAATCAAATAATGTTTCCAACGGGTTATTAAACTAGAGAATTAGACGAGTAGATGCTATGGTTGGCTGTTATCAGTATGTGAACTATGATCATGTCGCTGGATTGTTCATCCTGGAATTTTGCTTTGTAACGTACATACATGCATTGGTTTCAGCAATGCTACCTGAAAACGACATCCATATGTCTTTATTGGTATTGCTTTTGAAACCACACTGCTTTCTCATGGTTTTTAAACTGAGCATATGTGTAGGTCTGCTTGATTTTGACCTAGTATACGTAGTAATGTTTCAGCATTTCTTTTGTTTCGCTTAGATAAATTCATCCCAATACATCCCAATACATCCGTATTGGCGTTCAATTCTCTGTCTAGATGTATCAATAAAAGACTTTTCGCCTTTTTCTTTGTTTCGTTTACCCAGTAAATGGTAAACTTCATCTCCGCTCTTTTGGCTCTCACAGTAGTCAGTTTTATTAAACAATAACGTCTAGAGTGGCTGAACTATCAATTCATTCAGTTTAGTGCTTCTAATTTTGGATTTGTTTATTTTTAACTTGTCTATCACAACATTTTCTGACGTATGTTTGACGAGAAGAATTTAATTACTCGCCAAAATGTTTCGGGTAATTGATTAGTGTTATAGAGCTATTTATCTCATTTTGGCATTTCTAATTATTTGAGTACAGCAGTACAGTTAAGCGTTTATTGCAATTGGTGTAATTTGTCCTTGGAAACTTTGTAGAGTACATATGTAACATAAAGGTAAAACACATGAAATAAACTAACACTTGTCTTATTTTCTTTACTAAATAGAAATAGACTTTGACGACGATACAATTCCAAGTTTGTTACCAATTAGTACACCCCAAAATACAAAGTATAATGGAGTCATGCTTGAGGTTGGTTAGTTGGTCCGTGAAAATGGTGTCCGGTCTATTTTTTGTAACCATTAGTCGGATATCAACGATACTTTGCTTGAATGATCAATATCAAGTCAAGTTGTACATATCGTGGGCACACATTGGTTAAGAGTTATGGCCCTTTGTTATTTTACACTTACAAATTTTGTCCGCGCTGTTTCTCTGTAACCATTGATTGGATGTCAAGGAAGCATTGGATTACTTATCATTAGCAAGTCTAGTTGTGCCTTTGGAGTCACTAGCTGTGTCAAGCAGTATCTGGGGGTATGCATTACATTACATTCAGTGATAGTTTTGTTTTAAAATATGAAGACTGTTTACACAATCAAGTTTGTCTTCATGAAACTGAAGCTGAATAGATCAGCAGGGATTTATAGGGGAACGGGTTAAGCGGCCAGTAATATTATTATTTAGTTATTTGTGAAAGAACAATCAGCTACACTTCTTAAAATAGGCTTTGTTGTATGTTTCATTTATAAGAGAAGCAAATATGACTGAATTACAGAATGCAAGAATACATGTGATATAACAAATTATGATACAGAAACATTCAACATCTGATCGCAGGCTATATGCTAATTTTGCATAATGCCCTGTACTTTCGACATTGTGGAATCCACTAAGAATTAACAATGTCTGAATGAATATATGACAGGATAATGCAGTGTTTGTGTTTATGGTATAAAACAAAGAATGACATGTTGATATAAAATTACTAGGGGACTGTAGGCAACATTATTATAAATATTGCATTTTTTCAAAAGTCCTGGTTATCCAGAATGGGTAACAACCGTTTAACCGGTTAAATGCCGTGTCGTACATTTTACGAAAAGATTATAATAAATCGGGCAGTGAAAGGAACACACAGCATAACACCAAAATAACACATCCCAAAGATTGCGAGAAAAAACAAACACGCACGCACGCACGCACGCACGCACGCACGCACGCACGCACGCACGCACGCACGCACGCACGCACGCACGCACGCACGCACGCACGCACGCACGCACGCACGCACGCACGCACGCACGCACGCACGCACGCACGCACGCACGCACGCACGCACGCACGCACGCACGCACGCACGCACGCACGCACGCACGCACGCACGCACGCACGCACGCACGCACGCACGCACGCACGCACGCACGCACGCACGCACTATTAGGAATTATAAGACATTTATAACAAGATTCACACACAAATCTCCACTAGAAACCACAAGTCAGTTACAACCCAACACTATACTCACAAAAATATTATTCTCAGTCAGACAAGGAAGGCAGCACTCAACTAAACCAGCCGAGCACATAAAACATTAAAAACACACAAAGCACAATGTCCAACAGTAAAACTGCTGAAATATTTAGTTTCAGCTGCCTTAAGCACCAAACGTTAAGTAACAGTATTAACACGCTGAAAGATATGGTTTCAGCTGAATGACCTAGTTTCAGCAATAAAAAAGCTGAAAGCCTTAGCCGAAAGACCTAATTTTAAGACGTAAAATGTCCCAGCTGAATGCCCAAGCCAAAACAAGTCGATTTACCCAAGTGAACAACCCCGCCACATCATCAAAGTGGACACTCCAGCCGGATGACCTAGTTTAAATAAGTAAATATTTTAGTAGAATAAGTAAAATGACGTTATAGAACACATCGAGATATGACGTAGTGAACAACTACGCTATATGACCGCAGTGAACGATCGGGCACAAGGAACTAAAGAAACCAGCAACAGAAAACTACATCCATAACCTCACAGCTGTACATCAACCCCAGAACGAACCGGGTAGGATCCGAATCGCGCGAACGAAATAGTTAGGGGCATACGTTCCTTGTGTCGTTCAGAGTAAATATGGTAGTCCCAGAACTATTTCTAGTGTCATGATAATATTGTTTACGGCACTCCTCCTAAATGACTTCTGTTATAACAACCGTGGTGCAAAATTAAAAAATTTGTAAAAGTGATACTTTGCAATCAAGAAATAGAAGCATATGGATTGCTAAATCCGTATATTTGCTAGTGTTTACTTTTATGTCTGTAATTATGATTACGCGGTGGTCTGCTCGTCTGCGGTCTAAATTGTGAATATTTACACATAGATTATGGAGTATCGACTCGTTTATGGTGATAAATTAATAACTGTTGATAAATATTGTTTTGTTGAAAATAAAGGATATATAGACATTGATTGAACATAAGGTATGGTGTACAAGACTAAACATGCAACTTGACCATGAACACATGCATGATATATACGGGGGGGGGGGGGGGTATATGCCATAAACTGGTTCTGTTCTAAATTATTATTCCTTGTCCAGTATTGCTTGCATTTGGACAAGTGTTAGTTTGTTTCCAAATACCAGTAAAATATTTATATAAAGTAATGTTTCGCTTAAGATGCTACTTGAAGGGTGTACGCACAAATGAGAATTGGAAATAAATTTCTGAGTCCATACATGCCAGACAAAGTTCTATTGATATAAGTTCTTGCTATGCCATTGCTGAGGTTTTATAAGGCGATTGTGAATAAATAACTTACTTAGAATATCAACAATTCCATTTGTTTCAATGGGACGTATGTATGTAGTAGATACATGTGACATTGGATGTGGTTGTATGTTGTGGTCGTGGAAGAGCCAGGTGGTTCTGGTTGATTAATTACATTAACTCTTGTTAGGTAAAAGGACAGCCGTACTGAAAACAGTTGGAAATTAATGGCGCTCAGCAGGATAATTACTTCGGCATGATGATAATACCGACAGTTTATTTTCCATATAAATGTCTACAATTTGTATGATACCTGTCCTTATATAGGCATTTTTAAAACCTCATATCATTGATTCTATTTACATTAAAAATATTATTTTTTTCAAAAGAAAATTGGGTTATAAGTACAAAATCGAAACTGTGTTGACCAACAGTCCATTGTCTATGACAGAAACACGGTAGTGGAAACAACGGTATACACTCAACCAAATTCCTAATCGGTCACTTTTCAAAATGATGTATTTTTGAATACAACAATAGAGAAAAATGTATCAGGTACTTAACTCGATGGTCTTTATGCTCCTAAGCAAATTTAATTTTTGTTTTACACAGTGCCGTCAACAATGTCGAGCTATACAAAAAAGTTTTTGATGTGTAATGCATCATTTATCATTGGAAATGTTACAAAATGTACACAATACCACTCAATGACGATCACTATAACAGGAAAATATCAAACACTGCTAAAATCATTACACCTTATAAGGATGAACAGCTTTGAAGTTTATGAAATTGAAATTACCTCCCTTTTAATTGAAAATAGAACAAAATAATTGTCTCAATATAATAACACCATGGGGTTATAGATAAGTCAAATTTCATACACTCGTTCTTTTGTTAATTGTCTTCTTTGTGCTTCAATTAGAGCAACCTATTAGTGCGCTTGAACTTTACAGGCGACGCTGAATTCCTATGGTGAATTAATAAAGGGGCTATTAGTAATGTTTGTGCTGCTACTATTATGTGATGTCTGGTTTTTAGGGTTGTTGTTTATTTGAGTAAAATATTATATTAAAGAAAAGAAGACGTTTCGTTGATTTTTATTTTTATGTTGTATATACTTTTTGTGTTGTTTATACATTTAAAACTGATAAAACATATTTTAGATAATTTAGTGACAAAAATGTTGGTACTATGTTAAGTGACCGATTAGGAATTTGGTTGAGTGTAAAACTGCGTTTGCTTTATACGGGTAAGAATATGGATGGTACTTTCAGTGTCTGTCTCTTGTGCGGGTAGCTATTGCTTTGCCGCCGCTTCCGTATGGTTTAGAATTTTGTCCGTACATTACAGTATTAACTTGAAATTTAGCTCACTATCACCATTGTTGTTTACATTACGTACTTCTAAGCTCGTTACGTAAATAATGTTTACACTTTTGCTGGTATGTATAAATAAAGCTAACCATTCACCGTTTCAGGCGTTTATATAATTGGTCCATACTCAATTGCCTGACAAAATGCGAAACAATTAAATTCCGGCATCTGGATAGTTTTTCTGGAAACATTGAACATGCCAGTGTTACCCAATCTTCCAGTTATAATCAGATTATTTATATTACATTCAAACTGTTACGCAATACAGATTCGGTATTTGAAATATGTTTGGAACATGTCTCTGTTTATAGTAGCCCATTCTAAATACAGGCAAACATGTATTAAGGGTCATCTGAAAAGTACATGTGCTCAATGTTAGATTTTAATGTGATTAGATGTCTGTTTAGATTGGTTCGACTTTTTGACAGCTGAAACTTGGACTTTCAGCGGTTAAGTTCCATTTCCCGTTCAGTTGTGTGTTGTGCATTGTACTGTGCAATTGTGGTCTATGTTGTTCTTATGGCTTCTTTTCTGTCCTCGGCTGTTTAAATTGAGTGAGGCCGTGTTCTCATTAGATGGAACCAGGAACCAGAAGGGAGTTTGTTTATTTTATTTTGAATCTGCTCGTCTCCTCCACTTTAGATAAGTTGTCAGTTGTTAACGGAAGATCACGTGAGTACAAATTGGAATTAAAGCCAAGCAACTGATCACCATCGCCGGTCGTAGTACATGTATACATAAATATATGAAAGAATGTTAAAAAATGGTTGAAAAAGCTATGAAACAAAATAAAATTCTCGTCATATGTTGATGTTCAAACATAACTTATGCTCACTCTAAATGCCTCCAACTAATGTGTGCACACGGAACAAGCACTTATAGCACATATTAAAGATGCACACTATCACACTTCATGAATACGTACAAAAACACAAACAAGCAATACTGGCACACTGTAAACTTACGATATCTTTAAATAAGGCAATATATCATGAACTTTCCATGCTATACCTTCCGTATGACGTTTCTAGAATTCCTGTTGCGTAGATATTAATCCCAAACATTTACTGCAGAACATTTATATTCGTGAATAACTTAATTTCGTTGAATTTTGTTGATAAACTCGACCGCGAAATAAAATCCACAAACATAATCAACTTCAGGTATTCGTTACAATTGGCAGCGTTCAAATAATACGAGTTAAGTAATAGCAAATTGAAAAGTACTATAGTCAGCGGCATTTAATACCCACGAAATTTAATTACTTTCCAGTATTAATTTGATCGAATGTTATTATTTCCTTGGAAATTTTTGCCCATTTGCTTCATTGCGCACAGGTTAGACAGCTTCCGGATATTTCCTCTGGGACGACGATAAGTAATAAACCTTAATGTTGCACATGGAAGTAAGTGGAGCATGTATTGATGGGATAATTATATAGAACGAGCAGCTACTCTGTTTCTCGATATAAACAGTTTTATCCATGAGTAATTCAGTATTCGCGCGGATCAGTATAAACGTCCAATTACGGTATACTAAAACTAAACGTGAACAGCTTTATACATGCGTAATAGTACCCGGTGCAGTTCAAATAAACGGCCAATTACGTCGTACTTGAACTAAACGTGAACAGCTTTATCCATGCGTAATAGTACCCGGTGCAGTTCATATAAACGGCCAATTACGTCGTACTTGAACTAAACGTGCTTGATAAAACGTCTCCTTGCCACAGAGGCATGAATTATGCAGTGGAGAATTAAATACAAAATAATAGAATATTTAGTTGGTCACCAGGGTCCATGACACTGGCCAGCCTTAATGTATTTGGTAATATAATCTAATATGTCCATAACATTAGGAGACACAGTCGATGTCTGTAGTTGAAAGGTTGGTACTTTAGATTGATAATAAATTGCTGTCTCATCATTCCGTCCCTGGGACAGCCAGTCCTTGAATTATCCTTATATAGTTTGTTTTCTTAACAAACATGTAATGACATTGGTAGACGACGAACCTGTAACATATCTCTTACATGACATCAAGCCGCCTTTTATGTCGAAGAGAAAGAGTTAGTTGTGCTTGATACGAAAAACATTGAACGACTTCGCTCACTTACTGGGTAGCGTACAGTATAGTGGGTATTAAAGACACGGTAGTTTCGTCCAATACCTTTGTTACGGTCAGTTGTCCTCCACATGTGGAGATGATGATATTGTCAGGTGATTGTGGAAGTGCAAGTTAGTACTGCCTGATAATACATTCCAGTCAACTCATCGCTCCCAATGACCTGCCCAATCTGGTGAATAAAACATACCAAAACGTAACTCATTGCCAAGCATCGTACATATCTACTTATGATGTATCCAGTGTCACACCCACGCCGGTAAATATATATGGATAAAAATACTCGTTTTGTATACATATAAACAAAGGTAAAGTTGTGTAAGCATTAGATATTGTGATAATTCAATCAGCTATTGGAGATGTTTTGGTTCTGTATAATTAAGTAAATTTATCATGAATGTTGCCAGACTAAGTTAACATGGTGAGTGACATCTAGACACTGGAATGGATACCAGATTTCTAGCATAATCTATATAACACTTGTCCATTGTCATACAAGAGTTTTGTCTCATGAATCTTGAAGCTTTCTGTAATTACGAGCGGGAAAAACGAAGGATATATGAGGGTTATCCGAATAATTTGTGTTCTTTAACTTTCCACGGACATTCAATCCAAATGTTCCGAGCATGTACGCAGGATTGCGTAAAACTTCGTTACGAAATTGAAGCTATCTTACTTTGTAATCATATGATATTGTGCGAACAGCGACACCATTATATCAAAGACCTAAACGTTACTAAGACAAGGAACTCCCGTACGAGCCTGTAGAACATGGTATCTCTGACTTTTGAATCTCTGAAACTACCAGAAATGTGTGGAAAACTCATTGATAAATTTTCAGCCATTTCATTGAATGTTGTGTTTCTCTGTTGTAAGAAAATATTTTCAATATGTTTTGTTAAGACAATTCTTTGCAATTATTACTTAAATTCAACTGATATAGCTGACAAATGACAAAATGTATGACATGTGGTTCATGCAGGGACCTACGTATTTTGAATAAAACTAATTTCCAATTTTAATCAACAATGTATTATTTTATATTGAATTTCGTGCTCTATTACAAGATATAGATCTAATTAACTTTAATGCATCGTCAATAGAAAATGGGCAATTAGCAAACGGGATTTTTTGAGATCTTGTCAATCTGCCGCGTGACTTGCCAATCTTCGTAATGAAAAGGCCTTTGATTATATTAACTAAATGTACAACCATTTTTGTTCTATTTTCAGATGATTCGACGAAAGAAACGTCCGTGTCTGGTGACAAACGAGGTAAGCTCAGTTGTTTTATAAAATATTTATATATATTGTACATACGACTTCCATGAAAACATTGATGGGCATAATGGCCTATCAAAAATATTTCATTTCCCTTCGTTCTATTGAAGAATTGCACGTTCTTACGGATTGGCGTTAATATATACACATAACTACGAAAACATGTCATTTAATAAAATAGAATGTTAATTATGGTACTAGTAACTGATACACTGACTTAGAGAGGCAGATTCGGTGTGATAGAATCTGATCCATATATCATACAGATTACATTGATCACAGAAACGCATGGAATCACTGACAACTAGGCTTGATTAAATGATAGCAATATTTAATAAGACGTATGAAAATCTGCATATAGTCATCTAGTCTGTAAATGTCCCCTTTGGGAATAACGATGTTGTATTAGATCATAAGCGGGAATATATACTGATTAATCGGCTTTAGAAAGGTAATATAGCGTATGATTGAAACTACACTCATGTTTAGTGTTTGCTGCGTCTGCGTGTCATCATTTTGTCGTGGTATATATTTGCCTTCATTATACATTTAACAAATTCGACTACATTTGGAGTCCATTATGATTTAAATGACTAGCTTTGTAGCTAATACACATTTTGTAGTCAAAATGTCGTATTTGGAGAAAATTGCCAACCCTATAAATATATGGATATTATCAGAATGCTGAATAAAGTTAACCAGTTATGTTTAAAAAGTTCGTCAGTTGTCCACTTTATGATTCTCGTGCAATGTTAATGCTTGTTGTCTTTTTTATGGACAGCGTTTTAGCCATATTGGACTAGTACACACTGGAACTGAAACCGAAAAATGAAACTGAATAAACGGATACTGTCGAGGGGTTTTATCAGAGGATTATTAGACATGTCCAATTGACCGACGTCATTCTTATTAACCTAACCACAGATGACCGCATTTTTTATTATTTAAAATTAGATAGGCTATCAATATCCTATACTTGAAAAAATCGATACGACCACCAGTGATTCATCTAACGATATATGTAACATGTGACCGCACCACTGGCCAACTAAATATAATGTTATGTGACCATGGCGTGTTCAATACGTACATATTGCGCGTGAGTTTTGTGAATGGACGAGACTAAATAAATAAAAACTCTACGGTACATTTGTTATATAATATAGTAAGTAAGTAAGTAAAGTCTTTATTTTACGAGGCTAACATATTTACAATAATGCAATCTTCCATATGGGCCTCAACATATATACATAAATATATAAATAGGTACATTACATCAAAGACAAGTTCACAAATATAAATAACAACATATTAATTACAAAGAAAATAATAGGACAGCACTATATTGAACATAGTATATGTTCATGAAAATAAACATTTTATCACTTACATTTGCAAATAGTAAATTGGAATAATTATATTTAACTGAAAATATATTCACATGATGGGTCTGTTTGTTGCAATGCTTAACTATGGGTATTTCCATTTGATGTATGCATTTTGGAATTTATGTATTGAGTCTGATGCTCGTACTGATTTAGGTATATCATTCCAGATTTTTGGTCCCGAGTAGGCAAGTGATTTTCTAGAAAGTTCAAATTTGGTGATGGTACAAATAGTTCTTCATTTGTTACTGATCTAAGATTACATGAATGAATTTGGTTTAATTTGGTAAATTTTTGTTGCATGTATTTTGGAAACTGATTATCATTGAGTGATTTGTACACAAGAATTGATTTTTTATATTCAACTCTTTTATCAAATTTCATCCATTGAAGTTTATTGAAAAGAACTTCAGAGGGAGTGTCAAAGTCTTTTACATCAAGAATGATGCGTGCTGCCCGTTTTTGAAATTTAATGATTTCGTCAATGGATTTTTTGTCTGTGTTAGCCCAAATTGAACAGCAATAATCTAGGTGTGGGAGAATGTAAGCATTAAAAAATAATTTTCTTGTTGGTACATCTAAGTATTGTTTGATTCGCATTAATAGATAAAGTTGTGTGTTGCATTTTTTTATTGTTTTGTCAATGTGAGTTTTCCATTTGAGTTGGTTATCTATATTGATTCCAAGAAGTCTTTCACTTTCTGATATTTCAATATCATGGTTCTGTAGTTTTAATTTGATGTCTGGGATGCTGGGTTTGTTGGTTGGTTTTGTTATATACATATGCTTTGTCTTTTGTGCATTGATTATCATGGAGTTTTGTGTGCACCATGAGATATGTAAATGTGCACAAACAAAATGCCTTGCAAATTACAGTAATATTCAGGGTGAATAGTAACAAATGTGCCTAATTGGTAAGCAATGGAAAAAAATATAAATTGAGCCGTTCTCCAGGAAAACCCATCCTCATACATCAGTGGTTAGTCAAGTTCCCAGACTATCGAAGAATACTCTGGTGAACGAGAATGGGAAAACCGGGCTTAGTGACAAAATTATGAAAATCATGATAATATAGTAATAGAAGGACAATACTCTTTTGAACGGTTTCGGAAAATTTGAGCAAAATATAACATCAAATTACAAAGTTACAGACTTTCAAACTAACCACTCCCGCCTACTTGGTTAGTGACGTCACAAACGTCATGCAAACGTTATTTGGTGTTACGTTAATAAGAAGTTCATAAATCCAGTATTGGCTGAGTTCTTGAAGTAACCTTTTCATAATTGTATCACATTTTAGAATTATATTCCCTTTTTAATAAAACGTATCTAAATCGTGAATTTTAGCTTTATGAGGAAATGTAGCTACTGTTTTAACCACTATCCCCTCATTTTCTCAATATGGACACTCTTCAGATATTGGTCGCCATAGCAACGACAGAAGATATTTTAACATGATTCGTGAGAAAAAAAATCTAAGACATAATTCTATAGTATCCAAGAACTTAGAATTAAATCAAAGAGCATGAGTTTTTTCTCATTTAGGAGGGTTTTCTTAACCTTATTACGTGATACCTAGTAATCGAATTCTTGAAATCAAGAATTAATTTTTTGATATCAGAAAATGCATTTCTTTATATCAAGAAGCTGATTACTTAAAAAGTGGTGATAATAGATTAAGTCCTTGAAAAACCAAGTGTCACTGACATGTATTAAATACATTCTAACGATATGTCGACATTGTTACTTTAATTAAGTATAATATCGATTTTTCCCTATTAATAGTTTGTTGGTAGCCTATATAATATGAACTACAAAATGATGAAAACCTATGCGGCCACCCATGGTTTGTTTAAAAAGTTACTTAGGATGTTCTTCCCTAAAAGCACTGGTGGTTAGACAGTCAGTCAGTTGGATCCGTCTAATATTCCTTTGAGAAGACCCCCACATCATATCCAGTGTATCAGGTTTCTTAGTCAGTATCCGTTTCAGTGTGTACAAGTCCAGAAGGCGGCCATTTGACCAAACTCATTTTGCAGGATCCAACAACCATTACAAATTTGTTCATCTTAGAAACAACTGATCAATTTTACACATATGAGAAGGTTATGGAGACCATGACTGTATTAGCCAATGTCATAGAAAAATACATCATGTCTTATAGAACTAACTGGGAGACACTCCGAGACAGTCGTCTTTACCTCAATGAGCTTACACGACAACAAGGGCAATGCTGATAGTCTGTTAATGCTTTTAGAGGCTTCTTTCTTTTTCTTACGGCTGTTTTATCTTTGAATAAACCATTGTCTCGAAGACTGTTATCATTACGTCCATTCTCAATTTAGTTAATGTCTCAGACAGTCAACGAAAGTTTATGTGGCGCAAAATAAATAAGACCCTACTTTGAATACAAATAGTTTCTTAAGTCGGAGATTTCACTCATCATAATATTGGGACAAATCTAAGCTTTTTTACTTTTACGTATATACATTGTACATTATAAATCTAATAATCTAATATGGTCTTTTATTATTTTGTCACTCTCACTTTATAACAATTCATAGTAAATTGAATTTCTTTGATTTCTTGTTCCAGTAGCCAACTCAATCTATTTTATACCGCATAAGTTTACACCACAGTATAATTTGAGAAAACCAAAAAACCGAACACAGTTCGGACTGTTTAAAGAAAGTATTTGATAGCAAGCACGAATCCTTTTATGGTATGTGTCGGTTGTCGATCCTAGACTGCGGTATACCACTGTCATTAAATGACTCCGATGTGTAGGAATTACGAATGTCAGAATAACGTAACGGGGTTGTGTCCACGTGACCTTAAATCCGAAATAAAAAATGTTTAAAATGAAATATTTAATAAGCTCTTCATATTTGGTAAATTTCGTTTAAACGGAATAAAAATAAAACTATAGTTCTTATTTAAAAGAAAGTGTCAGGATGTAACTATCGGGCCTCAGTAGAATACTATGCTGACTTTGCTCGTAAATGTTGTTCCTATGTACGCCTCCTTTCTTTGACGTATCGGTTCACGAGGTGTTTAGACTAGACGCTTTGTTAAATCCCCCAGACAACTGGTTAATAAAATAAACGCAACCAAACAAAGATGGAAAGTGCCACCACAACTTGATAGAATATTTAATCAACAACAGTTCCTTTTCCCTATTCAAGTTAATTTACCGACGTTGTTTCACGATTTTTGACAGATTTTTTCTCTCCAGTGAGCAATCGGAAGAATTGAATGTTGTGTTTTCATTTTCTAATTTTCGTGTTATTTCGATCAATCATTTTGGTATTTCGTGATTATTTCTAGACTGATGTTGTTAGAAATATGATAAGTCTGATGATACATGTATGTAGCACAATCCCAGGTGTCGTTGACTAGCCCTGTCCAGTTGATGGAGCACTCGCTTGCTATATTCCGGGTCGGACGAGTCATTTTCTGCCGTGGCATTGACAATGCACTCCACATGTGGGAAAGTTGTCAGTTGGTTGCGGAGGAGCAATTATAAATATATGTATGACCTCGTAACAGGAACTTACTGCTGTTTAATTTATCACCTTTAGAGCGACAGTGTCTTGAAAATAGTCAAGTATTCATTTAATAAAGTGTGTTATCCCGCCGGTAGTTAAGTAGCTAGATCATCCATGTCGGGATCAACCGCTTGGAGATGCAATCTGTGATATACCAAAGTCGCCAATACGACACTGATAGGGCTCTCTTTGATTGCGTTCGGTGCATTTGTGTCGTTCCGTGACTGGTTTGAACGATTTCAGGATAATGGTATTAGATAGGGAACATACTGCTGAAAAAGTGTTACAGCCTGTCAGATCATACATGGCTGCAATCATGTAAACCCTATTGGGTGAAGGTCTCAGTTGCCTGTACAATAACAGCCGAGTAATGGTTCATGCTTCCTACTTGGCCAACTGGTTGTGTCAATAATGGCCGTCATATAAGACTGAACAATAAAAATAAATGTGTGGTTTCAGGGGTTAAGTTCATTTTCTCGTTCAGTTATGTGTTGGGCATTGTACCGTGTAATTGTGGTATGTGAAGTTTCGGCTGGTTAAGTAGGGTGTTGCTTTCCCTGTCCGATTGTCTAATATCTTTTTTGAATAATAATATCCGCGTAGATGGCAAGGGAAAACAATGTGTTCCTGTCATGTTAGTACACAATATACATTACTGTACGTGTACATATGGTGATAAATTGATATTCATAAACAAGCGCATACCTTTCTTATTTTAAACTTTTATGAATATTTATAAGTATGCAAACTTTATAAATGTGATGTGGTTGGAATCAAAGGGATTCGACCCGATAAAAATATCTTTCACATCTATACTATGAATACATAAGACAGGGGTCTTTCTTTATGACTGGCCCTCATATACCCAACTCAACATTATGTCCAATATTTTAAACAAGCCGAATACAATCATTTAATTTGTACTGCACACTTCAAGACAATATAATATTATACATAAAAAATACAACTTTTATCAATACACGTACACAATGTCGCCTGTGTCGAGCATAAAATGTTCACAAAATGCGTAAAACCCGGTTTGACGACATAACCCTGCACAGACAGAAACTAGAAAACGGCCTTCGATAAAGAAGAGAAATCATTATTTTCACACGATCTCAGGGAATTAGTATGACGATTTGGTAGAGGAACATATTTGGATTAACTCACCGACACTCGTCCGTTTCTGTACAGCTTAGCTAGACAAAAGCAGCAATTCAACAACATTGACTGAAAACAATTCGCCGACTTTTGCCATTTTGACAGTGACAGCACGGCTTTTGTTACGAGTAATTTGATTGGCCGAAGAGTTGCATGGTATTACCCGAACACCAATCATTTTCTATATTGTCACATGATTCGTCACGTGATACTACAATGGTCGAAATGAATGTAAATATTAGAAATTGAATATCAGTTCTCCCTGAACTCGGATTATCGTCTATTTAAGCGGAACAGAAACATATAGGTGGCGGTAAGTTGCAAACAATATGTCCCACTATCAAATCGTCGTACTAATATCCTGAGATTGTGTGTAAATAATGATTTCTCTTCTTTATCGAAGGCCGTTTTCTAGTTTCTGTCTGTGCAGGGTTATGTCGTCAAACCGGGTTTTACGCATTTTGTGAACATTCTATGCTCGACACAGGCGACATTGTGTACGTGTATTGATAAAAGTTGTATTTTTTATGTATAATATTATATTGTCTTGAAGTGTGCAGTATAAATGTACATATGAAAATAAAACGCCAACAAAAACAAAGTGGGACATAGCGAAAAGCAGTCTGTGGACGTGCGAATTATGTATGGATAAATAGAGGGAGAGAGAGTAGTTGTTTAGCGGAGAAGGGTAAATGGTGAAAAACAATTTGTTTACAATAGGCATAATGATAGAATAACATTACATATGAATGGTAACGCCATAGGTTACAGTCAGGAAAAGAAAAACGGATATTGACAGGTGGGGGATGAAAGCATGGAAAGATAGTTAGCTAAGTCATCCAGCGGAGAAGGGATACATAATTTACAAAATAATAACACAATTGTGAACACAATCCATATATCAGCAGTTTGGTTTTTGTATTGTATTTCAAACAATGAATGGGAATCGACTTTACTATAATGTGCAAATCTACAAAACCTAGACATTTACGCATACAACATCATTGTAGCAATACCACGTGATTTTTATGTCACAAAAGGCATTGCTATACTTAACGTGGTAGTTATACGTATTTATCTGTGTCAATGGGTATTAAAATATTGAACCAAGTCTACAAATGTATTGAATGACCCTCGTATTTTTTCTATTTCAGAAGTATTGTATAGAACAGACTATATTGACGGTAGAGTTCGGATAAATCAGGGGCCTTTTTCTACTTATAAACCAGAGTACAGAGATAATACGTCAGTCACATATTCATTGTTCTCATCCTCATTCACATATCAGGTAAGTGCAGTGCTTACAGATTGTTTTATTGCTGATACTAGGTTATTCAGCTGAAACCATGGCATTCAACTTTTTTGTTGGAACTTGGTCATTCAGCCTTTTTAATTACTGAAACTTATTCTCCAGCTTTTCAACAGCTGGGACTTGGGCTGATTGTTTTCTCATTCAGTTGTGTGTTGGGCGTGCATCTTGTATGGGTGTTTTGTGTTTTCTGTGCTCGGATGTTTAAGTTGAGTGTCGCATTTCCTGTCCGATTTTATATTATTCTTTTTATCGATGACAGCATTTCAAAATGCACCAGTTACATTTAAGTGTTTTGGAATTTTTACATCATTATAATCAGTATAAAGACCTGTGGCATCTTTCTGCAAAATACCGATGTTGTCGTCCGAAAAGAAAGTCCTACAAGAGCATGTTTGTAATAAGCAATGCACCGAAGCTATTGTAGCTTCGGTATATTACGGTAGTAGAAAGGTGCATGTTTAGCTTTTACACGTTATTTGACCTGTTACATGTGAAAAGACCAAAGCTGCACCAAATATTTAAAGCAAAGTACCGTCCACTTATATTTTACAAAAAGTGCAATTATTTTCTTAAAAGCCTTGAAAGATAGCATCCACAGATATTAAAACTGTCTCTTTTTAAATTACATTCTTGTACGATAAAGTTTCAGAAAAAAAAAGAAAAAACGTTTTCCCTAGATTTTGTTCCTTCGGCATTTTGAAGTGGTTCAATCATAAAACTATGTTGAGATTCTTCTTATACAGTGTCCTTACACACTGCTGACTTCGTGCTTACACAATGATGGGTTTCTTTTTACACAATGTTGTGTTTTCCTTAACCAATGTTTAAATCTTCATACATTTTGTACATAAAACACAACTTTTCCTGAGCCATTATGCATTGGAAACATCAATTTTGGTTGTTGATTAGGCTTAATTGCTATGGGCAGGTCAAAATAATTGTTACTTCTGGAACAAAATGTTGTTGCATTAGATGGCCATGGAGGGTCATGTTGGAGGGTCGCTCTGGAGAGAGGTTGTTACTCAATGGCGGGCCACTACAAAAAGGTAGTTGCTTAATGGAGAGCAGTCCTAAATAAATTGGGGCTCAATAGTGGTCTAATTAAGGACCGTTTGTAGGGTTACTCAATGGAGGATCGCTCCTTAAAGATTCTTACTATTACTTCCTGAATGTTGTTATTCAATGGAAGGCCACTCTGGAGAGCCACTCAAGAAAAATTGTTCGAAATAAAATGACGTCTGAGTAGAGCCTGGTTGATATGGAGGAATAGAACAATAGTCTGAAAGTGTCTGATACAGGAGATATAATATCTTGGTGTCTGATCATCTCAGCAATGACAGTAGCTATGTTTATATCCCAATCAGCTGAACATTATGTTCACAAATACACTGTTGCGGTATTAAATGAACACTCTCTCAGACGAAATTTGTATAAACGGAATATATCAATCATCTTTATCGCCAAGAATATGTCATCTGATTCTAGAGATTAGTGGGAAAGGGAATAATCAAACACCGTGTTCCTGTCATATAAACTAATGGTACATCTTGTATGTCAAAGTTGTGCATCGGCCCAGTGTCAGGAAATGTGACTGAAATATGATCGTTGGGACACTGACCGGTAAAGAGGCGAGATACATTATGTTTCAGTTACTGGTTACTGGTTACAGTCACAGGGTATTGATGCACACTATTTTATGCGTGTGTGACCGTCTTATATCTCATATACCAAATACATTTGTATATGAGATATAAGGCGGTCACACACGCATAAAATTAAATGCGTCAATACAGTGTGGTTACAGTGCTCTTCTAGGGTACATGAAGCTGTGGATACTTTCCCTAACCGTGACCTATACATGTTTGACTGGGACTTTTAACCACAAATAAAACAAATGGACATACAGTACTTAGTTATGACGATTTTAGTCTAGAAAAATATTCTGTTTTTTTTTGTCTTTTTAGAAATGTAGCTGAGGTCTTTAATTAACGTTGGTGCAGTTCATGGTCGACCATGTGCGATACATCAATATATTGATTACACTGAGCGCTAAACGAGTAGGGGATAAACAACAGTACCATATTGTCCCGACCTGGGATGCCCAGCACACACGAATCATGTCAATCCCTAAGCTAGTGAAAACCTGTAAACCAACCCGGCAAAACTATGCTTATTTGTTACTACAGCATAATGTCATTGGAAACACAAGATTCAAACACTATGCTGCAATACTAGACATAATAGGCAGATATACAGATCTGCGTTAAATAATATAAATATGCATGAAAGATCGTTTCGTGAGGAATAATTCTAGAATCTACTCTAATGTCAACTGTCACACAGCAGACGATACATTGTTTATCTAATAACATAACAGTAGTTACGTGACATTCCATCTGATTGGGTAATGTTCGAAACATGTAACTCGGAAATCGCTCAAATTGTACCAAACAAAAATTAATTTAAGTCCTGTTTGAAATTGATCCCGACGTTGATTCATCTATCTTTGCATGTCGATTTGAAAATGAATAATGGTCTTGTTACTATAGCTATATTATATTATTTTCCTGTATGCGATATAGTGGAAACATAGACATTTAAATTTAAAGCGATTTCGTGATGTTTTCAGCGAGTCGTGGTTTAATGTTTAGAACATATTGATGTTATTATTTGAAATGATTTCTATCTTATTATAACTTGGCTCAGATATATTATGTTTTTGTTTCAGATGAATCTAGTTATTTCCAGTAGTGAATTAAGCTCCTCATACTCGCATACAGAAATTGTAAATATAAGGTAAGTACCCTCATTTCATGTTTTATATTGTTGTGTACCATTATACGTATCATTGTAAAGCTTTATAGGACAAATATTCAGAATGATCTCCCTTGACAAGGTGTCTAATTAAGTCCATTTTGTGTTAATTGTTTTGTCTCACCTCAAAGTGACTTAACTCTTTATAACACATATATTCACAATACAAATTTGAACATAATGTTATGGCTAATGGTAACAATTATTCATATAATGCATGTTCATGTTTATAATTGGAAATACATGTACAATAAGTATGTTCATTATACGAATGATGATAACAGTGATAATGGATAAACAGTATAATTATGGAAACCCTTTTAAAGCCATAGTCATTATAATTCACCAATATTTTTACATTAGTTAATTAAATATAACATTAGCAAGTAGATCTATGTACAATTTATACAACTACGTGTTTATTCGAATATAAAGCCTGCAGCCGCTGTTTCATTAGAGTGTCAATTTGCACTATGTGAAAACTTCACAATTCAAAAGATTTATAAGTACAAGATGTCTGGTGATAATGTTTTTTTCAGAATGTATCAAATCTAGTACAAACGTAACTTGCACGCTTCCAATAATAATGTATATGCCCCTTTTCGAATTTCGTTATAGAAGGGAAATTCAAATAAAAATGGAACTCAACTTCAAGAATATAGCATAATCTGTGTTTAACATTTCTGTGATGTACTAGTATTTCGCATATAAGATCATGAGATCAAACTTTACATAACTATGATGAAAAGTCTGGCTACATATTCTTATGAACTAGCTTATTTATTCCACCCACTCTCATTGTTTTGACAAGCAAGCACAATATTTTGCAAATATACTCTATTGATGAGAATCTGACGGAGTATCTGTGACGTAGAAATCCTACGTACGTTATTTTCAATAATGTGTTTGATGTTTTTGCCAAGATATGATTAGTTCACGGAGAGTCTATAATCCAATTATATTGTAGAAACTGGGAACTCCCAATCAACCATGTAACTGGACTTTCGTCATTTTTTATACGTCACCGAATCTGTGCTCCTAGCCTCCTACTAAATTTTATTTTAGGCTTTGTTAAGACTTCATCTGGTGTTTTCTGGTTGATATTAAGGAAATATTTGGAATGGGATTCAATTTATTGGCACTTAAAATTTCAAACTGACACTTTGAATTAATGTCTTGAAATAAATGTTCAAAGCTTCCGCATTTTTAATTTTCCACATCTTGTTAATCACCGCATAAAAGAGACATCACGGAGTCGTGTTTTAAAGCATAGCAGACATCTGTTGCAGCAATTTGATTTTGTTCTGTCCAGTGTGTTATTATACTTCACGGTAATACGAAAAGTTCGCCTGAGTTGCGTGGTTGGTCGGTTCTGCCTTTATGATTAGCATGGGTGATAGGGTATATTTCACTGACGTTGTTAGCCGGTTCTGTCTGCATTACTAGCGTGGTTCGTAGACTCTAGCCTACCATACGACAAATCCTTATTCCCCAAGTTCACGACAGTTACTTTTTTCCGAGGCATTCACTTCTGTTACACACTCTACATGCTCGGTCTGAATAGTCTGAGATGAGTTCGGTTCGTGAAATGCCGTCTGAATAATTAAAGCCTGCGTGTGTGCTACCCGAACAGCATAATATATACATTATTTGATGACAACGATAACATAATGCAATCCTCTCTGAAACATTGCAAGATGGTAGGATAGGAGAATCGTATAATAACCCATTACTAAACTTGTGTAAGTTGGATTCCATAATAACAAATACTATAGTAAGTTAAACTCGATGTTATTAGCTTATGCAAATCACAACACATGGCAAACAACCTGAATTCATTAAAGTAGTTTTTCTATATTTCAGCTCAGGAAGTGTTATCGTGGACTTCATCCTTCATTTTAGTAGATTTTTAGACATTGACCGTTCCACTGCTTCAGATATTGCTAAAATAATCATAGAAGGCATGGACAGTAGTTTATTTGTAATTGACAAAACGTCAGTTAAAATTCAACCTAGAGGTAAGACACGACTTTATTGGAGTGTTTAATAAAGACGAATTATGTTTTGATTATCAACCGCAACATTATCCATAGTTTTCACACTTCTTATTTACTTATACGAGGGATGTTCGAAAAGAAATGCAATTTACTCTATAACTTTTTATTGACAGAACCATTTACAATGAAACTCACAGAAAACCTTCAATGAACTCTCCTTTACACATTGCACACATATTTAACCTTTCAATTCAAAATAAAAGGTATGTTTTGTCATCTGCAAAAGGTACTACACTCATGCACTGTAATTTTTCCTGGAACCGTACCTATTGTCTTCTGCATGCAATTTAAGTCTAAAAACTTACAATTACTTGCATAGGATTAGGTCTACATTATAAACTTGGTAATAACGTATTCTCATGTATATTATGTTCAAAAACGACTTTACTGTAGAAGCCCTGTGCGAAGAGGCATTTTCACGTGAAACGTGCATATGGTCTATTCCATAAACAATTTGACGCTATATGAACTATTTCTGAAGTTTTTCACACAATATCTATAGAACCTTCTTGTAACCTATTTGTCCATTGGTTCTGGTTTTTGAATTGCAAGCCCTTTGTGGATGAAGAAAATCAAATGAATAATTTCCATCAGTGACTTAGTGTGTTTAACAATTACGGATTTCTTAGAATTTCTGTTAGCACTTATATGATGTTTCCGCTTCATTCTTGGTTAATGATAGTGAACGTATGTCCCTTCCTTTATTATACTACGTAAAAACTTCTCTTGAAAGTACTGAGGGTATAACTTTAATATGTTCTTGGCATTTAAAATAATATGACGTTTAGGGCACCACGTTATGAGCATGGTATCCAGTGGGTACAACTGTTGTTAACTTCAAGAATTTTCTTCCAAATGAAGTGAAATTGGGATAAACTCGAGATTGTACGAGCAGCTAACAGTCCAACCTTTAATAATGCAACTTTGAGACGAATACCATACTTTTTATCAATGTTGAGTCTGATTGTTGTTGTTTTCAGTTGACCACATTTGTTGTTTGCTTTCAGATGCTATTGACCTACTTTTAAAGATTTAATAAAAGTGTTACAATGCTGAAAGACACATTACGATGTCCTTTTATCTAAAACAGTTCGTCATGTATAAATTTATCACTTAAATTAAGTTAAGACCTTTCTTTGATGTAAGGCATAATTTCAGTCAATTGGCGATACGTTTTTCGAATGTCTTTTAGCTTAGTATAAATTAGTAAGTGTTTATTAAACATTCATTATGACCAAACTAATGCATGGATTTCAACCAAATTTTACCCAAGTGCATACAATGGGTTCATGGCTACACATGCCAAGTTTGAAGCACGAAACCCCTAATACTACCAAGATATGAATGGAATTGCATTTCTTTTCGAACACCCCTCGTATGCAATTGTCTCTATTACGATGAAACTAATTCGAAATTCATCAGATTTTTATTTAAATGTTCATCACCAACCTTTCCCTTTTTTAAAAACAAAATTGGATGCAACCATTCAAAGCTATTAATTGCTGCAGTTTAAGCTTACACCCCATGGACGTCTTTTGACAATTATCATTGCAAGATGGTAGTTCTCTTTAAACAACTGGCTAGATGTGTTATTATATGTTTATATCTGTTCGCAATTTTTATTGAACTGAATAAATCGATATTTTACTCATTTTGATCAGGAAATTGTATTTAGCTCAAAGTTTGCCATTTTTAAGTTATTCTGCACCATTGTGCATCAGATACCTCTGTGATGATTGGTGTTCTGAGACATTGCAAGCAGTTCCAGTCAACTATAAACACGAAACATTTCTAACGTATTATCTTAAATATCAAATTATTTCATTCTTCCAAATTTACATAACTGTCTCGTGGCGTTATCAACAATGCTCTTCAATCGGCTTTTATTTGCTGCTATCTGATTATATTCCTATCTGTTTACATAGAAATTATATTCCTATCAGCAGTTTTAAAACAAGAGATTGTTGCTAGCTTCTCTACGATCGTAGTTCCTATTTACATGCAAATGTTCTCGTGAATGGGTTTAAGGTCTGGCTTTTGTTTCATCGATTGCGTAGATTGTACAACTCGTCATGGCAATGCTTGTGCTTTTCCCATAGCTTTATCGGAATCTGTCGCTGTGGTCTGAAATTGAAAATGCAGATCAAGACTTTGTTCCAATGTTTTCTCACTTAAATCTGCCAATTAATTACTTGCCTCTGAATAATTCGTTCATTATTCAGACCCGAAAATTAACTTAAGTTTTGGACTTAAATAGCAATCACTCGTAAATTGTTAGTTTTCCATTCCATTAACAGGTATTTCACTTGCCTGTGAGTTGAAACACCGATTTTAATCGCCGTGCATTTACGTGATTAAAGTTATATTAGTGTTAGGAGTGAACTAGAAATAAAATTTGTCGACACAAGCTGCATGAAACCGAATCGACAGTGTAAAAGTAGGAGAGACAAGAGAGTCCGTTAGGAGATACGCTGGCTTGATAACCTAGTGATGGAGTGTCCGTTTAGATTGCCTCAATATGTTGTGCAATATCGAACAAACTGAAAGCTATTATATTTTGGTCAATGATAACATGAACGCAATACAACTACAACACGTTTGGATACTGCCTAATCTATACAGGTTTTACAAAAAGAAAAAGAAGCAAAACTCATAAAAGGCTAGAATTACAAATAGAAAATACACAGAAAACATAGAAAGTCTAAAGTCTGTCCATGACAAATATATACATGTAATTATGTGTAGTGTCTTCTTTTGTATTACAGATCCAGCTCTAACTGTGATAACCACACCTACTCCAGGTATGTACCGTATATAATAGTATTAAGGTAATACACACTCATCTTCTTGACAAACATGTCTCTATTCCACATGGGTATTGTGCGAGTTGTGAAGTTAGTAGAGCGCGTTACTGCTAATATACAGGTATGGGTTCGTAACCTTGACGACACGAATATTCCACTGGGACCATTTAATGAATTAAAATAAACGCAGCAAACAACCCTTTTATTCTTATGCGTCATATACGAGTACACTATGTATCTTTAATAATTTGTCAGAGTTTGAAGACAATCCACCAACCGTGCGTGTTAGGAATTCGACACACTAGATCTTTCATAATGGCGTTTGTAGTGAAAATAACCGAGGACCTTAATTCGGTAAAAATGGACGCTTCAAAATTCCAAAGTTTGGACCAAACAACAAAAACAGGACATCATTTCCAATTCGTTCAAATGCTTTGCTAAATAAAACAGCACAATCACACACACCATTCACTAATGAAATGCACGATTGTCGCCTTAATTCATATGAGTTAAATTCATGACAATATTTTACTGCGGGATAACTGTCAACTACATTGTTGAAGGAATCACCATTTCAGAGCTGGCTATTTAATGCTCCTCGTTTTATTAACCTGCGGCCTATATTGGATTGCCAAAAGTAAAATGACCATGGAGGGGCACGTGACATGTTCTCGATGGTTTACGATTTCAAAAAAAATATCCAAAAAGGCATTTTGTAAGAATGTCGTGAACCAGACTAATTCCATTATTCCATGCGAATAACATCGGTCTTTATCGCATTACAATAGTTTATATACCAAAGAAAGCAGAACTATTCCGAAATTTCACTTTGAACGCGAGACCACGAATCTAAACAGCAGATGTCTGCAGCTGCATAAGATTCCCAGTCAGTTATAAATATAGTGGACAATGCACTACATCCCGTAGAGAACACATCGCTAGATTAACAGAAGCATGGTATTGATACATGATAATTTTTTTTCTAATTATTTTGAATTTGTTCATTCGTTCGACTCATACATTTAACACAACCAAATAATTGGAGGATAATCGGTATTGTCCGATTTTACATGTATTGGAATTATTTTGACAGAAACATTAATTTAAACTTACACCGGAATAAATTCGAATTGCATCCAAACTGCAAAAACCACATCCTAAACAATACAACTAAATTACAAGGCCGCAGGTAATCACCCGCAGGAAACTATTTGACTTGTTATTATCTTGTTTTATTGCAGGTGTATGTGTACCTCTGCTTATGCCAGATTGTATCAATGTTACTGACTGGTCTATGACCACTTTCCCAAATATTCTCGGACATAGGAGCCCACAAGAAGTAGCTGACGCCCACATGAATTACCAAGAATTGTTCTTTAATTCGTGTGGAAAAGATTTCTGGTGTACTGTTTTCAATCCTAAATGTACGAACAGTCGGGGTTTACCGCCGTGTCGTGACTACTGCGAAGGTTCGTAGTATTTCTTACGCGCTAAATCTTGCCTTACACATAAATATTTACTTAAACTAATACGAACGATTTTCTATCATTCCATATCGTATTAACCAATTACAAATTATTTTTTGCGTTTTGCAGAGTTATTCTCGGTTATTCGATATTCATATTGGCGTTTTTTAAGATAACTGTTAATTTAAAATAAAAGATTATCATCCGTGCTGTCAGTAGAGAGGATTATTCTAAAATCAGTGTCAACAATGCATTAAGGCGGCACTTATTTACTGTATATAGACTGCAGAAAACTGGATGATAAGGTTAATAGAAAATGTAAATTATGTGTTCAACATGCGTTTGAAAGTGAATGTCACTTTCTTTCATGTATGAGAAAAAGAATAGTTTATTAATGTCAACATAAACAAACTCAAAAATGCCTTAATTGATGCAACGCTTGTCAAAAAGGATGTCTCAGTGCCTTAACAAGAATTGTGAATACCCAACAGTATCATTGTTTCTAAATTATGTTGTAATTGCATCAGTTATGATATCTTCTTTGGTTTATAACTAAAGGTAATGCAGATTGCTGATGGCACCAAAAATTGATATTTGACTCTTTATAACATTTCAGTTGTGTATAGATCATGTTCGTATGAAAGTCTAAATGCGAATGAAGTCCTTCACTGTGATTCCTTGCCGGATTCCACAGACCCAGCTGTATGTACACAGGACCCATTTAAACGTACGTATTTACCATTACGTCAAACTAGAGGTAATCTTCTTATCAACTACATGATATATGACATATTTTACAAGACTAACATTTGCTCTTGTATTTTTGTTTAAGCCAATACAAAACTCTGCAATGTGTATTGTGTAGGCCTATATTACCGCTGTTCTTGCCTAATCATATCACTGTGCAGATGAATAACATGAGTGATTAGGTGTCATTGTATTTAATATAAGTCATGTAGAACTTGTTTCCTAATTGCTAATAGTATAAAATACGCATCAATTATCAATTATCTGTTCTTCAGCTGGACAATGTATAACAAACACAGAAGAAAAGTGTCAGTATTATGGCTTCGATAAAATATCTTTCCCAAATTTCGCCGCCATGAGGAACAAACACCAAGCGTTCGAGATGATGTCTGTAGTAGAAGGAATTTACCAAGCAACAAAGTGCTACAAGTATTCCATGTTATTTGCCTGTGCAGCATTCATGCCTAAATGCTCTGGAACTGGAGAGATACCGACTCATGCTATTCCGCCTTGTAAAAGTCTTTGTGATGGTGAGTAGTTGTCCCAGTTATAGTACCTCCCTTTGTTTGTGTCATGAGTATATCACTGGCTTAGCATGAGTAGGTACAAAATCGATATTTTGAGACAACCAGAACAAACTGTTTTCTTACTTAAGATTTTTCAACTTCAGTTTGGTCAACGTGACCTGTTCCGATTTTTATAGAAATAGGTTCATACGAATCGCCTTGTGATGCAGATGTTAAAAACATGTATATATGCATCTTATTAGTTGCACTTACGACCTTCACATTCTAAGCCAGCAATATCTATAATGAACGTAAGGTTGTAAAACTTTGTATGCATTCTAGCCTGAAGTGAGGCAAACACAAAACGGGTGAATTCCAAGGTTGGAGGCGTATCATATTTACATGTGACAATGGCTCCATGCATGTCGTACATACGTTGGTAAGTTGACAGTTGAATGTGGAACAGCAAATAAGTATTGGTTGATAATTGATTTCTTGAATAGGTAAGATCAACCGGTCCCTAAATATGACTGGCATCGACTTTAATTTCGATTGAAGCAGCAGCCATAACAGCGCCAACTGCATTTTACATGTAGTTCGGAGTCCGTAATGTCTCGACAATACATTTTGTCCTAATCAAAATAATATTTAGTTTTATATTTAATGATAGCAAATACATTCAAAGTTTTTTTTAAATAGTTTAAAGAAGAACACAGGCATGCGGAATAAATCGCTGCTAGCCAAAAATTGTACAACAATAACTACGAACTTTGCTACAACTGATTAAGGAGATTAAACAAACACACACACACACACTTAGTTTGTATTTCTTTTGAAAGATAATATGTTAGAATTCATGTTTAGGGTTCCGTACAATAACCGTACCCCAAGCACTCCTTTTAATGTGATCAATACATTATGTTCTTCAGCGTACAAGACAAGATGTTCCATATTTATGGACATATTCTGGTATCCCTGGCCAGAACAGTTATACTGTGACACTTTCCCCGATGTAGATGACCCAAATGTTTGTATTGGATACAAAGAAGCACATGAAATACCAGAATTGGAAGGTAAAACACATGTTTTATCGCTTTTTTTTGTTTCAATTGCATTAAAGCATGGCGTGTAATACACACAATAATGACATTATGACTTGATTTCTTCGCAGTTCCATCAAAATATGAAATGGTTTGATCGATTATAGTATAATTGTCTTGACATTTATTGTATCATATTCTTGTAGTTTGTACATCGATCACATGTCCAGTCATCACGTGGTTTGAAATCCGTCACTAATTATAATATATGGCTTCTATATAAAAGAAAGCTAGCATTTTCAACCAAATACTTGTTAGTGTGGTTTATCAAACAGCAATAAACGTATTATTGTGTGTACACGTATTAACTATACAACCTCATAAAAATATTGAGATGTTGTACTGTAGTTTACTTTCGATGTTCGTTTGGATGAAACGTGTTAATAGTAATTTCTTATATTGTAGTGTTTTTCTCTAACAAGTTGGTATTCTTAATATTGTACAACCATTTATATTCTTTATCTTGAACGTTCTTGACGTTTAGTACAAATGTATTTCATCTGGTTGTAAATGCGTGATTTTTGTTACAAAAAAATAGAAACTTAAATCGCAGGAACTCTGATTTTGAGGCCGAGTTCAATTTTAGGGGTCACCAAGTTTCAGGCTACGAACAGAAAATGCCTTATGCAAATGAACTAAACTGAAACCTCCTACATACGTCGCCATCGAATAAGTATTATACACTTGTTGCCATAATTATATACATTACAACTTAGAGCGGCCCTCCACAAAAGCCAACAACCTCTCTTTTGAAAAGAAGCATACTCATTTTGTTCTAGAAGAGACCATTTACTATTTGTTTTACCAGAAGTATATATATATACAATACATTCTCTCAAGAGCGGTCCTCCGAAGAGCAACAACCTCTCTTTTGGAAAGGAACATAGTGATTTTGTTCAAGAAGTAACCATTTATTATCTCTGAACAACAACCACACTTTGTGTTTCCGAATGGGTCTTTTTGTGATAATGTTGTCTTTTTGTAGTAGCTAGTTTCTCTTCGTTTTCATGTGTCCTTTTTTGGATGTGATGTTTTCTGTGCTCGGCTGTCTAAGTTGACTGCTACCTTCCCTGTCGTTCTTGTTCTGGAGATTGTATCATATTGTATTATGACACACACTTTGTACTACAGCATGTCCAGCGGGTGAGGATAGATGTGACAATGAAACGTGTATACCGTTGTCATGGAAGTGTGATGGTTACAGTGACTGTGCTGATGGTTCTGATGAAGCTGCTCTACAAACAACGCTACCGCTGAGAAAATGTGGTAAATATATTGATATATTATAACCCCCCCCCCACATATACGTACTAAACATGGCTGAATTTTGTTTAATTAAATACCTAACTGTGGCAGTCAGTTGAACTAACCTTTGCTCTTCACAAGTAACTGTATCATTAAAAAAGAGTAAACAAAAAACTTTTTTTTATAAAATTCATAATATCTTAGAAAGGTTTAAAACTCAGGAATTTGACCACACAGTCACTGAGGTGCAGTTTGTTTTTAATCAATAGTTCATTAATACTGATGTTATTTTAAATATATTTACATAATCCGAAACTAGAGAGCTACATCTTTAATTTGATATCATTATTTTAAAAATCCGTCCATATATAAGAAAATCAACCCATAGGGCTTGAACTCACTTTCTTTTTTCTTGTTCTAGCATAGCATTGTCGTTTCTATTGAATCCACCTCAGTGACTGACTGGGCACCGTGGTATGCATTTCATGGTATAACCTTTTAACTAGCTGATCAATTTCAATTGGATTTTGCATTGAGGTAGTTCTAACGCTGTTTTCGATGAATGTCTTTACTGTATGAAGATATCGAAAGCCAATTCTTGTTTTTGATACCTTGAATATCTGACAACTTAAGTGCAATTTCACCTTTCTATGATAATATATATTTTATAAAAAAATTGTTTTACTCTTTATCAATGAATGATACAGTTACCTGTAGAGCTCCTTTGTTATCAGCTAACTTTAACCAGTTCCTTCATGGGCTACTGACTTCTACCTTAATCAGAGACGAACGAAATGGGACTCAAAGTGTAATTTTATTCAGTCTTATTGTCAAGGAAGACCATGTTTGCAACGCCTATAGATTACCACTCGAGCAATCTACTGACTAAGTCAACTGGGTCTGCTACATATTGTTTAGTGTGTTTAGTGATTCTATAGAACTGACTTTGTTATTATCCATAGTGGTACTGTAAGTGGTGGTCCAAACAATGCATTTGATCCCAGTCGTCATCTCGTCATATATATCTAACACTGTGTTAACTGGTTCTCTGGAATTATAATCAACCAGTACGTCTTTATCTGCCGAAGGTAACTAAACATGCCATTTGTCAACATTTGAAGGACACGATTGTAGCCAATGTCATAGTAAAACAATATTCGATATCTTTACTTTGTAATCGAACAAAGAACAAAATGTTCGAAGAGCAGAACTGATTTTCCCATACGTGTGGGATTGTCAAATTCCGGTTTAATTACAAAAAATATACAGAAACCATGTTCAGATTACTGTCTACCTTATCGGTACTAATAATTTAGCTTCGCCATTATCAGATCATGTGCCGAAGTGTTTTACTATATGTAGGTCTTGTTTGACTATTTCAGTTGACTGTCCGGACGACATGTTTAGATGTTCGTTTGGTTCAGCAGTTTGTATAGAAGGAAGCAGACGATGTGACGGGATAGAAGATTGTCCCACTGGAAGCGATGAAAAGGAGTGTGGTAAGACCATGTCAATAACTATCACAGATGCCTAATAGTTGCAGAGTTATTGACAACAAACCCAACCCGCAGACATATTGTAAACGTATTATTTTACTGACGATTAAAGCAACATTTTAACGCTATCAACAGTACATCTATAAATTGTTGAATATGCTGATTTCTCACCATTGTTCTCATATACTCGGGTTAAACTTATTGTGCGCATGCGAATAACAATATTGCGAATTAGAATACATTCACGAAGATTCCCAATTGCCTTTTATACAACTTGCGCTCAACCATTACAACAAAGTTTGCAAAACATAACACTAGAGTTGATAATATATCTGTCTAGTATTAATCAACAAATGACCTTGTGTGTTTTATAGTGAAGCTTGCTGATGGCCGTCATGGGTTACTGACTGTATACAACCCGGATGTGAAAAACTGGACCCCTGTGTGCAGCACTGACTGGGAAACAGAAAATTCGAACCAAGTCTGCTCTCAGTTGGGATTCACAAACAGGTATTAACGTAATTTCAGTACATGTACTAGTAGTTCGATGAATTTAGATTAACTTAGAGTACGAGGTTATAGTAAAAACTAAGCTGTAAAGATGAATCTACACGAAGCAAGTAAGTTCCACAATTATTCCGTAACCATTAATATTTAATTAAAATAAAGTCTTAGTAATTACTGAACAGCTTAACAGAAACTAAGCTGAGAGATGTATGCATATTTTTGTGTTTGCAGACAGTCTCAAGGTACAGTCAGCATGACGTCATCGAGGTATTTCTCTCTTCTACAATCACCAAGGAATGGTACTGACTCAAGGTTCATCAGCAGTCAGTTACAGTCAAGGTATGTAGAAATAACTAGTTACTCAACATTTACAATATATTGTTTTATGTTGAGCCATACACTCAAGGACTTTAAAAACGCTCACCTGATTCAATGCCCAATATCGCTTAAAGATCAATTTATACATATGTAAAAGTATATTGCAATAACTTTAAGCGAGATTGGGCTTTGAACCAGGTGAGGCGTTTTTAAAGTCATTGAGTGTATGTTTAAAACGTTATTTTTGTGATTTGAATCCATCACTGAAACAGTAACATATAGACCTTTCGCATCAGGTGATTGCTGATTTTAATGGGTTTTGTGTTAGTTCTTTAAATAACGAGTTACAACGGTCGGTACTCTCTGCTACTTACATTGTTATATGTTGTGAAGTTCTTGCGATGATTAATGCAAAACACACATTTATTAGAATCATTTGTTCAAGTCCAAAACAAAATCCCCGTAAAATATGTTGCGAAACAAAATAAAATACAATTGAATCAAATCTGAAAATGAAATCTTCTTACAATTTTCGAACCTTGGATTGAAAGCGAAGTAAAGGTGATGAATACGTTTCGTGTTAGAAACAACAATTTATACACCTTATCTTTGTTATACTGGGAGACCATTGTGTACTGATGGATGGATTAGTTTCAATTAATCATTAAATTGATTAACATTGTGGAAGTTAGTACGAATTATTGTTGCAAAACGAGTACGAAGAATGTACATGTATACAGTATGCCTTTACTTCATAGAATACATTTAAATCAAGTATAACATATATAATTGTGTCTTTGACATTCGCAACAAAGCGTCATTAGTCTCTCGTCAATGCCACCGTTTCTTCTTACTTGAATAATAACATAGGTATGTTTATCTATTTTCATTTTCAGAATGTCATGCAGTAGCGGTCGTGTGGTGACAATAACATGCGGACACGCGGGTACTAATTCTTAAACATTACTTTTGTTGTCATGTCATTTTGCAGTATATTTCATAAGCAGCATAGTTAGACTGTCAACCGGACTATTGTGGTTCGATTCCTTGGTAAGACATGTTATGTGCGTTCCTGTCATTTACTATGGTTATGGTCTCTACATTTGAAAAACACTTAGGAATTTGTAGTACTAATGGTTGATAATTAATTCCAACATTTGGCTACCCTGTGTGACCGAATTGAATTGTCTGGTGCAACCAGGCAATGGAAACAATTGAACTGTACATTAAACACAAGGGAAACACATTGAGGAAAACATCAGGGAATCATAAGGGCAGAACTCTCAAGCCCATGGGAATGGCTAGGGAAACATAAATAGAGCCCACGGGAAATTCGGGGTCGTACGGGAAACACATCAGTGGAATACAAATGAAGCACAAGGAAAACAGATGTAAATAGTCTGGTAAACACAATGGAAACACTTTGGAAACGAAAGGGGGTGTATGGATTGGTTAAACAAAGTAATGCTTTCTCACGTGAGCTATTAATAATATATATTATCCATATTTTACTTCAGAATTCATACATAACACAATAAAACAAGACCTCTGAAATTGTCTACAGAATCTATGTCTGTCCAATGAGACGCCCAGTAACGTCTTATCAGCTGTTTTACTGTTGAAACTATGTCATTCAGCTTGAAGATTGCTGAAACTAGTATATACAGCTTTTTGACAGCTGGAGCTTTGGCGGATTATTATCTCGTTCGATTGTGTGTTGGGCATTGTACCTTATATGTTTTTATGTTTTCTTTGCTCGGCTGGTTAAGTTGAGTGCTGCCTTCCCTGTCCGACTTAATATTAACCATTTTGGCCAGTTAATATTTCTGTAGCCTTGTTTAAATTATGCAATTTACGTAGTCATATTATTACAAACTTTACCCAACATTATGTTGTTCAATCTACAGTTTGTGGCATCAGACCAGCATTTGTTCCTCCAGCATTACGTGTAGTTGGTGGGGACATTGCGGATCCCAATGCATGGCCATGGCACGTCTCCTTCTTTGGCGGTACTGACCAAAAGTACTTCTGTGGTGGAACTATTATAGATGAGAATTGGATCCTCACAGCTGGACATTGTATTGGCGGGTAATAATTGAATACGTTTTATTATCGATTTACGAATCTCATGGCGGTTTTTATCAGTATTAAAATATTGTTATGCTATAACGACATTTCATAGCCTGATATTTGAATTGCTTAGCAACCGAAAGTGTACAACATGGATTCATAAGTGATATGTATCAAGATTTAGTTAAAACGGATTGATACGGATAGATTGACCTTTAAAGTTTAATATCCTATTACCAAATTATTTATATTTGTGAACGAGTGTGGATAATCGTTGTCTTTATTTCCTGTTTTCTTGGCCAACTTAACTTCCTCTGTCTGGTAATGAAAATACTTTCAAAATTAGGTATACATATGGACCTACTATCCTCTACTGTTTTCTATGTTAATTTCTGATTGACCTATCCATATCTTCTACTTTTACTTCTACTGGGTAACTCCCAACGATGTTTATTACGTATGTTTCTGTTCATTAGACGTACAACACCAAAGTACATGTTACTACGGGCTGGACAGCCCAGAAGGGATACGTACTCTAAATATGAGCAAGAGCTTCACCCTGCGGAACTTATCCTGCATGAAAACTACGCTGGTGCCACTGTTGATAATGATATTGCCCTTATACGTCTTGACAAGCCAATCAGATTCAATGACCATGTACGGCCTGCTTGTTTGCCGACATCAGATGAACGACTGAGAACTGGCACAAGATGTGTCGTGATTGGCTGGGGCAAACAAGGAGATTCAGGTACTAGTTTAAGCTTCTATCCTGTTGATAATACTAATAATAATAAAAATAATGACTTAAATTTACGAGGTTAATACATTTGCATATACACACATTTAACATATGATAGTGGCAAACACAGTAAACTTAACATATGAAATGAAAGTAGATAATACATATTAACTTTTGTATAAACATGGCTTAATTATTCAAATACACACTATAATACAAAGACATAATATAAAAAAAGTTACAAGACAATAAATATATTGTTAACAATGATTCTCGAACATAAATATTGTATTGGTAGTCCCAGAACTTCCATCTTATATACATTATTTTGAAATTGTTCTAGAGAGCTAGCTGTTCTTAAATGAAAAAGGTATCTTTTCCCAGAGTAATGGTCCAGTGTATCTTAATGACTTTCGAAAGAATTCCTTTTTTTTTTATTTGTGAAGTAATTTTTGACTAGAAGATCTAAGGCCTGATTCTTTAACATATTTAAATTTATAAGAGATATATTCAGGACATTTTTGGTTTTTAATATCTAAAGATTTGTAAATTGTCATAACCTTTTTAGTCCACACGTTGTGGAAATGTCATCCATTTTTACAAGTTGCTAAAGATTATTCTAACTGCTCTCTTTGAAAATCTAATTGAATCATCCTGTAATTTGGTCCAGCAGTTTCCCCATACTGTGTTACAGTAATCCAAGTGAGGTAAAAAATATATGCATAATAAAATAGTTTGCGAGCATGCAAGTCAAGAAAGCGTTTTATTCGTACTAGAATATAAAGTAGGGAGTTGCACTTTTTAAAAAAAAATCATCTTGAATTTTCCATGTTAAGTTTTTATCGACTTGTACTCCAAGGAAATTATTATTGTTGACAATTTCAAGAGGTTGATTACACATCTTTAGTGATATGGTATCATCGTTTTCAATTTCTTTAGGAGGTTTTGTTGATGTAGAAATACCAAAGCTTTTGTTTTATTTGCATTTGGAAGCATAGCATTATTATTACACCTGCTTTCAATGCAATCAATGTCATTTTGTAACTTGTAATTAATATTATCAATGGTTGCACCAGAAGCTGATAAAGTTGTATTATCTGCAAACGTTTTAAGTCGTGAGTTATTAAAATTCAAAGGTAGATCATTTATAAAAAGAATAGAAAGTATTGGGCCAAGGACAGAGCCTTGTGGAACACCAGCTACAATCTCTTGGGCTTCGGATAGCTTTCCAGAAACATTGACTTGTTTGGATCTGTTAGTTAGATAAGAATTAAACCACTGAATGGCATTATTAATGAACTTGTCACATTTCAACTTCTCAATGAGTAATTTATGATTAATTAGACCAAAAGCCTTTGTAAGATAAAGAAATATCGTTTAAATAAGAGCATCATCATTAATTGCTGTTATCCAATCATCAACTATATCTGCTAGAGCAGTCTCACAAGAATGGTACTGCCTGAAACCGGATTATTAATTATGTAGTAGTTTGTTTTCTTCAAGACGATACTTTAAATTCTTAGATATATACCTTTCCAATATTTTAGATAGAACTGGCAAAATAGATATTGGTCTTTAGTCTTCTCACCTTTTTTAAAAATCGGTGTTACCTTTGCTATTTTGAACATTTTTGGAAATATCCCTGTAGAAATACTGAGATTAAATATTTTTGTGAGAGATTTAGCTATTGTATCGTGACTTTTTTAAGAAAGTGTGCTCCTAAGCCAACAAGGCCAGTCGATTTACTGCAATCTTATGTGTGCAGTTCCTTTCTCACATATTCTTTCGTAATATCAGGGATTTTAAAATCTGTTCAAGCATTTATTCTGACGTCAACAAAGTTTTTCAGTAATGATTTGTTTTCTTTAGTTAATTCAGTAATGTTAAATGGCACTTTTTAAAGATATTTGTGAAGAATGTATTGAATACTTCAGTACTTTTCATTGAATCAGTTATGGGGTTTCCATTTATAGTAATGTTATTTTGGTGTGTATTTTTACCAGAAAGATTCTTTAAATTTCGCCATTGCTTTTTAGGATTTTTGTCTTTTATATTAATTGCTTGGTTTTAAAATGATGTTTTAGCTGTTCCTGACAATGATTTAAACTTTCCTCTCCAATATTTTACCTGTCCTATATTATTAGCTTTTTTCGCTTTATCCCTTGCTATAATTGCATCTCGGCTGATTCTGGTGCTTTACTCGTTTAGTTCTTACTGAAGCATGTTTGTTGTTTTGAGTGAACAATGATATAAATGTATCTATACAATCATCCACTTCATCAAAAGTATCAATAACAAACAATGATGTTTCATCTAGCGAGTCTCCAAAACCTTTCTGGTCAAAACCTTTAGAGATCTATATTCTATTGTTTTATGTAACATAGTTTTCTTTGGTTTTGAATTAAATTTTCGTGTAAAACAAACTGGAAATGATCACTTATAGTGATTATTGGGATATTGACCTCAGAAATGTTACAGGGTGTGTTAGAGTACAGATGATCTATGATAGTTGAAGTATTTGAAGTCGACCTAGTTGGCTGTGTAACTTACTGCGATAAATTAAATGCTGAATGATCCTGTACCAGTAACTGTTTATATAATTATTTCCTATGTAATTAAAATTAAAATCTCCCAGCAAACTGTTGCTTTGTTTTCAAATATATTTTTTTCCCAATTGATCTTCAACTTTTTCAGTCCAGTATTTGTTGACTGAAGGTGGCCTATAATAGTGACCAAACAAATAAGGTGTTTGCATTAAATGTCTAATTTCCAGCCATATTGATTCTATTTCATTTATCTCTAAATCATATCTAAGTATGAAAGGAAAAGTATGTTTAGTGTACATCAAGATACCACCACCATATGATAGTCTGAATTTGATTACGTTTACCACTCATGCCATTCGTTTTCGGAATTACTTTTCGCTGACGTGTCATCAGTCCGTTTTTCCACATTTGTCTTAAAATTATGAAAATCAAAAGTGCTTAGTTAATGTAAGTTTTCACCATAGGATTTTACATTGTGTTCTACATTCCTAGTTCGGGTAGCGCAATGGAAAGATCATTCACATGCACCGAACGATCTAGGTTCAATTAACTAGTGGCAATTTCATGGCAGTTTATGTTTTTCTGTGATATTGGCTATGGATCTGTCCATCGCATGTGGAGAAGATGTCAAGAAGAACAAGTTAGACCTGGTTGGTAATATAAACCATTGTTTTCTTCAGCCATCGATTATGAGAGACAAATACGTGAAGTGAAGCTTGAAGTTACAGATTGGGATCAGTGTAATGACGCCATTGAACGTGCCAAGTTACATACACCTGTACCATACAAACTGACCGATCACATGTTCTGTGCTGGGGGAGGTGTTGGTCATGATTCATGTGCTGTAAGTATAATTGCTAAAGACGATCAAATAAACCATTGTTTTCTACATGTGCTGTAAGTATAATTGCTAAAGACGATAAAATAAACCATTGCTTTCTACATGTGCTGTAAGTATAATTGCTAAAGACGATAAAATAAACCATTGTTTTCTACGTTTTCTAAAAGTGCTGTAAGTTTAATTGCTAAAGACGATAAAATAAACCATTGTTTTCTAAAAGTGCTGTAAGTATAATTGCTAAAACGATAAAATAAACCATTGTTTTCTAAAAGTGCTGTAAGTTTATTTGCTAAAGACAATAAAATAAACCATTGTTTTCTAAAAGTGCTGTAAGTATAATTGCTAAAGACGATAAAATAAACCATTGTTTTCTACATGTGCTGTAAGTATAATTGCTAAAGACGATAAAATATGCATCGGAAATAAATCTGTGTATATCAAAATCCGTAATTTGAATTTCATACATGGATACTTTGTAGACGTTGTGCATATATTCGCAGATTTATAGCATTATACCGAGTAATTCGGCGTCGATACATTACATCCATGTATTTCTACGAGTATATAAACTAACCGGTGCAGTTCTGATTCTTCTCAATATATATTTTCAGGGAGATTCTGGTGGTCCATTCCTTTGTCCTACTGATACAACTAAACGTAAATGGTACGTTGGAGGGGTCGTGTCCTGGGGCGTGGCATGTGCACTGGATCACGTGCCAGGCATCTATACAAACGTTCCTGGATATCTGGATTGGATAAGAAATAAAACGGGTCTAAGTTATTTGTAATGTGAAAACTATGAATCCGTATCCACTGAATCCATTTTATAGTTTCAATATAATTAGTATGCATATACGTTCCTATAGGCATTGATGATGGAGGAACGGGTATGCATTAGTGCAAAGGTTTTCATTTTATTCTAAGAGATGTGTGAGTATTTCAGCAACAGCTACGTGTAGTTGTTTCATCTATTTGTTAAGCAACCATTTTGGATATATTGTGATAATATGACATCATAGAGGAGCATTACAAATGTGGCTGCATTGTATTAATCACTTGTGGCGTGTTTCCAATTAAAACGTGACATGTTTAGGTCATTGCGTTTACGAATATCGTGACATGTCATTGTCACTGTGTTTAGGAATATCGTGACACGTCATTGTCACTGCGTTTGTAATATCGTGACATTTCATTGTCACTGCGTTTAGGAATATGGTGTCCTGAGATTATACAGTTTTGGAATATCGTGACACGTGATGTTATTGTCACTGCTGTTGGAACATCTTGATATATGTGACCGCCATTGCTTATGGACGATCGCGATGAGTTATGTGATTGCTACTGGGGTTTGAACTCGCATAACGAACGCTCTAATTGTGATGATGTGTTTTAACCATCACCTTGTGTTTAGGCGAACTATGCCACATTATGGGCAACGTTGTCATGAAAAAAGTGGCAATTATAAGCATCTTGATGATGACAATATATTCTGTGTATATCTGACAAAATACATATAAATACAAAATGAATATACAGTGTTGTTTAGTAAATATATATTATTATGTTCGTTTGATAGCCGAGTGTCGGTCGGCTATATTATATTCTGTATATTACCTCGTCTGTTTGTTTGTTCGAATAAATGAAAATATGATATGATATATTAGTCTGTATGGTTGTTGCAAAATGTATCTGTTTTAGAGCCATGATGTGTAATTAGTACGCCGCCTGAATAGCGCTATGTGTTATGTATGTAATGTGCTCGCTGTTGAGTCAGGCTGACAATATAACAAACCAAACAGACACAGCCCAATACCGTAATGTAGGCAGTCAAACACAGACAACCATTATAATGATGTAATGTAGGCAGCCAATCACAGACAACCATTATAATGATGTAATGTAAGCAGCCAATTAACAATAGCAATTCCAATGATGTAATGTGGTCAGTCAATCAGAGACAACAATTCAAATGGTGTAATGTTGTCAACTAATCGCAGACAACCATCCTAATGATGTAATGTAAGCAGCCAATCAGAGACGAGCATCCTAATAATGTAATGTGGTCAACTAAACAGAGACAACCATCCTAATGATGAAATGTAGGCAGCCAATCAGAGACAACCATCCTAATGATGTAATGTGGTCAACCAATCAGAGACAACCATCCCGATGATGTATTGTGCTCAGCCAATCGGAAACAACAATGATGTAATGAAGGCAGCCACTCAGAGATAAGCATCATTTTGATGTTATGTGATCAACCAACCAGAGGCAGCCGTGAGCCCACCACAATATATTCTATATAATCATGGTGTTATTTTTAAATGTATAATCAGATTTTCGCATTCGTTCAAGCATATACTTTTAATATTATACATGTACATGTATGTATTCATTATCTATAAAGTTGTGTTAAAAAGATGTCGACGCTTTATTAGGTATAAGCTATTCGCGATGGGTTCATGATATAGCTTTCATATATAGTTTGTGCAAGTGGTAATAGTTGAAAATCGCTTTGCAGAGAAACCTCAGTTAAAAAATTAAATAAATACATTTTGTATTTCATTAGCGACAAAAATGAAATTGTTCTGCTATATAACAGAAAACAGTCCAAGTATTTCTGTTATAGATATGTGCTTGATATTTTACCGTTTCATTATATTTATGATGCAATTACAAATGTTAGACTGTTGTTGTTTAAAAAAATTGTTTGAAATTCACGTAATCTTGACAACAGTGACGTCATGATTTATTATAAAACAAGTTGTTTATATTATTTTATTGCTACCCTATGATATTGTATGTGTGTAACAAGCCATATTGTGTTACTTTGATCATTACGTTTAATAAATTGTTAGTTCTAACTCATACATCATGTTATCATCGTATAAAACTGGAAATAAACACATCTTTTTATATGTATAGTTTGCATTGTTTTTTTGTATATAAAATCACGAAGTTTAATCAACGTGCGTGATAAAATTGACGTCATCTGACGTTTACATTCGAATGATATTACATGTTTCGTGATTATTAACAAAAATAACATAAGAGTCCTAGAACATCAGGAAAAAAGTCTCAAAGGATAACTAGTATAAATCTAAAACTTGGTGTCTTCGGTTGCAGCAGGCAATGTCACAGAACCGCTGGTTTTTGTATCGATTTCTTCGTCTTCAGAATGTGCCAACATTTTGTGTATGTTTGACGCAAGTTGACTTTCCTCCCAGGGTTGACTGTATATAGTAGTAGTCGATAGCAAATCTCTGTCAGATATTTCCTCGTAAGGCCGTTCAACTCGTGTTTTTGAAAAACTGAGAAATAGGAAATACAGTTCATTTAGTAAGAAGGTACCTGTTTATAACAACATTTCTGGAGTTAGACCTCGGGAGTTATGTTTTCATTGAATAAAAGCACAAGAATTTGAAATTATATCTTTATAATATCATAGTAGTTGATTCATTCAAAATCGCTCTATACGTACCATTATATACAGGTATAGAGCTATTTTGATTTGATCAACTGCTATGACATTTTATGGATAGCATTTCAAACTCCTGTGGTTAAAGAAAACATATTTTCAATCAAGAGCGATCAATTGAGCGAACCAGAGTGTCTGTAATTAATGTTATTAGCATAGAGATAACTTGCTCTTCCACAAGCAACGGACAACTTGACCACTTTTTAGGGACATGGCCAGTGCATAACATTCCCTATCCGCACCAGATATGTCAAGTTCCGATGCCGGGGATTGAACCCAAACCTCTGGATTGACATTCCAATGCGTTTTGTCCCATTATGCCTTAAATGGCAATTTTCAAAAAACTTGGCAACCTATCT
This sequence comes from Spisula solida, assembly GCA_947247005.1. Lineage (NCBI taxonomy): Eukaryota > Metazoa > Mollusca > Bivalvia > Venerida > Mactridae > Spisula > Spisula solida. The sequence goes on along the minus strand of OX365944.1, from coordinate 56,555,934 downwards.
GCAGAATGATGCATTTTGAGTCTTTAAATAGTCGAATCCCAAAGTTGGAAACACCATGAGATGGAAGAAATCGAAATAATTGTAAACAAAATAACGAATTGTAAACAATAAATGCATAATTTAAATTCTAAGGGGAGCAACCCTTGCAAAATTAGTATTTTTTCATCCATACATTTTACTAAATGTGATTTTTTGGTATACTATAATGATAGATATAGCTGACATTCTGTCTTTAATTATAGGTCATTTGTGAAAAATGTCCTACTCTTTGTATTGAGTGTATTTACTGGGTGATTGGGAAAAACGTTTTGGGAGAGATAATGTGACTTAAACTAGCACATATTTGCATACATAATAGATGCACATACAGTGCCTGGATAGATTATGTCAAATACCAGAAACACCATTTTGCTTCTTATTTTATTCCCTTATTTTTCAACTTATTCATGTGAAATTTAAACAAGAAACCATAATTGGAATCATATGGTTTTACACGGTTCATAGCATTCTTGGTTATGTTTTGCATAACAACACAATCTAAACAGTTTTGTCCTAAAGTCTTGCGACAGTATTGTATACACCTCGTCGCCGTCTAGCGACGTCTCGATGGTTCATGTCTGACTGGAGCTAATTGCTCTTCCTCTGATTTCAACACATAATCTCGCCATAACAGAAGCATAACAAACTTCTGTTTTCAATGACAGGACGTTGCTATGGTATCAATGTCACATATCTATACTATTGATCCAATGTTTTCGTGGACGTCGAAAAGCGTGATTTTACCATCTAGCGCATTTGAGCACTAAACCGTGAAAACATTTTGATTTATATCTTGGTATCTTTTTAAAATTTGCGTAAATCCTCATGAGCGAAAATTTCATAAGGATAAGTTGAATACGGGAGTAAAATGAAAAATAAAATTGTGTGTTAGAAGTGTTGACTAGGATATATGTTATAAACTATTATATTTATACATACTCATATGGTCGAGTTGGCTCTGGCACTGTCAACGGTGTACCTCGATTTGGCTCTGGCATTGTCAATGGTGCCCCTGGATCCTAAAAGACAAAACTACATTTATATGATTCTAGCCAAGGTCGCTGTAGGACAAGATCGTATTATTTGGTCGTAAGTGCCAAGTTTCCATTTTTGCAATATAAACACACGCACGCCACGCACGCCATGCACGCCACGCACGCCACGAACGCCACGCACGCCACGCAAACACACATGTACATACATAATGTAAGGTTGCGCAAATAAATTCCAAATGTCATTGTAAAGCGAAATTGTTTTTACATTTTATTCTGCGTTAATTGAATTGAGCATAATGCATCTTTAAACGAACCATACCACGCATATTTAAGCAAAGTTTGAATTAACTTACCGAGGGCAATCTTTTCCGCTGTGTGTTCTTCCTTAGGGGTGTCTGTGTCCCGAACTAAACAAATAATGTGTAAAATGTATAGTATAATTATTTATTTTATTTAAACTATTCAGTTTAGTTTAACCATATTTAAGTACCCAAATGTACAACATTAACAACACTATACGGTACAAAATTAATCAAAATGGTCTAGCACTACATGTAAGTAGCCTCAACTTAGCCAGAGTCACTCTATTTAGTAAAATGCATGTACATGTGTATATACAAAGAAACTGTAAAAATGAAACAGTTTGCTATAATTCATTTGAGAAATAAAATGTAATTAGTTGAAATTTAGTTTTCTACGTTCAAGGTTCAATACATCTTTATAACAACTATGTACTTACACTTCCGGAAGATGACCGACCACTGTCTCTACTTCCGGTCCTGTGAGAGGCTTTAAACAAAACAAAATATATACAATTACAATGCACATTAGAAATGAATTAGAATTATGCTACAGAGTATATTAACCTCACAGCAAACAATGTTGTTATAGGTGATTTACGTAGTCGGTATGACCATGAACGAGAGGCATTGGATGTCTTGTAGTGTAACTTATCTCCATTGTCAAATGAAGCCCAAGGTAAAAACTCGGACAATTTTGCATTATTTCTTACTCTTCTGAAATTTCCTTAACTTCCTCCATGCGAAAACAATTAACACGATTATTTCAATAAATACCAATATTTTAGAACGTGCCAATACGGCATGAAAAAGTGCTACTTATATAATTATATAATGTCATATAATAAATGACGTTTTCGAGATTAACAATGGTCGATAACTCACTATAAATCTATGAAATGAATATATAGTCTCTATTAACTTTTGTACAATAGCAACATGTACCAAACAGTCATAATAATATTTGTATTTTAATTCAATTGGAAATGAATGATTTGATATAAGTATTATTGCTTTACTTAAGATTGGGTGATTTGGTGATGAATGATTATGGGTGTGCAGATGGGTACACTTATAATATGTGGGCTTTTTTGTTTTGTATTTATCCGAACGTACACGTCGTTTCTCAACAACTTTAACCAAACACGGCACCCAACCCTAGTAACAATTTTCTGAAATGTGTCTATCAGTACTGTTCAACATTACGCAAGCAATTGACAAGTTCTCCACATCTGGAGGATATGACGTACTATCAATTTACATGATACAAAGCACATGATCCGGTATCATGCTTACAACTTTTAGCATGATGCAGGGTAATGCAACAATGCCCATAATCGTACGACATAAGAAAACAACACGTTGTGAACCAAATACCGCAGTAGTTCACAGGCGTCCTACCATGGACATGAGCTCTACCAACTGAGCAAGTCGGTGGGCGTATTTAACAACCTGTGCTGATAAAAAGGTACTGTGACGCGGGTAAATGAATAAGTGTCGGCATTGCTACAATGCAGTGCGTATTATTCAGGTTGATAAGAATGTGCATGATAATGTCGGTTCTGTTATGGGTGAAAAAGAATAGTTCATTGTTACATACACCAACGGCGCATCTCAGGACACGATGCCGTAGACGAAATAGTAGAGTGCCGTTCTCCACCTATAATAGCGTTGTGATACTAGTGAGTTGCAATTTATAAAACCAAGTTACATGTGCCTACAATGTACTATCATATTAATTTAGTAAGGCCATGTGCATTTCAATTCATATTTTGTTCATCTAGTTCGAGTATTAACAATTATTATACTTATTAAAAAGAAACCCCGACAATATTGTATAAGACTTGTATAAGACGTATTGATACGTCTATTCCTGATGCCCGCATAACGGACCTTTAGACCCACAAATAATCAGGCAGAATGTAACAGTCACACAAAAAGAAGTTTGAAATAACCATAAACACGTAGATATTTTAAAAGTCTCTTGCCCAACTTCTAAACTTCAATCTGGTTTATTTACCCGTTTTATGACGTTGGTGAGTATAAAATTAAGATAGTAAACTTTAACCTTACCTGATAACCGAGAACGTTGAGAACCATCTAAATCTGAAACACAAACAAGTAAACTATTGTTTAGTCGTGTATCCGATCACAGGTTTTAAATGTCAACAACAATTTATAAAGAGTATCATTATATCTTTTAAAAAACACGTGCATTCTTGATATGTGGGAACAGATCTTTCATTTTATTTTTTTACAAAGAAAGTATGGATTGTTTTTTCTATGATGTCGAGGTCTCCTTAAAAGGAAGTATCACGATTCCTTTGGAGTCACTTTCTTCGTGGCAGTGGTATGTGGCTTTGCTAGAAACACCAATTTTTGGGGGGTAAATGAGCGAATGTTTTCATTCTGTTCTTTGTGTTCTTTGTCTTATATGTACATGTATATAATCATGCTTTCAATGTACATTATCATGTATAGTGTTGCACAATTGTATGAGCTCTCCAACACTGGACGTAATAAAAGTATTATTATTATTAAAAGTAATTACCTTCGAAATCCGTACCGTCATCCTGAAAGCTTTCGTAAAACTGAAAACAAAGACGACACCTACTGTAATATGAAAGTTGTCAGTAACTCAAAGTTGAATGTATACACTTCTATAAGTTATAAGACATTATTTATAAAATAATCTTAAAAATTTGAACGAGCAAATTCAGTAATACTTCAAGATCTCGCGAGTGAGCAAAATACAAATTATATACTTGTATTGGAATGTATAAACATATGACCTCAAGTTGTCGCGTCCACTATACTCGTACAATTAATGTACTGCTACTCTTTATAAGACTCGAGGCTGAATAATTCGGCAATCAGATTATATTTGTGACCCAGGTTTAAATAAAAGTTTAGTCTTTTAGACTTTTAAACAGTATCTACGAACAAATCGTACAAAAGATAGTAAAAAGTCGGACAGGGAAGGCGACACTCTTTTGAAACAGCCGAGCACCGAAAACATAAAGACAACACAGACCACAATTACATAGAAACACAAAAAATACACATGAAAACAAAAAAGCACACAGTCAATGCCTAACGCAAAACCTAGCAAGTACAAAAACACGTCATCTTCCTACGAAAGTCTGCCGCATCAGTCAGTCAAACTTATCCAGACCAAGAACCAGGCGACAAGAACACACCAAACGGACGGCTCACATCACTAGGACAACCCACATCAGACACAGTGTACATGCACTTTTGAAAAATACGAAGCAGTCTAATGCTTGACAACGAAATTGCAGAAGGGCACATACAAAATAAACACTGTTTACAAAAAACACAATGGCAAAACGTTTTTGTAATTTTCTTATTTTACAACAAAGTTGACAAAACATACATAAAGGAATGTTGACTAAAGAACTGTCTTGGTATGGGTATTTACAAACTGTTACCGTGTCGTCTGGTAGCTCCTCTTTAGCCACTTGTTCTGCTGTTTTACCGTTTTTGTCTTCAATGGAATATTTGCTTTTACATGGTGTGTTTCTTTTACACCATTCCAAGGTGCATTTCAGACCATACTTAGCACAGAGGTGGAGTATTGTTGGATATGTGTAACCTGCATATAAAATACATAAGTGAACTACAATGAAATCATATGTAAAATACTAGTAATCTTCCGTGGTTTTGAGTTTGATTCCTCGCTCCACCACTTATATTATGAACAGTCTATCGGAAACATTACATGCATCTTAAATGTCAAACCACACATCTAACAGTGTTCTGGTGATGTCGCTTGAGGACGATAAATAAAAATGATAAAATCAACATTTCTAAACCATGGCACAAGCCTTCACAAGTATTAATTTCAACGTGTGTTTTTTTCAATCTTTCCTCATCCAATTTTCCGTGATTGGATGAACCAGCTAGATCTACTTGGAATACGCGAATAATCGTGTAACTTGCTCTTTCCGCAAACAACTAACAACGAGATCCTCATAAAACACAATGGTCACATGCGTAAACGGCAAACGACAATTGTCTGAATAAGTAGACAAATAAAATTAGACAATAAAGTATTTGTCTAATCAACGTGTAAGCTCTTTTACCTCTGTGGTCGCCAAACTTCAGAAGATGCTCAACCAGTTGCGTACAACTTGACCCTGCTAGTATGTCGACAAGGTCAAGGTCAAAGTCGGTTATGTTCAGACAGAGAAAATCAGTCAGAAAGTTTCGTGCATCACTATCCCTTAGCTTGGTAACTGCTTGTTGAGCAACTTGATCGATACCCAGTACAGACAATTTATTCTGACCAAGATCGTCTCCATCAGCCATGATTCGAAATATCTTGACTCCTGGTGGCATATCTGGAGTAAACTATGTATTTAGTTATCAGTGTGAGAAAGTGTGTTGAATTCATGTAATGCGTCTACATGTGATCATCGCACAAAGAGCAATAATATCTCCAAGGACGTCAATAAGGAATTGGAGTTCTTCGATGTAGGCCTACCGGCTTTTCAAAGAATAAAATATGCAACTTGTGCCAATTATAGTCACTATGTGAATTTTGGGATTTGATGTGGTACACGCTCTTTGCCATTCTGAATTTTGGAATTTACTCGTATACCCCAAAGTAAATTGGGTCTATCTATGGCGATATTCGTAGCTTGTTGGAATGCTTTTTATTTCTCGACTAGCTGCTCTTCTGCAAGCAGCTAATAAATCCTGTTATATATGTCAGAACCTTACCATTTACGTTTTACATGGCCAAAACAAACTAATATTCTGGTTCTTGTAACATGCTTTAAATATAGGGTAGGTAGGTAGAGAAAACATTAACACCTATTTGTTAAAATTATTGCACTGATTTTATGTACTGGAACATCAACGATCAGCAAAATGCCAATAAAACGTTTAGGACATAAGCAAAAAATAAAGTAGGTAGGGTTACTTGAACCACCATATCTATTGTTTTTGGCCGTAAATTAAATGGTAAATATAAATAAGTCCGCCGATGATAACACTAGCCTTTGTTTACAAATAAGAATGAAAAATAATGCATTTTCGATGTCCATTTGTGTGCATAGGCACTTTTAATGCATACACTTTTTCAATCGACATTGATAACACGCGGTCAGTTGAACGTGCAGTGTCTATATTACGCATATATAAATGTTTTTATTGAGAAGGCTCGATGTATCTCCGGCGAGCTATACATGTATGTAGACAGGACAAACCATTACCATGATTACCTTCAATGTTAAACATCCATACGTTTGTCTGTTTCTTTGAAGCATCAATTTGTCGTCCATGGAAATGAACAGTTACCTTTCCTATACTTTGGTTAACATCGTCCCCTAGAACAATCATAATCTCGCTCTGAAATATTCAAGTAAGAGACAAATATAATTAAGTAGATAGAATGATTAAGACTTGAATGTGCTACAGCATTTACGTATATCTGACATGTTGTGGCGTGAGATACAACCTTCATTTTCTCGCTCAGTTATGTGTTGAGCCTTGTAAATATGGTACGTGATGTTTTTAGTGTTTTCTGTGCTCTGCTGTTTAAGTTGAGTGCTGGCTTCCGTGTCCGATTTTCTAGTATGATTTAGGTTCTTTTTTATATCTATTTATTTTCATGAAAGCATGTCAAATACATACATATAACTTCATGAAATATAGTGACATAGCATTTATAACCAAAAGAAGGTTACCGAGTTGGTAATTTTAGAATTAATTTATAATCCAGCTTGAGCATGAAGAGGACTCGTTTAACATGTTGAGACTTGATAGAAGTGTAATATAATAACATGTATATGTATGTCACAAAAATTTAATACTATAGACATTATATTATAAAAGTACGTTACAAAATGAACATAACTTAGTAGGCATTAGTAGAGTCTCGTCATATAGTTTTAGTTAGTGTGTTTTTTATTTTCTTGATAACTGGTAGGCGCTTAACCAATGAAAACGTGGTTTGCAGTATATCGACCTATAGACAATAAGTACACTGTAACATTAACCCCAAACGTTTGAACATCATTATCATGTCATTGACATGTAGATATAAAATTGGTGTATCCGATGATGTTGCAAACAGGTAGTTGAGAACGCTACATATCATATGAACTTGATAAAGATTGATAAAAGGACTTCCGCAATGCAGGCGTAATTAGGTGACAAGTAATAGATAGAATAGTATCAGTACAGTACAGTACAGTGCAGTACAGTGCAGTGCAGTGCAGTGCAGTGCAGTGCAGTGCAGTGCAGTGCAGTGCAGTGCAGTGCAGTGCAGTGCAGTGCAGTGCAGTGCAGTGCAGTGCAGTGCAGTGCAGTGCAGTGCAGTGCAGTGCAGTGCAGTGCAGTGCAGTGCAGTGCAGTGCAGTGCAGTGCAGTGCAGTGCAGTGCAGTGCAGTGCAGTGCAGTGCAGTGCAGTGCAGTGCAGTGCAGTGCAGTGCAGTGCAGTGCAGTGCAGTGCAGTGCAGTGCAGTGCAGTGCAGTGCAGTGCAGTGCAGTGCAGTGCAGTGCAGTGCAGTGCAGTGCAGTGCAGTGCAGTGCAGTGCAGTGCAGTGCAGTGCAGTGCAGTGCAGTGCAGTACGTTTATACTAATCTATTTAGGTCGTTTGTGAAACAAGTTTTTCCAACTTATATAAATCACTCCCGACACCTCATTCCTGATGTTATCCATCGCCACGAGGATATGAGAGAATAGAAGCCAGTAATGCCGAGCGTCTAGCAAGGGAAACACTGTGGGTTTTTTTGGTATGACGCGGCCTGGGATCGAACCCGGGACCTCCCGCACTCGAAGCCTACGCTCTACCACTAGGCTATCGAGGAGGTGGTACAGTTAACGGGCCATCGGAATACAGTGTTAACACGATAGTTAAATGATAAGTTGTTTGTTTATTTTAAATACTAGTAACGTATAATTTGCCATTTGTCAACCATTTTTTCGGCAGTCGACCTAACCAATTTTGTAGGAATTAATAATCAATCAGAATGAATTAGCACTTCTGTGAGCGACTAACAGAACTTCTCCACAAGCAAATAAAACTATCATGCAGTCATTGCCGATGAAGAATTTAACGTGTTCAACCCAGTATCGGAGCATGGTTATCTGGTGACAAGTGAATATGGTATCTACTGCGGTAACTGGCCGACGCTAGTAATTGAAGGTTGATAATAGACATATAGGCTTTAACAATGATGATGAAGTGATAGATAGTAGTGGTCACACAACAACTATGAAGGTGATGAGTATATGCCATGTTAGACATACATCACCGATTCACTTTAAATATGTCAAATTAATATACATTTGTAATTATGATTGTATCTAAAACGCGATCCGGAAAGGAGATAAACCGGTCCCAACGGTCTGGTGGGTGGAGCATGCACACTGGCAGGATAGAAAGGAGTTAAGGGTTTGGCCTCTCGCCAAGTAGTCCATATGACAAACTGAATGTCATTACCAAATTGGTGAACAGATACAACTAGAACATCGTGCACTCTTAATGACACTTAATGTGCGAAGTTACATCTTATCCCACCATGCATAAAGAAGAAATGATCCGTACAAACTTCAATTTAATTTTTGACCTCCAACACTGACCTTAACTTTTGAGAGAGGAACCTGTGGTTGCTCATGACACTCCGATTGATAGAGGTTAACATTCTTGCCAATTATAAGCAATAATAAGCAATATTGGTCAATGCATGAAAACGTTATGGTCCGGATAAGCTTGAATTTGACCTTTGACCTCCAACTGTGGCCTTGACCTGTGAGATAGGAACCTCGGTTTAGGGCATGACACTCATAGAGGTCAACATTCATGCCAAATATAAACAATATTGGTCAAAGCATAACGAAGTTATGGTCCGGACAAGCTTCAATTGACCTTTGACCTCCAACTGTGACCTTGACCTTTGAGATATGAACCTGGGGTTGGGCATGACACTCCTCCTCATGGAGGTGATAATTCATGCCAAATAAAAGCAAGCAAGATTGGTCAAAGCATAAAAAACCATAATGGTCCACACACTCGCACGTACCACGCACGCACATACACCAAAAGTGACTAAGTCTCGCTCACCGCAAGCGGGCTCGACAACAATGATTCTCGGTTATATAGAGGCTGAACAACATAAGACATGTCAAAAAAGTGACTTCACACAGTCATTAGGTTGATCAACCTGTCAACTCGATACGATACCGTGTAAACATTTCACTGGTGGATTGGAATGTTTGAAATTCAAAATAAATATTTACATATACGTACCCCTGGTATCTACTAGATAAGTTAAGGATAAGTTAAGTGATTGAAATACATGTGTACATGACGTAATCTTGATAAAAAATACAGTTATATCACGAATAGGAAAACCGAAAGCTTAAACACTGCACTGATAAACATGTATGTAATAAAAATATTTGAAGTAGATATTTACGTAATAAGCAAACAAGATGGCACAACGCGTCCTTTGTCGCACGTGTTACAGTAAAAGATTCAAGTTTCATACAGGCTGTATATACCCCAAATACACACGGAAGTACTATTAAATATCTGACATCAAATATCCACAAGAACTTGCAATCAAATAAATAAATAAATATTAAAAAATACCCCAAATACACACATACTTTAACTTTTGAATAGTACTCCCGTTTGTATGTGGGGTATTTGTTTTTATTATTTGATTGCAAATTCCTGTGTTTATACCAAAATATAGTTATGTCCTAAAGTGAATCCCTCCGGAATTATCGCTTACCTCATTTGCGGATCAGTGTTCACTTCAGGGATGATATTCAATGTTGATCTTATTTCATTTGAGAATAAGGATAGCCAACCATATCGCCGGTTACTGACCAAGAGTTTAATATGGTGTGATCTGATTGGCTGTCCTTATCCTTAAGTCAAGTAAGATCAATATTGAATACCACCCCTGAACAAATGATGGACGAATTAACAGGTTTTACATGAATTAGCATCGATAATAAGCCGGTAAGTAGTGATGTCAAAACACTCAACAGGTCCTCTTTAAAGTTTCAATAGCGTGTTGGTACATATAAGACAGAGTTTAAGACTTGTTAAAGTATGTGATAACGTTTTTATACCTCAGTCACACCCACTTAAGAGGATATTGTTGAATTTCTGCATCATAAAATACAATTGTATAAGCCCTCCAATACGTCTATGGAACCTAAATACTATCGAATTTTAATGGACTTGCTTGACATGTCTGATGTATATGTATTTATCATAAGTGGTGGTAATAAGATAAAATTGAAACCGCAGCCCCAATCCCTTGAAACAACTGAAGAAAATGCATAGCTTAGTCGGTCATTTTAATAACATAGTTCGTACGTATGATAAATGACTACAATGTATACTTAGTCTAGTACATATTGTTTTGTCTTGGTGAGATGTTAATTTAATAGAGCAATAATTGATAAGTCTCCTTTTTACAGAAAATAGTGTTTTAAAGTTAAAAATAGCTCATGTAAAAGTTTAAGTTTGTTATAAAGGCTTAAGTACAAAATTCATTGTTGATGGATTTCCTTGAGTATTTCATACAAAAACACTGATATCTATCATATTAAAATATAGTCATGAATTCTCAGTTTTTGGAATCAATCTACATCTTAAGATTATTATTATAGTCATATATATTCAAAAGCTAAGCATGCAAGTACTTAAGGTTTTTGTGGAATTATGGCCTTTTGTGCTTACACAAATACAGCTACAAGTACATGTATTCCTAACGCCTTGTCCATACTGGTGTTGTCGTAATGATCGTGGCAACATAATGACTGGTGTTGTTGAAATAATTTTCGACTAATTTTCGACGAGTTTCGACCAGTTTTGACGAACATTGAAGTAGACCAATTGTTGGACAAAATGGTTTATTCGACCTAATGGCGTGTTCGGCCAAGTGTCCTATTCGACGAGGTGTCTTACGACGAATTGTCTAGCAAGAAATGATGATACCCTGTTAACGTTTCCCATTAAACTTCCGACTGTCGTTGATGTTTTATAAAGAATAAGGTCAACTGTATACATACTGGTTAAAGCAACAGACCAAAGTACAATGTACATGTATTCGTAAGTCGTACTATATTTGTAATATGACTAAAATTGTTGATGCTGGTGACCCTGCGGTCTAGCTGATACCACGATTCAGTGGACCAGTTGTCAGGTGGCGTGATGTTGGCGGCCCAAAATCGAACACGCTCGAATCGTGAATGAAGCCTTACAGTTATTAAACCCATATTCTCTTAAGATTATCATGATACTAAAATACTAGTATTATAATACAAGTTTTACCTCAAGTAACTGTGGAACCGCCTGTGGATGGATCAAGTAACGCTTGGAGAAGCTAGGTTCTGCATTATGCATTATTTTACTGCTGATAATCTTCACAGCCTGGGCTATCCTGTCAGAAGTAAATCTTTTAACCGCTGACCAGTTCTCCACTATTTTAGATAGTTTATCATCAATCAAAACATCAACACCAGTGTCGTCGATTAACACAACTTCTGATTCGGACTGTTGAAATAACGATTCAGTGTCTAAGTTTCCAAGATTCTGAATAACTTTAAGTAATGTTTCTGTCGCAACAAATATTTTAACTAAATATTTACTTTCATTAGAATTTTTCAAATATGACTCCGGTGTCATTACTTGTATGTCATCATTTACATCATGTAATGATGTAGTCAGCTTCCCCACCACCTCATCTGTCGTACAGGTTGTTATTATAACTACAGACATTTTATTCTAATGTTTAAAACTACAACTGTCACTACCGAGGTTAATTGGTTAAAATAAATCCAACTGAACAACATGCGAGCTATTTATATAGAGTGAGAGTCAAACCATTATACAATAATACAATACAGTAACAATAATACAATACACGCTTATAAAGCAATGCTATTATGTATGATTTTATTATCTTATGTATATGTAGATAAACGTATCTATCCTGACCAATGAGGAGTACACACAAAATTATACTTCCTACTGCATGAGAATCTATAGTACGTTATATTGCTCGCCGGAGATACCTTAAGCCTTGTCAATAAACAAACAGTGATAATATAAACACTATTATGCATTAAATGTTTGTTGTTTTTATGTGTTTTTAAAATTTAAATGCCGAGCGTAGCCTTATTTGCAAGCCAGCGTTCTGCTGAAATATGGCAGGCATATGAGTGCCTCAATCCGTAGTTGAACCAGGGTCGCCAGATTAGACGGCAAGCGCGCTAACCATTGAGCTTCAGTGATGTGCCTAGATTGAACAACATCAGACATCTAAAAATGCATTTAATGTTCATTTCGATTTGTAAACACAGGCTCGTGTTATCATCGGCTGACTATACATATTACTAGATATTTTAATCTGGATAGAATTTCAAAAAAAGAAATCCCCTTACAATCCAATGGTATGGAATGGTGTCACACGTCTTGCCTGGTCCCAACACCATAGACTAGACACGTCGTTTACGTGAACAAAATGATGGTTATAGCTCTAGTCTGTTTTTATCAGCATGGACCCATATAAACCTTAAACTACAATTCTGATAAGAACCAAAATTTTAATACATGTATCTTATTATAACAACTTCCAACTTTTGTTAATGAAAATGTTACAAAATACAAAATTATGACTAAATGGGGAAAACAGGATGATTTAGTATATAATTTTCAAATTCATACACATAGGTGATACATGTTATTCATTGAGCTGTGCTAAATTTAAAAAAAATGGATCACGGTATGAGTCCCGATACACTTCTTCTCAGTTCCGTGAGAGAATTGTTCTATTTTCATATGGCTCTGACGGAACTGAAAATCGATGTAACGCTCGGACGGAACTCAGATTGCATTCATCCTGGGTTGGTTTTCAGTTCCGTCAGAGCCATATGAAAACAGAACAATTCCATGGAACTGAAAAGCGGTGTTTCAGGATTCATACCGTGATGGATTATTGCTTTTAAAAATAGTCAATTGTTTATGGGGGACCTACCTGATTTCTAACTGACTATTTATAACGTTCCATTTTGTTACATGTCGTTTCTGATGAAGTAATTCGACTTTCGTCGTAATAAACACCGTATACTAGTATGTAACTTGTATGTGAATACATGTATAATATTTACAAGTATATATCGGAGTGCATCGAGTACGAAGTCAACAAAAAAAATATCTACGCATATTAATATTTAATGATACATGTACATGTAGTTTATACTAATTTTTTTAAGGTCGATTGTGAAACAAGTTTTTCCAACTTATATTAATCACTCTCGACGCCTCATTCCTGATGTAATCCAACGCCACGAGGGTATGAGAGAAGAGAAGCCAGTTTCCCTTTTATGCTTGGCGTCTAGCAGGGGAATTTCTAGTACCATTTTTATTTAGTCTTTGCTATGACGCGGCCAGGGATTGAACCCGAGACCTCGCACCACTCGAAGCGAACGCTCAACCACAAGGCTATCGAGGATGATGATAATAAGATGTAATAATGATAATAAGTAGACTATTGGCACGAGTTTGTAGTTTAAGTTTTACTTATATGTACATGTACTACATAAATATAGGCAGTAATCCCTGTGTTAGCGGTCACCTGTTGGAATACAGTAACCCCTGTGTTAGCGTTCACCTGTTGGAATACAGTCAGTCCTGTGTTAGCGTTCACCTGTTGGAATACAGTCACCCCTGTGTTAGCAGTCACCTGTTGGAATACAGTCGCTCCTGTGTTAGCAGTCACCTGTTGGAATACAGTCACTCTTGTGTTAGCAGTCACCTGTTGGAATACAGTCAGTCCTGTGTTAGCAGTCACCTGTTGGAATACAGTCACTCCTGTGTTAGAGGTCACCTGTTGGAATACAGTCACTCCTGTGTTAGAGGTCACCTGTTGGAAAACAGTCAGTCCTGTGTTAGCAGTCACCTGTTGGAATACAGTCACTCCTGTGTTAGAGGTCACCTGTTGGAATACAGTCACTCCTGAGTAAGCGTTCACCAGTTGGAATACAGTCATCCCCGTGTTAGCGTTCACCTGTTGGAATACAGTCACCCCTGTGTTAGCGTTCACCTGTTGGAATACAGTCACCCCCGTGTTAGCGTTCACCTGTTGGAATATAGTCACCCCTGTGTTAGCGTTCACCTGTTGGAATACAGTCACCCCTGTGTTAGCGGTCACCTGTTGGAATACAGTCACCCCTGTGTTAGCGTTCACCTGTTGGAATATAGTCACTCCTGTGTAAGCGTTCACCTGCTGGAATACAGTCACCCCTGTGTTAGCGTTCACCTGTTGGAAAACAGTCAGTCCTGTGTTAGCAGTCACCTGTTGGAATACAGTCACTCCTGTGTTAGAGGTCACCTGTTGGAATACAGTCACCCCTGTGTTAGCGTTCACCTGTTGGAATACAGTCATCCCTGTGTTAGCGTTCACCTGTTGGAATACAGTCACCCCTGTGTTAGCGTTCACCTGTTGGAATACAGTCACCCCTGTGTTAGCGTTCACCTGTTGGAATATAGTCACCCCTGTGTTAGCGTTCACCTGTTGGAATACAGTCACCCCTGTGTTAGCGGTCACCTGTTGGAATACAGTCACCCCTGTGTAAGCGTTCACCTGTTGGAATATAGTCACTCTTGTGTAAGCGTTCACCTGCTGGAATACAGTCACCCCTGTGTTAGCGTTCACCTGTTGGAATACGGTCACCCCTGTGTAAGCGGTCACATTTTGGAATACAGTCAGCCCTGTGTTAGCGTTCACCTGTTGGAATACAGTCAAATCTGTGTTAGCGGTCACATTTTGGAATACAGTCAGCCCTGTGGTAGCGTTCATCTGTTTGAATACAGTCAACTCTGTGTTACAGGTCACATTTTGGAATACAGTCAGCCCTGTGTTAGCGTTCACCTGTTGGAATACAGTCACCCCTGTGTTAGCGTTCACCTGTTGGAATACAGTCACCCCTGTGTTAGCGGTCACCTGTTGGAATACAGTCATCCCTGTGTTAGCGGTCACCTGTTGGAATACAGTCAACTTTGTGTTGGCGATCACCTGTTGGAATACAGTCAACTCTGTTAGCTGTCACCTTTGAAATACAGTCACTCCTGTGTTAGCTGTCACCTATTGGAATACAGTCAACTCTGTGTTAGCTGTCACCTGTTGAAATACAGTCAACTCTGTATTAGCTGTCACCTGTTGGAATACAGTCAACTCCGTGTTAGCTGTCACATGTTGGAATACAGTCACTCCTGTGTTAGCTATCACCTGTAGGAATACAGTCAACTCTGTGTAAGCTGTCACCTTTTGGAATACAGTCATTCCTGTGTTAGAGGTCACCTGTTGGAATACAGTCAACTCTGTGTGAGCTGTCACCTGTTGGAATACAGTCAACTCTGTGTTAGCTGTCACATGTTGGAATACAGTCAAATATATGTAAGAGTTCACCTTACGGAATACAGTAATCCCTGTGTTAGCTGTCAGCTGTTGGAATACAGTCAACTCTGTATTAGCTGTCACCTGTTGGAATACAGTCACCTATGTGTTAGCTGTCACATGTTGGAATATAGTCAAATCTGTGTAAGAGTTCACATTACGGAATACAGTAATCCCTGTGTTAGCTGTCATGGTAGGGTGACAATCTCAAGAAAAAAAAGTTGGGGTAGGACCTCTCTGTTAACAAGACGTGTCATATACCAAAATGTTCGGGTGTGTCCATAGTATCTGAGACTGCCGGCATAAATTGCCAAAAGTGGTGGCGTTCCGAGAAATCCAAGATGGCGTCCAAGATGGCCGCCTTTTTGACAGTATTAGCTTAATATTAATGTTATGAAAATATCAGGAATATGATGCAACTTTTAGAAATAACTTTGCTTAATTGTGATAGACACAGCATAACTCTTTTTAACTAAAATATTTTTAGAATCTTCAAAGGTCAATTTCAAGGTCATTTACAGGTAAAACTAATGTAAAAATGACTTAAAACGCTTTTTCACCTGGTATCTTCTTTGTTTGTATAGCATTTATTTACAAAAACTATCCAAATTGATCATTTAAATGAAGGTTTACATTCAACAGTTTAAATAAAACTACTTTGGAACACATTGGCATTCAAGTAATGGTGATACACATTATATCTTGTACTATGTGCTTTTCTTACCCCACCCACCATTTTTATACAAGAAATATGTACTCATGTATTCTGAAAGTTTTACAAAAGATGTCTGTGATAAAAATGTTTATTATTAATATATATCTATATTGGCATTCAAAAAATATTATTCATGTCTAAATTCACCAGCAAAATCCAAGATGGCGTCCAAGATGGCCGCCATAATATATAATGCCCCTTGTATAGCACTAAGCAGGATTTAAACAGTTGTTTTTCAGGTGAGGTGGCCACAAAAGTAGATCAAGAACTGATTCATACCAAAATGTCCTTATATGACTATAAATTAGTGTATAGACCTGCTGTCATACATTGTAAAAGGGTGGTGAGGACCAGGAAATCCAAGATGGCCGCCATTAATGGTCAATCCATATAAAGTATGTTCTTATTACTATGAGACAGTATCATACATGGGTGTAAAGATACATGTTAGCATGCAAATTACTCATATGCTACTGTGCATCAAATAAGCATACTACATTGACCACTTTGAAGCAAAGTTCAAGGCCATGTCAAGGTCAAAGTATGAAAAATAAATGAAAAATACTATTCCTGGTGGTGATAAGTACCACATACCAGTAGGTCATTGATAAGGTGTACACGTATAAATTGGTGGTGTTGAATACCTCTTCTGGTCTCGTATAGATTTACTTGGAGGTTGTTTAGAACACCATACTGGCATTGAATTAGTGTAATTGTTGGATGTGGGTACCCCACTACTCCTGAAATGGGTGTATGAGATGGAGGCGAGTACGGCAATGTCATAGGGCAGTGGGTTTATTTGGTGATGATGAATACCTCGTAGGACATTGAATTTGTGTATTGTTTGGTGCTTGGTGCCCTATACAGCCTGAAATGAGTGTATTATGTGGATGAGTATATTCCACAGGAATTTGAATGAGTGCATTTGGTGGTGGTGAGGAGTACCAAATACTTCTTTAAAGGGTATAACTTATTATGTGGTGGTGATCAGTACCTAATGTGGCATAATGTACGTGAAGGGGGAACTTAGTGATTGAGTGCATTTGGTGCAGGTTGTTATCCCATAGCGCATTGAATTGGTGTATTATATGGTGGTTAGCACTCTATATTGTCTTAAATGGGTAAATATTTGGGTTGTAAGTATGTCATTTGGCCTTAAACCAGTGTAATCGGAGAAGAGGTAGATCTCTTGGGGATCTGAATGGGTGTATTTGTGGTACTGAGATACCCATCCATGCCATCCATTGTACACTCATTCAATGCCCTGTAGGATAGGCACCACCACCTAAAACGCCAATTTCAGGCCTTTTGGGGCACCAACCACTAAGAAATACACCTATTCAGTGACCTATGGGATATTCACCGTGATTAAATTAACCAAATCAAGACCTTTCGCATAATCACTACCACCAAATAAACACACTTAATACCTACAATGGGACACTAGTTCTCAACACAACCAAATTTACACATTCAATATCATATTGGGTTTTCTTTACCAATTAATGCACCCAATATATTGTATTTGTGGAATTCAGTTCGGGCCATTTGGGTATGTATCATCCCCAAATACACCCATATGACATTCTAATAACCCATTAAGTCAACACGTCCCTATAGTGAACTAAAGAACTATATAATACACCCACTTCAGGCCATTTGGTGTACCCACCAACACCAAATACACCAATCCAATGCCCTAACGGATTCTCACCACCACAAATAAACCCAATCAATGCCCTATTGGGTACTCATAAGCACCTGATACTCCCATTCAATGTTCTATTGGGTACCTACGTCCACCTTATACACCCAATCAATGCCCTATGTGATACTCGCTACCACCTTATACACTCATTCAATGTCCTATGGGGTACCCCCACCACATAATACACTCATTCAATGCCCTATGGGATACTCGCCAGCACCTAATACACTTATTCAATGTCCTATGGGGTACTCGCCAGCACCTAATACACTCATTCAATGTACTATGGGGTACTCGCCACCACCTAATACACTCATTCAATGTACTATGGGGTACTCGCCACCACCTAATACACTCATTCAATGTACTATGGGGTACTCGCCACCACCTAATACACTCATTCAATGTACTTTGGGGTACTTGCCACCACCTAATACACTCATTCAATGTACTATGGGGTACTTGCCACCACCTAATACACTCATTCAATGTACTATGGGGTACTTGCCACCACCTAATACACTCATTCAATGCCCTATGGGGTACTCGCCAGCACCTAATACACTCATTCAATGTACTATGGGGTACTTGCCACCACCTAATACACTCATTCAATGCCCTATGGGGAACCCCCACCACATAATACACTAATTCAATGTACTATGGGGTACTTGCCACCACCTAATACACTCATTCAATGCCCTATGGGGAACCCCCACCACATAATACACTCATTCAATGTACTATGGGGTACTTGCCACCACCTAATACACTCATTCAATGCCCTATGGGGTACTTGCCACCACCCAATATACTCATTCAATGCCCTATGGGGTACTCGCCAGCACCTAATACACTCATTCAATGTACTATGGGGTACTTGCCACCACCTAATACACTCATTCAATGCCCTATGGGGAACCCCCACCACATAATACACTAATTCAATGTACTATGGGGTGCTCGCCACCACCTATTACACTCATTCAATGCCTATGGGGTACTCGCCGCCACCTAATACACTCATTCAATGTACTATGGGGTACTTGCCACCACCTAATACACTCATTCAATGTCCTATTGGGTACTCGCCACCACCTTATACACCCATTTAATGTCCTATGGGGAACTTGCCATGGTAATAATTTAAACCAATGAACCCAATCAAGGTACTATAGTGAAATTTCCACCACCTAATACACCCATTTCAGGCCATTTTGGCTACCCACCAACAACAAATACAATAATATACACCCATTCAGTTCCCGTTGAGATACTCACCACCACCAAAAACACCAATTCAATGCCTTATTGGGTATGCACCACCAAAAAATACACCTACTTAATATCTTGTGTTGTACTCTAAACCACCAAGTACACCCCATGTAACACAGTGTGAAGACATATTGGGTACTCACCACCACCAAATACACCCGTTCAAAGTCTTTTGGGGTACGAACGACCATATAATACACCCATTTCACGCCACATAGAGCTCTAACCTTGAAGAATCCCCCCCATTTCAGTGCCATATAGGGCATTTATTACCACCCAATACACCAATTCAATGCTCTATGTGGTACTCACCATCATCTAGTACACCCATGTCAGACAATGTAGGGTTACAACAAACACCAAACAAATGCCCTATGGAGCACTCACCACAACCAAATACACCCTTCAATGCCCTATGGGGTATTCACCTCCACCTAATACACCAATTCATTGCTCTATGGGGAAATAACCTGCACCATAATTTGAAATACACTCATTCAAGGCCCTATACTATAGTGATACTCACCACCACCTAATACACAATTTAAGGCCATTTGGGGTACCCACCAACACCAAAACTCACTCATTCAATGTCATATGGGTTACTCCAAACCACAAAGTACACCCACACATGTCCAATCGGGTACTTACCACCACCAGACACACCCATTCAATGTCCTAGCGGGTATGCACCACTACCTTACACGGCCTTACAAGCCACATGGAGCACTATCTACCAAAAATATACTAATTCAGTGAAGTACGGGGTATTCATCACGTGACCCAATACACCCATTCAATGCCTTATGTCATACTCACCACCATCGAATACACTAATTTCATTATGGGGTACCCACCACCACCACTTGATCTACTTTTGTGGCCACCTCACCTGAAAAACAACTGTTTAAACCCTACTTAATGCTATACAAGGGACATTATATTTTACGGCGGCCATCTTGGACGCCATCTTGGATTTATCCGGTAAATTTAGACATGAATAATATTTTTTGAATGCCAATATAGATGTATCATAATAAAAACATTTTTATCACAGACACCTGTTGTAAATATTTCAGAATACATGAGTGCATATTTCTTGTATAAAAATGGTGGGTGGGGTAAGAAAAGCACATAGTACAAGATATACTGTATATCTCCATTATTTGAATGACAGTGTGTTCCAAAGTAGTTTAATTTAAACTGTTGAATGTAAACCTTCATTTAAATGATCAATTTGGATAGTTTTTGTAAATAAATGCTATACAAACAAAGAAGGTACCAGGTGAAAAAGCGTTTTAAGTCATTTTTACATTGGTTTTACCTGTAAATGACCTTGACATTGACCTTTGAAGATTCCAAAAATATTTTAGTTAAAAAGAGTTATGCTGTGTCTATCACAATTAAGCAAAGTTATTTAAAAAAGTTGCATCATATTCCTGATATTTTCATAACATTAATATTAAGCTAATACTGTCAAAAAGGCGGCCATCTTGGACGCCATCTTGGATTTCTCGGAACGCCACCACTTTTGGCAATTTATGCCGGCAGTCTCAGATACTATGGACTCACCCGAACATTTTGGTATATGACATGTCTTGTTAACAGAGAGGTCCTACCTACTCCTAAAATAGGGGACTTTTTTGGCAATAGTCACCCTACCATCAGCTGTTGGAATACAGTCAACTCTGTGTTAGCTGTCACCTGTTGGAATACAGTCAACTCTGTGAAAATGTCACCTGTTGGAATACAGTCAACTCTGTGTTAGCTGTCACCTGTTGGAATACAGTCAACTCTGTGTAAGCTGTCACCTGTTGGAATACAGTCAACTCTGTGTGAGCTGTCACCTGTTGGAATACAGTCAACTCTATGAAAATGTCACCTGTTGGAATACAGTCAACTCTGTGTTAGCTGTCACCTGTTTGAATACAGTCAACTCTATGAAAGCTGTCACCTGTTGGAATACAGTCAACTCAGTGTTAGCTATCACCTGTTGGAATACAGTCAGCGCTGTGTAAGAGTTCACCTTTCGGAATACAGTAATCCTTGTGTTAGATGTCACCTTTTGGAATACATTCGCCCCTGTGTTAGCGGTCCCCTTGCGATTATGGGATCTGGCGGATTTAGAATTTTGTAAAAACGGGACAGTTGCTATGTCATTGGATTATGCAAGTGTTACGGTTTGCCTTGTGTGTTATGTTGTATGCACAGCGTTGTTATAGTTGCTGTGATGACACTTTGTGTCAGTGATCGTGTAGACACTGTCAGGCATAATCGTAAATAGCGTGTAGTGGTAGCTCTTATTAAGGCTAAATCTCCAGGCTCATCGAACCCCTGTGTAATGCAGCACTGATACTCCGTAGGTGGTTGTGTATAAGTTAGCACTGGTTTGTAAATACAATGAGTTTTAAAAACGCTTCTAAATGAATGAACGACACGTGTAACCAGTTAAATATATTTCACTCTCGCATTATACAATGGTACATATTAATTAAATAAATACAACGATATATTACATTAGAATGAACAGTATAATCTATTTAAATGAACACTCCAGAGACTATGGATACCAGTCCTAAGATAATTTATACCAAGTGCGTAACCTGACATAGATACACCTAAATGAATAAACCCCAGTCAAGTAAACCTAACACCCAGCCGTGCGTTCAGTAAGACATAAATCCCCGAACCGTTCGGAACGTTTTGCAAGTTTTCCTTTACTGTACGGAGCGGAGAGCGCTCGGTCATTAGACCGAACTACTATCCGAGGTACCTCGCCTACGTTCGCCTAGCCGAACGTTAATGGCGGAACGGTAAGTAAAAGATCATTTTTAATTCGTTTTCTTCTTGATTTGAGCCGTACATGATACCATAGACGATTAAATTGCATAAAAAACGTTATATCTTACACATTTTCACAAGCTTGTAAAAATATTTCGATTAAAAAAGTTCAAAAATGCTAATAACGACGAAATCGTGATCGCAATTCTAGCGGCCGGATTACTTTAAGAATTGCGATCCCGTTATCTCATTATTTAGCAAGCAACAAACACAGTATTGATATAATTTGTTATATTTACGTATATAATTACGATTTTATTTCGAATTTTAATTTCTGGCCATGAAAAAAAAATCTTGAGATTTTGACTATGGGGGGGGGTCATTTTGTAAATTATTCTGTAGCTTTTATCTTGTATGCATAATAATAGGCAGTCGTCACCTACCCTACTAATCCCTCAGTGTATTAAAGTTACCATTATTTACCTGTGAAGAACGAAAACTGCATCAATTCATGTGCCTGTCAAGTCAATATATTATCACTGCCCGGGAGGGCGGCTGGGCTATAGGAGGAATTGGACTGACAAATCTACCCGACAGATGGGAATTAGATGACCTTATAAATATAGTCTCTGGCCTGTCACATCAGTTGCTGTATATTTTCATCATAAGAGAGATCACCATATTCATATGCAAAATTCCCAATGTCAATCTATTGAATAAATAAACAATAAATACTTGCCAATCACCAAACATGATCTCCTATTCATTTAAAGGTTACGGATATTGTCATGCAGCTAAGTAATGGCCATTTCTGATGGTCTCTGGTGCATTATAATACTGAACGCAAAAAATGCACCTGCACCAAGTTCGCGATTCCGTGTAAAGGGTGTGCAGTGTTAATATATCCTAAAAGTCAAATATATTAAATAGCTACACGCTGATACCAGTAACGGAGCATTTGAGTGAATAATAAAAAAAGCAAGCGATGTGACAGGCACCCAATTGTTGATGTGAGCCTTGTATAAATATGTAATGCACCAGTCAATATTTTGCCTGACCCAGGGGGAATTAGACATTTTCATTTTTTATGTCTAAATTCCCACCCTGGAGACAATGCTGACTGTCTATATCCCCACCATGGGGCATAATTTTGCATCCAGGTAATTTAATAAAAACACAAATAAAAGTATCACTGTCGTCTTTCGCGGTGTATAAATTCCCGGACCAAAGTCTATTCCCTGGGTTGATAATGTCATCTAATTCCCTTCTGTCTGGAAGATTCTTCTATTGACCGGTGCATAAACATAAACAATTGTAAAATCTGATTTGGCTGGGGGAGTGTTGGGCCAAAAATGGTACATACTCATGATACTGACTGCCTATGTGCATAATCAACAGGGTTACACAGTAGTCGATATGATACACATTCTTGACTTTTGATCAAATGGTCCTGGTTCAAATCTGGTATATGCACGAATTGTTCATTGTTCAATTCTGCACTTCAATAATTGTTCATTTCTGGAACACTTCACATTTTCATTTTTCTGATACAACTAATGAGTATTGATTAACTAAACTGGTTGGTAAGTCTGAGGAAGTCCTGCATGTATCAGTGTCATTCACCTTGCACATGGATACAAGCTATAATCAGTCTATGGTAGGCCTATCATTGTATCGCACAAAGTTCCGTCTCACCTCAAACTGAATGACCATGGATGCATTCTTCAAGTTTTAGTCTTCAAACAAATTCTATATTGCACTGGATAACTTAAAGAAAAATGTTTTTATGCCCCTGTATCGATAGACACTATTCAACATTTTAATAGAATTATGGCCCCTGATTGACTTAACTTTTTTATGGACTAAGGCTTTCATGGGGGCATAAGCCTTTATTGAATGCAGTCTTGTTTTTTCTTTGAATTGTTTGTTTGATGTGGTCATCAGGTTTTATCCTGCCAAAATTAACAACCTGAGGAGTGTAATGGGTTGTCGACATGAAATGTATTGCCCAACAGAACATGTTATTAATTTTGTTCTTTTACAGTATACCAATCATAGATTGTTTCAATCAATTAAAAAAGTTTGTTAAAAACAGTTTAGAATTAAAGCCACATCAAGATTATAATGATTTTCAATAATTTTACCGTCATAATGATACACTATTAAATTCCATTAATGCGTATTCGTTAAACTTTTATGCGTATGCTCAGATTGCTGTAATCAAAATGCACCTATCAATGTTTTCCCCCAGGGGGGGGGGGGAGCGGCAGGCATACACAGGACTTTTGACAGAAGGCTGTTCCTGATAGGTGGGAATTTGACAGACAGAATGGTGTCGAGTCCCGGGAAATTTTGACTTTGGTCGAAATTTTGATCCTGGGGGTATGTAAAGCATCTCCCAGTGAGGTGATTTTGACAAATTGCCCTTGCTCTAGGATGGGAATTTAGACTAAATGAAAAAGTAAAATGTCAAATTCCCCTGGGTCATGAGTACTGTCTGGAGTACTTGTACTACTTCTGGAGTACTTGAGTAGTACTCCAGTATTGGAACTTAAATCAGTACTCAGTGAGTAGTGAAGAACCACATTCTAAAGCACTTGAGTATAACTCATATTGACCCATCCCTGACATGTATATATTATATATATAAGATTCTGATGTTACACATTATTTATTACATTTAATGTGGCATTTCTGCAAATAAAATTAAAACTGAAAAACATTTGTCAATCTTTAATAAAATATATAAATTAAAAAGACTAAATTATTAAGATAATGAAATATTATGAAAGCAGGAATGTGTGCAATTACAATAATTATGAATAATAATTACAGTAGTTACACTTTCGTAATACATTATACAAATGGAACCAATCATGTACCTGTATGTCATTATAATCAGTTTGTTTGGAAGCATTGTTTAAACCATTTTAGATGAATATGATTAATGATTCTGAGTAGCAAAATAATTTATAGGAGAGTTTTAAATTATGAAAACACCATACTGGTAGCTATGTGTAAGTTAAAAAAAAGTTGTGCAATATTAAAATAGTGAATATATAGTAACTGCCTTGATGGCCTAGTGGTAAAGCGTCCGCTTTGAGTGTGGAAGGTTCGAATTTGATCCCAGGCCACAGGTCATACCATACACTGAAAATTCCCTTGCTAGACACTCAGCATACAAAGTAATCTGGTTTCTCTCTCATACCCTTGTGGTGATGGATTAATATAAGACAACCTAAAAAAAATAATTAGTATACACTAAATAAATAGTAAAAATAAAATGTCTGATTTTAATTATGGTGTTTCACTCCTAAGTTCATTTTTTTATTTTAATTTCTTGATTTTTCTTTCCAAGTTAAAATTTGTTAAAAATAAGATAAATTTTGTTAAAAATTGAGTGATTTATGAGTATAGATTTGTGCAATATATTATACTCAGGGTACACATTGCTAATTTTTGTTCAGATAAAAACTTTTTTAATAACGTAATGTTATTTTATTTTCTAAATGACTGCGTATACACTACATTAATCTTAAATTCTTACTGTCAATCATTTATAATAAGATACTGATCAAAGTATCTGCACAAAGGTGACAGATGATGACACCATGTATACTGATTAATTGTTAGTTAAATAATAGTATCCCACTGTGCCAGACTCTGTGCAAACTGATCAGTGCCTTATCTTGATTGCTTATCTAGATATGACACACTGGAGATCTATACTGTTGTTTGTCTATTTACCATATATGGTTGTACTACACATTATTGGTCTTGGTTTTGGTATTTTGTTTGATGTTTTGTCATTTGACCATTTGAAATTTTAAGTGTCAAAAATAAATTAACTTGCAATCTGTAATCTGTTACAAATAGGAGCCTTAATCAAAGTATTTAGATGTATGTCCTTTTTTGTAAAGTCCATTACAAAAATGAATTGAATAGAATTGAATAAAAGCTAAATATGCTAATTATTTTCAGTGCAGTATATTATAAAATAAGTCTCTGTGAGCATGGTGAGCAATATATGTATAAATTAAAAAAAAAGTTATTTCTTAAGGAGGCCATTAATAGATAGACTCTCCAAAGGACCTACGATAGGAATGGTCTTATATATAGCCTCATAGGAACATATTTCTGCAACTGTGATACACAAAAGGGCAGACATGCTTTACATGAATGGACGGATAATCATTCTGTTTTGTCTACAATATCAGTTATAACTAATAAATTTAATGCAAATTTTATAAGAACTTGTATTGATGATATTGTTTTTATCACATCCATTGCACAGTACGTGTATGTCCTCTGTACTCATCAGTCATGTGCCATGTACATTATACTATGTTACAAACTTATTATCTATAGCACCAATAATTAATGTATGCAGTAGTTGTTTTTACTATTATCCAATTGAATTTGAATATTAGACCAAATGGGAAGTCTCCATCCAATTATGGCCATGTCATTATGCTCAGCTATGTAGTATACACTGATCTTTTTACCCTTAGGTCGCAAATGTTTGTTATAAAAACTTGCATGCCATTCCTGCATCTAATGTCAACTAATGACCTCAAAAATGGGGTTATTGTACATCTAGATTCTAGCAAATGCCTTAAAGCTTAGCAATTGCCGTCTAGCCTCGATATCTGGTATATTTTGATTATTTGATGTAACTTTTTTTGTTTTAAATGGTGAAGAACATTAGAAAGTGTTTGTGGATAATACACCATAGCTACATTTTATGTAACTACGTAAACATGTTTTCTTTTTAGTCCCAATGGTCATCATCCTGGATTTGACAGGCTTATACAAGGCAACTTCTTTGATGACTACTGAAAGATGTTAGTTTGAACATAAAACTAAAAATATGCTGTAAGATGGCCATTCAGACAGTCATTGAAGCACAATACTGTCTCAAGTTTAGTCACTATGTCTATGAAGAGATAACCCCAAATGATCACCTTAGTGTGTTTGATGATTGATTAGAATACATACAAGCTGACATGTCTCAGTGGCATATGATCAAGGTATCCCTTTAATATTACATAATTATGTTAGTGAGTTGTTACTCTGCATACCAACTGTTGAATTTTCTTGCAGTAGACAGTTTTTGGGGGCAATTATAAGCCCCTCAAATGTAGCATTGCCTATTTCTTTTTACCTAGTTTTGACTAAATGTAATTTACACTGATTATTTAGTTAATAAGAATTACTACTGTCTAATGTCCATATCACTCTCTAGGTCACTCACACTCTTGTTCTGTCACTCACACACCTATGTCATTTACAACACTTTCTATGCCACTCACAACCTTTGTATGTCACTTATCACATGCTCTCTGTCACTTTTAAACTTTCCATGTCACTTACAATACTCTTTCTGTCACTCACACTCTTGATCTGTTATTCATACACTTTCTTTGTCACTCACACACCTTCTATGTCATTTACAACACTCTCACTGTCACTCATACTCTTGATCTATCACTCACACACTTTATATTTTTTTATAACACTCTCTATGTCACGCACACTCTTTATCTGTCACTCTCATACTTTCTATGTCACTTACAACATTCTCTCTGTCACATACACACTTTATATGTGACTCACACACTTTCTGTGCCACTTACTCACTTTCTTTGTCACTTTCAACACTCTGTCACTCATACTCATGATCTGTCACTAACACACTCATATGTTCTTTATCACACTCTCTATGTCACTCACACTTTCTTATGTCGCTCACACACTTTTGATGTCACTCACAATATTCTCTGTCACTCATACTCTTTATCTGACACTCATACAATTTCTATGTCACTCACACACTTTCTATGTCCCAGACACACTTTCTATGTCACTTACAACACTTTCTGTCACTCGCTGTCACTCATATACTTCATTTGTCACTCACACACTTTCTAGGTCACTCACACACTTTCTAGGTCACTAACAGCACTCTCTGTCACTCACATACTTTCTAGGTCACTTACAACACTCTTTCTGTCACTCATATACCTCATTTGTCTCTCACACACTTTCTAGGTCACTCACACACTTTCTAGGTCACTTACAGCACCCTCTGTCACTCACATACTTTCTATGTCACTTACAACACTCTTTCTGTCACTCGCTGTCACTCATATACTTCATTTGTCACTCACACACTTTCTAGGTCACTCACACACTTTATAGGTCACTTACAGCCATCTCTGTCACTCACACACTTTCTATGTACATGACACGCTTTCTACGTCACTTACAACACTCTCTCTGTCACACACACACTTTCTATGTCACTCACACACTTTCTTTGTCACTTACAGCACTCTCTGTCACTCACTCACTTTATATGTCACTTACTACACTCTTTCTGCCACTCGCTGTCACTCATATACTTCATTTGTCACTCACACACTTTCTTTGTCACTCACACACTTTCTATGTCACTTACAACACTTTCTGTCACTCACACACTTTCTTTGTCACTTACAGCACTCTCTGTCACTCACTCACTTTATATGTCACTTACTACACTCTTTCTGTCACTCGCTGTCACTCATATACTTCATTTGTCACTCACACACTTTCTAGGTCACTCACACACTTTCTAGGTCCCTTACAGCACTCTCTGTCACTCACATACTTTCTAGGTCACTTACAACACTGTCACTCATATACTTCATTTGTCACTCACACACTTTCTTTGTCACTTACAGCACTCTCTGTCAATCACACACTTTATATGTCACTTGCAACACTCTTTCTGTCACTCGCTGTCACTCACAAACTTTCTTTGTCACTCACACACTTTATAGGTCACTTACAGCCATCTCTGTCACTCACACACTTTCTATGTACCTGACACACTTTCTACGTCACTTACAACACTCTTTCTGTCACACACACACTTTCTATGTCACTCACACACTTTCTTTGTCACTTACAGCACTCTCTGTCACTCACTCACTTTATATGTCACTTACTACACTCTCTTTCACTCACTGTCACTCATATACTTCAATTGTCACTCACATACTTTCTTTGTCACTCACACACTTTCTATGTCACCTACAGCACTCTCTGTCACTCACTTACTTTATATGTCACTTACTACACTCTCTCTTTCACTCACTGTCACTCATATACTTCATTTGTCACTCACATACTTTCTTTGTCACTCACACACTTTCTATGTCACTTACAGCACTCTCTGTCACTCACACAATATATATGTCACTTCCAGCACTCTTTCTGTCATTTGCTGTCACTCACACACTTTCTTTGTCACTCACACACTTTATAGGTCACTTACAGCCATCTCTGTCACTCACCCACTTTCTATGTCCCTGACACACTTTCTACGTCACTTACAACACTATTTCTGTCACTCACACACTTTCTTTGTCACTCACACTCTTTCCTTGATGCTCACACACTTTCTTTGTCACTCACACACTTTCTTTATCACTCGCACACTTTCTTTGTTGCTCACACCCTTTCTTTGTCACTCAAACATTTTCTTTGTCACTCACATACTTTCTTTGTCTCTCACACTCTTTCTATGTCACTCATATAGTTTCTTTGTCACTTACTACACTCTCTATGTCACTCACTGCCACTCATATACTTCATTTGTCACTCACACACTTCCTATGTCACTCACACACTTTACATGTCACTCACACACTTTACATGTCACTAACTACACTCTCTGTCACTCATATACTTCATTTGTCACTCACACACTTATATTGTCACTCACGCACTTTCTATGCCACTTACAGCACTCTCTGTCACTCACACACTTTTTATGTCACTCACACACTTTCTAGGTCTCTTACTACACCCTCTCTGTCACACACTGTCACTCATATACTTAATTTGTCACTCACACACTGTCTTTGTCACTAACACACTTTCTATGTCACTTACAACACTATCTGTCACTCACACACTTTCATTGTCAACCACTCACTTTCTATGTCACTTACTACACTCTCTCTGTCATTCACTGTAACTGATATATTTCATTTGTCACTCACACACTTTGTCACTCATTCTCTAGAATTATGGGATTGAAAATTTACTTTAGATGCTTAACTATTGATACACCCTTTCAATTAAGCGATTATCGTGCGTGCAGAGTTACCTCCCTTATCGGATGTGACGCAGACTTGGGTAAAAACAATTGAAAGATAATGCAATAAGCATGAGTGAAGATATGATTTCATTGATATTGATAAGTTTGCATTAAATGCGTTAAGATTGGGGCTTGGAGTTGTGTTTTTGAATAAATATGTTTATATTGTACAACAAATGTATGTTACTTGTATCATGTATGGAGAAAAACGTGTGAAATTACACGTTCTCAGTCAAGGCCGACTTATTCCCATTTCAAACATTAAAATTGTGTCGTAATTAGGTTAATTATTATACACTTATTATGTATGTAATTGAGTGACTGTGTTAATGTTACGTTGTAGTTAAAGAAGAGTGTTTGATCTATTTGAGAGTCACGGGAATATATTGCATACACACACGAATCATTGCTATACCAAGTTACTTAATTATTATTCTAACACGGTCCGCGGATTAATCCCTATAAACATAGTGCAACCAAGAGCATGTATTATTACCCCCATAAAACATACCTCTCAAATTGGCTGTTACTATTTACGCCCTGGATCACGTGACATATTTATGAATGAATGAACGTAAACTTTATAGTAAAATTTTCTACGAGTCGCGATGGCAAGACAAGTTGCACGAGAATCAAGTGTTACAGCTATGATGCATCTATTTTTAGAAAATCCAATATACTCATGAAACTAAGTTTCATTAAAACTTCTGATAATTCATTTATATTTTTCATGAAATGGATACCCTATACTCGTGTTCTTAAAATTGTTTCAATGTTTAAAATGTGTAATTTCCTTCAGAAAATTACGTAGGTCGTTTTCATTAACGAGGGAGGTAATTGTACCAGCTTAT
Source organism: Spisula solida (assembly GCA_947247005.1). Classification (NCBI taxonomy): domain Eukaryota; kingdom Metazoa; phylum Mollusca; class Bivalvia; order Venerida; family Mactridae; genus Spisula; species Spisula solida. Next base: position 56,524,668 of record OX365944.1, on the reverse strand, counting down.
AAGCCACTCAATTTCAGTGTGGAATTATGTTCAATGTCAAATGGATGAAAATAGAATGCGCGCAGTTAAATAGTGCGGGATATTATCGTATTTAGAATCGAAATAAAAACTGTTCTTGTATTTTGTCGGTAAAAAAACACGGGCACTCATTCGGATACGGAAAATTAAATCACTCGTGCTACGCACTCGTAATTTAATTTTTCTGCATCCGAACTCCTGCCCGTGTTTTATTCACCCGACAATATACGCGAACAGATTTTTATTTCTTAATCAAAGATAATGAACAAGTTATAGATAGCTTATAATAGTAGGTTGTGATTAACACAAAACAACTAAAATGCTGTCTCTCGAATTTTATGATAATTAAAAAGAAAAATAATTGACAAATTATAATGAACTGCATGCATGTTTCATTCCTAAATATTTTGTTCACAAGAACATATCATATACTAGATCTACTGCACCTGATATCAAATTTTAGTACATGTATACATTTTTGTTTTTATTTGAGGATATTATGACTAAATTTAATTTTATATATTATGTGTAAAGGTGGCTATCAATTATTTAATTCAAATTGTGTAAATTTATAATTTGAGTATCTAAGGATAAAAAATACAAAACGGACAGAAAGTATTTTGAAGATGAAGGTGACAAATATCAACACATGATAATACCTAGGCCAGTATTGTGTTGCACAATTACATAATGATAGTCAATAAACAACATAGATCCCCTCTACTGGGAGAAAATGTGGTGTATATTGAACCCAGATCAAGATAAGCCACCAAGATCAGATCCTAATTAGTTTCACAGTGGGGTACTACTATACAACTAATCAGTATAATGTTGTCACCATCTGTCATGGAATGTACTGTATCTTTGATCAGTGTTTTACTTCAAATGATTGACATTGATTACAATATTAAAATCAAGGTTTGGGTTGCATATTACACAGATCTAAAACTACATCATAAAAGTATATTTATGTTTATTTAAAAATAAACATATTGAATGAACCAGTATGTGGTGTATTGCTCAATTAAAAAGGTTCAAATATATAATTTATTGCAAATTCTTAGATGTTGATATTAATTTAAAGAATTTTTTTAGTACAAAATATAAAGAATGAAATGGCTCTGCATATTAAAGTTTACGTTTTAATTTCTGGTTGGATATTCATGATTTTGATATTATAATAAAGCTAACGTTAATTTATAAAGGGTTATGTAGTAATATGTAATCGCTACGCTAGTTTAAACACGAGTCAAACATGAATGGAAATTCAATCTTTTTGCATGGAATATTTAGGCTCAGAAACATGGCTCTCTTAACTTTCAAATATATTTTTTATCAGTGATAACATAGACGGAAAGCTTAACTTGTCTAGTTTGTAAAACTTCGAATAATAATAAAATTGATCGATTAAAACGCTAAATGACGACGAGTATTGAATTCGGTTCCCCCGTATATTATCATTTACGTTATAGTTAGAACATATTAAGTAAATTTAAATGATTAAAAAGGGCGGAGCGAGCGAGTCCTTTTTAGTCATTAATATTTACTTAATATGTTCTAACTAACTTAGAATATAACATTCTGCATTCTGATTGGCCGATAGAAAGTAGCGCCAACCCATGACATCAAGTCTGTGAAGAGAAAATTTTAATGATTAAATTTTCATTTAACTGCCAAAATGCGGCGTTTTCATTGGCTCATAATGTATGTTATATTCTAAATCTCTATGAAACACCGCAACTGCCTTATGTGGTCGTTTTAAAGTTATTTGTGTTGGCTACATGGACATCAATGTATATAACCTTTTTTGCATTATATGCGTTGGCTATATACATCAATATATGTCACTGTTGTATCATTATGTGCGTTGGCTACATTAGTATATGTGACTGTTGTATCATTATATGCATTGGCTACTTCAATTATGTGACCGTTTGATCATTACGTGTTACGGCACAATCAATACCGGACTGAAACGCCTATTGATGCCAGCCGAACAACCAAATTATTTGGTGAGATGGCAGGTCTTATGTGTCTTCTGCAGCTGCTTAGATCCGTACGATATATCCATGTAACAGTAGGGTCGCGTCTACAGATTCACTTCCACACTTGGTGCAAGATTCGCCACATTAGCGGCTCAGGTCTGGAGAAGCATAGTTGGCCGATCCTTCCCCTAGTAACACAGCCCCATAGGTCCAGCACACGACCAGCCAGCTAGCCCAGCCTCGTCGTTTCCGACGCGGATAGCAGGGCCGGTTGGTAGACAGGCAGTCAGCTAGCTAGCTAGCCCGCCTTAAGTAGCATACACATGCGACGCAAACATGACATAAGGCAAGCCGATAGGCAGGCAGTCGGGCATACTGTCACACAATCACGGAAGGATAGCGCGGGTTGTCAGTACCTTCCGATTCTGCCAGAAGCCCTGTGCTTGTCTCAAAAATTTAGCCATGCATGTCTAAGTACTTGCTTCAACATGGCGAGACTGTGAATGGCTCATTAAATTAGTTATGGTTTCTTAGTTTGTACAATACTACTTGGATAACTGTGGCAATTTTAGAGCTAATACATGCAACACAAGTCCGAACTGCGTGGGGAGAGCGCTCTTGTTAGCCCAAGGCCAATCCGGATTCCCTGTCAAACGGCAGCCCCGTCCATGTAGCGATTCCGAACAACATTGTGCTGATCGCAGGCCCTAGCGGCAGCATTGCATCATTAAATCTGCCCTATCCACTTTCTGTGGAACTTGCTATGCCTTTAGAAGCAGCCTACCAGGGTAGCCAACACATATGATACAACGGTCAGATATATTGATGTAGCAAATGCATATACTGATACAACTGTCACTTATATTGATGTAGCCAACACATATAATGATACAACGGTCATGTATATTGATGAAACCACCACATATAATGAAACAACGGTCACATATAATCATATCTATTTATGTAGCCAATGGATATAATGAAACAACTGTCACATATATTGATGTACATTTTGTAGCCAAAATATATAACGAAACAACAGTATATTGATGTAGCCAATGCATATGTTAAATTAAAACTGCCACATAAGGCAGTTTTGGCTTTCCATACATCTGTCTTTGTCTTCGACATACCAATTTAAAGGTGCTTTGTTATCCATTTTCAGTGTCATTCAAGCCACTGTTGACAGCCAGAACGATCTGAATGAAAGTATAAAGGCAACAGAACCAAATCTCTGGAATGTAGTCCACTTAGTAAATTGTGAGCTTGACACACCAATTTCAGGAAGGGATGTGGAAGATAAAGAAGACTGTCACTTGGTTCTAACCTTAACAAGAAATGTTACAAAAAGTGTCCTGTAGATCACCAGTACAACTTAATATGCCATTGAATGTGTGTGGTGAATAGTTGCTGCACTTCTGATTACCGGTACATGGACTAAGTCGAGTTAGAACTTAGAAGACCTATAGCGTGTATAGTAGCAGCGTAGAAGTTGATGTCAATGTGTAAAGTCTAGAAGAGAATAGAAGATATCTACTAGTACAGTCATAACTCGATATAACGACACCCGATATACTGACAAATTCATTATAGTGACATCATATTTGTGGACAAAAGTATCAAAATGCTCTTTGTATCAATTCAGTATACTGACATATTCGTTACAACGACATGTTTCTTGGAAACGATAAGCGTCGTTGTATCGAGTTCTGACTGTATATGTTATTCAGCAGGCTACCACCAAAATGATCGCTCATAATGATCACAATTAGTTTAAAGACATCTTTGAGAGGGTTATTGGGTGTCAAGTGGTAATTCATTGACACTGAGATGGCTACACTGGCAACATTATCGTTGCCCCGGATTCGTGGTGATGACTGTTTTTGAGGAGCAATAATTGATGACAGGCTTGTGACAGATATTCCCAATTTGGTGTTCTGATAAAAGAAATATTATGACTTATGTACAATGATGGTGTATTTATTATTTCCATACTCGATCAATATACAAATGCGCACTCCAGTAATGTGTTTTGTACAGATGAGTATCACTAGTAATCTCAGCACTTCAAGAATTCAACCAGCTTAATTTTTAAATTCTTGTGATGATATTACATGTTCATTGTGTTTTTTCCTGTGAACTGTAAGATAATAAATATGTGTACATTTGGTTGAGTGTTCAGTATTGACTTATATTTTCTAGAAAATGTTTAACTCCATTGTGATAAATTGTACTGAAAAACAAGATGTTCTTTATTAAAATAAGGTTTTAACCTAAATTTCTCAATATTTGGGAGCAAAGCAAACTTTTATAACTGCTTTTTTGAATGCTTTTACAGGGTAATCACTAATTTCTCGGTTCACAAATATATAAGCATTTTCATGTTTGTTTTGTACAGCACATTATCACGCTGAACTTAAGTAATTGTATAGCTTGCCAACAATATCACTAGCCAAGCATTCAAACAAATTTGATAATGTAAAATACTACATGAGCTAGGGATGTTTGTTTCCATTACCAGTTAATTGTTCTAATTTTGTATGTTTGTAGGCTTATAAAATGTACTTAAATTACTTTTGTTTGTAAGCAAGGATAGTGTTATTGTCATCTAGCTATACATTCAATGTCTTATCGGTATGCTTGAAACTACATCAGTTGCCAACTCAGTTTTACTGTTGTTACTAGGTCATTCAGCGTAGGCATTCCGCCTTTTGGTTGCGGTATCTTTTCTACTGGGTCATTCAGCTAGTTATAATTTATTATACTTTTCGACAGCTTGGACTTGGGCGGATCTGCGCTTGTTTAGTTGGGCATTGTGCTTTGTGTGTTTTTAATGTTTTCCGTGCTCGGCTGGTTAAGTTGAGTGCTGCCTTCCCTGTCTGACTTAATATACTCTTTATGCAATTCCCTTGAAAGCTTTCATGAAAATTTAACACCACACTCCCAAAACTATTCGAACCTTCGTGTAGTAGTTGAAAATACTTTAAAAATTTTTGAAAGGGTCAAAAAATGGCAGCCATTATAGCAGCGATCTTAAGACTTCTATCCCACAATTCAATGCACTTGAGACAAAATTTCCTCCTAGGACTGTTCTAGACCACTCATAGAGATAGGTGCAAATTTGTCTTAGGAGCCAATTTGGGAATTGCGCATGACATACCATCTTGATGTGGTGAACATTTGTAACAAGTGATTTTAAAATCCAGTAAAAAACAAAAAAGTTACATAGCGGACACGATTTTGCTAACAGACCGACTGACAGACCAACACAGTAACTCCAGTAAACCCTCATAAAACTTTGTTTAAGGGGTATAATAAATCCAAATAAACAAACTGAACAGTTTCAGTTGTATGAATGGATTATTTAGGCCGGTCACTTGTTTACACAACATTGAGTATATAAACATTCCAAATTCTCTCATTTATGTATTATTTTGATATATAATTTGTGTATTAGTATGTAGCTTAATGAATAAGGTATTGGTCTTCACTGGCTTCTCCTACAAAATATTTAAAACAATAAAACTACAATGTTATGATACTGCAATGTTTGTATACAAGTGACAGATCTAATTAAACAGAATATACAGGGTAATTTGCCTGAAGTGTTGGATCAACGGGTTTAAAGAAAATTAATCTATAATATTTTTGTTAGTTTTAATAGCGTGATGTGTATGGGCTTGTGAGTTTAAGCACTGTTCACAGATGACTCGACAACACTTTGAAACAAAATATCACTACACGATAATCACTCTTCACAATTTATTGTAATAGGGTGAATGGATTTGATTTAATAAACACTGCTAAATACAATAAAAGTTTAGAAAATGCATGATATTTGTATAAGATACATATTCTGTTTCTTCACTATATCCATCAGCTCCCCTACAATAAATGAGGTTTTAATAAGGTTGCTATTAATCAACTGACACATCACATTTGGTACTTCTGCGTTTATTTATATGTGATGCAGTCAAATGTCTTTGAACAAAATTGCGTTACACACAACAGCAGTCCGACACATTTTGAAGGGTACCTAACCCTATTGAATAATTTCTTCAGGATGGCATCTATCTTGACAGACTTAATCCTCAAGACCCGCAAGTTCTGAAAAATAAAAACATGGTTTTAAAACTTTAACGTAAATTAATACTGCCAAAACAAATAACATCAAACTATGCATGGTTTCATCCTGTACCTTTAAATGGACCATATAGCTTATTCGGTATTGTATATGAACCGCATACACTATTCGCTATTGCTTATATATTGGCAGGATGTGATTACAATTTCATGCGTAAATTATTAACTTCTTCTATATTGGTATAGTTAGAGGCGTAAAACAGTTCACAGGCAATTGACAACACCACAATGATTAAAAGCAATATGATTGAGCCATGTGCGTATTGGAAAGCCCTTTGTGGCCTTTTGTTTGCCATTAACTGTTTGACTAACTGTGGATGTCGACAGAGATACAATATAAATCATAAAATCTACTGGCAAGTGTCTAAGCTGTGTATTTCCGCAGAGTGAGGCTACAATTAACTCCTCAACAAAATGTCTTTGAACTAACAAATTGGTATCACAGTAGGCCTACGGTCCTAAAATCGAATCACCATGCAGTATCATCAAGTAGTGCATAACCTAAGCTATTTAAACTTGATATAATTTGTTTTTCATGAAATTCCATTATGAAAAATGATGAGGTGATTAAACATCGCCCATGAGAAAATAAACAGCGATTCGTCATTGGGTCGCGAAAACATGTTACAAAGGCGATATAAACAAAATTATTAAAGCTTTCTATCTTTTTCCACGGAAATACATTAGACGGAATGGCAACTCATTCGACCCCCACTATATTTCCTATATAGGCCGCCATACTGGAATGAAATATCGCGATCGGCTTACTTGTACGAGACTTAACGAGACTTGGCGAGATTCTCAAGTTGGCGCTATTTTTCCCCGCTAGCCGCCGCCATCTTGGATTATTTCATAAATTCAGCCTAATTTGTCAATGAGATATTTGTTTTCATTTTAAGCAACTCTTCGTCAAAATAAGCAAAGATGGGAATTTATTTGTTCCCTTATGTGTTTGGAAAGTTTTTGTATAGATAGTTTGGACGATTCATCTGTCAATTGTGACATAGACCACATTTTCTGTGACCTATCCTGATCGATAAATTTTCAATCGACGGGTTTTGGATTGCTTCCGATATTTACTTTTTTAAACCCCTAAGGAAACTTATTTACGACTGTTTTTCTAATAAATCAATATTTTTGTGATCTTTGGGGTGTCCTCTATTTGTTGAAAATGATCAAACCACTTAGTTTTGTGGTTTTGACACGAAAAAAAGATTTCTTTTGGACAAGTCATGTTCACAATTATCGTGCTTACCGAAGCGCGCAATGCATTATGGGTAGTCAGGTCATAACTAGGCTATTTTTAGACCTGCTTATCCGTTCTGTGTATATCCGTGCTTTTTCTAATTTATTTACCTGTACTGTAGAAAAGATTTCTACATCTAAGAATGTTGTCTCGATGGAAAAAACTTCCTAGATATCTCATTATTCGTTATTTCGTCTGCCGGTCGCCGCTAATCATGGGCGCCGCCATTGAAACGGTGTAGTACAGAACGTTCGCGGTCGTTCAGTAAGCCCGCTCGATCGGAAAACTTCTTTGGCCGAGCGTTCTTTGTTACTGAACGCAAGGCAGCTCTTGGTTGTGTTACCGTAATAAATACGGAAGTAAGTCCAAACACTCAAGTTTTGGTATGAAGACACGCACTAGTGCCTGATACTAACCATACATGTAGTTAGGCTCAAAGAGAGGAACTATTTAGAGAACCATGTATCGAGGGGAGGTAACTACTGCTATGAGTTTGGATACGTTGCTGACTGGGTTTTATACCTTCCATTAAGGGGAGATCACTGTAAAATGATAAAAATTCCCAAACAAAACCATACCATAACTATTTGTTTTGAAGTTGTATTAGGTGGCATGTGGCAGCATATTTGTCTCAGGTAAGTAAATGTGTTATAGGATTATGTGTCAGTATACAGGGATATTGGTACAGTACAGCATGCGCCTGGACAAGTAGCTTTGTCAGTTGATACAGTAGCGTTTGGGGGGGGGGGGGGGGGGGGGCTGTTATGTAGTCATAATAATTTAGTCGACAAAATACAAGATATATTGTATATTGTCTACGTAAAGCATTTGAAGATAAATAACCCGATTACATGACAAGAATAATAGTAATGAGTTCACGGAATGAACAGACTGTAGTCTTACCGTCGAGTAACCTCAAATCGTGATACCCTAGTAATCGTTATAGTGGAACTACTTTCAATATCTTTATTGATAGTTTAGTTATGACGTCATTAGCGGGAAAACTGAATAAAGTAATGTCAAAGTGGGCCTTCTAATCCATAAATAAATCAAATAGCATTTCTACTTGATTCTCATCGACCCGATCCTTCTCATCGACCCGAGCCCTAATTATTTTGGCAGAATATAAACACGCGCAGCGATGGTTCCTTTCCAAAACATACACGAGTTTGAAAGTGGACCTTTTACTGTCATCACAGCAAAAAAATGTGCATAAAAGCGCATGTAAACATTTTTGTGGACTGATTTAAAACCAACCCTGAAAAATCCTTTTTGGTGAGAAGTAATACCTAAGCTTGTAACCATGGGTTTTTGTGTTTGTCCATATTTTTGTCAACATACTTGTCCACATTAATTAAATTCTGTGAATAGTATCTGTGATGAACAAACTTTATGTTACCACTGTGTTTCATAAAATAATTCAGTCTTTGGGTTAATCATAGACTGACCAATCAGAGGGATCGGGTCGATGAGAAAGTTTCTGAATGACGGAGCCTCTTGACTGGTACTTGCTTCACAGTAAATATTTAAAGACAAAAGCTTTTTTATTGCAAAAATGGTTCATTTTACTGTAGTTCAGTTATTTCTGTGTCAGAAAATGAAATTTAGTTGCAGACAAAACAATTTAAAGTGTGCATGCTAGGTTTTTATCTCTTAGGGGATCGACTCCATGAGAAAGCAGTATCATTAACGTAAGAAATAAGATAATTACCGATCCATCGAAAAATGTGTCAAATTTTGTAATGCCAAATAGTTCCAATCGATTTACATTCAAATCATGCCGAATGATCGATTTTGCATCAATTTTTTAGCCATCGTCTGTTTGTTTACGCCTTTCCACTAAAGGTCATGGTCGAAATGGACTGGTTCCTCAATATGCAAATTAAATCAAGGGAGACAAATGATGACGTAATCTTATGCCATGCGGACCAAGAACAGTTCATTTTCACGATTAATTTTCCTTGGAAAATCTTTGTTTCATAGAAATATTTGGTAATTCACAATATCGTTGCTGATTTCAGTTGTAGATCAGATATTTTCGAACGTCTTTCGGCACTCAAATTAATATTTGTTTGCTAAATTGTTCGTAGATTCCTGATTTACCTAGCCTACTACGGATCTATGTTGTGAGAAGCGCGTAGTGATACACGTTTCTAGTGCGGTCTTATTAAGTTTCTTAATTATTCGTTTAGATTGAAAATTTGTAACAGATTGCTGCTTGCACTTTTAATGGCATACTGAATCTTTTAAGTTTAGAATTATGCTACGTTTAAGGTTAAAACTCGATCATACGTGATTTTACGACACTAAGTTCAAAGGTGACGATTTCAGGTATACGAGTGTTATTTTATGCAAATTCTAGTGACGTCATTAAATGGGCGGCATTCGCGATAATGGTTGAAAAATTGTTGTTGAAACTACTTGTAACTGTTTTCTTAATATTTTGCCTTCATTTTGATAACTTTATAATCTCAAATTGATTTGGAATTGATCATTTATCGCCCGTTATATCCTTGACCTAACGAAAACCGGTGACTAGACTGTATAGGTGAGGAAGACCAGATCATGTTTTCCAACTGGACGCATTACAGTATCCACTAGTCCCAACAGAGACCAAACGTATCATTTCATTACATTACGTAGAGTCTTATTTATGGGACTAAGTATCCACTGGCAAAGGAGATACTACCGGACAGAAATCACCAAAAAAGCTTCCCTTGAAGTTAAAAATCGATTTTTAGTCAGAATGTTTTGTGTTTACACCTACCTGTGTTCAAGCTCTTTGCTAAAAAATTTCCAAAATATGATGTCACATGAACAACCTATTATTGGGACCCAAACAGGGGCACTTTTGGCGCTATTTCAAGGGTGACAGTCTGTTCGGTAAATAACAAGTTCGGTAAATTGATATTATAGAGTAAATGCTTTGGTAGGTTCGGTAAATAGATTTTATATAGTGTTTTTGTTATATCAAAGACCTAATTATACAAAGATTGGAAAAATCTACCAAATCTCACAATATCTAGTGGCAGTCTTCTGAAATCTCGCGAAATCTCGTTTGTTATTAATACCTTATATCTCCTATTTTAATATACATAGGAAAAAACTAATACTTTTATGCAATAGATTTATTATTCTGCTTTAAAATGATACTTAATTTATTGAAATCAGTCAAGGAATAAAACAATATACCTAAAAGAGCCACATGGCTTTTTTTCGCTGAATTGTGGAGAGGCCCAAGCCCTTTTGTTTTGTGAAAATTTAGCGCGAAAATTCTCAAAATTGTGAAAAATAGGCACGGAAACTTTTCAATTTGTGAAAAACTTAACGCGATAAATCATCAAATTATGATACAAAATCTTTCAGATGTTAGTTCATTTTTTGTTAACTTTTCCCGAACATGCATGTATCTATGATATAATACTTTATATCAAGTCATGTACAGGAATATATGACTGTCATCTGTGATTTGTTTGTTTGGTGCTATGTGAAGTTGATTTTACAAAAACCATGACGCAAATTCTAATTGTGAATTAAGGGGCCTTTTAGGTTTGTGAAAGGGGCCTATAGCAAATTGTGAAGGGGCCTAATATAGGCCCCTCGTATATAGTGAAAAAAAGCCCTGAGCCAGTCCTACAATCATTTTAATGGAAATTACAATTTTATCAGAAAATAGTTCAAAATACCCAATTTGCCTCATTCAAACTATAATTTCTTAAGCTCTTCAAAATGAGATATTGTTCATTAAAAAAGGATGACAAACAAAAGCGTGCATGCAAAATATCCCAGTCTGCTGCATGCTATTTTGCATTTTCTCTCCGTTTTCAATTAAGTGTCCAATCTGTGTATATTTAGGTCTTTGGTTTGGTTTATTTGCTTTTATTTATCCTCACCACCGGATAATCCATATGGGCGAGGCCCCCAGAAGAGGTTAGTCACTTTAGTGTTTGGGGGGATAGTGCATAATACAGAAGATGCTCCAGTTCTAGAAGTATCCCTGGTTCTTTTACGTGCCGATGTAAAGCATCATACACGGGACCTCGCTTAACGTCTCATCCGAAAGACTGTTAGTTAGTTTAGATATGTTAGGTGGGAAACACTGAAAAGCATTTCGGGTTTTGACCGTCTGGAGTAGGGATCGAACCCACAACCTTCAGATCAGCAGTCAGTAGCCCTAACCACTAGACCACTTGTCCACTCTTTAGGTCTTTGGTTATATGGTTGACAATATAAGGCTTAATTAAAGGAATTTGATATAATTGGATAATGTTTGTATGTTTTACCAGTTACACAATACCAATGTTTGAGCACTCTGACAAATTAGCCAATTATTTAATAATTTTAAAATGTTTTCAATAATTCCTTTATTCATGAACTGATTAGTTGTTTAATTGCTGATCAGGTGTTAATAGTCTGGGCCAGGAAGACTTGAACCTTGCTTTGAGGTATATAGTTTTTATGCCCCCCTATCGATAGATGGGGAGGCATATAGTGATTCACCTGTCCGTCCGTCCGTTCGTCTGTCCGTCCTGGTTAACCCAAATTGACCGTTTCTTCTAGCATTAATATGGCTTGCTACAAAGCTTTCATACTTGCATGGATGTTGTGTATGAACACTCTCCACACGCCTGTATCACCTAACCCCATTTTGACCTTCACCTTGACCTAATTTTGGACTTAGACTTATTTATGGACAAGGCTTCCACAGGGGGCATAAGCGTTTATTGAACGCAGTCTTGTTTTCTCTTCTGATTATGATGAAGCACATATTCACTGTATAAAATCAGGTGGGTACATCGGGATTACCCTTGGGCAACTTTTTTTATTGACTTTTATTGATATAATGGTCAAACGGCCTAATATACCAGAAATATAACACCTTTTAAAGGTTAATACTCATCAGTTAAACTCACTGTATCATGAAGTCATGTTTATTTCTTGTACAAATTGATAGGAAATGATATACAGTACTTTTTTGCAACAAATTAATTACTGTAACATATGTTTCTCTTACTAATCGTGGTATTTTACCACGCATGTTAATTAAATTTGGTTTCAAGGCATATTTGTATATTTTCATTACTAATCTGTTTTACTATTCAACTGCATCATGTTTGTGTTTTATACGAGTATATACTTCTTTAGAATATATTGGTACATGATCACGTTTTGGACATCACTATGATAAAAGAAACCTCCGTTACAACCCTATAAAGTTGCATAAAACAACCGAATAACAAATGACACAACTATTTGTTGTAATCTGAAGCGTTAATGTTATTTTCAAAAAGGAAAAGCACATAAAACTAATTTTGACACGCAATCATGAATCTTCTAATACATTTATACTGAACTGTAACGTCCGTTACTGTAATAGTCATTCCTATAATTATAATGGATAACCAAAATGTCATTGTTGCCTTTCAATTTACGTTTTTTTTTCAAATTGACTCACCCTGATCATGATCATTGTTGTTTGAAAAGGTTTTAACCAATATCGCATACTCACAAGACATCGAGTCGGGCAACCATAATCACTTCCCAACGATTGTGCGTTCGTAATATTATTAACTGCTTAGGTGTAGGTTTTAAATAACAAAGATAAACAAAGATACAATAATCAGGCTTGATTTTATGGTTTTTTTTCAAACTTCGGTTGAATATTGAACTTCAGGTTTTGAAATTCGGACTATTAAAGCTGTGAATGTTTGCTAATTACCAGACATGGGGTTGTAGAGTCGAATGCTATAAGTATGTAAGAGTATTGTGTTTAACGCATATATTTATACACATATACCGGAAGTTCAATAACGCGAATATCAAAACAGTGAACAACTATGTATATTTGAAAATTCTTGATAAGGTATGTTAAACTTAAATGCCTACATGAGGTCGATGTATCCATAGTGACGTACCGGTTCCTATGATATTGTTTGTATGTATGTGTATTGTGCTAGCCTTCTAGTTTTCAGCAATTATTGGTCATGTAATAAAGAAACTACTAGTAGATTAGTTTAAAGGTATCAATAATCTCTAGCAATACCAGGTAATTGAATGTCATTACAATTGCAGAATTATAGGCACATGTAAACGTGGTGCTTTTTTTGACACACAGCATTATATTATGAGCAAGGCAACTGCCCTAAGAGCATTTTGATATAATAAAGTATGTGGGTCCTCATTTTCAGCCAGCAATACTCCATTGCATCAGTGTGTCTTGAGATAATGAGAGCTTCTAAATAGATATCTGCGTACGTGCATGATTAAGATTTAAATTAACACCTCTATTGTTGGCAGGAATGTGTGTAACTTTAAAGATGATACGTTAGTTTTACAAACCTATATAACCAAAACATTGTGTGTGAATTCGGATAATGACTCAATAAACAAGTACATGTACTGTATACCATTTCCTATCAATTTGTACAAGAAATAAACATGAATTCATGATACAGTGAGTTTAACTGATGAGTTTAACCTTTTAAAGGTGTTACATTTCTGGTATATTAGGCCGTTTGACCATTAGATCAATAAACGTCAATAAAAAAAGTTGCCCAAGGGTAATCCCGATGTACCCACCTGATTTTATACAGTGAATATGTGCTAAATCATAATCAGAAGAGAAAAAAACTATATACCTCAAAGCAAAGTTCATCAAAAAAATGCCATATCTAGCCCAGACTATAATAACAACAGTATTATACTCCTATTGTATAGTTCGTGCTAGATAATGTGGCAGTCGAGTCTATTTCACGACAGGTAATACATGATATTGATTACAGATAACTTTAAAAGAATCTTATTGTTTGTTGTTTGTCCGTTTCATTAAATACTATGTAAGTGGTAACTGTTGAAATACAGACTTAATATGGACTAGTGTGTGTTTACCTTTCAGACCAGTATGACTGCCTTGTGCAGATAATCCTTTACCATCCATTCAACGACGAAATTTAACATTTAACATAGACAGTTATCCAGGCAGTTAAATTGCTTGGCCTTATCTTCATGCTTGACTAATAACAATGTAATATAAGCACTAAATTATTGCAAGTTGTTATGTATGCTGTAATAGCTCAGGTGGTAACGCACAGGAATTGTAACTGAGCGATTCAAGTTCAACCCACCAAAGAAGTCTTTAGTATTTTTTTTGAATTCATCACACTATTTTTAATGTTATTTTCATATTCTTTTCGAGAGAATTTATAATTTGTTAATTATATATTTTTCTTGTTTTATTATGGTCATGATAAAATTATTTTTAATTCAATTCAACTTTTATGACAAGAACACACAATCATTACAATACAAAATAATTTTACTTCACTTCATCTGCTGTATCATGGTCTGAGTTACAGTCACACTCAGATAATGTATCTGTGGCTTCGTGTTGGTAGTTACAATACCTAAGTACTAGCAATAAAAATTATTGTGCTTTAATTATAATACATGTACAATACGTTGATTGGGTACATGTATATTTAGGCTATACACTCTTTAATAATAGACTTAATAACTTTAATTACAGGTTTGTATCACTATTGGATAGAACTGATTATTTAAGCCATTTTTCTGTAAAACTCTTAGCTTTTAAATTTATAAAGATGAGAAAAAGAAATAAAAAAATACATACAACTTGATAAGGTTTCGAACTTGCGGCCAAAAATATCGATATCGTTAGAAAGTATCTACGCACTAAACCACTCGGCTATGAAGTATGTTTGAAAGGATGGATGGTTAGAATGATTTATAATCACAAACCTTAACCATGGTTTACCTAATTCAATCAATCGACAGTGTCCACATTGTGTCACGTGACTGCCACATTATCCTGCACGGACTGTACTCATTTGCCTTTTTACCGAACCTACCAAAGCATTCACTCTATAATATCAATTTACCGAACAGACCGTAAATCCTATTTCAATGACGTACAGTAGATATTACCGGACAGTCTTTTTCGAATATTTTTCGATGGATTTTTCGAAAAATATGACCAAAAATGTTTAGAATAGGGTTCATACTACACACTTATGTAAAAATATTTATGATTTCCGTAAAAACAACTCGTGACGCACAAAGGCTTATAGATTGATGGGCAAGATATGAAAAAATGTTACTCAACTGATACTGAGGACAGATTTCGCAAATAACGCTGAAATAAGAGCTGGACGTAAAAAAAAAATTAAAAATAAAAAGTTCAGGTGCTTCGGTGATTCGATCGTGAAACCTTCACTACAGCAAATTCAACCTTACTCGTTAACCGCTTGGCCATCAACTCAACATAGAATTTCATTGTTATTAATTTTACATTATAAAATCAATCAAGCACGCGCCACTTTTGCGCATGTGCGCACCATTGTTTTCCCTCACGTCGCTTATGTCAACATTGCAGTGGCGGACGATATTTTCGATGAATAAGTAATGCTTCGTTTATCTTGAATATTTTTTCTACCAGATTTCTTTTACTCACGATTTTGAGTGATTTGATACAAAGATAGATGAATTATTCGACTAAATAAAGCATCTGAACTGTTTGTCCGGTATTATCTACTGTCAGGTATTATCTCCTTTGCCATTAAAGTAGCTTCGAGATGAAAAATTCCTAAAAACAGAGGGATATTAAATTTTCATTTTACCCTGAATTCAGACCTTTGTCGGCACCGTACGTGTAATATATCATCGAAGGTCCTCATTCCGTGATAGTCGGGATTCCGGTGACATCCAGTATCATGTCTCGCGAGTTCCGATGACGTCATAATCGTGCACCTCAGTAAATATTTAAAAAAGCTTTTTGCAATTGGCAGACGAAAAAAAATGCTGCAATTGCATCTAAGAATAGAAAAATCGTACAAATGTGCTCATGTGTGTAAAATATTACATTTTTTATAAGATTTCATTTTTAATACATAGTCACTTCAGCATGCCAATTTTGCTACAAAACTTTCTTAAACAATTGTGTCAATTCGTCTGCAAAGTACCCGGATGTTTGATTGACATTTTCACACCGGAGGTAAAGAAATATACATAAAATATTGTAAGATTTACTTCCCTTGACAAAATGTCACCGGAATAAGGACCCTGTAAAAAATGGCAATTTTTACTGTATTGATTATTTTATGTTAATCATTCAACAAAATCTAGGTCAAGTTCGATATTTGCAATCCAGAATTTACCGGACTGTGTCAATTACTCCAAAAATCTACTGCAAAGCATAAGAAACAACACATCACAATATGCTGTGTCTGCTTTATATATTCTGACAATTTCAAGTGATTTGCTCAAGTAACAATGATACTGTATAATTAAACATAAAACTACACAGCACTTAGGTGAACGCTGAGCAGGGCCACATAAAATGACGTTGTGTTACATGTAAGTCGTTTGCAAAATGTAAGTACTTCACAATGTATCCACCTTAAAAAGTCTGTTTTGATGCCGACACATTTCAAATACCTAGATATCAATTGGTACTGATATAACAAACAAGTCTTCATACCAAATGTGAAGTTTTTCAGTAAATATCGTCTGTGCAAGTGTCGCACCTGACACTTATCTGGTCACATATTTCCTTGGTGTCCAATGCCTGTAGTTCACAGCGACCCTGCCCGACTCGATCAACGTTAAACCTAATTAAGTCATACGGCACCGTCATGTAGCGTCTTCAGGTGTCTTACCAAATTTGATAAATAATTGTGCGAGTTTGTTTTGAAACACTCACCATAACCAACTGTGCTCTATCATTTGTACTGAAAAAAAAATTGCGTCTGTCGATGAAATTCAGCATGCAAACGCAAATAGCACCACTGTATAAACCTGCAAAGTCCCGCAAAAATCATATATCAAAGACCTTAAACATTTTTTAGATCTTTGTTTATATATGTTTGGACATTAGTTGCAATTTTAAGTGTTATTGAAATAAACACCATGGCCCCGGTCATGCGTTAGTGGGTTGCTATAGTAACATACATAATGTGCTTTCAAACGTCTTTCATAAAAATTTATACACTTTAACGTACATATCAGTTACTTGTTGATCTTTGCAAAGTTTCAGTCCAAACTTATTAACATGACAAAAACTATAGGTTCAGACCGGTTAATTCTGGATTGCCCCACGTACTTACCCTATTTTAGATCACCTGTCACATAGTGGCAGCATGAGCTTTTGTGACCCTCTCTGTGTCAGTTTTCCATCCTTAGTCTATCAACAATTGTTTGTGAACACAATAGAGATCAAAAGTGTAGGCTAACTTCAATGAACCTTGGTCACGATGACCGTCTTAACAAAATTTGTTCCCTTTCGGAATTTCGGCATCTGGGTATAAAACTTGGTCAAATCAAAGGAAAACGTTTCGAAAACACTAGAGGTCACAAACATAGCATAATGTCGTCATGACCATCTGTACAAAATATGGGTACCTTTCGATACTGGGTCATTCGGAGTCAAAACTAGGTTCGATCAATGGAAAATGCTACGGTAATTAAAGCCACAATAAGGTCCGGAAAGACGTATTTTCTTCATATGGAAAACACAAATCTGTGTTACTGATTTGATGAGGGACAAATAATGAACACAATGAGCCATTAAAACACAGCTAACTGTCAAATATGTGAAATAATCTTTCCTGGAAGATTGGCATAACGAGCCCGGTTTGTTTACAAATACGTCGTTTAACAGCTTCTCCGTCACTTTCAGGAGACTACCAAGAATTTTACGCCAGTTTTTGATAACCAATGGATGGATAGCACACCTATTGCACTATCTTACACTTAAGAACTGGCGCCAGTTATTAAGAACTGGCACTTGGGATAAGAACTGGCCCTATAATTCAAAAACCAAACACAAATATTATTTGATTGTTAAAACACGAGTTAAAGCCGTGTTAGTCTAATTGTCATAGACCCAAGCTAATATTGCCGAGTCTTGACATTACATGAAGTGACGTTCACAATAGTGATAACAACATTTGTCATAAGTTATGTTTTATCATTCCAATTGTCCTGAAATTCACATAATAAGCCCTAAATACTATCAGCTTCCATTTAAAACCTATAAATCATCTTATGTACGCATTATTATTGAGTTATAGCGCCTGTTCTCTTCGTATCTATCGATTGTTATGCGCCAGTTCTTATTCACCGGATTTTTAATCCCTAGCGCCAGAACTGGCGCCAGTTCTTAAGTGAAAGATTCATGGGTGAAAGTTTTCCGTTTTATGACGGATTTCCGTATTTTAGACATGTCCCAAGACCGTTTTTCCAAATCGCGTAAATCCGTCGTAAAAATTTGAGGGGGGGGGGGGGTATGCCGACTTTTGCTAGCGCGACCGCGATATTCGTAATTATTTTAGACCGTTTTGGTTTTCCAGTGCACAAATGAAACGACCGTTCTGATTGGCCGATGAAGTTACCTCTACATGTATCCTTGTAATTCATTGAACCAATCACGGCACTCGATCTTTCCGCTATTCGGGTATTCAGTACCGGTTGTAAGAAATTTGTCATCAAATCGAAAGTGGAATTTCGTATTTTTCAAACGCAATTAAGCTCGTGAGAGAAGAATGTCAGGAATAATTGGCGATCGGGAAGCGGTTGAAATACATTGGCGAATCGGATACGAGCGTGACAAAGCTTTGCATGGTTGAATTAATAAGAAATTAGGTACAGGCCAGCGCCGTTCTTTCCGTCAAAAATTCTGGAAATTGTAATATTTTGTTGCTGAAAATCAATATAAATGGGACTTTTAGTTTACACAGCATTGTATCTGTGTGTGTGTGTGGTGTTGGTGATCACACAGTGTTAATTGTAGCAGTTGCAAGCATGATACTAAATGGTCAGCACTGGATCTATAGAGATGCAGACATTTAGCATTTTATGCTTCCATGTCATGATGATTCAAAGAAACCAATTAATTTCATGTCAATATGGGGAATAACATGCCAAAAATATCATCTTTAGATCCCTGGGCTATTGAGAAAACTTGTATTTTGTCAACATGATTCTGAAGGCCTTCTTGCTGAACAGGGACCTTCTTCCAGTTAAGTACAGGTCCAACTCTGGGGCAATATTGTACTTTATATTTACAAGATTGTGTGATCGACGCACAAGTATTTACAGTGAAGAGTTAAAAAGGTTAAAGACGTTGGGACACTTCACAATTCAGAAATTAAATAAAAACATGATTTTCTTTCTAACTAATTAAGTTGTTTTGATTAGTATAAACAATTATTATTTCACAAGTGTCCCAGTGTGTATATGTAATCATTAAGTGGGCCTGATATATCCTGAATGTTTGGAAGTAAACTGACGAAATGAGTGACTACATACACTGTTTCTCCTATAGTAGATCTAATATTATTATGCCCCTCCCCCCATCTTTGATGAGGCCATGAGGGGGTATATTTAATAGCGGAAGAACGCTTTGCCCTAGGATCTTCAAACTTTACATTGAGGTTGATTATCAACAGTAGACGGACCCTATTGATTTTGATGTCAGTAGGGTCACTCTGACCTTTACCCATTTCTGAATATTGAAATGCTTTCCGTTCAATAACCAAAAGACGCTTTGTCCTAGGATCTTAAAACTTTACATGTAATGTAGGTTAGTCATCAACAGTAGATGACCCCTATTGATTTTGAGGTCAAAGGTCAATGTCACTGACCTTTATTATTTCTGACTATTGGGCTGCCATGGGGCATACATCTTGTGTTTACTTTTAAGTTTTAATTGAAAATTGTGATTTACCTGAAGCAGAGTCATTGTCTTGCTTGCAAAAATATATAAGCACAATTTTAACCAAATATAGCCCTTAGTAATACAGTACTTACTTAATTAATCTGCAACAAAAAGTTGTTATTTTAGTTCATTGTCATATTCTGTAACACAAATGATGATTGATCATATTCTTGTGAATCTACTTATTCCCCATTATTCTATTCTATAAAGTCTTTTTATATTGGCTAAACATGAAACTTATTTACAGTAAACAATATATTACTATTTGATCTACTAAAGGAATGTGTTGAGAGTTTTTTGTGTAGATATGTATATCCATACATAGTCCATACATCAGATGAAAATGTTCACACATACAGACATTTTACATGACAGTAGGTCGGTTTTTGGCAACCTCATGATGCTGGAGTTAAGCTGTTTATTGGCATTCAAAATCACAATTCTCAGAAGCTTCTGGGGGGGGGGTGCCCCTCTAGACCCCTACCCCTGCTTTCTTACTTTACTGGGTGGAACTTGTTCACCATTGGGACCCTAACCTCTACACAAGAATAGGCAACTATCAAGCATTTTTTGTCCAAATTATCTGCACTTCTCGACAAGGTACAACCTGAAATCTATTGACTGTTACTTTTGTACAGACACTTGTTCACTATTGGAACTCCAACCTCTACTCAGTTGAAGTCCAATAATAATTCAAAGGTATTTACTTGAAAGTGAAAACAAAATCACCAAGTGGACATGCTTTTTTGGAGGCCTTTAATTTTTCATAACAGCAAGTCAGAAGTGCCAGAATTTGCTTTCAGGAGTACTTTAAAATGCTGCTTTCAAGGAGCTTCCGGGGGCCTCCGGCCCCCTGTACCCCTGGCCAAGGCTTTGCCCTGGACCCACCGGGGGTCCTGCGGCCCCCTGGCCCCCAGCTTATTTTTCAGTATTTTCATATTTCTCAACTTTCACCCATGAAGATTGCCGTTTGTGCGTACTTCCGATCATTGACGAAGTTTTCGGAATTCTTCGGAAACTTTAAATGTAAACACTATTTAGTATTTTGATCTTCACCAAACTTGGTCAGTAGTTGTATCTCAATGAAATCTAGGTCAAGTTTGAAGTTGGGTCATATGGGGTTAAAAACTAGGTCAAAAGGTCAAATAATAGGAAAACCTTGTTAACACTCTGATGGCCACATTTTTGCTTTAATCTTCATGAAGTTTGGTCAAAATGTTTATCTTGGTAACCTTAAGGTCAAGTGTGAAGTTGGGTCATGTGGGGTCAAAAACTAGGTCAAATAATAGGAAAACCTTGTTAACACTCTGAAGGCCACATTTTTGCTTTCACCTTCATGAAGTTTGGTCAAAATGTTTTTCTTGGTAACCTTAAGGTCAAGTTCAAAGTTTGACCATGTTAAGCAGGTGAGCGCCACAGGATCTATGATCCTCTTGTTATTGGAAGCTGGTTGCATTTTTAATGGTCTTTAGTATAAATCGGCACAATGACCATTTGTCCATAAACTGTGTCCCTTTCTACGTTGGATTGTTAGGGGTCAAATTCTTAGTCACTAGGTCCTTTTTAATATTGGGCTGTCCAAGGCCAAATTTGTGTTAACCGATTAGATAGAAACACTTGGGTCCATCCCAATTTTGACTTTATTTTTATATAAAATTATATTTATATGAATGGTGGTCACGTTGGTCATATGTATAAACTATTAAGTTAAAGACATAAGGTCATCGGGGGTGCCTTATTACATAAAACACGTTCAAGACTGTTATTTTGGAAATGTTATTAGTAACTATTTTCTCTTTTCAGGTATTTACTTTAACCCAATAGAATGGCTGAACCACATTTGGCTGATTTTATGTGGGAACGAGCTGACAATGTAGAAGGTGGAAGGGAGGGAGATGAATTGGCATATGTAAGAAGAAGACTGACTGAGATTGGAGACGCGATACAAGAAGAGCATGGCAGAGAGTTTGATAATATATATTATGAGATTGGTCAAAGGCTTGGTATGATAGGAGATGATCTGAACAGATCTGAGAGAAATGACTTTTTAAATATTTTCAGAGAAATTGTGTCTGCATCAGCAACGGGAGGAAGTATGTACATGG
Source organism: Spisula solida (assembly GCA_947247005.1). NCBI lineage: Eukaryota > Metazoa > Mollusca > Bivalvia > Venerida > Mactridae > Spisula > Spisula solida. The sequence goes on along the minus strand of OX365944.1, from coordinate 56,502,438 downwards.
CTTATGCACTCGCTATCAGAAAATTTGTACTGCTGGTGGCAGGTAAAGCTCGTATTTCTGCTGAAGCTGTGAAGTCAATCATAAGATTGTTCTTGCAAATATGGAATAATAAAAGTCTCAGTAATGATATTCATGGGGTGATAAATGAAAATACAGATGAAGATGATGTGCCACGTGAAGTTAGAAATATGGAAAGTGAGTTTGTTACTCTGTATCACCAGGTTCTCAGTGAAGGATGGCATTACGTTAAGGATGTTCGACTGATGGTCGTTGGAATGTTTGAAGTCGGTAAAACATCTCTTGTAAGAAATATGGTAGAGGAATCCGAAAATGCCTCCGAAAGTAAAGATAGGCCTGAAAGTACAGTCGGTATTGATGTGACTCATTGCGAGGTACTTAAAGATGGCAGATGGCGTAAAATATATGATAGCAATTACGCAATTGAAAAGTTGTCCAACGTTCTTCTTCAGTTGAAATTGCAAGACCATACAGATAGTTGCACTGGCTTAGCTGAACCGTTGCCTTCTACAAGTCCTGACCAGCCTATGAATATCTCACAGGACGGCGAAGGTACAATCATATACCAGCGCAGTCAAAGTACACAAAGTGGACATTCTGACTTGGGAGCTTTCAGGGAAAAATTATCATCCATTGATAGTTTCGAACCATTTATGAACGATATTATGGAAATGATGGATGCCACAAGTGCGCCTTCAGTGTCTGAGAAAAGAGTCACTGTTTGGGATTTTGCTGGTCAAAATATATACTATTCAACACACCATTTCTTTTTAAATGGACGGTCAATTTATTTGCTGCTAATGGATGTGTCCAAGCCACTACAAAGTTCCGTTGCAGAAATGAAAGACTTTCCAATATCTGGGTTCATTCACAAGGACTTCACTTGTTTGGAAGCTTTTAAGTTTTGGCTTCGATCTATTTACATGTACCATTCAATGCAAGGTGGTGATACTTCAGCTAAACCAAGTATTATTCTTGTCGGTACTCGCAAAGACAAGCTCGTTGGAAATAACGACGAAAAAGAAAGAATAAAGGAAGACTTCTTTAATGCTGCTTTGAACTCATTCCTATATTCACCTATTTTAAAATTGGTGAGGCGCAAGAAGTTTCTTGTGAATAATCTCGACAACATGGATGATTATGAAAGTGTTCGAATGGAAGTACTGAAAGCTGCAGAAGAGCAAAAGTATTGGAATGAGAAACGACCGGCTAAATGGATTCTACTTGAACGATCACTTGAAGGCCTTAAAGCGGAGGGTGAAGAAATCATATCATTCGACAAGTTGAAAGAAGAGAATCAAAAGAACGAAATGCCTTTGAAGAACGAATCTGATTTGAAATTGTTTCTGCAATTTCAGCACTCTCTTGGTAATGTGTTGTATTTTGAGACCGAACTTTTGCAACGTTGCATCATTTTGTCCCCTCAGTGGATTATCGATGCATTTAGATGTTTTATTTCTCACATGCCTGATAAAGATCCAAAACAACTTCATCTCTGGAATGATTATGAACAAAGAGCCATTTTGACTCATGAACTTATTGATGAAATCATTGACACAAATCCGATGAACGTGTGCTTTAGAGACTATAAGAAAGAGATTGTTGAATACATGGAACTGTTAGATATGATAGCAAGACCAGTAGATGTTTTCAATTATGACCAACTATCGGAAGAATTTCCCCACGGTGATACTCATTTGGATGAAAGCTCTTCAGAATATACAACAAACGCAGCTGATACACACCGCAACGCTGGTAACGATTTTGACAATGAGTCTTCTAAACCTCAGTGCAAGAATGATTTTTACATTGTTCCTATACTTCTACGTTCACGTCCCGAAGAAGAAAAAATGTCTAAATGGCTGAATCCACCGCTTGCAAAGAACAAAACACCAATTCTAGCCTTGGTTTTCAAGGATAGATTTCTACCACCGTCAGTATTCCATCGCCTGTTAGCAATTTGTATAAGAAAGTGGCAAGTACAGAAGACCAATGGGCAGTTCTTGTTGTATAATGGATTTGCCGGATTTCGTGTTACTAAAACCACGACACTCTCAATTTGGTATCAGGATCATATAGTCTACGGGAGAGTCTGCTGTTACACTGACGAGACGGACATTAAACAAATTTGTGTTGACGCCAGACACTTTCTGTCAAATAGCCTCAAGAGTATATTGAGTATAATGCCAAATAAAGGAGGATTTAGTGAGATAATGCCATTTGATGAATTCATTCAGTGTGATCACATTACCACATTTAAACCAGAAGCTGGTCTAATAAGACTGAGGGAATTTTTGTATCATGATTATATATGTGGAGATTGCAAAGTGGAACACGTCATGTCCAAGAAAGATGGTTTAGGACTATGGTGTGATGATCTGTTACGACAGCAAAATTTGGAAAACTCAACTTTGTCGAAAGACGTGCTTTGTAGATGCCTAACGCCTACGGAGTTAGTTCGAGTAGCTTTGTCGTGTATTGGTGAGGAATATTTCAGGCTTGGTTTGGAGCTTGGTGTCAGTGACAAGCGTTTAGAACAGATCAGGGATGTGGACAAATACCACGCCCCTACCAGGATATACCACGTGCTTCTCGAAGTAAGTGATAAACTAACTGTTGAAATTCTGAGAAATGGAATGATTGCTGTTGGTGCTGATGTTTCTGCCTATGATAATGTATTGGAAAAATCAGGCAATGAAGATGAAAATACTGATGATGAAGTAGACTTAGTGGATGATTGTCCAACTCCTAAACAAATCTCAAAGCTTACTGGATGTATTGGAGATGAATATTGGTTGCTTGGTGTTATTCTTGGAATCCCTGAAATAACTATGCAACATTTGAGAGATACATACAGAGAAAAGCCTGCGGTCAGAAACAATAACATGCTTCTAAAATGGACGGATATGGATACGAAGGCATCCTCACGCACATTATTAAACGCGATGAAGATAGTTGGCTCTGATTACACGAATTCGCGAAAAATTCTGCTCAACTTATACTAATATAATCTGAAGTTTATGGCATTGTCGAGAGAGATCTAGCTTTTTGAAGGAATGTTATGGAGAAGAAAACATGGGCCTCAACGTCGTGCTTCACAATGCATTTAACCGTAAAATAATTACTGATAAGTTATTTTCTATAACAAAGCAAAACGTTTTTAAGATATAACGTGTTTATTTAGTTCTGGCAACATTCAAAACGAGTTGTGCTTGATAGTGGACATTAAATTTTTAACAAGATTTTCCAACAGAAAAACTGGTTATTAGGTTGGCGAGTCGGCGGCTGGGCGGACTGGCGGGCGTGAACAATTTGTTTCCAATTGATAACTTCAGTTAGGAATGAGATATTATGATGAAACTTGCTGTGTATGTAGCTTATGTGAAGACCTTGCTTTGGATGGAAAGTGTAATCAAGGTCAAAACGTAATACAAACTGTAATAGAAAACCTATTTCCGCTCTATAATTTCCGTTATTAATGAGATATCATGATGAAAATTGATTAAAATGTAGGTAGCTTATGTGATAACGCTGTTTGGGATCAGAAGTTTGGCCGGTTGGGTCAGGGCCTCACTTACTATACAGGATGTATATATGTCTAGGTGTATACATGGATTTCCATGTATTGTTGCCTGGTATATTATTGTTGGCCTAATCTTTACAAAACTTGGTCACAATGATCATCTCAACAAAATCTAGGTCAAGTTCGATATTGGGTCATCGGAGGTCAAAAACTAGGTCACTAGTTCAAGTTATAGAAAAACCTTGTGTAGTCACTGGAGGTCATATTTTTAGCTCACCTGTCACAAAGTGACAGAGTGAGCTTTTGTGATCACTCTTTGTCCGTCGTCCGTCCGTCTGTCCGTCCGTCCACAATTACTTGTGTAGACACTAGAGGTCACAGTTTTAGCTTAATCATTATGAAACTTGGTCACATTGATCATCTCAACAAAATCTAGGTCAAGTTCGATATTGGTTCATCCGGGGTCAAAAACTAGGTCACAAGGTCAAATAATAGAAAAACCTTGTGTAGTCACTCGAGGTCACAATTTTGGCCTAATCTTAATGAAACTTGGTCACAATGATCCTTTTAATAAAATCTAGGTCAAGTTCGATATTGGGTCATCCGGGGTCAAAATCTAGGTCACAAGTTCAAATCATAGAAAAACCTTGTGTAGTCACTAGAGGTCACAATATTTGCCTAATCTTTATGAAACTTGGTCACATTGATCATCTCAACAAAATCTAGGTCAAGTTCGATATTGGGTCATCCGGGGTCAAAAACTAGGTTACAAGGTTAAATCATAGAAAAACCTTGTGTAGTCACTAGAGGTCACAATTTTGGCCTAATCTTTATGAAACTTGGTCACAATGATCATCTCAACAAAATCTAGGTCAAGTTTGATATTGGGTCATCTGGGGTCAAAAACTAGGTCACAAGGTCAAATCACTTCAATATGTCATTGGGTCTAAATGTGATATTAATTATAAAGCATAAGACAATATGAAAACCTTATTCATGCAATAGTGGCTACCATTATGGGTGCGTAAACTACTAGGACAGGTGAGCGACCTATGGCCCTTTGGGCCCTCTTGTTTTATAAATCGTTCAAACCTCACTGGAACCATACTTTTTATTTTTTGAAGTGTTTAGGTATTTTTTTGTCTTTGGAGCATGTATTTGTACAGTTATATGGAGGAAAATATATTCCAAAATATTTTGTTTAAATTAAGGTCAAATCATAGAAAAACCTTGTGTAGTCACCAGAGGTTACACTTTCAACTAAATCTCCATGAAACTTTGTCACAATGATCATGTCAACAAAATCATGGTCAAGTTCGAGTTTGGGTCATCTTGGGTAAAAACAAGGTCACAATGTCAATTGACAAACTAGGAGAAAGCTTTGAGTGTTTACTTGGTGTTAGGCAAGGCGAATGTCTGAGCCCATTTTTTTTTTCAATTTATATAAATGACCTTGAAGATGAACTGTTCAAAAACGGTTTTGAAGGCATAGATACAGGTTTTATGAAATTATATCTATTAATGTACGCCGGTGACATTGTCATACTTGCAGAATCTGCAGACAGTTTGCAGAAAGGTCTAAACATTTTAAACGAATATTGTAGTCGTTGGAAATTGAAAGTTAATAAAGAAAAAACTAAATTAATTGTGTTTAGGAAAGGCGGTCCATTACCGAAAAATTTAAAGTTTTATTACGACAATACTATTTTGGAAATTGTTAGTAGATTTACTTATCTAGGCATTGTATTTACATGCGGTGGCTCCTTTAATGAAACTCAGTTAGCATTATCTGGTCAAGCTAACAAGGGCATTTTCTTGTTCAAAAACTATTTGTCAAAATTCACCAACATTAGTATTCAACATTCGTTAGAACTATTTGATAAGCTTATTACACCAATTCTAAATTATGGTAGTCAGATTTGGGGCTTTCACAAAGCCAATCAAATTGAACGAGTGCATTTACAATTTTGCAAAAGCTTATTAGGTGTCAAAACTTCAACTCAAAATGATTTTGTTTATGGAGAACTGGGCATAATGGATCTACTAAGCACACGGCTATTTAATATCATTAAGTTCTGGTTGAAAATAATCATATCAAGCGATAGAAAACTTATACGAATAATTTATAATGTTTTATTAACAGACATTGATAGACACCCGAATAAAAGCAACTGGGCTTCATTAGTAACAGATATGTTAAATAACTTAGGATTTGGGGTTGTTTGGATATCACAAAGTGTAGGCAATTCCACAACATTTTTGTCAATTCTGAAAACACGCTTAAAAGATACGTTTATTCAAAATTGAAATTCCAGGTTATTTGATTCGAGCAGGGCATTATTTTATAGACATTTTGATACTTTTGAGTTTAAAGAATATCTTAACATGGTAAACATTCCGAAATACAGAATTGCATTAACTCGATTGCGAGTGTGATCACACAGACTCAATATTGAGAGAGACAGATGGCAACAGCCAAGCTTACCAATTAATGAACGCTTATGTCGTGTCTGCAACAAACTTTAGGACGAATATCATTTCCTGTTTGAATGTGAACTGAGAATTACATACCTGAAACCATATTATCGCAATTTTTTAAGCATGTACAAAACTGTTGAACTATTAAAAGATGTGAAAATAACAAAATCATTCGAAATCTAGCTGTATATGTTTTCAAAGCTTTCGAAGTTAAAACAAAAAACGAGTGACAATTTACAATCGCTGCTCTGTTCGTTTGATAATTTTGTTTATATAACATGCAGTGTGAGTTAAGTAATTTTGTTTGTATAATATGTATGTCTACCAGTATGATCTTTGAATAGTGAAAATTATGTAACAACTATGTATAAATGTATGAATTTAATAGTTATGGTACATCAATTCAAATATGAAAATTTAGTAATGCTGTATTGACTGATTATTCCATGATCCCTCATTTTATTAATGTTGTAAATTCACTGTAAACTATTTAAACTATCCGATATCCATTGAACTGTATGTATTAATATGTATTTATCTGTTGATACTTTGAAGTTTGTCCAGGGGCCATATTGGCCCATTTCAAACTATGTAATATGTTGTATCAATACTGAATAAAAGTCTTCTATTCTTCTATTCCTGAGGGTCATGGGTTCAAACCCCACTGGGAGCATAATAATGTTTTTATGCCCCCCTATCGATAGATGGGGAGGCATATAGTGATTCACCTGTCCGTCCGTCCGTCCGTTCGTCCGTCCAAATTGATCGTTTCTTCTAGCATTAATATGGCTTGCTACAAAGCTTTCATACTTGCATGGATGTTGTGTATGAACACTCTCCACACGCCTGTACCACCTAACCCCATTTTGACCTTCACCTTGACCTAATTTTGGACTTAGACTTATTGGTGGACAATGCTTCCACAGGGGGCATAAGCGTTTAGTGAACGCAGTCTTGTTTTATTTTTGAAGTGTTTAGGTAATGTTTTGTCTGTATGTATGTATTTGTACGTACATTTATATGGAGGCAAATATTTTTTCCAAAATATTTTGTTTAAATTATAGGTCAGATCATAGAAAAATCACATGTAATCACCAGAGGTCACGATTTCGACTTAATCTTTATGAAATTTGGTCCTAATGATCATCTCAGCACAATCTAGGTTAAGTTTCATATTTATTAAGTCATCTAGGGTCAAAAGCTAGGTCACATGGTCAAATCATAACAAAACTTGCAATAGAGGCTAAATTTTCTTAAATTTTATTCAGAAAATGTGTAGGGTCACCATAGGGGTATGCATGCAATAGTACGGCAGGTGAGCGACCTAGGACCCTTTGGGCCCTCTTGAAGGGCCCTCTTGTTGAGATATCAATTTGAAACTTTATAGGTGAATATATTTCATTGAGGGAAAGTGCAGTCCCCAAGGACCATAACTCTTTATTGCCTATGTCTGTAGTTTTTATGATCACTCTTCGTCCGTCGTCCGTCTGTCTGTCTGTACGTACGAATGCACCGGTAGTTGTGGGGTGTGGAACAATAGGCTATTTTTAGATTCTATTCATTCCGTCACTTGTGGGGTGCAAAATGCTACTTGTGGGTTGCAACCAAACAAAAGAAAGAACAAAAGAAAACCCCACAAATACCGTCTCATGCGTTCGTCCGTCCGTCGACCGTCCACAATTTACTTGTGTAGACACTAGTGGTCACAGTTTTAGCCTAATCATTATGAAACTTGGTCACAATAATCATCTCAACAAAATCTAGGTCATGTTCGATATTGGGTCATCCGGGGTCAAAAACTAGGTCACAAGGTCAAATCAAAGAAAAACCTTGTGTGGTCACTAGAGGTCACAATTTTGGCCTAATCTTTATGAAACTTGGTTAAAACGATCATATTAATTAAATCTAGGACAAGTTCGATATTGGGTCATCCGGGGTCAAAAACTAGGTCACAAGGTCAAATCATAGAAAAACCTTGTGTAGTCACTAGAGGTCACAATTTTGACTTAATCTTTATGAAACTTTGTCACAATGATCATCTCAACAAAATCTAGGTCAAGTTCGATATTGGGTCGTCCGGGGTCAAACACTAGGTCACAAGGTCAAATCATAGAAAAACCTTGTGTAGTCACTAGAGGTCACAATTTTGACCTTATCTTTATGAAACTTGGTCACAATGATCATCTCAACAAAATCTAGGTCAAGTTCGATATTGGGTCATCTGGGGTCAAAAACTAGGTCACAAGGTCAAATCATAGAAAAACCTTGTGTAGTCACTAGAGGTCACAATTTTGGCCTAATCTTTATGAAACTTGGTCACAATGATCATTTCAACAAAATCTAGGTAAAGTTCGATATTGGGTCATCCGAGGTCAAAAACTAGGTCACAAGGTCAAATCATAGAAAAACCTTTTGTAGTCACTAGAGGTCACAATTTAGCATAATCTTTACGAAACTTGGTCACAATGATCAACACAACAAAATCTAGGTCAAGTTAGATATTGGGTCATCTAGGGTCAAAAATTAGGTCACAAGGTCAAATCATAGAAACACCCAGTATATAATGTCAAATACCTGTGTATATTGGAATATTTCCTGCTCAATTTGATTCTATCTGAATGAAACGTTAGAGAATTCAGTTGTTTAGAATAATTTATAACAGCGTTGCTTGATATAACAGTATTCATGCCATGTAAACCACAAAATTGCGGCTACTTTGATGCATTGCATCAACAAGTTGTCTTGTACCAGTTGTTATACTGTATACATGACTGCTCAGAGTGCTAATTATGAAATGTAGCGTGATAAACAATTTATTGCAGGAAAAACCGACAGGTATAGAATACATCCCCAAGGTGAAAAACCCGTGTGAATTGTGGACATTAACACAAAGTCACCCTGAGTTACGTCCCCTTTGTGAAGTATTGGTTAATTTGTCTGGGAAGGTATTGTCGCGTCAATACAGGGAACAATGTACATCTTGCTTTTGTATTTGTGAAAATGTTGTTGATCACCTTCTTAACTTTTGCCCAAATATGACAATATTAAGACAAAATATATGGGACTACATAATAGAGAATGAAAATACGTCATTTTATGCTAATTGGATCAAACAACCTAGAGATATTCAGGTTGATATAGTACTGACATTAGCCTACAAGGAGTCTAGGAACGCTAAATTTGTACTTCTGAGAATACTCTATCATATGTTTAGGATCATTTTTGTGCGTTAGGAACAATTGTTTTACTTGTATATGTAGCTCATGATAAACAGTATGCTTATGAGAGACTGTGTGTGCTATGTACGATCATTTATGGGCGCATTTCTGTCAGTTGTTTGTATATAACCTTGCTTAAATACGTACATGATATGAAAAATGCATTTAATAAGCTATGTATGTACCTTATTGATATTGATGTATTTGTTACATACTTATGTATGTTAATTTGTGTTGTTATTATAGTATTGTAAATATGTTATGATGCTCTCCATATGTGGAGGAAATAAAAGAATCTATCTATCTATCTATCTATCTATCTACCTACCTACCTACCTACCTACCTACCTACCTACCTACCTACCTACCTACCTACCTACCTACCTACCTACCTACCTACCTACCTACCTACCTACCTACCTACCTACCTACCTACCTACCTACCTACCTACCTACCTACCTACCTACCTACCTACCTACCTACCTACCTACCTACCTACCTACCTACCTACCTACCTACCTACCTACCTACCTACCTACCTACCTACCTACCTACCTACCTACCTACCTACCTACCTACCTACCTACCTACCTACCTACCTACCTACCTACCTACCTACCTACCTACCTACCTACCTACCTACCTACCTACCTACCTACCTACCTACCTACCTACCTACCTACCTACCTACCTACCTACCTACCTACCTACCTACCTACCTACCTACCTACCTACCTACCTACCTACCTACCTACCTACCTACCTACCTACCTACCTACCTACCTACCTACCTACCTACCTACCTACCTACCTACCTACCTACCTACCTACCTACCTACCTACCTACCTACCTACCTTATGTCTAAAACAACAGAATATACAATGTAGAATACACACACACACACTACATGTATAGATAGCGTCCTTACATCTCTATAACCACACGTACTATAATACAAGATAAAATACACCTTCATTCTATGGATGCCGTCAGAACTATTTAAGAGCAATTCTCTGTAAGAACCAAAAAATTAAAGAAGAGGTCCGGCAGGCATAGTCACCGATTTTGCTTAAACTTTCACCCTTTTAAACATACCACCCACTTACAACAAATCAAGGTTCATATCAATAATATCAGGTGCCGTTGCCATGGAAACCGGGTTTTTGTGTTTTGGGCAAAATTGACCATTTTTCTTCATTCATTTTATTGCAAAAATACGTTATTTTACCATCTCCTGCAATCTTTACTATGGCCCTAACACTATTTTGAGTTGTGTAGCAGAAAAGTGCATTGATAGATGGTCACATAAATGTTAAAAGCCACATACATATCTGACATGCATTTTAGATAACCATGGTTTTCATATATTGACATTTTATCAAAATTACATTTTTCGTGTAATTTTTAAATTGGATTTGATAATAAAGGCGGGCACATATCATATGCTAGTTGCAATGCAAGCAAAGAGGATAGACTGTAACATATGAATTAAGAAAATTCTCGGTGGGACATTGGAAAACCGTTTTGAATTCTTTGTTTAAAAATGACTAAAATCGCGATTTTTGTATTTCTAAAATTTTCTGCTTTTAAGTATTTTGAGTTGAATTGCATACATAAATGACTTGGTAGGTAAAATCTGGTGGTACTTTTATTAAATATTGTTAAAACAACACCAAAACTATCTTAGTCCAAAAATCAATTTTTTGGGAATTTGTGGGTATTTAATTAGTACCCCACCCACTTTTTCATCAGGGATTATATTAGTATACATCACTTTCCTTCATGTTATGAGGTAAATGATGATAAATATAATCATTTTATGCCAGACTTTCAAGCAACACATTATTAAAAGTTCAGATAATTAGATACACAATCTTAATAAGTGTATCTTTGTTAGTTGCCATGGCAACACAAGTTTAATAATTCAGCTAATTTGAAAGAAATCTCACATATTTGCTTATATTTTGTATCAACATCATACCTGCGCATCTTATATAGCCTTCTACAAGGTGATGTATATTCTAGTGTAGAATATACATTTATCAGTGCTCATATCAGGGGTGGAGGGGTTCAAGAATACAGTTTACTTAAGAAAGGAAGAGCCAAGGCCATGGTTCAGCACGCTGAATTTGTAACCGGGCAATCGGTGTTTGATTCAAAATTGCGGCAGGTCATATGGTCCATAAACATTTGACAACAATGTTGATTTTCATCCACATGTGGAGTTGCTGTTTCCTTGCAGAAGGGTTAGCTAGTACTGGTAAGGATACAGTTTAGAAAACTGGGTCGGTTAAACGGCCACCGTATACAGTATAACTTGAAAATGGCATTAAACCCGGATGAGCAAACATGATGATTATCTCATGTACAACATGATTATGGCTCTGGTGAAATCCATATAAGATTTTTTAGTAGAGAAGTAAGAAGTATATCTTTTTATGAGGAATAAGGTGCTGATGGTTCATTCCCACTGACAAACATTGATCAATGTCTTAGAAGCCTGAATTTAGCTGGTGCATGATTAACAAATGTGCAGCCATTTTTAACAATTGACTAATATAATAAATATCTATGTACATGCAGCAAGACTTATACTTTATGAAAAATAAATTTGTTAATTTAAATTCCCTTGAATTTTGGACATTTATATAAATAGCTATTCCCAAAAAGATTTTTTGAGAAATTATTTCTTACTACATTCATACCAACACATATTTCAATTGAATTTTCCCAAGTTTGGTATTCCAGTGCATATTTATTTTCAAGCAACAGAATTACAGGCTATAAAAAAATTGACATTCCATGCACATTTATTTTCAAGCAAAAACAGTGTTTTGCTCTTAATGATAATAATGAATAACATACATTTGATGAGGTTTGTATATATTGTATTTGACATAGCTCATTTCTATATTTACATACAAGCTCAATGGCTTTTTCAATGACTATACTAACACAGTTCTAATTATCTACTTTATTATCTATTTACAAAAAAAACATCTAAAATAATGTTCAGTTTCTACTGATCTTCTTTCAGCGCTACACATACATGTCCACACTGTTTGACTGTACATTCACAGTGGAAAAATGTACTTGGGTTACTTAATCAGCTGCTTTTGCCAATCTGAAAATAAAATTACACTGAAATGACTGATTATGATACATGTTCAGTACAACCTTTGTAGAGCAACATCCTTTGGGAGCTCAAATAATTGTCATTATGTAATTGCTGAGGTTGTTGCTGTACCGGGAACCGTGGTAACAGCTCTTCACGAAGGAGATTCCAAAAAAAAAAACATGACGAATTTGGCGGAATGCTGTCACTGCTTCACATTTTTACACCTATTTCCGATGTTAGGATGGGACATGTAGACTTCTAGGGTGTTAAATATGGGGAATACACGTTTGATAAAAAACATGTGTTGCCAAAGCGAATTGATATGAGATATGGAGGATAATTTGGCCGGTGTTTTGCAGTCAAAAAATAGGGTAAACATCAACTTCAAATCAGTATTAATATTTTCCAACGTATCATTTTCGTCGGGGTCCGTACTTTTCAGGTAGATAATTTATTTATCTTTAATGTGGTATATTGTTTGTGCTCTGACAAATGGTCAGTGAGATAAAATTTGAAATTGAAAAAACCCACCCGAATGTGGCCAAAATCGATCTTTTCCTGAAATTCAAAGTCAGTTTCCATAGCAACCAATCGACAATTTGGAATTTAAAATTTATTTTTATGAATAGGATGGTGACATGTATGTACGGAATGAAAATCATTAAAATCCATGACTATGCCTGGCCAAGATTTTTTGGTGGTTACAGAGAATCGCTCTTAAATCCTACTACGGACAATCCTGTATTGATCACAAGACACGCTTAAAAAGCATGGAAGATGGGGTTACAAAGTTCACCAGAAAACTTACGTTATATTTTATGGATGTCTCGGTTACATGGATGACTCTTAGCGATGATCTGTTGTAAAATGACGAATGCGAATCATCGTCCTTTTCCGGAACGAGGTGCGGGTATTAGGTACGTTTATCGCGGGACAGTTAAACGAGTGTGACTTCAGATATACGAGATTCGTCCAAGCACTATGTTAGCTAGCAAGACGTGTGTCAGAGTTGTTGTATCGTGGGTTCTCCCAGTCCCTCCAACGTCCGGGCCCTGCCGAGAATCAAGTGTTATCGGAATAAGTATTGTATGTTTTATGATACATGACACGTACAAAACTATACATAATGCAAAAGAGATATTTAATCTATATCGTGTTTTCATGAAAATATTCAACGTATGTTCAATACTGTTCAAATGTAAATTGGGGGGTGGGGTGGGGGCTCTTGTTGTAAGCATGAGGTAAATGGGCCCTGCTCACTCGTAAGGGGAGGAAATCAAGACTGAAATGCGCTGACTGGGCTTTATACATACTATCATGGGAGATCACTCTCAGATAACGAAATAGGCGTTGAAACTTTTAATGTTTTGTTCTCATGTTTTGTGTGACAGCATGTATTACAAAATGTATCTGTGTCAGGTAAAGTAACTGTGATTTAATTACATGGTATTATTTAAACTATGTATGTATGTTGTTGTTTTAAACTGCTGCGGTGTGGGTTGCCTACAGGTGTTTTAGCAAGTATAAAACCCGGAACTCCCGTTACCCCGAGGTAGGAGAACCCCAAATAACTTTATCTCCACTATTCGAAGAATATTCTGATAGTCATGATTATTTCTAGCCTTGTGTCACCATCGGTATACATGCATATTTACATATAATTAGACATACAACATATATATTGCAAATTCATGGGCGTAGGAGCATCTTCAACGTTGGGGGGGGGGGGGCCAAACATATGGGGGGGGGGGGCGTTTTTTTTTTAGATATGGGGGTTCACATTTAGTGTTAATAGCTTATGGTGAATGTTTGTTTATATCATTACTAAGGTAAGGTATATCTACTAAGTTTTTTTGCTTGTCAAAATAGCGGGTAAAAAAGTTACTTTATCATAAACTCGTATTGCTAGTAGGGGGTCCGGGGGCATGCTCCCCCGGGAAAATTTTTAAAACAATGAAACAATCTGGTGCATTCTGTGTGTTCTGAGATAAATATTTGGTATTTTACAAGACATGTTTTGTTGCAAGATCCAGCAAATTTTGTCAATATTTTACTAATTATTGCACAGGTGCCCGAATTCTGAGAGTTAAGGGGTTTAGTAAGGGATAATTTAACATAGAAATGACAAAGTTTAAAAGCAATATAGCAGCTGGGGGGGAAAGTTTATTTTACAATGTCTTTCGATAGTTCGTATAGCTGTTTCAACAGCTACTGAAAACATATTGGATAAATTAAAATCAATTTGCGAGCGTAGCGAGCACGAAAATTTTCATTTATACTTTTTAATCAAGAATAAAAGGTACATTACCTATTACAAGACTATTTTAAATGGAAAATTATGAAAATTGTCTGAATTATTGGGGGGGGCCAAATGATATGTTGGCCCCCCTTGTCCTTACATTGGGGGGGCCTGGCCCCCCCCTTCTCCTACGCCCATGAAATTAGAATATCAATCATTACAAATACTTTTGAAACAGGACATATTTATCCTACCAACGTTTCGATTAACAACAGTCAATACATCACATACTACAAATTAACATGTATATTAACTTGGGTATACGTTTTCTTCACAAACACAAACAATAATTACATGCTACAAATACACATTTATATCCATTCACACACATCCCTTACACATACAACAAATTCTACCCATTCATATATACATGATACATACCTACATACATACCACATACATACAACATACACACTTATATATGTGAACAACACACGCAATTATGCAACGCATATATGCAATCTGCACTTCCCATCATAACATATCAAACTCGGGTTGGGAGGGTGGGTAGTGTTTCACCGACAGTAACAGAATTCAAACTGGTTTGCAAAATAATTTAAGCCACGCCTTCAAATTCCCCCCGTTTTATTTTCAACCAATGAACGCTAACGTAATCTGCATTCCCCAATGTTTATAACCCTCAATTGTATTACCTCGATTGTTATCGCCTAATTAATTATTTTAACGTTAAAATATCACAATTATTCTCCTAAAACCCTATATATAACAACACTATATTCTGATAGTCATGATTATTAACAATTAAATAACGAAAGCATTTCATCTATCTTCATGAAGCAACATTGTTGCATACCAATTCATCAACTGAAAGAACATGCTTATCAAGACAGCTGAAAGAACATGCTTATCAAGACAACTGAAAGATCATGCTTATCAAGACAACTGAGAGAACATGCTTATCAACTGAAAGAACATGTAAATTACCTTCCATAATACATTCCAACACAATCTGTAATATATACAACTTATAAATATCAAATATTTCATTATTACACATGTTAAAAATATCTGATACTAATCTCGAGAACACTCCTGCCTGTCTTTTTAATTTAATGTTGAAATAACC
The DNA here is from genome assembly GCA_947247005.1 of Spisula solida. Classification (NCBI taxonomy): domain Eukaryota; kingdom Metazoa; phylum Mollusca; class Bivalvia; order Venerida; family Mactridae; genus Spisula; species Spisula solida. The sequence goes on along the minus strand of OX365944.1, from coordinate 56,486,695 downwards.
CTCAAAAAGAAATGTCCCAATCTATTTGACCCTTCAGAATTCAGATGTAGCCCCCCCCATCCAAACGTGCAAATAAATATGAGCCAGTCTCCAGGAAAACCTGCTATATTGACATTATGTAATTACTGCATGTAACAAGGTTTTAATAAGTTTTAAAATAAGAAAATAATGACAAATCTATAGATTCAATTTTAAGTAATTTATCCATATATTACTATATCTTAGCTTTAAAATTTCTTATGAATTATGTGGAAATCACTTACTTCGTTGCTATGGTGACCAATTTCAGAAAAGTACTCTGATTGGGAAAAACGAGGTGTTAGTTGTTTAAAACGGTAGTACCCTTTCTCTAAATGTGAACATTTACAATTTGGGTATATATTTTAAAACTTAAAACATCATTCTAAAACATGATACCATTTGAACAGTTTATGTCAAGAATTGATCAAATGCTGTATTTATAAAGTACTTGTAACAACAACGTCGAATAACGCTTGAATGGCGTTCGCGACGTCACGCAAAAAGGCTCTGATTAGGGCCTCCATAAAACAGCTGTAACTTCTTTACAAATCAAGATATCAACAAAATTTCTTTTGCATATTGCTTCATTAAGATTACTCTTTTAAATAATTTAAATTCTCAAAATCCATTTTTTTGTCAAAATAGCAGGTTTTCCTGGAGACTGGCTCATATCTTTTTGGTTGTCCCTTAAAACAAAACGGCCTGTATGATTTAACAAATTTAAAGTTAAGGTCCCTAGCTAATGCCTTCTCGAGACTAGCATTGATTTTATGTACCAGGGCTTTTGTATTGACATGGTCCACAGGACGGGGTAGAATGGATGCACTATTATCTTAATAAATGGGTGGATCCTTCTTATAGCACTAATTAACTCTGAGAATTCTGTCATTATTCTGTCCTCGGAATGGTTGTTACCAATGTTGTTGGTTCCCGCGTGAATGAGAATAACCTCTTTGTTTATTATATCGATGCTGTTTAATATATGTGCTAAGCGGCCTACCGTAGCTCCTGGGCTGGCCCGTTTTTCTACCCCCATCATGTGTGGTACATGCTTCACAATACTGTCGCCCACCAATATCACTCGTCTGACTTCTGAAATCATACATGTCATATATTACAGCAATTATTTAACATACACACACACTCCCATATGTCTATATAATAATCATTTATTCGATACTGATTAACCACTCGTTGTCTACAAGTCACTGTGTCTGTACTAACAACATGATTTTTTATACATTGTGATTTGTAAAGATGACAGGTGTATTGATATTGTGTTTTATGCTCCCCGTTAGTCCAATGAGTCAAGACATCTCACTGAAAACTAACAATCTCTCAATTACGACAAGATTATACATAACCCACAATATCATACCCTGTCATTATTTAATATTTTCTCTTATTATATCAAATATTTTACATTTATCAGTCTTGTCGTATTCTAAATATGCCTTGTAAGCATCCGAATGCCAGTCACCCATTAACTGTATCACATCAGCTGGTAAACCCAGCCTAAATGCAAAGGTTGCCATGCCTCTTCTAAATGAATGTGAGGTATATGCCATTTCATTTAACCCTATATCTCCTATTAATTCTCTAAGCCTTTTCATGTACATGTTGTACATTATTGGCTTAGCTGATTTTAGCATAAATAATGGTGCATTTTCGAGTCTCGGAATAAGGTTAATCATTCTCTTGTATGCTGTTACCGGACATAGGTCGGAGTCTACTATAGGTTTCAAAGGAATTAATAATACCTTTTTTCCTTTCTGTATCGTTTTAGTCCATTTCAGTTCGACAACTAACATATCATTTACTCTTTTTACATCTTTACTTAATATAAACTTAGGTGTTGTTAAGTCACTCTGAGAAGATGGTACTAAATTCGACGTCCTTGCTAGCAGGAAAATTGCAAATATGAATAAACACCAATATGCCATATCATTTGGCGACGTAACAGACAACCTTTTGAACATCTGATGTAGTATCAATGGTGTAATTGGTTCTGTTCTCTTAATACAATGCATGTTTTGCTTAGCCATACCTTTAAGTGATAAATTTAATAAGAACATATTTATGTCGTCCAGTTTGTATCCCATTAAATAATGTATCGTTTTTACTCCACTTATATAGTTCCTTACTGAGTCAACAGACTTGAAACTTCTACTTAAGAATTGGGCATAAAATTGTAATGTCTCCGTTGAAACTGGTACCCATTGAAACCCAAAGTATGTACAAAATAGCATAAATGATTCCCATTGTGTCATTAAGTTCTTTCGTGACCCTTCTGCATAAGCCACTCTTTTACTTTGCTTAAGATCTGTCCTCAATTCCTTGAGTTGTGCTTCTGAAACAAATATTTTGAAAACATGATTACATTCATTCATTCACTGTTATAATTACCAGTCAATTCTGAATTCAAAGTCTACATCCCTTACCCTAAATTCTTGCAGTTTTACTCCTTTTGCTAAATATTCGAATTTTAGCTTGTGTTCCGTACTTAAATGCCATCTAGATAGATGGTCTGCTACTCTATTTTCTTCATAACTTAAATGTTGTGCTTTTATTTCAAATTCATTCGTTGCTGCTAAAAACAAATTTCTCTTAAAGCTCTCTGTAATACTGTGCACTTTGCCTTTCCAGAGTTAAGCGCTATACATACTGACATGTTATCGCATAAAATAACTATCTTCTTGTGTCTAAACCTTGTACCCCATATCCGTAAACACAGAGCCACTGACAACCTTTCTAACCCCCCCCCCCCCCCCCCTATATGTAGTTTTTGTTTTAAAATGAAATCCGGGAATTTTGTATGAAAGTACCTTCCTTTCCAATAACCTCCACACCCTTCTAAACAACTGTCTGACGAGAATATTTTACATCCTTCTAAACAACTGTCTGACGAGAATATTTCACCCCCTTCAGACCATTTACCTAGTGACATTAATGAAATCCCACTGTATCCTCTTAATACTTCTGACCACCACCTTATATCTTTTTTAACCTCTTCAGGAATCCTGATTACTGTGTGTTGTGTTTGTATATAAGTCTTTTATCCAATTAAGAATTCTATTAATAAAAATTCTACTTGGTTTTATACAAGCTGCTATGAAGTTTAATTTCCCTAACAATGACTGTACCTCTTTTAATGTTGCTTGTTCCCTACCTAACCAACTTTGTCACAACGTTTTAATTTCTAATTGTCGTTCTTCGGTTATTCCTATTGTCATGTCTATTGAATTTAACAAAATTCCTAGAAAGGACATACTATGACATGGAGGACAACTCTTCTTTTTGGCCTTCTTGTATTCCACTTTTTTCTAATACTGCCCCTAATGTTAAATATGCAAATTTTGCGTTTTCTTCTTTTTCTGTCCCTGCTAAATCATCTAGGTAATTTAAGATTGCTAAACCCATCCTTAGCAATATGTATGCTATTGCATTTGTCACTCTTTGGCATATATATGCTGCGCTTCTTAACCCCATACTCAAAACTGCATCGCAATAAATTTGTTTTTCCCACACGAAAGCTACTAGATTGTAATTTGAAGGACATATTGGTATTTGTCTATAGGCTCTACTTAAATCTTTCTTAAACATTGAACAACCTTGTCCCTGTGCTAATATCAATTTTACAAAATCATCAATTTTTAGGTATGTTAAGTTGACCTTATCAGCTAAATAATGTTCTTTATCAATGTTATCATTAATTGCTCCTTAATTGCTGCTTAAATCTAAAATTATTCTTCTGTCTTGGATTGTTTTCTTAGGAACCGTATTTAATGGAGATAAGTATATGTCTGTTGAAAATGGATTCTTTTTAAATGGACCTAGTATTGCTTCGTGCTGCATTTCTGTTTTTAAGTATTCGTTAATACTTTCTGTATATTCCATTGCCCCTTTGTAGTTTTTATACTGCCAAAGTTGTTTTACGTTTGTGTGTCAACTGATATCCCCACTGTGCCCAATTGGGAATCCAAACTCTAATAGATCACAGACCTGCATATCTTTATATTGAAAGTTCTTCAATACTGCTCTTAGATATTCTATATTAATCCTATTTGTTATCTTAATTTTGCATTTTTCAAAATTATATTTTCCTGACGCTTTGACTTGTTCATGTATCTCAATTAAATTCACCTTTGCTTGAATGCAGTTATATATTATGTTTTGATTCTGTGTTTTTATTTTGTTCTTATTTTTAGCTCACCTGTCACAAAGTGACAGAGTGAGCTTTTGTGATCACTCTTCGTCCGTCGTCCGTCGTCCGTCCGTCCGTCAACAATTGGCTTGTGTAGACACTAGAGGTCACAATTTTAGCCTAATCTTTATGAAACTTGGTCACAATGATCATCTGAACAAAATCTAGGCCAAGTTCGATATTGGGTCATATGGGGTCAAAAACTAGGTCACTAGGTCAAATCATAGAAAAACCTTGTGTAGTCACTATAGGTCACAATTTTGACTTAATCTTTATGACACTTGGTCACAATGATCATCTCAACAAAATCTAGGTCAAGTACGATAATGGGTCATCTGGGGTCAAAAACTAGGTCACTAGGTCAAATCATAGAAAAACCTTGTGTAGTCACTGGAGGTCACCATTTTGAATTAATCTTTATGAAACTTGGTCACAATGATCATCTGAACAAAATCTAGGTCAAGATTGATATTGGGTCATCCGGAGTCAAAAACTAGGTCACAAGGTCAAATAACAGAAAAACCTTGTGTAGTCACTAGAGGTCACAATATTGGCCTAATCTGTATGAAACTTGGTCACAATGATCATCTCAACAAAATCTAGGTCAAGTTTGATATTGGTTTATTTGGGGTCAAAAACTAGGTCATTAGGTCAAAATCATATAAAAACCTTGTGTAGTCACTAGAGGTCACGATATTGGCCTAATCTGTATGAAACTTGGTCACAATGATCATCTGAACAAAATCTAGGTCAAGTTCGACAGGTGAGCGACCTAGGGGCCTTTGGGCCCTCTTGTTAGTGACAGTGACAGAGTGAGCTTTTGTGATCACTCTTCGTCCGTCGTCTGTCCGTCCGTCGTCCGTCCGTCCGTCCGTCGTCCGTCCGTCCGTCAACAATTGCCTTGTGTAGACACTAGAGGTCACAATTTTAGCCTAATCTTTATGAAACTTGGTCACAATGATCATCTCAACAAAATCTAGGTCAAGTTCGATATTGGGTCATCCGGGGTCAAAAACTAGGTCACAAGGTCAAATCATAAAAAACCATGTGCAGTCACTAGAGGTCACAATTTTGACCTAACCTTTATGAATCTTGGTCACAATGATCATCACAACAATATCTAGGTCAAGTTCGATATTGGATCATCCGGGGTCAAAAACTAGGTCACAAGGTCAAATCATAGAAAAACCTTGTGTAGACACTAGAGGTCACAATTTTGACTTAATCTTTATGAAACTTGGTCACAATGATCATCACAACAAAATCTAGGTCAAGTTTGATTTTGGGTCATCCAGGGTAAAAAAACTAGGTCACAAGGTCAAATCATAGAAAAACCTTGTGTAGTCACTAGAGGTCACAATATTTGCCTAATCCTCATGAAACTTGGTCTGAGTGATCATCTCAACAAAATCTAGGTCAAGTGCGATATTGCGTCATATGGGGCCAAGAACTAGGTCACTAGGTCAAATCACAGGTCTTGCATGTACTGCTTTAACAGGTGGGCCCTCTTGTTTACTTGATGTGAGTACTCTGTATCTCCTTCTTTTGTATAACAAAATTTTGGTAAAAATATGTCTTCTGTTTTGCCTTCATTGACTAGTATGGTTTCCCTATACGCTTGTCATGTACTTTTTGTGTATGGGCATTCAGATGAACTTTCTGGGTGTTCAACTTTATTTTTGTCCTTTAACCAGCATGATGCACATGCATGCTTTGCCAGTCTCATTTTCCCTTTGGATACTGCCATGTGATCTGTTGTGTGTGAGCATTTGTTTCTCTGGTAAAATGAGCAAAACCACAGTGATTTGTCATTTGAATCGTTAGCTTCTACCTTGTTTTCCCCTCTGTTAGATTGGTTGTAACTCTGTTTTTGACCTGTGTACCTTGTTAATATCCCTGTTTCTAAATAATGAAAGTTGTCACCCCATGATTTCTCCCCCATTTCTATTTACCTTAATACTGCTATTTAATAAGATTTTAGGCTTTGAAAACTAAATGTTGAGTTTAAATACATGATTCTTTTTAGAAGGTTAGCCCTGCCTTTGATTTTGTTTCTGTATCTGTGATTATTTCTAATTCACCTGCTCCAAATAGGCTGAATGTTAAATCTTCTAACTGCATGCGTTTTTGGACGAATTCATATCTAAGCTGATCATGCGGATATCTTTGTGTGTTTTTAACTCTATCAGAAGATTTAGCTTGAATACCAGATTTTGTGGATTTCTTTGTTTTCCTTTTTATTTTAACTCTACTCCCCCCGTCACAACTTGATGATAACTCTGACTCATCACTCTTACTCTCACTAAAGCTATCTAAACCCATTTTTCCTAATTGTTTTTGTGTCGCCTGAAAAGGCGACATACAGGTGTTACTTTGGCGGCGGCGGTAGCGGTGGCAGCTGCGGCTGCGGCGTCACAAATTGCTTGTCCGGAGCATAACTTTGTGACCTTAAGTTCAAATGACTCAAGATTTGGTATGCATGTTTCTTACAATAAGCCGAAGTGCAGTGCAGAAGAACCATAACTCTACCTGTCATAGTTTTTGAATTAGTTCCCTTTGATTGATTTTATGAGAGCATTTCTTGTCCGGAGCATTACTTTGTCACCTTAAGTTCAAATGACTCAAGATTTGGTATGCATGTTTCTTACAATAAGCCGAAGTGCAGTGCAGAAGAACCATAACTCTACCTGTCATAGTTTTTGAATTAGTTCCCTTTGATTGATTTTATGAGAGCATTTCTTGCCCGGAGCATAACTTTGTCACCTTAAGTTCAAATGACTCAAGATTTGGTATGCATGTTTCTTGCAATAAGCCGAAGTGCAGTGCGCAAGAACCATAACTCTGCCTTGCATCGTTTTTGAATTATTTCCCTTAGATTGATTTAATTTGAGCATTTCTTGTCCGGCGGATAACTTTGTCACCAAGAGGTTGAATGACTTGAAATTTGGTACGCATGTTTCTTACAATAAGCCGAAGTGCAGTGCGCAAGAACCATAACTCTACCTGTCATAGTTTTTGAATTAATTCCCTTTGATTGATTTTATTAGAGCATTTCTTGTCCGGAGCATAACCTTGTCACCTTAAGTTCAAATGACTCAAGATGTGGTATGCATGTTTCTTACAATAAGCCGAAGTGCAGTGCAGAAGAACCATAACTCTACCTGTCATAGTTCTTGAATTAGTTCCCTTTGATTGATTTTATGAGAGCATTTCTTGTCCGGAGCATAACTTTGTCACCTTAAGTTCAAATGACTCAAGATGTGGTATGCATGTTCCTTACAATAAGCCGAAATGCAATGCGCAAGAACCATAACTCTACCTGTCATAGTTTTTGAATTATTTCATTTCGATTGATTTTATTAGAGCATTTCTTGTCCAGAGCATAACTTTGTCACCTTAAGTTCAAATGACTCAAGATTTGGTATGCATGTTTCTTGCAATAAGCCGAAGTGCAGTGCGCAAGAACCATAACTCTGCCTTGCATCGTTTTTTAATTATTTCCCTTAGATTGATTTAATTTGAGCATTTCTTGTCCGGCGGCTTACTTTGTCACCAAGAGGTTGAATGACTTGAAATTTGGTATGCATGTTTCTTACCAAAAGTCCAAGTGCACTACACAATAATCGTAACTCTACCTTGTGCTATTTTTGATTTTTGTCCCTTTGATTGATTTTATAAGCATTTCTTGTCCGTGGCATAACTTTGTCACCATAAGTATTAATGACTCCAAGATAGGTATGCATGTTTCTTGCTGTGACATTTTTTGTCCAGAGCATCACTTTGTCGTTTTTAATTCAGATGACTAGAGAACTCTTGTGAGTCGATATGTAGCCCAATAGTGAATAGTTTTCCATGACAAATGTGCATGTCGTCAGGCGACACATGCGACTCGTGGAGCTTTTATTTAACTTTGCAGTGCAGTTCAGTCATGTCTCTTAAGGTACTTAAAGTTTTTTTATCCGGTTCACTATTGTTATCCGACTTCTGGTACACTTTTTCATGTTTACTACGTCTAGGCGAATGTTTAATAAAGTTCGTACCCTTTAAATTCTGAACCGTCTTTCGGTTCTCTTCCAGGCGGCGAGCGAGGTCCTCTTTCTCTCGTCTTCTTCTTAAAATATGCTCTTCTTTTTCTACGTTCTCCAATTCACTCTGCATAGCTATCATTTCGTCCTCGGAATCACTATTTTCCCTCTCCTTCTTGAGCTGCGAAAGCGCACAGGCCACACCCTCTTCGTCTATTACTAACTCCGCCCCTTCTCGACCAGCTTCGTTCATTTTTTTGTAGTTTATCCTTTTTCTTTGTCGTTTATTATCGTCACTCATACTTAGCACGACTCTCCACACTTATATTTATGAATATAAAATAGTTCAATCGATCAACAATTCATAAAAAGTTTAATGATACTTCACTTCGGACTTCGGACAGTCTATGTTCTATTGAGGTAGGCCCTAGGTCTAGCCCTCTATTTAACTGTCTTTGAACGTCTTTGTTTCCAGTAATGTATCGGTAGTTTCAGCTTTCAATTTCTAGTAGGCCCTGATCAATCAATCGCCTTATAAATATGTTTTCTTCATACACTCAACAAGTAGTGTTTCACCGACAGTGACAGAATTCAAACTGGTTTGCAAAATAATTTAAGCCCCGCCTTCAAATTCCCCCCGTTTTATTTTCAACCAATGAACGCTAACTTAATCTTCATTCCCCAATGTTTATAACCCTTATTTGTATTACCTCGGTTGTTAGCTCCCATTAATTATTTTAACGTTAAAATATCACTATTATCAATAACAGTCCAGGTGAGTTTGACACTAATATATCCAGGCCCGGCACAGGGGGTCCGTGCCCCCCCGCCAGTTGGCCTCGGAGTGACCATTTTATACATCCCCAAAATGTTAAAATCCTTATAATATTACCAATCGATCTGGCTAGGGATCGATATTTTGTGATAACAGCCTCTGTATATTATATATTATTACGGAAGTGAGTGCAATAAATTGTGCCCCCTGTTGTTTATCCAGGCCCTAATTACTCCTGATCTCTTACAAATGATTTTAAAGCGCCTGATGATAATGATTTAGAGGATCACTGGAGTTTGATTTACTGATGTATGTAACTATAATGTGTGAACTGATCGATTTAACTATAGTGACACGATAAAACTTAAAATACATTTAGAAATTTTCTTGTTTATAGATTTATTACTGATTATGTAACAATGCAATTTTAATAATTTCACGTGAGTTTTAGAACATTTATAAAAGCTGCAAAAACTACTTTAATTCAAAATTGACAAAATTCATCGCAATGGGAGGGGGTGCACATTTTTTTAAACTTCATGCACGCACGGATTTGTTTCTATTGCATTTTTGGCATTTTTATTTTTTCGACTTTCTGTGGAATGGTGTAGGCCGCGGCCTATACGGCCTATAGGAAGTTGCGCCCCTGCCTGAGTGTTACATTGCTTTTCAGTTCCATATAAAAACACGGAACTGAAAAGCGGTGTATCGGGATTCATACCGTGTTGTGTTTAACATCTAAAATTACACACATTATCAATATAATTTTATAAGGCTGAATGGTATTGGTCTGAAATGCAAATAAACAATGCTCAAAGTGAAAGTTGGTGCTTTCAGAACGCAAAAGGTATGCTGTACCCATATATGTAGTTACTTTCTTTTGGCTCTTTATTCCGAAGGCTCAAACATCGTAGATCTAATCCCACAATTTTGTAAAATGAAATTCTAACTTCATTTCTTTTGTTAGAGAGCACTGGCATATATGTTAGCACAAGGTATAATAATTAAAATGTCAAAACCTGTCAAACGCAGGAAATGGTGTCTAGAACGATGGGACTTTCTTATTTTCGAAAAACTAGTAAAAATCTAAATAATATGTTTGGTTAGAGTCTTATCTATTGTGTGATAGTGCAATTTTCTTTCAAAACGTTTTTGTCGTCAAATTTAAGTTGTTATTAAGAATTGTATTATGATGTACTACATTTACACTTTAGGTAAGACATAAATAAATATCAAAAAAGCAAATTTATCGAAGCATCACATCCATTTCATTGCAAATCTTGCTATTCACAAACAAAGTCAACGTGACATTAAGAGCCAAAATTTGCTGTCGGGGATCAATAGGTATAAGGAACAAACGTTTAGAACAAAATAGTCATGAAACATATTTATGAACTTGTATCATGCAAAACTTCAATGACCTTGCAAACCGAATGTAGAACAATCGTAATGTTTTTTGAATATCTTTTAAAAGTATACATTGTTCAGTCTTAAACTAAGTAAGAGTTTGTTCCCTGGAGTTATATTGTAAGAATGACACACATTTTAGCAAGTACCATTTGATAGTTTTGTGTTTGTGAACGAGCAAGATTTGCAATGAAAGTACGGTCATGCTTCATTATATTCACTTTATTAATATTTATTATTTGTTTAACTTCAAGGGTAAATGATTATGTAGTAGACTACATCATAATCCAAAAAAATCAGTGTGAAGAATAAAATGCTTTTGAAAAAACATGCACAATCCCACTATAGATTATACTCCATGTCCTTAAAATTAACTGTCATTAATATTGTTGGTTTTCCGGAGTCAAGTTGCCATGATACCTGTTATAGTTATAATTTGTTGTCATTATATATACTGAGTACATCTAGAAACGCAACACTGGGTCTACTATCAATATTTTTTCAACCTGATGATAGACAATCAAACTACATTTACTTGGTGCTGTTGTATTGCATTATCAATAAAGCTGTAACATTTTATCACAAAGAACTACAGTATCCTAATTATGATATCACATAGTAGAGTCAGTTTTGGTTAGTTTATACCAAGGTGTAATATTGTCGAAATTATGCACCCCTTTTCAACTTAGTGCAAATGTTAAAGTTTATGTACAAGTTTTTTAGCCTTTTATAATTCCTAAGACAGCAAATCCCTGCATTCTGATTGGCTAAGACGTGACATTTACTCATCAGTAAACCTCCGTTTACATTCCTAGACGAAAGTGGGTGGAGTAACTCAAACTGCAAAGGCCCATCATAGCTGGACCATAGTTTGTGTACCTTAATTTTGACACAGAACATAAAAACTGTCCTTACCTACCTGTATGTTCATCCCCTGATTTCGTGTTTACGTAAAGAACAGTGCATTGCGTTATTTTGATAAGCTTTATCTGATAAGTGTTTGATAAAGTGAAAAAATTTGATATAAAGTTGGTCTTCAGTTATGATAATGATATGATTCAGCGTTTCATGCATGTATCCTAATTATGATATCACATAGTAGAGTCAGTTTTGGTTAGTTTATACCAAGGTGTAATATTGTCGAAATTATGCACCCCTTTTCAACTTAGTGCAAATATTAAAGTTTATGTACAAGTTTTTTAGCCTTTTATAATTCCTAAGTCAGCAAATCCCTGCATTCTGATTGGCTAAGACGTGACATTTTCACATCAGTAAACCTCCGTTTACATTCCTAGACGAAAGTGGGTGGAGTAACTCAAACTGCAAAGGCCCATCATAGCTGGACCATAGCTTGTGTAGCTTAATTTTGACACATAACATAAAAACTGTCCTTACCTACCAGTATGTTCATCCCCTGATTTCGTGTTTACGTAAAGAACAGTGCATCGAAACCACATGTTGTTTAGCTATTGTTGTTCACACAAAAATCACGTTATGGTGACGTCGTTAAATCAAGGTAATTTGTAAATATCGCGGGAGCAATCAATTAATATTTATATAATTGAGAGTAGTTTCAAGTCAGTTTGCAATTATAAGAATTAAACAACCATTTGTTGAAGTTCACTGATGTGTTAACACCCGATCTGAAGGAATACATTGAGTAAAGCTCCGAACATTTGTTGAAGTTCACTGATGTGTAAACACCCGATCTGATGGCACATATTTAACATTAAGCCCCTTCAGATCCAGCTTTTGCCTAATCATTATAAAAAATAGTCACAATAATTATCTGTACAAATCTAGGCCAGGTCCAATATTGTGTCTTCCGGCGTCAAAAATTAGGTCACTAGGTCAAACTTATAGAAAAGCCTTGTGTAGTCACTACAGGTCACACTTTTGACCTAATCGTTATGAAACTCGACCACAATGATCATCTCGACACAATATTGGTCAAATTCTATATTAGTTTGTCCTGGGTTAAAAACTAGGTCACATAGAAAACCCTGGTGTAGTCACTATCGGTCACAATTGTGTCCTACCTTTTATGAAACTCGGTCACATTGATCATTTCAACAACATCTAGGTCAAGTTTGATATTGGGTCATCCGGGGTCAAAACAAGGTCACTTGGTCAAATCATAGAAAAACCTTGTGTAGTCAATAAAGGTCACAATTTGGACCTGATATTTATAAAACTCGGTCATAATGATCATCCCAACACAATCTAGATCAAGTACGATATTTGGTTATCCATGGTCGAAAACAAGGTCTGATAGAGTTAAGTTATCGAGTTTACTTGGAATATGTAGGCGTAGAGAAGTTGATTTAAAGCAGTTACATATATATATTTACAGGAATATGGTAATTTTCAAAGAACCAGTTTTTGACAATGTGAAGAACAAACCTTGTAATATTAACAATCATCAAAATATTCATGCAGCTGCATGGTTAAACCATTTACAGTTATTCGTAAACTTTTCAGGCTTATTTGACACCTGAAATAAGAATTGGCAGAAATTTAGTTTCATTTTGTTTCTTTTTCTTACGCCCAATTATTCCCTATTTGCTAACTTATATTGTCTTTGTGTTGACAACCATCAAAAACCATGCAGCTAGGGTTATACCATCGAAAGTGATGCTTAAACTTTTTCGGGCGTTTTTGACACCTGAAATTAGACCTTGCAGCGGTTTAGTTTCACTTTCTCATTCGGTTTCGTGTTGGGCATTATGACGTATGCTTGTGGTCTGTGATGTTTCTTAGTTGTATGTTCTTTTATATGTCTTTCGTGCGCGGCTGTTTCTGATGAGTGCTGCCTTCCATGTTCCAGAATTTTCAGTATCTTTTTACTTTATTGCACACTTCACACACGATATTTCAGCTCAAATTAAATATTTTCTCTTTGCAGGGATAGCCATTGTTTACCTTTAGCACTATAAAATGGCTGACAACTTGGTAGAGCATGCTGACAGTGAAGAAGACGAACAAGAAGAAGATGAGTTGGAACTAGTGAGGAGAAGACTGATGCAGATTGGTGACACAGTTGCAGACCAGTATGACAGAGGTCAGGCAAATTTTTATTATGAGATAAGTGGACAGCTAAGTAGAATAGGAGATGACCTAGGTACCTCTGAGAGAAGTGAACTTGTCAGACTCTTCAGGGAACATGTATCTGCATCAGCAACGAGCGGGAGTTTATACGCACTTTTTGCGCTGTCAATCAGAAAATTTATGGCTCTAGTGGAAAATAAAAGTCGTATTCCTGGAGAAGCTGTGAAATCAATCATAAGGTTGTTCCTGCAATTATGGAATGATAGAGCTCTAAGCAATGCAATCAGTGAGGTGATAAATGAAGATAAAGCGGACGATGTGCCTAATGAAGTATATACTATGGATAGTGAGTTTGTTACTCTGTATCACCAGGCCCTCAGTGAAGGATATCATTATGTGAAGGATATACGACTGATGATAGTAGGAATGTTCGGTGTTGGAAAAACCTCACTTTTAAGAAATATCGTAGACGAACCCGACGATGCTATAGATCGAAACAGTAGTCCTGAAAGTACGGTTGGTATTGATGTGACTCATTGCGAGGTACTCAAAGATGGAAGATGGCGTAAAATATATGATGCCAATTACGCGAATGAAAAGTTGTCTAATGTTATTATTCAGTTGAGGGACCATACAAATTCAGCTGGTTGTGTTGACCCATTCCCTTCTGATTCTGAAGGAACAAAACAGCCTTCATCACGTTCGAACAATTCTCAGGATAGCAAAAGTGCAAAGAAAAGATTATTGTCCGTTGATAAGTTTGAAACATGTATGAATGATGTTATGAAAATGATCGCTAACACAAATGCACATTCAATATCAGACAAAAGAGTCGCAGTTTGGGATTTTGCTGGGCAAAATATTTACTATTCAACACACCATTTCTTTCTAAACGGACGGTCAATTTATTTGCTTTTAATGGATGTTTCCATGTCACTTAACAGTTCTGTTGCAGAAATGAAAGACTTTCCAATATCTGGGTTCATTCACAAGGACTTCACTTGTTTGGAAGCATTCAAGTTTTGGCTTCGATCTATTTACATGTACCATTCCATGCAAGTTAGTGATACATCAGTTAAACCAAGTGTTATTCTTGTGGGTACTCATAAAGACATGCTTGTTGGTAATGGACAGAAAAAGGAAGAGCTGAAGGAAGACTTTTTCAGTGAAGCTTTGAAATCATTCATGGGTTCACCTATTCTGAAATTAGTTAGGCGCAAGAAATTTCTCGTAAATAATCTTGACAACAAGGAAGATTACGAAAGCATTCGACTAGAGGTTCAAAAAACTGCAGAAGAGCAAAAGTACTGGAATGAGCAAAGGCCCGCTAAATGGATTCCACTTGAACGATCACTTGAAGACCTTAAAACGGAGGGTAAAGAAATCATATCATTCGACCATTTGAAAGAAGAGAATCAGAAGAACGAAATGCCTTTGAAAAACGAATCTGATTTGAAATTATTTCTGCGCTTTCAGCACTCTCTTGGCAATGTGTTGTATTTTGAGACTGAACTTTTGCAACAGTGTATCATTTTGTCCCCTCAGTGGATTATCGATGCATTTAGATGCTTTATTTCGCACATGCCTGATAAAGATCCAGAACAGCTTCATCTCTGGAATGATTATGAACAAAGAGCCATTTTGACTCATGAACTTATTGATGAAATCATTGACAAAAATCCGACGAATGTGTGCTTTAGAGACTATAAGAAAGAGATTGTTGAATACATGGAACTGTTAGACATGATAGCAAGACCAGTAGATGTTTTTGATCATGACCAACTATTGGAAGAATTTCCTCATGGCGATTCTCGTTTGGACGAAAGTACTTCAGAACATGCAACAAACACAGCTGATGCACGCCACAAAGCTGGTAATGATTTTGTCAATGGGTCATCTAATCTTCAGTGTAAGAATGATTTTTACATTGTTCCTATACTTCTACGTTCATGTCCCGAAGATGAACAAATGTCAAAATGGCTGAATCCACCGCTTGCCAAGACCAAAACACCTATTCTAGCTATGGTTTTCAAAGATGGTTTTTTACCACCATCAGTGTTCCATCGCCTGCTAGCCATTTGTATAAGAAAGTGGCCAGTACAGAAGATATGTGGACAATTCTTGTTGTACAACGGGTTTGGTAGATTCTGTGTTACAAAATCCACGACACTCACCATTTGGTATCAGGATCATATAGTCTACGGAAGAGTCTGCTGTTACACTGACGTGACGACCATTAAACAAATTTGTGTTGATGCCAGACACTTCCTGTCAAATAGCCTCAAGAGTATATTGAGCATAATGCCAAATAAAGGAGGATTTGGTGAGGTGTTGCCATTTGATGAATTCATTCAATGTGGTCACATTACTGCATTTAAACCAGGAGTGGGGCTTATTAGACTGAGGGATTTTTTGTATCACGATTCAATAATGTGTGAAGATTGCGAAGGGGAACACGTCATGTCCAGGAAAGAGGGCTTAGGGCTATGGTGTGATGATCTATTAGAACAGCAGAACATGGAAAACTCCACCTTGTCGAATGATGTGCTTTGTAGATGCTTAACGCCTATGGAGTTAGTTCAAATATCTCTGTCTTGTATCGGTGAGGAATATTTCAGGCTTGGTTTGGAGCTTGGTGTCAGTGACAAGCGTTTAGAACAGATCAGGGATGTGGACAAATACCACGCCCCTACCAGGATATATCACATGCTTATTGAAGCAAAACGACTAAAAGAAAGAGACACCGCAGGTGATACTCTTACTATAGAAATGCTGAGAAATGGAATGATTGCCGTTGGTGCCGATGTTTCTGTCTATGACAATTTGTTTAAAAAATATCCAAATGAAGCTGAAGACATCGACGATGCAGTAAACAGTGCCAATGTCAGTCCAACTGCCATCCAACTAGCCAAGCTTGCTGGGTGTATTGGAGATGAGTATTGGTTGCTTGGTATCGTTCTAGGAATCCCTGAAATAACTATGCAGCAATTAAGAGACATATATAAACAACCTCCGGTCAGAAACAACAATATCCTTCTAGAATGGATGAGTATAAACAAAAATGCCACCACACGGACATTATTAAATGCCATGAAGTTGGTTGGTTCCGATTACCAAAAGTCTGAGAATATTTGCTCAATTCAGACTGATTGAATCATTGCTTCTGAATATTGCGTCACTGTTGAAATATTGCCAGGTGTTTGTGCAAGTGATTATTTTAGACCAATGGTTTGGTATGTTACTTTATACGTAAACGCAAAAAGCAACAATACATTATGTTCAATTATCCAGTCACTTCCGGCAAAATCGGCCAGTTAACGGGGTGCCGATTAAACTTAGCTATAATCGGTCACCTGGTCATGTGACTAGTGATAATCCGTCACCTTACCACGTGATTTGGCGGACTTCTTCTTATATGAGAGTAGCCGGTTGGAATTCCGTACCCGAGGGTGAGGTTTCCCTATCGGTTATTTTCTTCGACTTACCTACACGACGTCTATCAAGATGTCCGACGTCGTTATTTATCGTGACGTCACGGAACGAACGTGACGTTGCGCGCTAGTTAATAAAAGAGTACAATATAGTCCCGAGTTTGATCTTCTAACTGAGCAGATTAAGCGACTGGATAAATAGAATAATAGGTTAGTGCCGTGAATGAAGTAAAAGTTTATCCGGCTCGGCTACGGAAATTATCGGATTCGCCTACGGCTCACCCGATAAATTCCTCCGCCTTACCAGATAAACTTTTTCATCCACGGCACTAACCTATTATTCTCTATTTGTATACAATGTACCCAAATTTCAAATTTCATTAAAGTACAAAAATAATCAACGTTAACTGTATCAGAAACGTTTAAATAATTAAGTCAACTTTGTTGCGTTTCTTTTGCGTTTAAGTATATTTAATTATTCATGTTTTTTTAAATCTAAAACATGTTGTTGTGTACCAATACATGGGATTTTCCTTAAGTTTTAATTTTTTTAACAAAGTAGCGCCAATATGAATTAACGATTTTCGCTGTATTTGTAGATCAATGATTGCTATAAACAATATAACTTAAAAGCCTGCATCTGATTCAGAGATTCAGATCGTTCCATAAATTTTCGTTTTTAAACCGAATACCTTAACAATTGGCAACTTCACTCCTGCCTTCCTTGTCCGACTTAATGTTATCTTTTTTTATTGTAACTTGATTGCTGTTGTTAGAAAATCACTATTACACCCCTCAATGTGCGAAAGTTAAGATAGTGGCATGGAGGTGTCTCTTTGCATATACATTGTAATAGTATAATTCTGTAAGTGTCTAAAATTAAACTCGCCAAATTAAATACCAATTCGTTTGGGTGAAAATTGCAAAAATATTGCCATACAAAAATATCACAAAGTACTGCTGTATTGTTATTGCAAAAAATAGAATATTTCTATTGTTGATTACATGTCATTATTTGAGCAGTGGATTTAATTAAGCTTGTGCTTATGTTATATATGTTCAATGCCAACAGCATACGTACGGTGCAGTTTTATCGAAAGCTTTGCCGTTCTGAAAGCTTCGCGTTTTGCAAGCTGGTATTCTTGAAAGCTTTGCGTTTTGCAATCTGGTGTTCTGAAAGCTTTGAGTTTTGCAGCCTGGTGTTCTCAAAAGCTTTGCGTTTTTTGCAAGCTGGTGATCGTGAAAGCTTTGCGTTTTTGCAAGCTGGTGATCTTGAAAGTGTTTTAATTATGTACATGTACATAGATTAGTTATTTGTAAATAATTTCTAGATTATCGTCCTTTATTTCCATAATGGTGGGCCAGATCTTGTTTTTGAAAGTTTAAAGTCCATTGTTTTTAGTTTTGAAACATATTCATATTTTAAATATTTCAAAGAAAATTAAAAGATTATGGCATCTTGATTATTTGGGGTCGGTAATAATTTTGTCATTTATATATTCTGTCCTTATTGTCATTGTATTATATCTACATTGTATTAATTGCAAAACAATGTTATTTTTTAAATGTGCTCAAATTCAGCGAAATAATTCTGATTTTTATTGTTTGTTTCATATTGTGCATTATTTTTTCAACTGAGTCGTTTGCGTATTTTTGCTATGAACATCTTTGAATAATACTTGTTGTCACTTTCATTTTTCCACATCTGGTGTTTGGGAAGAAACTATGGGTTACCATCATTTGATCAGCGTTGCAGTCCTTAGAGATATTGATTTCATACTTTGCATACTTGTTTGCCACCATGACCCCAACTTATATGCAGGAGTAGGTAACTCTATCAGGCATTTTGTTGAAATTATGCCCCCTTTTTCTACTTAGTGCAAATAGTCCAAATGTTAAAGTTTATGTACAGGTTTTTTCACCTCTAATATTTTCAAAGTGCATTCACATATTGCTTTACATACTTGTTCACCATCACGACCCCAACCCATACGCAGGGGTGGGTAACTCTATCAAGCATTTTGTTGAAATTATGCCCCCTTATGGACTTCGAAATGCAACTGTTAAAGTTCAGGTACAGGTTTTTTAACCTCTAATATGTTCAAAGTGCATGGACATATTACTTTGATACTTTGCATACTTGTTCACCATCATGACCCCCAACCCATACACAGGGGAAGGTAACTATATTAAGCATTTTGGTGAAATTATGCCCCCTTTTTCAACTTAGTGCAAATGTTAAAGTTTAGGTACAGGTTTTTTCACCTCTAATATTTTCAAAGTACATTCACATATTGCTTTACATACTTGTTCACCATCATGACCCCAACCCATACACAGGGGTAGGTAACTCTATTAAGCCTTTTGTTGAATTATGCGCCCTTTTGGACTTCGAAATGCAAATGTTAAAGTTTAGGTACGGGTTTTTTAACCTCTAATATGTTCAAAGTGCATGGACATATTACTTTGATACTTTGCATACTTGTTCACCATCATGACCCCAACCCATACACAGGGGTAGGTAACTCTATTAAGCATTTTGTTGAAATTATGCCCCCTTTTTCTACTTAGTGCAAATAGTCCAAATGTTAAAGTTTAGGTACAGGTTTTTTCACCTCTAATATTTTCAAAGTGCATTCACATACATGTATTGCTATGCATACTTGTTCTCAATCATGACCCCAACCCCTACACAGGGTTTGGTTACGAACTCTATCAAGCATTTTGTTGAAATTATGCCCCTTTTTGGACTTGGAAATGCAAATGTTAAAGTTTAGGTACAGGTTTTTTAACCTCTAATATGTTCAAAGTGCATGTACATATTGCTTTGATACTTTGCATACTTGTTCACCATCATGACCCCAACCCATACACAGGGGTAGGTAACTCTATTAAGCATTTTGGTGAAATGATGCCCCCTTTTTCAACTTAGTGCAAATGTTAAAGTTTAGGTACAGGTTTTTTCACCTTTAATATTTTCAAATTGCATTCACATATCATAACCCCTACACAGGGGTTGGTAACTCTTATCAAGCATTTTGTTGAAATTATTCCCCCTTTTGGACTTATAGCGAATAGTGGAGCGCGCTGTTCGTGGATAGCTCTTGTTTAACTATGTCAATTGATCTGTAAAATCCAAATTGTGTTCATTTTAACATGTATAATTGCATCTTTATTTACAAACTTTAACCAATACTAGAAAAAAGTCTTTAAGCTATTTGATCATTCCACGTACATGTACACTTCGCCGAATTTCTACGGAAGATACAATCAAACAAAATACGAACATATTCCATGTCGTGCACGAGCCCCACGTGCATTAAAGCCATTCGCACTGACCGTTCCGCATGCATGATTTTGTACCCGAATACGTGTTTTATTTCTATAAATCGATAGATTAGTGTGTGGAATGAAAACAACACAACTTTAAATGTATTGATTGAATATATCACATACTATCAAATTTTATAGGGTGGCCAATTAGAAATTCGGCGTAGTGTATATGGTCATTTTATGGATGTGTAGTCATTTACTCGAATACATCCGGACCTCGTAAGTTCAAGAGCTCCGAAATAAATACCAGGGTTGGTTTTTACAAAGCATCTTAGTAGAAAATTTAAATATGTTGGGTTATGCTAAACTAAGATGCTCTGTGAATACCACCCCCAGGTCACAACTTCTTGTTTTCTATATAATGAATGGGTTAGATCATATTGCACACCCAAACGTTATTCCATCCGAACGCGTTAAAATCTGAAAAATGAGGACCTGCTGTAAACAAGTATACATTACGTTCAGTGCCATATAATTATACATGTACATGTTTTATATTTAATAGTTTTTGATACTCCTCAAAGGATGAATGAAAAATATTATTTTTATAGATTGTAATTTATATATAATTAATATAATGTGCATTTATCAATAAATCAACAAGATATACGTTTGACTTTCTTGCAGTTCTTTTGGGTCAGCCTTCTCGATAGTCTAGTGGTTGAGCGTCCGCTTCGAGATTGGGAGGTCTCAGGTTCGTACCCAGGACGCGTCATACTAAGACGCATACCAAAGACGAAATTAAAAATGGTACCAGTAATTCCCTTGCTAGACGCTCAGCAAAAAAGGGAAACTGGCTTCTCTTCTCTCATACCCTTGTGGCGATGGATAATATATAACATCAGGTATCGAGAGTGATTAATATAAGTTGAAAAAAACTTGTTTCACAATCGACCTAAATAAATTAGTATGAACTATGGGTCTGATTGTTTGAAACAGTAGTCTACTACTGTCAACTTGTAAGTGGTTAGTTCAAACCTTGATTGAGACGTATATAGTCCGGAGAATTTGACACGACTCTCGAACTTCTATTAGCATAATTTCACAGCTGATTTATTGTCTACACTGAACCACTTTTCTAATTGGTCACTTTTCTAACCCCAAATACGTTTAACTGTGATCATAATGTTTGATGATATTTTGCACTCAAAATTTTTATGACATTGTTCTAACAATTAATTTTAAAAAAAAATCAAATATCACATGCCAAAGTGTGCATGGTCAGTCATGCGATCAATGTAGAGTCCATACATAAACCCTATGTGTGCAAAATATCATCAAATAATATTGTCCCAGTTAAGGTAATTCGGTTTGAAAAGTGACCAATTAGAAAAGTGGTTGAGTATATATTTATAACCCCGGTTGTATGTTTTTATAAGCGGGGTGTATCACGAAAACGCTCGATGTGCAATACCAACACAAATCTAACGAACCGATAGTGCACGATTTGCTCTCGAAAATTTATATATTCAACGCAAGAACCTTGTAATATATTCATGCATAAAGGTCGGGATCATGTCAAATTCTCTGTGCTATACAAATTTACAAGTTAATTCAGAATATTCTCAAACAAGATCACTTTAAGTTCATCAAAGTAGTCAAAATGGCCAATGTCACTGCAATAAGTGATTAGTTAGGGCCTTGGTTCAGGCGTACGTCACTGCAATCAATAAGTGGTTGGTTCGATCCTCAGTCGTTCTGTTTGCCACTCCAAACATGCAAGTGTTTGAACCTTGGTTGAGACGTATGTCAGTACAATTAATAAGTGGTTGGTTCGATCCTTGGCTGTTCTGTATGTCAATTCAAACATGTATTTGATTCGTACCTTGGTTGAGACGTATGGAATTGATCACCCCAATCAATAAGTGCATGGTTCGTTCTCTGGTTGGGATATGCTTCACTGCCATCTATAAGTTGTTGGTCAGAACCTTAAGACGTATAGCTCTGAAATCTGTATGTGGTTATCTCGAACATTGATTGAGATATGTGTCGCTGCAATCTATATGTTGTGGTTCGAACCTTAGTTGAGACGTCTGTCACAGGAATATGTACCAGTAAGTGGTAGGTTTGTAACTACAATATATCAGTGGTTGGTTCGTGCCTTTTACGAGGCGTATGCCAATACAAACATGTAAGCGGTTGTTTCGAACCTCGGATGATGCCGTACCACTGCCATCATAAACTGTCATCTATAAGTGGTTGCTTCAAACCTTGACTTATTTTTTTAAAACAGTTTTTAATCACTGCAGGCTGATGTGTCGAATCCCTTTGAGTAAACCCCTAATAATTGTGGATACGTCTGGACTAAAACTAGAACAGTTATACTACAAAAGAGTGTATATAAAGGATTGTGACATTTAGCGTTAATGTTGCGACATTTATCGTCAGGCCAGTTTTTTGCGACATTTAACGTCACCGATGCGACATTTAGCGTCAGGGGGGGTTGCGACATTTAACGTCGGTTGCGACATTTAGCGTCAGCCTTGCGACATTTACGCCAAGTGCGACATTTACACCAAGTGCGGCATTTAGCGTCGATGCGACATTTAACGTTGCTACAGCGTACGTATTCGTGTACGGGTAGCTACACGTAGTCGTACACGTTCGCATCGCAATCTCTCTATTATTGATGATGGCGTTACGGACGTTAGTCCTACTTAGAGGATAATATCTTTAAAGTGCATATTGTTTTGATGCTTTGCATATTTGTTCACCATCATGAACACAAAATGGTCCTCAACACAAAATATCAAATACAGATCGCTCAAACAATTCAATGAAGATGACTTTAGAAACAGTCTCAATGTACAACCATGGTCAGTTTTAGAATCCTTTGATGACCCGGATGATGCAATTGACTGTTTCAACAAATTATCCTTTGATGACCCGGATGATGCAATTGACTGTTTCAACAAATTATTCTTAGACGTGTTAAATGAACACGCGCCAGAAAATCAAAAAAGAGTAAAACATCAAAATCAGCCAGATTGGTTCAATAAAGCAAATCAATCAGGTGATAGCACTTTATTTAAAGAATTAAGGGAAAAGGTAAAGAAATTATCATTTGATGCGTAAAAGTCTTTCTATTCAAATACAAAAAAAAATAATAATAATCCCAAAATTTTATGGACAAACCTTAAAGATCTTTCTGGTAAAAAAACAAGCCATCAATCAAACAACATTCAAGATGAAAACGGAAACCCAATTACTGAGGCATTAAAAATAGTGGAAGAATTCAACAACTATTTTTCCAGTGTATTTAAGAAAGCCGCATCTATGGATATCAATAACTAATATTTTAATAAAATAATTGATTTTGTAAAAGCAAATTTAAAAAGTGAGCAAGAATTTGAAATACCAGAAATCTCTCTCGAGTTCCTAGAAAAAGAACTAAAATCACTAGACCCTGGTAAATCCACCGGAATTGATGGTATTGGGCCTAGATTTCTTAAGATAGGGCATGACATAATATCTAAACCATTACAAAACATTATTAATCTTTGCATCTGTAAATCGATATATCCAGCATCATTTAAAATGGCACAAATAACACGTATTTTCAAAAAGGACCAAAATCAGATGTAAGCAACTACAGACCTATTTCTATTCTACCAGTTCTTTCAAAAATATATGAAAGACATGTCTCAAATCACTTAAAAATATTTCTTGATAAAAATGATCTTATAAGTAGTCATCAATCGGGTTTTCGAAAATTCCACTCATGTGAGACAACACTCACAAATATAATAGAGAATTGGATTGACACTATAAATGATCATGAAGTTGTTGGAACTGTGTTCCTAGATCTAACTAAAGCATTTGACCTTATCAACCATAAACTACTACTCGAGAAATTGGAGTGTTATAAGCTAAGCCCTAAAACAATTAAGTGGTTCTCATCATATTTAACAGACCGTTTTCAAAAAGTTAGCATATCAGGTCAGTTGTCAGATGCCAAGGGAATAAATGCGGGAGTTCCACAAGGATCAGTTTTAGGACCCTTACTTTTCATTATCTACATAAATGATCTTCCCCTCTATCAACATAATAACACAAAAATCGACATGTTCGCTGATGACACAACACTGTCTGCTTCAGGTAAAACATTCAGCGATGTTAACACATCCCTACAAGAGCAAGTTAACATCACTGAAACTTGGTGCACACAGAATGCCATGATACCAAATGCCCAAAAAACTAAAGTTATGTATGTTGCTGCATCTCACCAAAAGTTAAAAGACACATCTGAATATGATGATTCAAATATAATACTTAATAATCAAGTGCTTTCAAATTCAAAAGAAGAAAAGCTGCTTGGTATCTTTGTAGATCAAACTCTAACATGGAAAAGGCAAGTTGATCATGTTCTTAAAAAATGTAACTCTCTACTGTACCTACTACTACGCATCAAACATTGTCTTAATATAGATTCTCGTAAACTTTTCTTCAATGCTTATATCCTGCCCCACCTAGACTATTGCTGTACAATTTGGGGGTCATGTGCCAAGAACTCAGAGATAAACTTTACAACTTTCAAAAAGGGCAGCTAGAGTAATTCTGGATAAACCGCATGACCATCCATGAGAAGAACTCTTCATTAAACTAAATTGGATGACAATTCTGGATAAACCGCATGACCATCCATGAGAAGAACTCTTCATTAAACTAAATTGGATGACAATTCATGAAAGAATAACATATAAAAAAGCTGTTTTAATGTATAATTCGATGCAAAATAAAGTCCCAAGATATCTAAGTGATAAATTTGTATTAAAAGCTAATCCTGGACTAAGATCAACAACGAATAAAGAGTTGGTTGTACCACATCCAAACATGGAATTCTTTAAGAAATCTTTTTCCTATTCTACATATTAGACAGGCAGAGAACACAAGTTCTTTTATTAGACAATTCTTGAATTGGAAACGCAATACTACATAATAATCTATGCATACATATCTCAATGTTAAAATACAAAAATATTTCGCCATTGTGCCTTTTTGTTAAACTTTGTTCATTTTGTATGTGCCATTCTGCAATTCCGTAGTCCAGCACAAGGCTGCTTCGTATCTTTCAAAATTGCATGTACATTTTATATATGTTGTAGATTGTCCTTGTGGTGTGTAATGTCCGGTTGTTATTTTCTTGTCACCTAGTTCTCGTCCCCGTTTTAGTTTGACTGACTGAGGCGACAGACTTTCGGGACGGGATGCCGTGTTTTTGTAGTGGCTAGATTTTTACGTTGGACAGTGTCTGTGCCGCTTATATGTTTTCTGTGCCCGGCTGGTTAAGCGGAGTGCTGCCTTCCCTGTCTGACTTAATATTAATATTATCGTTTTTATATAATATATATACATATTGAATAGCGCTTTTTTCACCGTTGATTATTGTTTTGTATGTATACTAGGCTATTTAATTATAGGTTAACGTTTTAAACAATACACGAGTATCCTATATTGTTAAGTTTAACTAATACTGTTTCATTTTCTTTATAAGTTTGTTCGTATATTATCATGTATTTAATGTATATATGTTTATTATGTAGACCATATTGAAAATTGGTATAACACCAAATATGTTATCTACTATAAATAAAGTCGTTACTTACTTACTTACTTACTTACTTACCTACACAGGGTTAGGTAACTCTATCAAGTATTGTGTTGATATTATGCCCACTTTTGGACATGCAAATGTTAAAGTTTAGGTACAAGTTTGTTTAACCTCATATCTTCAAAGCGCATTGACATATTGCTTTGATACTTTGCATACTTGTTCACAATCATGACCCCAATCCCTACACTGGAGTAGATAACTATGTAGCATTGTGTTGAAATTATGCCCCCTTTTGGACTTACAAATGCTTATTTGTTCACCTTTATGACCCAGAGGACGTACACATGAGTATGTAACTTTCCTGCATTTTGTCCAAATTATCTCCCTATTCCGACTTAGAAACCCCAACATCTACACAGCAGAGGGTAATGCTGCTGATACTATCCTAGCATGACACTGCGAATAGTGGAGCGCGCTGTTCGTGGTTCAAATCGTTACATACATTCAATAATAAACAAATATGAATTCCATATGATGAAGTCGTTGACTACAGCATAACAACATTGATAAACCAGTACTGCTATACTTTTCGTGCCCGATATTAGCTCACCTGAGCACGACGTGGTCATGGTTAGTTAGTGTGATCGGTCTGTGTTCGTCGTCCGTCGTCAACTATTCATTCGAACAACTTCCTCATAAACCACTGGGTCAATTTCGATACAACTTTACTAGAATGATGCTAGGATGGTCCTCTGTCAGATTCCTAATTTTGATTCTTATCTTGATTCAATAACAAATATTGTCACCGGGGACGGGGGCTTGTTTTCTCAAAAAGAACTTTGAAAATCTTCTCCTCAGAAACAGCAATTATTTTACATATATGTTGATTGGGAGACCCTCTACCAAAATCCTAAGTTTCATTTTGATTCCCTAAAAACATTGTCACCAGGGACGGGGCCAATTTCCACAATATGACTATATAGAAAACGTAAAAAAAATCCAATAATTATAATTCAACCGAAATGTTCCTCGGTGACCCTCTAGCAAATTCCTATTTTTCATGTTGAATCCCTAAAACATTTCTGCTCAAAAATCGCTTGCACGATTAGAGTATAATTCCTCACCAACTTTCCTTGGCCAAACCTCTTTCAAATTCCTAGTTTTGATATTGATTGCGTAAAAACATGACGGCCAGGTGCAGGGCTTATTTCCACTATTTGGCTATGTATAGAAAACGTCTCAGAAAGTGCTCACCGGATATCAATATGAATTCGCAGGAATGTACATTGAGCGACAGTCTACTCAGGTGAGCGATATAGGGCCATCATGGCACTCTGATTTTAATTTCCATGCAGTTGCTTTCAATGAATAGTACCTGATGATGCCTATCCTCGTCATCAAATAGCGGGTTCCTTATCTTACAAGTAGCATTTTTGTCTGTGTCCTTGATATATAGATGATGATAATGACAACATAAACAGTTAGCATAGTTTATAATGTTTCATATTTATTTATTTAATTGTTGAATATTTTAAACAAAAAAATATACACAACCGTCAGTGAAATGTACATTATACAAAATGGTATAAGTTATGTGTGATTGCTTACCATTTCACGATATTTTTCATGATTTATATTATATACAAATCTTAGAATATTACCTACATTCTAAATTTTACTCTTAACATACACGACGTCATTACTTGGCGTCATATTCTATTGGTCAATCAAAATGCTGGATGTTACATTCTGAGTAAGTTAGAACGTAAATATGTCGTTTCACTCGCTCCGCCCTTTTTAATCATTTACAATTACTTAATATGTTCTAAATAAATATTACATAAATCATAACACTACGTCCATCTTCCTTCTTGGTCATCATTGCGTTACTGTCTGCTAGACTGTCACTGTCGCGAATCCGCGAATATTTTGTTTGTATATTATATTATATTGAATATTTTAATGACAGCAAGGTCAAGGGTAATGTAAATCTTATTAGGAGCTGATTTCATGTTTATCATAATACACGTGTTTACAATATTCCTTCATATATTTGCTCCTGATGACCTCATTACATAAATCTGGAAGCATGTATTTCATGCTGTGACATGTGTGCTCCTAACGTTCATAATATATGCTCCTAACGTTAGGAGCCCTTCATGATTCATGATTTTCATGTGCACTTCTTCAACTGGTATAAATACCCAGTTTGACAGTGAAGAAAGCCAGAAACGTTTTAGGATTAAAATAAAATGAACCTCTGTATTATTTGAAGTTATAACTTGGGCATTCTTTCAATTTAAATATAATAAATTTGGGGTTTTTAAATAAGATTTGATTACATTTTGTACAATAAATAAATTGTGAAACAAATTAAATGATAAAAAGTTATTCTTGTTGTGTTGTGTTACAATTTCATTGTGGCAAGGACATCAGGGCATTTGCGTGTTAAAGTCCACCACATTGAATGGCGCCGGAACCCGGGAATTACTTACCTTACGGAATAATAACAACGAAAAAGGATTTAATAATAGTGCTTGAAAATCTGTGATTCAAAAATTGGATTAAATAATTCAGTGTTGAAATTAAGTGATTCAAAAATTGGATTTAATAATTCAGTGTTGAAATTCAGTGATTCGAAAATTGGATTTATTAATTTAGTGTTTGAAAGTAAGTGATTCAAAAATTGGATATAAAATGGTGTTTGAAATTTAGTGCTTCGAATTTGGATTTAATAATAGTGTTGGAAAATTCACAAGGAGAATGGCTAACATGACATCAATGAAAGGAGTTAGAACAAGGTATAGAAATATCCTTGCTAGAGAACTGAATAATGCGAAGAGTATTATGTCTAGTTCAGAAAGTGAAACCGACGGCAAGTCTGTATGTTATTTAGAAGCACAAAAGTGTCTAAGTTTACTAAATACATACAGTGGAAAACTTGACGAGCAAATGAAACGACTGACAGATTCTATCAGCGAAAGTGATCCAGAATTTGTCAGTAAAGTGCTAGATGAAGATTGTGAATTGATTTATGAAGTTGATAATTGCACAATTGAGATTGGACTGTTTATTGACTCCATAAAAAGTGCAAAGGAAGAACGGAAAATAGTACTTCCAGAAACAGAGAGATTATTGGATATGCAAGACAAACTACAAAACATGATTATTTCTCAAATGCAAGACCAACGAGAATTCTTCGAACGAAATGCTAAAAGACAGATAAAAGAGTCACAATCTGTAAACTTACCAAAGTTAGAGCTATGTTCATTTGATGGCAATAAGCTCAAATGGATAGAATTCTGGGATTCTTTTGAATGTACAGTGCACAAAAATAGTAAAATCTCAAATGTTGAAAAATTCACGTATCTGGTGAGCAAACTCAGCGGAGCTGCTAAAAGTGCAGTATCTGGGCTAGCACTATCAAATGAAAATTATGGAATAGCAATTAAAATATTGCAAGAAAGATTTGGAAATAAACAAGAAATGGTGGATCTACATTATAAAGAATTAATGAGTATCCTACCAGCAACACAGACAGTGGAAAGCCTTCGTGCATTCCTGGATGTGTTAGAGAAGAATCTGAGAAGTTTAGAGGTGTTACATGAAGATGTGAACCAAAACCTGTTTGTATCTATAATTAGATCCAAACTACCAGAAGAAGTGTTGCGTCAGCTTGAATTCAGTAAGGGGAGCAAAATAGAATGGACTGTTGATAAACTGAGGTATCAACTAAATGAATATGTGTTTGCTTGTGAGAAAGCGGAAAAAAGATGTCAACCAAATGAACAAAAAGAAAATAAACAAACGACACAACCGTGGAATGTTCGTACAAAGAGCCAGCAATTAAGTCACGTGCCTGACCTCTCTAGGACTGCAAGTTCACTCCTTGCGAATACACATCCGAGTTCATCATCGAGATACTTCAACCTTTGCCGGTATTGCAAAGATCGTCACTGGAGTGACGAATGTCCAGCGTATACAACAATCGCCGACAGAAAGAAGAGAATCCAGGGCAGCTGTTACAAGTGTCTTAAGGATGGTCATAAGGCAAATCAGTGCAAATTATATAGGATATGTGTTCACTGTGGTGAGCAAAATGCTCATCATCGAAGTTTGTGCTCCAAAAAGTTTAAACATAATCCAACAAGTGAACATGTTAGCCTTTCTGAAGAGATGTACGTTGAAAAGAATAGTTGTACTGCCTTTGAAGAGAAAGCTATTATATCTACAAATGAAATGGTACTTATGCAGACAACGAATGGTGTTTTCCAGTGTGTAGATAAA
Source organism: Spisula solida (assembly GCA_947247005.1). Lineage (NCBI taxonomy): Eukaryota > Metazoa > Mollusca > Bivalvia > Venerida > Mactridae > Spisula > Spisula solida. The sequence continues at coordinate 56,456,610 of OX365944.1, read as the reverse complement.
TTAGCTGCTACAAAACCTGAACTACAGGACGTCATGAATATGGAAACTATAGGTGTTAAGGACGATCCTATAGTTCCAGAAGAAAATTCAGAACAGCCGTTTATGAGTAATCACCCCTTGGAATCGTGTGTTAAAGTGAAAACGAATCCGGATGTCATGAAAAGGTATGACTACGTTATAAAAGATCAAATAAGAAAAGGAATAGCCGAAAAAGATCATTATTCTACAAAAGCTAGTTTTCTAAACAACATCCCCATTCATGCATTCAACAAACCAAAGGAAAAATCAACAAACAATCGTGTTGAGTGTGATGCCTTTGCAACAAAGGAGCCAGAATACAAAGGTATCAACAAATGTATGTACATAGGAC